>CM050166.1:168410595-169610595 GCA_027410445.1 Discoglossus pictus
TGCGAGGTCCTCAGTTGCTGGCATGGAGCGCCGTAGGCGCTCCATGCCAGCAACTGAGACCCTCGGGCAGTGCCCTCGCTTCGCGAGGGCCTCGGCTCGCGTAGCGAGCCGCGGCCCTCGCTACGCGAGGGCCGCAGCTCGCTACGCGAGTCGCGGCCCTCGCTTCGCGAGGGCCGCGACTCGCGTAGCGAGCCCGCAGCGTTAGCAACAACTCGTACGCTCACAACTATATATGTGATATATATATATATATATATATATACATTTGAAAGAAGTAATTTTGAACACATAATATGTTATTAATGTTCTTAGCTGGTTGGTACAAACAGATAATATTTGACACACATTTGAACACAGTAAAAATAGCACAAATTGGCATATTTTTATATACTATATATATATATATATATATATATATATATATATACAGTATATGAAGAGTGAGGTAGCCGTGAATGTCCAGTAATCCAGATGAATAATCAGAGTATTGCAGTACAGCAATGCTGTATTTGTGAATCTATAATCAGTATTGACTCTGACTCGACAAAGAGAGGAACGCTCTTGAAAGCTCTTCATGAAACCTATGAATATGTTTGTCCAATAAAAAAGGTATCACTATATACTGCAATACTCTGATTATTCATCTATATATATATAAGAGTATTGCAGTGAATAGTGATACCTTTTTTATTGGACAAACGTATTCATAATAAAGCGACGAGCTTTCGAGAGATGCCTCTCTTTATCAAGTCAAAAATGTATCAAGTCAAAAAGATAATGATAAAGAGAGGCATTATCGCTCGAAAGCTCGTTGCTTTATTATGAATATGTTTGTCCAATAAAAAAGGCATCACTATTCACTGCAATACTCTTATTATTCAACTGGATTACTGGACATACACGGCTACCTCACTCTTCATATATATATATATATATATATATATATATATATATATATATATATATATCACATATATAGTTGTGAGCATACGAGCCATTGCTCACACTTGCGTGCTCGCACAGCAAGCCCGCAAGAACTGCGTCCCTCGCAAATGCGGATCCTCGCAAAGTGAGGGGCCGCATTTGGGGTGGTGGAGCATCCCTCGTCAGCTGTGTTTGTCCGCAAATGCGGACCCTCGCGAAGCGAGGGGCCGCAATTGCGATGGTGGACGATCCAACATCGGCTGTGTTTGTCCGCAAATGCGCACCCTCGCAAAGCGAGGGGCCGCATTTGCGGTGGTGAAAGATCCAACGTCGGCTAATACACACACACGCACGACTTAGAAAAAAACCTCAAAGGCGCCTCGTACACGTAAAAACCAACTGCGTCCCTCGCAAAAAAAATATGTCCGCCTCGCAAAAAAATAAGTCCGCGAAACGACCCATTCCCAACACGCAAACCGGCCGAAATCGGGGCGCATGAAAACATCAGAAACACAAGAAATAAACACAACGAACACATAAAAAGTTTACTTACAGCAAGGGGGGGCATCCGGCACCTCCAAAAGTTAATTTACACGTCTATTTAAGTCCAAAAAAACGAGTTTAAACTGCTGAAAATCACCTGAGGGATAGAAAAAATGGCCGCCGAACAAAACGAAAATGAGGCTACAGACGTAACAATACTACAGTGACTGGCAAAACTGAAACACATACTATGCGGCACGTACCACACTGATATTAAACACCATTTTGAAAACTACTACGTATAAAATGGCGGATGGAACCAAATTGTAAGCTGCAACGCAAAAAGCGCATGCGTATTGCGTTCTAACGGTCTGAGGCGCTTGAAAGTTTATAAATACTGCCTACTTTCCAGAAAATTCTACATTTCTACTCAGGTGATGAACGGAGTGACTGGATAGTTGCTGCTGCTGTTACTTGAGAAGAGAATTGTTTCCTAATTTCCTACTTTACATTGTGCAAATTACAAGCTAGGTAAGCTATAATATATTACATTTTATTATCAAGACAGGACAAAAAAAAAAAAACTTTAACTATGAAAATGTGATTCATGTGACACACACATTTCTGTGTGTAGGCCCTAAAACAAACTAATGTTAAATGTAACTAATTAAACAAGTATATTTAAATGACATTAATTTACTGCAACTTATAGCAAAAAATAATATGACACTAATACACATGGAACCTCTAAAACTGAATCTTTGCCCTTTTTTTACTATTCAAACAGACTCTGCATCAACAGCGTCACTCAAGAATTTGCACCGTGGACTGTGAACGAGAATCCCTTTTAAAGAACACAAAGAAAGAAGAAGAGATAAGATAGAAAAATACATTACATGCTGAAAAAGACCATGCTTTGCTAAATCAAAAACAAGAAATATACAATCAACCATTTCACTTTCTTTTTCAAACAGACACTACAAGAAGACCGGCGGATTAAGATTGGCAGGAGGGGACCCTTCAATCAAGGTAAAGTATAACAAGTAGAAAAAATAAAGGAACTATATATGTTTAATGGCCGCCAATATAACAATTTCAGGGGAAAAAAAAATACATATAAATTGAATAAGGAACAAAACACAGGGCCCTATTAAATTCCAGCCTCGTAAATAAGAGGCTTCTACTTAAGCCCTACGTACTGCAAAGTTTCTCTAACTTACTATGCTATTAAATTAGCCCTGCTGCGAGCAACGTATGAGCTACGCAGCAGGGCCGTACGTATCTACACTGCGTAAATGTACATGAGGAGTGACAGCCTGCGAGATGATATCGCAGGCTCCCACTCCTCATCAAGTGCTGCGGGGGTCCTAAAAGGGACCTCCGCGGCAGTCCCCCACATAAGCCCTGCCGTGGGGGGTACTCCAAACCCCCCCCAGGCACCTACAATGAACCCCCCCTCAATGCGGGGGTCCCTGTCGGGACCCCCGAAGTGTCCTCACATGAACACCTTGCTGCAGGGGTCCATAGGAACCCCAGCAGCCCCCACACATTAACCCCTTGCAGCGGGGGTCCCCGATCGGCACCGATCAGGCCCCCGCTGCATTTCAAACTTTTAAATTCCCCGCCGCGGCTGCTTAAAGGGGCCGCGGCACACTATTACCCAATCCCGGCCGCGGCACTTAAAATTAACCCCCCTCTATGCTGGGGGTCCCCATCGGGACCCCTGAAGTGTCCCCACATAAACCCATTGCAGGGGGGGTCCCCGATCTGCATAGATCAGGCCCTCCGCTGCATTTAAAACTTTTAAATTCCCCGCCGCGGCTCCTTAAAGGGACCGCGGCACACTATTACCCAATCCCGGCCGCGGCACTTAAAATTAACCCCCCTCTATGCTGGGGGTCCCCATCGGGACCCCCGAAGTGTCCCCATATAAACCCCCTGCTGCGGGGGGCCCCGATCGGCACCGATCGTGACCCTGCTGCAATTCAATTTTAAATTTCCCGCCTCGTGGGTCCTCAAAGGACCGTAAAGGTCCTGAAAGGACTCGCACTAAAAATATTAACCCCAGGCAACTATAATTACCCCATTAACTCATGATGGTCAATCCAGACCACTATAAGGCCTAAATTAACCCATTAACTCATGGTGGTCAATACAGACCACCATAAGGCTCTAATTAACCCATTAACTCATGGTGGTCAATACAGACCACCATAAGGCCTTAATTAACCCATTAACTCATGGTGGTCAATACAGACCACCATAAGGCTCTAATTAACCAATTAACTCATGGTGGTCAATACAGACCACCATAAGGCCTTAATTAACCCATTAACTCATGGTGGTCAATACAGACCACCATAAGGCTCTAATTAACCCATTAACTCATGGTGGTCAATACAGACCACCATAAGGCCTTAATTAACCCATTAACTCATGGTGGTCAATACAGACCACCATAAGGCTCTAATTAACCCATTAACTCATGGTGGTCAATACAGACCACCATAAGGCCTTAATTAACCCATTAACTCATGGTGGTCAATACAGACCACCATAAGGCTCTAATTAACCCATTAACTCATGGTGGTCAATACAGACCACCATAAGGCCTAAATTAACCCATTAACTCATGATGGTCAATACAGACCAGCATAAGGCTCTATTTAACCCCATCAGTCCCATAAGGGTATATTATTACCATTATGGGCCTGTTACAACCCAACATTAACCACATAAGTGCCATGATGGTCCTCAAGGACCATCATGACACTAACTACAAACACTACACTATAACCCCCAATAAACCATTTAATCTAAACTAACCCCCCTCTACACTAATCTATTAACACTTACACTACCTACCTACACTACCTACCCCCTAATAAACCTCCCCAACACTCTAATTACAAAAAACAATAAACCTACAGCACAGAAAAAAAAAAACCTACAGTACAAAAAACAAAAAAACCTACAGTACAGAAAAAATAAAAATTACAACCCCACCCCCCACTACAGAAAACAAAAAAATACATTACAACCCCACCCCCCACTACAGAAAATAAAAAAATTACACACCTGAAAAGGAAAGACAGATAAACACAATACAATACATACATATAATACATTACATACATTACATACAATACATGACATTACATATAATATATTACATATAATATATTACATATAATACATTACATACATTACATACAATACATGACATTACATACATTAAATATAATATATTAAATATAATATATTACATATAATATATTACATATAATATATTACATATAATACATTACATACATTACATACAATACATGACATTACATACATTAAATATAATATATTAAATATAATATATTACATATAATATATTACATATAATACATTACATACATTACATACAATACATGACATTACATACATTACATATAATGTATTACATATAATATATTACATATAATATATTACATATAATATATTACATATAGTCCTAATCAAATACCCCCTATCTATCTAACATACAATCTATTTAATTTAAAATAAATCCTAACTATATCAAATACATCCCCCTATCTATCTAATATACAAAAAATCCTAACTACATACACAGACCCTTATTCTAAACTAAAATAAAATAATTACAGTCCTAACTACATACACAGACCCTAATTCTAAGCTAAAATCAATAAATTAAGACCACTTACCTTTAAGATGTTGCTTCAGATCACTAACCTATGGGTCAAACAAAAATAAAAATTAGTACAAAACATTAACATCAAATAAATAAACATTATATACATTCTACATATTCAACTCACCTTTACAGCATGTCCAGTCACTGTTTAGCTCTTCCGGCGCGGCCCTGTTAAAAAAAAAAACACAATACATGAATACATGAATACAATATATAAACAATAAATAAAATACACAAATAAACATCTAAATATACATTTAACTTACCTCCCCGCGATGTCCCCGGCCTTCTCTCCTTCAGCCCCGGCTGGGCTGCGGAACCATCCGCGCTCTAAAAAAAAAAAAAAAAAAAAAACTAACGGAGGTCTGCACTGGCAGACCTCCCCGACGCTACTGAACCTCCCGGAGTCGTTTCCGGGAGGAAATTGGCATTGTCGGCTTGTGATTGGCTGAAAAAGCTGTCAGCCAATCAAAAGTCGTCAATGTAGGAGCCAATCAGGATGCGCAGATGTCTTCTACCAATCACTCCGTGGGGGTGTATCCCATAGTGATTGGCTGAAGGCATCTGAGCGTTGTGATTGGTTCCCATAAAGATAGACAAGTGTTTTAGCCAATCAGGGTGGGATATTGGGGTGTATCCCATCCTGATTGGCTCACACATTGACGACTTTTGATTGGCTGAAATTGATAGACAGCTTTTTCAGCCAATCACAAGCCGCCAATGCCAATTTCCTCCCGGAAACGACTCCGGAAGGTTCAGTAGCGTCGGGGAGGTCTGCCAGTGCAGACCTCCGGTAGTTTTTTTTTTGTTTTTTTTTAGAGCGCGGATGGTTCCGCGGCCCAGCCGGGGCTGAAGGGGAGAAGGCCGGGGACATCGCGGGGAGGTAAGTTAAATGTATATTTAGATGTTTATTTGTGTATTTTATTTATTGTTTATATATTGTATTCATGTATTGTGTTTTTTTTTTAACAGGGCCGCGCCGGAAGAGATAAACAGTGACTGGACATGCTGTAAAGGTGAGTTGAATATTTAGAATGTATAGAATGTTTATTTATTTGATTTTAATGTTTTGTACTAATTTTTATTTTTTGTTTGACCCATAGGTTAGTGATCTGAAGCAACATCTTAAAGGTAAGTGGTCTTAATTTATTGATTTTAGCTTAGAATTAGGGTCTGTGTATGTAGTTAGGACTGTAATTATTTTATTTTAGTTTAGAATAAGGGTCTGTGTATGTAGTTAGGATTTTTTGTATATTAGATAGATAGGGGGATGTATTTGATATAGTTAGGATTTATTTTAAATTAAATAGATTGTATGTTAGATAGATAGGGGGTATTTGATTAGGACTATATGTAATATATTATATGTAATATATTATATGTAATATATTATATTTAATATATTATATGTAATGTCATGTATTGTATGTAATGTATGTAATGTATTATATGTAATATATTATATGTAATATATTATATGTAATGTCATGTATTGTATGTAATGTATGTAATGTATTATATGTAATATATTATATGTAATATATTATATGTAATGTCATGTATTGTATGTAATGTATGTAATGTATTATATGTAATATATTATATGTAATATATTATATGTAATGTCATGTATTGTATGTAATGTATGTAATGTATTATATGTAATATATTATATGTAATATATTATATGTAATGTCATGTATTGTATGTAATGTATGTAATGTATTATATGTAATATATGATATGTAATATATTATATGTAATATATTATATGTAATGTCATGTATTGTATGTAATGTATGTAATGTATTATATGTAATATATTATATGTAATATATTATATGTAATGTCATGTATTGTATGTAATGTATTTAATGTATTATATGTATGTATTGTATTGTGTTTATCTGTCTTTCCTTTTCAGGTGTGTAATTTTTTTATTTTCTGTAGTGGGGGGTGGGGTTGTAATGTATTTTTTTGTTTTCTGTAGTGGGGGGTGGGGTTGTATTTTTTTTTTTTTCTGTACTGTAGGTTTTTTTGTTTTTTGTACTGTAGGTTTTTTCTTTTCTGTGCTGTAGGTTTTTTGTTTTTTGTAATTAGAGTGTTGGGGAGGTTTATTAGGGGGTAGGTAGTGTAGGTAGGTAGTGTAAGTGTTAATAGATTAGTGTAGAGGGGGGTTAGTTTAGATTAAATGGTTTATTGGGGGTTATAGTGTAGTGTTTGTAGTTAGTGTCATGATGGTCCTTGAGGACCATCATGGCACTTATGTGGTTAATGTTGGGTTGTAACAGGCCCATAATGGTAATAATATACCCTTATGGGACTGATGGGGTTAAATAGAGCCTTATGCTGGTCTGTATTGACCATCATGAGTTAATGGGTTAATTTAGGCCTTATGGTGGTCTGTATTGACCACCATGAGTTAATGGGTTAAATAGAGCCTTATGGTGGTCTGTATTGACCATCATGAGTTAATGGGTTAATTTAGGCCTTATGGTGGTCTGTATTGACCACCATGAGTTAATGGGTTAAATAGAGCCTTATGGTGGTCTGTATTGACCATCATGAGTTAATGGGTTAATTTAGGCCTTATGGTGGTCTGGATTGACCATCATGAGTTAATGGGGTAATTTAGGTCTTATGGTGGTCTGGATTGACCATCATGAGTTAATGGGGTAATTATAGTTGCCTGGGGTTATTATTTTTAGTGCGAGTCCTTTCAGGACCTTTACGGTCCTTTGAGGACCCGCGAGGCGGGAAATTTAAAATTGAATTGCAGCAGGGTCACGATCGGTGCCGATCGGGGCCCCCCGCTGCAGGGGGTTTATATGGGGACACTTCGGGGGTCCCGATGGGGACCCCCAGCATAGAGGGGGGTTAATTTTAAGTGCCGCGGCCGTGATTGGGTAATAGTGTGCCGCGGTCCCTTTAAGGAGCCGCGGCGGGGAATTTAAAAGTTTTAAATGCTGCGGGGGGCCTGATCTATGCAGATCGGGGCCCCCCCCTGCAATGGGTTTATGTGGGGACACTTCGGGGGTCCCGATGGGGACCCCCAGCATAGAGGGGGGTTAATTTTAAGTGCCGCGGCCGGGATTGGGTAATAGTGTGCCGCGGTCCCTTTAAGGAGCCGCGGCGGGGAATTTAAAAGTTTTAAATGCAGCGGGGGGCCTGATCTATGCAGATCGGGGACCCCCGCTGCAAGGGGTTAATGTGGGGGTGCTGCAGGGGTCCTGATAGAGACCCCTGCAGCATGGGGATGTGTATAGGGTGCAGGGGGGAGCCTCACGCTGCTGTCTCGGGCTGTTCCGAGGCAGCACGTAGAGGCTTTCGGATCCCTTGCGTGGACTTTTTGTCCACGTAGGGATTCTTACGATATGCGAGACTCGTGCATAGATTTAAGGCTACGTAGCTCTCTCGGAGCCTATTCTCGGCCATTTTCTCGCAGTCATATCGTAAAGCAGGCTGCGAGAGATTCGGTTCTCGCAAACAGCAGGAAAACTGCCTTTTGCGAGCACCGAGAGAACTACGAGGGAGAATTTAATAGGGCCCACAGTTCACAAAGACCTATACAATTTAGGAAAACAGACAGTTTCACAGAAACCCAAAAACAAAAAAGAGGTGGTCACAAAACAGAATAGCATCTGAAACATTAGCAACACATATAAAACAAAAGTATTCCTCCTCTTTACTGTAAAATAACCTACAACCATCACTCACAAGCCAAATGCAGCAACCAAAAAGTGGTGAACACAAAACAGGATTAAAAAAAAAGCACAACATGATATAGAAAAGGCAATTAACATTGATTTGTACTGTCCAACATGATTGAATACTCATAACGAACACTAATTCAACAAATAAAGTAGACAAAATATGGTGGACACAAAACAGGATTGTACCAAAAATCACAGAAACAGATAGAAAAGTTAAATAATATTCTTATTTACTGTTTAAGAACCTATATGCCTTACAAACAAGCCTAAATAAGCATACCAAAAGTGGTGGACACAAAACAGGATAATGCTAAAAACATTGCAATCATATCCAAAATAGGAAACACATTCATTTTCAATGTACAACAACCATTTAATCCTCATAAAAAAAGACTAATTTAGCAAATAAAGTATGCAAAATATGGTGGACACAAAACAGGATTGTACCAAAAATCACACAA
The DNA here is from genome assembly GCA_027410445.1 of Discoglossus pictus. NCBI lineage: Eukaryota > Metazoa > Chordata > Amphibia > Anura > Alytidae > Discoglossus > Discoglossus pictus. Next base: position 168,419,883 of record CM050166.1, read on the forward strand.
ACACATAGAAAAGTTAAATAATATTCTTCTTTACTGTTTAAGAACCTATAAGCCTTACAAAGAAGCATAAATAAGCATACCAAAAGTGGTGGACACAAAACAGGATAATGCTAAAACCATTGCCATCATATCCAAAATAGGAAAAAACATTCATTTTCAATGTACAACAACATTTAATCCTCATTAAAAAAAAATTAAGCAAATAAAGTATGCAACATATGGTGGACACAAAACAGGATTGTACCAAAAATCACACAAACACATAGAAAAGTAAATTAATATTCTTCTTTACTGTTTAAGAAGCTATAAGCCTTACAAAGAAGCCTAAATTAGCATAGCAAAAGTGGTAGACACAAAACAGGATATTGCTAAAAACATTGAGATCATATCCAAAATAAGAAAAACTGTTATTTAACAATACAAAGAAAGTACCGCTACAATGAACTACAAGCACATATAAACAAACTGTTGATAATAAAAAATGTAAAAAACTAACTTAACATCTATACATTATTTTCTTTTACAGATTAACATGGCTACTAACGAGAGCAAACAAGAAAAGATAAGACGGCAAGCTAGAGAACGACAACAGAGATGGGCCAACCAGCAGACACCAGAGGAGAAAGAAATTAGACGAGAAAAAGAACGCAAAAGAATTGCAAGCAAAAGACTATCAGCTGCAAAAATTAAAGATACACCAAAAAAAAAACTAATAAGCAAACAAAGGATTTAGAACCTGTTCCTGAAATGTCAAATATGTATATTAATAATTAAACAACTTTCCAAACATACACATCTCATTGCCGTCATTTTTTGATGGGCAAGTCGCTAGTATATATTTATATATTGGTACAGGGTGAAATGAGGCTTGGTTCTGCATATATATGACATTTGGTATAGGACAAAATGATTAGATTAGATTTATATTTATTAAATAGATTTCTACTTAAAATGCATAATATAGTGGGAGTACACCTACATTTATGTTTTAGTGTTTTAGATTCTATTTATATACACAACTACAAGTAAAAATAATAGTATGAACTTTAAATCACTGTAAATTTTTTAAGATCTTGATTAAAGTTGATTGTATACATTATTCCCTTTTTCTTTTCTTTTTGACTTGTTACATATGATCTGAATAAAACTAAAATGTATCCTTCTGTAGTAAACTGTAATAGTTTGAAATCCTAATAGAACATTCACTAAAAAAAGTATATGTGTTACTGGTAGCCATCCAAATTAAAGTTATGTATAGGTGACTAAATATTTTTAAAAAAACTTTCCATCTGCATTGAGTTAGATGTGAAATCACTGCATGTTCTGTTCTGGCCATAGATTTACCACACAACAGTGCCTATTTTCGACAGGATTGGTAGGAGGGAATAACATTGTTTGTGTCACGCTGTTTTGTCTGTTCTTTCCAAACATGACTCGATCACACTTCTCTTTCACGCTTCTTACCTCAGTCGTGAGCCAGCACAGTTCATTTTTTCTTAATCTTACATTCTCTACAAAAATAGACTTTAAACTTAAAAATACAGTATATATAATCATTGGCTTTCTTGAAAATGGAATACAAGGTTCTGAGTTGGTAAAAATAAATGCACAATATCATGTTTATAAAGATTCATGATCAGATAAAACTTTACAAATGATTCAGTATATTTTAATAAGTTGAAAGTTTATTTATGAGTTAATATTTTATTTTTACATTCAATATTTTTGATCATGTTACTGTATTTAATTATTTGTATCCTTGTTAATATAATACTGATAGTACATTTTAACTGACTGGCAATCTGTTGGCTTCACGCAGAACCCCTTCGTTTATTTTATTATGCATTGTGGCAGCTAATCATATTTATTTGCACCTTTTGCCTGGCATGGTAAGTAAAAAGAAATATAATTGGCTGACAATGCACATAGAAAAAATAAAGGAAGATTAAGATGGTGTTTGAAGTCAACTTACTGTCAGACAATTAGCATAATCATATCACATTCTTTGCTGGTGTCATGTACATTTTGCAGCACTTCCCCTGGTCACTGTTTTGTGATGGTTCTTTTCCTGTTTAAGCGTTTTGAAATTGCTCGGATTAAAATTAAGTTATAATGTTACCTTGATTTGTTCCCATTCAAAATATTTTTAATCGTATGTTGATTTAGTTGTTCAGTCATGTTTGACTGTCTGTGACCTTATGGACTGCAGAACTTCATGAGCATCTGTCAGTTACTCCCTCTCTGAGGTCCTCAAGCTCATCTTCATTGCTTCAATGACCTGCTCATCGCCACCTCTGCTCCCTTCTTTGTGTGCCTTCAACTTTTCTCAGCATCAGAGTCTTCTTTAAGAAATCCTGTCTTCTCATAATATGGCTTAAATATTTTAGTTTTAACCTTATGATCATACCTTGCATACTCAGCAGTGTAGATATCTTGTGATTTATTTGCTGTTTACCTAATTCAGGACCATTAATAAAGACCAAGGCCCCTATTCAATTGAGCAATTGTTGGTTACTGGAGCCCGTAATGTAACCCATAAACTAATTTGCTATTCATTTGTTGTCTTTTAGTGATCCGCAAGATATCTACAGGTTACAAGCTGATAATGGCTGCGGGTGCCAAAATTGTAACTTCCAACTTGTCTAAACTTTTGATCTTTCACCCCGCAAATGTTACAGTCTTTAAAATCACAAATCGCTATTCCTCAAGCTTACAAATGTTTTCACACCTGTAAATGGCAAATGTAAAAGAAAGTCCTACGAGTTCCAGATAGGACTCCCAAGGGGGTTAAACACAGGTTCCTAGCACTGTAAATGCAAATAAAAAATCAGTACTGCACTTCAAAAGACGGGGAAAGCGATGAAAGACATTAAAATGTATTGCCCAACAGCCTCAAGCTCGCAAATCTGCAATAAAAAAATATTTTTGTGAAGGTTTAATTACCGTGTTATATCAATCTTGGGAATCAATGAGGTAATACATCAGGCCACCCACATGGACTAAAACAGTATTGCCATGAATTTTTATTATTTTGTACATTGCCGGGTTGCCTGATGTCATTTCGGACTTCTAAACGCTAATTGATTAACGATTAACCTTCCTGTTTTACTGATGTCATCATGAAGATCTCATTTACTATTGGCTGTTTCTAAATCGGTAGTTACGGCCTTGCTTAATTGATCATGATCACACTCTGAAATGTTACTTATGATTGCATGGCTTATGGTTTTGGCTTTCGACACATAAATTGAGGGCTTGTTCAATTGAATCGATCTGTAATTGGAGCAAATTTCAAGCCCGCAGAAGTACCGCCTGTATAAATTAATCTGCGGGCTTGCAGGTATGGAAACGCGTTTGGTACGCATTTTTTTCACTTATATTTGTAGACTACCATTGTCGGTAGATATTGTACTTTATTAGCAGATACAGTGTTATGTGTTAAGTCTACCTGTTCCTATTGGGGTAATAGAGGCTTTACTATTTGAACATAACATTTTTGTTGGCCCTCCTTAGTCCCAGTGGCTTATTACCACCTCTGTGCCTGTGAGTCTTTTGTACACCACACTATTAAGGTCCACCAACCTTTAGAGTGTAAGCAATTAATTTAAGAACACCACAGTTCTGGACTACTAATGCATAAATACTTGGATACTGGGACTAGTTTTACCATATGCAGGAGATTTGAGAGCCCCCAGAAAGCCCTGCAACACCTGAAAGGAACAATATCCTGCCTTGCACATGTGGATCTATTCTACTGCTGTCTCCATGCCTCATTTGTCTTGAGGGTTATTCATGTCAGTAAAATATACTGCCGCTTTTGGATGTGATTTATGTTTTGTGAAATAAATGATTGACTTACCTGCACTATTGAATCTTTGCTTTTCTCTCTCATACCCACACCCTCTTGTTATTCCGCATATAAATTGAATAAATAAGGTGACAACATACCATCTTTTAGCACTCATTAACTGATCTTGAACCATTTGATTGTCCCATGTTTGGTTCTGATCGTGGCTTCTTGGTCGTCATACAGATACTTAGGAGGCGGATGCAATGGTGTGTTTCATCTCTTTAAGAACGTGACACATTTTGTTGTGATCCACACAGTCAAAGGCTTTAGAATAGTCTATGAAAGATGTGGTAGTGCTAGATAAATTGTATAGGATAGTACTGCAAAAAAACACTACAGCAAAAAAAACATTTTTTTAAAAATGTATTTTCTGGCTAGGGGTATAAATATAAATGTAAAGATAAAAAACTTACTTATGAAGCAATATGCCTATAATTGTGCCTCAACAAATATCACCCATCTAGGGATTAAGTTTTCATTCAATTTCTAAGATATGGTTAAGAATAACTTGAAGGATACTTTTCACCAAATATGGATAACCTTAAATGATTGGAAAATCTTAAATTTATATTGGTCAGCTGCAGTAAGAATGAATATAATTCCCAAAAATATTTACATACTAGCGAATTGCCCGTCAAAAAATGACGGCAATGAAATTGTAAGTAAGCTAAGGGTGTTTGGTGTATATAATGTGGCTGATGTAGCGTTGTTCGTTTTCTATGTTGTGCAAGTTTTTCGGAATATTCGTTTTCTATGTCGTGCGAGTTTTCCGGAATATCCGTAGCTGTTTGGTGGGCTTTTTCGGAATATCCGTAGCTATTTGGTGGTGTTTTGCGCGTCTATGGTAGTGTTTTGCGTGTTTAGGGTCCTTTAGCCTCGTTTTCGTTTTGTTCACTTAGGTGATTTTCGGATCTCTAAACTCCGAAATTTGTGGTTAAATGGAGGTGTAACTTCACTTGCAGAGGTCCTCTGTCCCCCCCTTGCTGTGAGTAACCTTTTGATGTATTTGTTGTTTGTATATGTTGTGTTTGTAATGTTTTTGGGGTTGCGCGGATTGCGTCCTTGTTTTCTAATCTCGTAGGTGTTTTTTTGGCATGTACGTAGGTGTTTGGTGGTGTTTTGCGTCTTTAGACTGCTGTAGCCTCGTTTTCGTTTTTTCGGTGGCCATTTTTTCTCTTGCTTAGAGACTTTTTTAGTGTCTAAACTCTTTTAATTTGACTTAAATTGAGGTGTAACTTTAGTTTTCGAGGTCCTGGATGCTCCCTCTTCCTGTAAGTAAGCTTTTTATGTATTTGTTGTGTGTATTTGTTGTATTTTTCATGTTTTGATGTGCGTGTGTTGAATCCGATTTTTGAGAAGTCGTAATGGGTCGTATCGTGTCTCGTATTTTGTTTGCGTTACAACGTAATTTTGTGGGGGGCGCAGTTGCTGGCAAGGAGCGCCTTCGGCGCATCATGCCAGCAACTGCGAGGGCCGCAGGCTCGCTATGCGAGCCCGCAAGCGTTAGCAACAACTCGCATGCTCACAAGTATATATGTGATTAAGAAGTATACCTGAGATTCTACCTTTAACAATAATCAACTCAATTCAACAAGTAATTGATACATTTATATAGAATAATAAAAGAGCCCGAAATAAAAACGAACATAGCAAGCAATTCATTTATTAAGGGTGGTTTGGACTCCCCGTCCATTAAAGATCTACATGATTTGATTGTTATTTCCCATATATGTGGATGGAATTTTATAAATCAAAATACGGTCTGGAGAGATATAGAGACTCAGATATTGGGAGATATTGCCATACATTATATATTATGGCAATCAAAACTAGATTTAAAATCATTGAAAAATCTCTCAAAAGGTCTAATCTCTTTGGCTACATTTTGGTTTAAAAATAGACTTAAAAGGAATTGGATCCATATGCCATCTTTAGCTGCCCCGGTTAATTTCCAAATTAATCTTAAGTAAACCTGAGTTGATACATTTTACAAAATTAGAGATCTGTAGAATTGGCAAATTATTTGAAGGCGGATCTTTATTAACTCTACCAGTGATGCAAAGTAAATATGGCGAGAGGAATATCTCTTGGTTAGCATATGCATCACTGGTAGAAATGATTAAAAAATGGGTTCCAATATTAGGAATATGGAGAAAAACTTTGAATTAGAAGAACTGATGATGACTGTCAAAAATAGGGAAAAATTTACTGTCAGATTTCAAGTTCTTTAAATCAAAGAGCATAAAAACATGGGAACAGCAAGCTAATTTTACATTAGCTCCTGATCTAAAACCTTTTGTTTAATAAAAGATTCATGTATAAAGGTTGGATATTAGAAATTATTCTTTCAAATAACACATAGATAGTACTGGGTATTTGCATCATTGAGTAAACATAACATAGATTACCCCCCTTTATGTTGGACAGGGTGTGGACTAAATGGCACATACACTCATGCATGGTGGGAATGTGATAAGGTAAACATAATGTGGAAGATACATTGTAAACATGTATCTGTGAGGTTGAGTAAATAAATCCCATGTTCAGCTCAGCTAGTACTGTTTAATCAAGGATTGGACCAGTTAGTCGCTCAGGAGAAACATCTGATTTCTCACATTCTGCATGTGATAAAATCACTCTTGATAAAACACTGGAACCATTTAGAAATCCCAATATGGAGTGAAATTTCAAATAGTTATGATAGAGCTAATGACTAGAAGTAATACCCTGTATATGAAAAGCACAACTAGAAGGTAGGCTAGGTGATGTTTTGAAAAGTGTTTTGATAGACTAAATCAGGAGAATTTTGTGAATGAGTTAAGAAAGGAAATATGAACGATAGAGTTTTTTTGTTATGAGGACCAATTAATTGTTCCTCTACGCATGAGAAAGAGAAAACCTGTATCCTCCTCAAATAATCAGCACTGAGCAGTGAGGTCTACTTATCCTAATACATACATGCCATGCTTCTTAACCTACCTCGATTTTAGCTGTCCAATTGAAATATTTCAGTAAGATTATAGTCATGCTAGTTACTAAAATCATTAATTTAAAATGCACTAAGAGATTCAATTGTGCTAAACAATATTTAGCAATTGTAGATATATAAATCAGTATAACATGCATATTAATTACATTTTGTCTAAAAATGAATTTGTGTAAAATTACTGTTTTATATCTAATTGTATCTGAATTGTGTGGATTTGTGAAGCCTATACAACTTCTCTTTAAGAAAACAATGGGAATGTAAATAGAAAATATTTTGGTTACAGTTCAAATTTATAAGGATATTTGATATGGATGTGTATTTCAAGCTGATTGACACAATAAGCTACATTTTTCAGTTTATCTCTACTTCACATACATTTCTGAAATATGTTTTCAATAAAATATTTATCTGTTCTGAATGAGTAGAAATACTTGCTATTGTTTATTTCAAAGCGGCATGGTAAATATTGAAACCTTCATCATAAAATAGCAATGGTACATAAATACTGATTCATTGAATCATTAACTAAACTGTGAAGTCAAGATGCTTGTGTCTTGCTGTGTCATCTTGATTTCTAACTTTAATCAATTTTATTGTTCTTTATTTTTTCGGTGGTAATACGAGTTTCAGTTTCAATTTAAACATGGGCAGTTGATGAAAATGTGACTGGGGTTGATATCATAAATAAATGATAACCCGATTATTATACTAAGTGATCAATAAACGCAACTTAACATGGAAGAAGATACTCCTCTTAGGTATTTTCTGAATCAGCATTCATATAATTGCAACTGCTCTTTTTTAAATGCTTCAACATTTTCTGCAGCAATATAGTAACATTTTATATTTATAGGAAATACATTAAAACAGAGAACAAGGTATAAAGAATGTACTTTGGACAATGGAGTAAGACATTAGTCAAATATGTAGTTTTGTTATGACAGTTTGGCTTACAGTTCTGTGAGAGCCGTCAAGGATAAGGTAGAGACTGGATGATACACTGACTTAGGTCAGAGGGAGCAGAGTGGAGATGTTCCTGCACACCTGATTGGTAGGTCATGGAGTTGGGAACTCAGTTGTCAAACAGGCAGAGATTATGACTGACTCCATTTGGCGGTACATCAGGTAATAACTCAGGACTACAATTCTCTTAGAGTTGATTCTTTGTTTGGTTATAGCCAAAGTGTGAACACTTAGATAATAGATCTTTTTGTTATCTGTGTCCCTGAAGAGGGGCACAGAGAGAAAAAACAAAAAAGGGGGAACACTTTTATGTGGCTAAATATGTTATGAATTGCCTCATTCTAAATTAAAAAAAACAATCTTTAATTAAAATTATTTAAAATATTTTTTATAATTAAAATCTGATTGTTTAAAGCAAAAAATATATACAAACAGATCTCTGAATTTATTCTCCAGAGAACACAATGACGTCACTACAGTAATATATATATATATTATTTTTTAAACGGCTTATAACCAATATATTTTTTGTCCCTTAAGATTTTTACAATGTTTCTATAGCTGCTAAGTGAATATAGCAGGTGATATTAGTGTTTTACAAATATTGGTTAGAGTTGCTCTATGAATTGCAACACTAACTATATTAGAATAAGTGACTAGTGAGTCTTTAAATGTTGCTTTTAATATAGCAACATTGATATCTGTGTAAGTAATGATTTACTATTCCCAAAGTATATTAACATATATATTTGTGATTTTTTTTTTTTTACATAAACTAATTAAATGTGATAAAATTTAAATGAAAAAGAAAAATAGTGAAAGAATGGAAAAAGTGCTATACATTCTATACAAAGGTGCTATACATTCTATTCAAATGTGATGGAATTTATCCACTTAGCTGAATATATAACTTCTATGAATAGTTTCTTTGTTTATACTGTTGGTTTTTATCAAGATGTCTTGAGATTAGGAGTATCTGTCAGTATGTTGCCGATACTATTATGAACAATAGAGTTTTAGAATTCAATCAGGTATGTATATTGGATTACAAGCATAAATTTCCATAAATAAATTTTACTGCTTTACTCATAAATGTTAATCAGTGTGCCTGTGATTATCTTGTGACACTATCTTGGCTAGTGTCACTACTACATCCTACTATTGTTCAATTGCATTATAAAGATATTTATGTTGCTGAAATAAACTTTGTATTTATGTTTCTCACAATCTGTGTATCTCTACGAGACCACCATTTCACAAGAGGCAACTTCAGCAATAATTACCTTGTGGCAAAAAAAATGCCACTACTATACCAACTATATTTTCTGCAAATTTAAGGGCAAGCTGTTAATATATCTCTTGCTTCTACTATGATAAACACTACAGTTTGGAAACTGGCAATCTATGCTGTTTATCTTGTGGTTCTACTATAAGAGACCACTACACCTTCTGTATCATTATAGGACTGAGTAGGTTATACCTCGTTGTTCTACTATGAGAAACCACTACACCTTCTGTATCACTATAGGACTAAGTAGGTTATACCTCATGGTTCTTTTTTAGACACCACTACTATACCCCAAAGTTCTTAATGCAATTGGACATTTATATGGAATAGATATATTATACCTCTTGGTCCCTCTATACCTGGGCCACTAATTATACCTTGTATGGGACAGTATAAGCATGTAATATCTTCATGAGACATCTGTATAGAAGATTTTTGTTAAGAAGCTATAGCATATTATCAGCTTTTGCTTCAGCCATTTTTTTTGGCGCCAAAGTGATGTCATCAACACCCGACGTACGTTTTGTGAGATCTGTGGATCCCAGCTCATCAGGGGCTCAATTCACTTAGCAGCTATAGAAAAATTAAAAAAATCTTAAGGGACAAAAAATATATTGGTTATAAGCCGTTTAAAAAAAAAAAAAAAAAAAAATATATATATATATATATATATATATATCACATTCTATCTAAACCAATTACTGTAGTGACGCCATTGTATTCTCTGGAGAATAAATTCACAGATCTGTTTGTATATATTTTTTAATTTAAACAATCAAATTTTAATTATGAAAAATTATTTGAAATAATTTTCATTAAAGATTGTTTTTTTAAATTTAGTATGAGCCAATTCATAACATATTTAGCCACATAAAAGTGTTTCCCCTTTTTTTGTTATTTCTCTCTGTGCCCATCTTCATGGACACAAATAACTCAGGACTGATGGAGTATGTTTGAAGTCCAAAACAGATTGATGTTACAGAAGAACATAAGCAGCTAGACACCATATTGACCAGTATGATCGGGAACAGTGGCCGAGCTACCAGTGTTGCAGGCGGTGCAATGCCACCCTACTAAAAAAATACAAAACACAGAGATTAAAAAACAAATTAGATTGCATTAGGCCCTCGTTTCTCTAGTTTCGCCACTGATCAGGAACCGGTCTCATTTTACAATGACCCTCAAATAGTGATCACAAAGGCTCACTTCCTGGTTTGGCTTCTATCTCGGAGGCAGAGACAATGAAGCTTATTTTGGTTCAGGCCAAGCAGAGGGAAAGGATACGTTCCACATAGAGAGTGAACCAAGCTGGAGAAAAGTGCTATGTGCTCAAACCCAGACAAAACAGAGATAATGAGTTGAGGTACCAAACCTGTAGAGATTGCAAATTAAAGGGGATGATTAGAAGAGTAAGAATGGAATATAGTGTACTATGATCATGTCAGCAGGTTGTTTGAGGTAAAAGTAGATATTTTATAGCTGTTGGTCAGTTGGTTGGTTGCAGCTGGATGTGTGGATTATTTTATGCTAAGGGTTAGGCTTCTATGAAAAATGTGAAAGGATGTAAAAAGAGTGAAGGAGGGCATGAATTGGGTGAGTGAGTATTTAGAGAGGAACAGTTCTAAAATGTTTGTGTTATCACAAAGAGTTCTGTATGATAAGGTCTTGATTTTAAACTTTATTCTGGAGGCCAGGGAGACCAGTAGACTGGTGACTGATAAATATTTGTCATAGATAAGGGATTGTCTGGTTATGTAAATTAATCTGGATGAGGCATTTATGATTGATTGGAATCAGTATAGACAGTTAATGGAGAGGTCTAATAGGAACAAGATACACTATGAAAGATGAAATAGGATTAATGATTAAATGCATACTTTTATTTTGTCTTATGAAAAATCTTTATTCTGAGCATGTCCTTTAGGTGAAGCCAGAAGGATTTAGTTAATAATTGTATGTGAAGAGAGAAAGATAGATTGAAGTCCAAAATAAACCTTTCAGCAATATCAGGGGTCAGAATGATGATGGCAAAGTCCCAAATTTGTATCTCCAATATATATTCCAGACATACTGTATATTACTACTATACTGCCTGGAATAATATGAACCTATTATTCTTGGTTACATAGTTAATGGATATTATCTTATATTTTTAGTGTTAGCTTTTCTGGCAGTATAACGATAACATATATTCGAGTTATATAATGCGGTTGGAATAGGATCACCACATCTGGGTTTGCTGCACATTTGAGAGCATATAAATACATTATATTATGTACTACATATAGATTATTTTTCAGTGTTGACTGTCTCTCTTTTTTTTTTTTTACAAGCATATTTCTATAATACTTTACTAAATGTTAACAGCCTTATTAAATTGCGATTCTGTGAATTAAAAAGGGCTCTTTTTAAGCACACATCATAATTTATTTACAGAAGTTTTTAGTTAGTGAAGACCTTGCTTTTGGATAGAAGTTCACCAACTAAAAACTTCTGTAAATAAAATATGCTGTGTGCTCAAATAGAGCCCTTTTAAATTTACTGAATCGCAATTTAATAAGGCTGTAAGTCTTTTGTTTTGTGAGAACAATGAAAACCTACTGAACTGTCTGCTAATAAAGTTTAAAGGATGTGAGATGAAAGAGAAGCTTCATAACTTGGAAGTCATGCAGAGGATACCAAAACAAATGTTTACTTTGTTTTCTCACTAATACCAGAAGAGCTATATGTCAGCTATATGACAGGTCATGAAAAATATAGTTTATATTTTAATTAAAAACATGCTATTTTAAAGTTAAAATGTAAGTATTTTATCTACATTTATCAAACTTCACAGACTGTAGTGAGCATTATTAGCAACGGTAATAAAACCTTCAGTTCATAGAATAATGGAGAGGGTTAGTTGATCTCTGTTTGCAAACATACATTTCCTCTTCCCTAATTGATTGTAAGACACACTTTAACCATCACTCAACAACTATCATTTACAAGCTTCTGGACCATGACCCTGACCCATCTTTTGGTTGGAGCCTTTGAACTTACTCTCAAAATAATTCTGTTTGATAGGAATCCTACAACTGCACATCACCTGCAGCACACAGCACATCAACTAGACTGGACTTTTCTTTTCGTTTTATGATTTTGAGGTCAAGGGCATGCCCGGATCTTCCATTAGGCTAATTAGTCAGATGCCTAAGGGCGCTGTAAAAAGAGGGGTGCGTCATTAACGTGAGTTATATTATTCCAACCTTATTGATCTCAATACAGAATGTCCCTCCAGAGGTTCCATTGCTATAGCTGTGTGGTGGGGAAGGGCCTTGAGTTAGTGCTGTGAAAATCCAACAATCAGAGTTGGATTTTACCAACAGCATGATACGAGCGCAGGGGCAGTTTGCAGTCACTCAGCAGACATAACATGGCAGTCACACTTCTAGGCCCTGACAACAGCTGCAGTTTCCATAAGAAGAAAAATCTCTGTGGTGTCAGATCAGCTGAAACATGACAGCAAGTCAGAGATCCTGGGGGGAAGCTCAGAGTCTCACAAACTGGGGCCTAGATCATGAAGGTAATAACATATCTATCTAACTGTAATGATGACATCATCTGTGCAGTCTGTGTTTATATAAAATAGTCTGACTAGGATAAGAACCTCATGTTTAATCATTCATTGCAACAGTCTATACAAATAATGCACATATAACACACATGAAGATATATTTAGTGCTTTTAATAACATTTTTTATATATTTGTAAACACAAATGCATGTGTGCAGAAGAACTGTAATGCACATGTAAGCCTACTTTGAATCTTCACATGAGATAGAGAAAGAGAAAGTGAGAGAGAAATAATGTGAGAGAGAAATAAAGTTAGAGAGAACCTGAGAGAGAGAAAGAAATTGAGAGAGAAAGAAAGAGAGAGAGAGAGAAAGAGAGAGGGATTAGAAAAAGAGAGGAATGGGGAGAGAGAAAGAAAGAGAGAGGAGCTGAGAACAACCACCATTGCCACCTCCATCTCCTACAATCTACTGGAGCCAGGAAAAATCAGGCCCACTGCCAATTCCACCCTCTACCATCTACTGGAGCTAGGAATAACTAGGCCCACTGCCACCTGTGCCACTCACAATGCTAGCTCCTCAGGACCTCCCCACTCCACCACCTCCTCCACTGCAAACTCCTCCTACTAAAAAGCCCAGTAAATCCCAGGACAGACCATTACCCCCCCCCTAAAGTCAATATGGATGATGTAATACGATTTATACAGCATGAAGACAGATCACTCTGAAATATACTGAGTGAGCTGTCTGAACAAAACGCTCTACGTAATGACATGATGAACAGGCATTCAGAAAACCTCGCAGCTCTGTATAACAGCATCATGATGATATATCTTGAGATGAGGAGGCACAATTTAAAGATGGAGAGGTACGAGGGCAAAATAAATTGTGAGAGGGAGTCCTTATGGAAGACCTAATTGAAATGTCCCATCACACTCTCATAACTCTTCAATCTTTGATACCCCAGACACAACCACCATCTGAACCTCAGCCTATGCCATCCTCATCTCACCATATACCTCCAACTTCAGCTGATATGCAGCCACTAATGGAGGACATACCACTCCCTCTAACTCCAGCTGATACGCAGCCCCAACAGGAGGACCTAGCACTCTCTCCAACTCAGCTGATAAGAAGCCACAACAGGATGAAATACCACTCCCTCCAACATCCCTTCTGCGTGGTAGAGAGAGAAGGTGTGGTGGCACAGAAGGTGGGGGCCCTGTGCTCAGAGAGAAGAGGAAATAGGGTCTGCATCAAAAATGTTCCCTTCTCATCAATCTTCCTCACTAAATATCTATTCTTCAAAAGTGTTTTGATACTCCTGCCTGGCTATAAAGTATAGGTTCATGGCCTATGTGGTGGGCATTTTTTGAAATTATGTGGCTACCAACCATCACACAGACCATGATCCTCTTCTCTTTAGACACATGTGGTTATGTTTATCATTGCCGTTGAAAAGAGATGGTGTAGTCACTATTATATCAGTAACCTCCTTTATTTGATTTATATTTTGTTTTTATTTCATATTAAGCAAATCTCACATCCATTAGGGTCTATTTTTCATCTTCTAAGCAATGCAATCATATAATGTAAGTAAACTATAAACCCAGTGCCTATAAGACATTAAATCACTGACATTACCCCAAGCAGAATGATCTTACATGTCATATCTAACTACGTATATCATCTGAAAAAACTTGACTCATGTTATGTTCATTTACTATTACATAGTTACATAGTTACATACAGCCTTATTAAATTGCGATTCGTCAAATTGAATAGCGCTCTATTTAAACAAATAGCATATTTTTTTTTACAGAAGTTTTTAGTTAGTGGAGACCTTGCTTTTGGATAGAAGTTCACTAACTAAAAACTTCTGTAAAAAAAATATGCTATGTGCTTAAGTAGAGACCTTTTCAATTTGCAGAATCGCAATTTAATAAGGCTGCTAGTATTTTAAGGTTGAAAAAAGACTTTCAGTCCATCAAGTTCAACCTTTTAAGATCTTCTCTGATCTGCAATATGCGGATTAACTATATATTAATTAGTTGTTAATTAATCATTAATAAATTATTTAATTCTTTTTTTTTATTAATTAATCCAGAGGAAGGCAAACAGAAAAATAAAACCCAAGCGAGACTTAGCCAATCGTCTCAAAGAAAACAAAAAAATTTAAAAATTAATTCATTCCTGACCCCAGATACTGGCGATCGGATTTATCCCTGGATCAATACTGTCTCTCTAATTATCCATGATAACCCTGAATTCCCTTTTTAATTAGAAATAAATCCAGTCCCCTTTTAAAGTTATCTATCGAATCCGCTGTCACCACCTCCTCTGGTAGAGAATTTCATAGATTAACCACCCTTACTGTGAAGAACCCTTTTCTTTCTTTAAGGTGGAATCTTTTTACTTCTAACCTCAAGAGATGTCCTTTTGTCAGTTGAAAACCTCTTGGCACAAAAAGCCCTCTTGACAAATCTTTATACTGACCCTGGATGTATCTATATAAGGTTATCATATCTCCTCTTAGACGTCTTTTTTCTAGGGAAAATACGTTTAATTTGGTTAGTCTTTCCTCATAACTTAGCCCCTCCATTCCCCTTATTAGTTTTGCTGCCCTCCTCTGTACCTTTTCCAGCTCTAAAATATCCTTTTTATGAAGTGGTGCCCAATATTGTACTCCATATTGCAAACAAGGGCGTACTAGAGATTTGTATAGTGGCAGAATTATATTTGCTTCCCTGGCTTCTATAGCCTTCTTAATACATGCTAATATTTTATTTGCCTTTGCAGCTGCTGCTTGGCTTTGAGCACTGTTACCTAGGTGATTGTCCACAAGCACTCCCAAATCCCTTTCAATATCTGATACACCTAGATTTGCTCCATTAAGATTATAAATTGCATTAATATCTTTCCTTCCCAGATGCATAACTTTACATTTATTTGTATTAAATCTGCCATTTAGATGCCCATTCCTCAATTTTATGTAAATCCCTTTGGAGGGAAAGCCCATCATTATCTGATTTAATTACCTTACACAACTTCGTGTCATCAGCGAAAATGGAGACACCACACTCCAATCCTACCTCTAAGTCATTAATAAATATGTTAAAAAGGAGAGGACCTACTACTGAACCCTGAGAAACCCCACTTACCACATTAGTCCAATCGGAGTATGTTCCATTTACAACAACCCTTTGCTTCCTGTCTTTTAGCCAGCTCTCAATCCATGAGCAGATATTTACTGCAATTCCTGTATCTCTTAGTTTGCACAATAGTCTCCCATGTGGCACTGTATCAAAAGCCTTTGCAAAATCCAAAAAGACTACATCCACTGAGTTGCCTTGATCCAGGTTTCTACTAACCTCCTCATAGAAACTAATTATATTTGTTTGACATGACCTATCCCTCATAAATCCATGTTGACTCCTACTTATAATCCTGTTCAAATAGATATATTCTTGTATATTATCCCTTATTAACCCTTCTAAAAGCTCCCCCACTACAGAAGTGAGGCTCAATAGTCTATAATTCCCCGGATTTGCTCTTGCACCCTTTTTAAATATAGATATCACATCAGCTTTTCTCCAGTCATCTGGTACGGACCCTGTGTTGAGTGAATCTTGAAAAATTAAATATAATGGTTTGGCTATTACAGAACCAAGTTCCCTCAGTACCCTTGGATGTATTCCATCAGGACCCGGGGCTTTATTAACATTTATTTTTTCCAACCTCTTTTGGATTACTTCTTGTGTTAACCAATTATTTGGCAAAGGTAGTGTAGCCCCATTATGTTGCAGTGTCCCAACCACTGGTACCTCCCTTGTGTATAACAAAGAAAATAACCTATTTAGCTCATCTGCCTTTTCCTGGTCACTTATTTTCAGATGGCCTGTTTCACATTTTAATGTTCCTATAGCTTCCTTCCTCGCCTTCTTCCCATTAATATACTTAAAAAATAATTTAGGGTTAGTCTTACTCTCTTTTGCAATTGATTTTTAATTTTCTATTTTAGCCAGTCTAATAGCGCTTTTGCAAGCCTTGTTGATTTCCTAGTATTCCCATAAAGCAGTCTCTGTCCCCTCTTGTTTGTATAATTTAAATGCCTGTTTTTTACTCCGTATCTAGATCTTTAAATCATTGTTAAGCCACATTGGATGACTATTAATACTGTCATGGCTGTTTACATGCATAGTCTCATTAGCATCTGATAATCACACCCCAGTAGTTATACATGCATATTTATTGCATGTCATCATCTTAACATTTTGATACCAAAATAATTTGTCTAATTTAATTTAGAAACAATATGGATGATTAATCAAAAGGAGTGTTTACAAGTCATGTGATCATTGTAATAATTTTTGCTCAGATAGCACCTGTATACCAGTGAAATGTGATATCAGTATGGCTCCACTATTTAATATGGAGATAGTGATAGTACACCTGGCCAAATGATTTTGGTCACAGTGAAGAATTCCTTGTGAAATGACACATCTTTACTAATGAACATTACAGGTGTCCATGACACATTACATTTGGTTAGCACTGCTTGTAGATGATGATCATGTAAATGTGTTTATTGTTACAGTAATAACATGAAACACTGTACTGTAAATACAGTTATTGATAGATTTTATTTCTCCTCTTTATTTTTTTAGATTTTTACCATAGTTTTTTTTTATTCTATTGCTGATTTTTAGAACACAATGTATGAATGTATGTGTACATAATACATGAGTTATTGCATCAGTTTAATTTAGCAGATGAAGACCATATGTAAGTGTTGTGCGCATTACTGGTCACTTAAATGGAGTGATGCATGATGAGATATCTATTCATCAGATTAGGGTTCCTGTAGTGTAATGACCATATGTGACTCTACTAGATGCTAGGCATCATTATTATTATACAGTATTACTGTATAGCTTTACATTAATCCTTTTTTGCAGAATTGCCTCTTGCCTTCTCGGATCAATACACAACACACACATGATATTAATGCACATATACATTTAAAAATGTGGTATGTGTATAAAATAAAGTATGATATTGTTATACTGTTATGACTGTTTCTGTGTGTTTGTATTTGTTCCTGATTTGCGACATCAACATTATAAAAGTAAGAAATGATATGTGTTTTAAACATAGATCATCCTTTATCCTGTGTTAAGCTGAGGTTGATATTTATAAACTGTGAATTCAGTGATAATATGCATGTGTGGATTAATGACATATGGATACAAGCATGATATATCAATCTGTCAATCATAATTAATATTGAGACATGTCTCTACACCTATGAATTCATACATATGATTACTGAACTCACATGTTTACATATCACTAATCTCATGTTAATCATCATAATTTAAAAACAAATCACATATTGTTGCACCTTTGAGGCAGGACCTATACCTCCCCCTACTGAGGATCATGCAGAGGTGTCACAACATGCAAGATTTATTTGTGAGTACTTCACATGTAAGTACAAATTTAAAAACAACTTACTATAAGGAAGCTTGATTATGCATTACTCATACAACTCTCTTCTCATTTCTTATTGTTTTCCAGAATAACTGATAGGTCACGGTAATGGAGAGATTATTGACATGATATATGTCTCATGATGCATTATTGCTTTACACTGGATAAACTTGAACATGCTCTGTTATCTGTTGATGGTAAGTATGGCCACAATCACATTCACATCATTTTTTTTTTTATAACAATGAGTTTTATTGTCACCGCATATAATAATTATTTCACAGCCTGGATCTAGGCACGCAGGCCTATCCATTTCACATATGTCCATAGCATCCAGTAAACAAACATTTACATACATCAGAGTACAGTGAGTTTTGGACCCACCCTGTAAGATAAGTCCAGATGCAGGTTAGCCTGTTATAGGTCAAGCCGAGTATTGCTAGAGTATGCATGGTGACTATCACTTTTTTAATTTTATTTATAACATTAACCTTTTAGAAACAAAAAACAAAACCTAACACTTGAACAGCTTGCTGGCCGGTCCCTTTTCCCACGTATGGGCTCCCCAAATATAGGATTTTTTTTTCTTTTTTTTTTCTTTTTTTTTTTTTTTTTTTTTTAAGTAGGATTGTCCCCCAGCCCCATCATTAACCCCCTCCCCGGGCTCCCGGGTCTACTTCACTGAGGAAATGGGCTAAGCTTACAACCCGCCGCTAGTTCTAGCACCCTAATGCTAGGCCTATGTATACTGTCCATGGGTCCCAAATTTTCCTGTACTTATCCATAGAGTCATCTAATAGATGGGTGATTCTTTCATTGATGGCAATATAGTTAATCTTTTTTTTAATCATCTGGAAGTTTAGGTTACTGGATTTCCAGGCTTTAGCAATATGACTCTTAGCTGCCAATGCTATGTATTGCAGCAGTCTGTTTTGGGAGGGAGTCAGAGTACTATTGGGGATCCCCAGCAGCATGCTATCTATAGACCTTTCTACCGGGGTAAGGAATAAGTCAGAGGCTAGTTCTGAGACTAAGTCCCAAATCTTTACTACCTTGGGGCAGAACCACCAGATATGGGAGAATGTCCCCGTTGCCTGACACCCCCTAAAGCATAGTTGGCTTTCTGACTTTTTCCATTTTGCGAGCTTCTCCGGGGTTATGTATACCCTGTGGAGCACCTTGATGGCGGTTTCTAGGATGCTATAGTTAAGGGAGCCCCTATAGATGTTAGACCACGCTGCCCTCCATTTACTTAGGTCCCAGCTCGTATTCATGTCAGTTTCCCAATCAGCCATGTGTTTGGGCTTAAGTCCAGCAGGCCTGGCATTGAATGTTTTGTATAGCATCCCTAGGGTGCCCTTCGTTAGAGGAGCCGCTTGACAGATTTTAGTCAGCCAGTTCATTTCTGGGACTGTGTGCTTTTCCAATAAGGAGATTGCCAGATGTTTTAATCTACAAAAATTGTAGTGTTCAGACAGGGGCATATCATGTTTATCCCTTATTTTTTCGAATGAAATAATTCGCCCCTTTTCCATCCACTCTCCCAGCCTATCCAGATTTTTATTCTTCCACCAGTGTTGGGAGGATAAATTTAGGTTAACTGGCATCTGGGGATGATTAAGAAGTGAGATCATGCAGGATGGTTTTGGGAATAAATTTGTGTGTTCGCGGGCCCATTTCCAGCATGTCAGAGTATGTTTTATTATGGGATTGGATATGTCTTTAATTTTTGGGGGAGTTTCTGACAACCACACAATAGAATCCCAGGTCAACGGTTTCATTGATTGGTTTTCTATGTAAATCCACGCCGGCTGATGTGTCGTTGAGTGTGCAATTGGTAGAAAGGATAGTTGGGCGGCCTTGTAATACAATTTAATGTTAGGGCAGGATAGACCTCCATCTAACTTGTGTAGATACATGATTTTTTTTGCGATTCGTGATGGGCCTTGGTTCCAGATGAACCTAAAGATATGCCTTTGGAATTTAGATAACTCTTTATGTTTAACCTGAATTGGGAGGGTTCTAAAAAGGTAAAGAAGTCTGGGCAAAATGTTCATTTTAATTGTGTTAATTCTCCCTACCCAGGACAGGCGGAATTTCGTCCATCGACCTAAATCGGCCATCAAGGTTTTTAGTAGTTTAGAATAATTCTCATTATATAGATCGCTCAGATTCGCCGTTAGCCTTATCCCCAAATAATTTATATATTTAATGTCCCAGTTGAATTTATACCTGTCATGTAAACTGTTTTTTTCTGCTGCCGGGACGTCGATGGCTAGGGTTTCAGTTTTTTCTAAGTTTAGTTTTAGTCCCGAGATTTGGCCAAACCTTTCTAAAGTTTTAATGAGTACCGGGACTGATTTACTCGGATTGGACACCACGCAGAGAAGATCATCTGCGAACAGGCAGATTTTGAAGTGATGATGTCCCACCTCTATCCCTGAAATCCCTGAGTTTGCCCTGATCTCTCCGGCCAGCGGTTCCATTGCCAATGCGAAGAGCAAAGGGGATAGCGGGCATCCCTGCCTAGTACCCCGCCCTATTCTTATATTTGGAGTTGCAGGCCCCGGGAGCTTCAATTTGGCCGAAGGGGAGCTATAGAGAGAGTTCAGCAAGTTGATGAACTGGCCACTGATACCGAATTTACTAAGGGTCGCGAATAGATAAGGCCATTCTAGAGAATCAAAGGCCTTCTCTATATCGAAGGCCATAAGGCACGTTGGTGTTTTAGTGGTTTTGGCTTTGTGTATGAGGTTAAGGACTTTCCTAATATTATCTCCTGCCTGTCTGTGGGCCACGAAGCCTACCTGATCATTGTGAATTAATCTTGGCAAGAAAGAAGCCAATCTGTCTGCCATAATTTTGGAGAGAATTTTCATATCACAGTTTAGAAGTGAAATTGGCCTGTAGTTTTTCATTTCCAGTGGGTCCCTACCTTCCTTGGGAAATAGAATAATTTCAGCAGCGTTAAGTTCAGCAGGTATTTTTTCTCCGGCTAGAATGTTGTTAAAGAGTGTGACTAGATGTGGGCCAAGGGTATCTATAAATGCTTTGTAATAGTTATTGGAGAATCCGTCTGGCCCCGGAGATTTCGCTACTTTAAGTTTGTGAACAGTTTTGCGGACCTCGTCTAGCGTTATTGGGGCGTTAAGGGCCCCCAGCTCTGCCCCCGTGGCGATGGGGAGATCTTTTGAATTTAGAAATGAATTTATTTCATTACCATTAAGAGCTGTGGAGCCTTCATAAAGGGAGTTAAAGTATTTGGTGAAAGTAGATTTAATTTTACTTGGATTGGCTGTTAGCTCACCTTCCCGCGTTCTTATTTGCTGGATTTTATTCTGCGTGTTTTTTGATTGTAGCTTTTTGGCTAGGAGTGGGCCTGGTTTGTTAGCTTTATCGAAAATTTTTTGCTGAGTCCACCTTAGGGCTTTCTCAGTTTGGTCCGAGAGGAGAGCATCTAGGTCTGTCCTAACCTTGTCTATCAGCTGTCTGTTTTTGATATCTGGCTTGGATTGGTTTAATTTCTCAAGTTTTGTCAGTTCTGTTTGTAGTTCAATTTCTCTGGCTTTTTTTCGTTTTTTGTATTGGGATGCTATTTTGATAAGGGTTCCCCTAATGTAGGCCTTGTGTGTGGCCCATATAATGCTTGATCTTATCTCTGGGGAGAGATTAACTTGAAAGAACAAATCCAGATCTTGAGAAATTTGTTTCTTTACATCTGGGTTAGCTAGAAGTCTTTCATTCAGCCTCCACGAGAATGTAGGCTTCCCCCCTGAGGCCCATTCCAAATTTAGCTTTACCGCGGCGTGGTCTGACCATGTGCATGGGACAATTTCGGATTTCTTTACTTGGTCTAAGAGGGAGAGATCTGCAAGAATGTAGTCTATCCTGGAATAGGTATTATGTACCTGGGAGAAAAAGGAGCATTCCTTAGCCTTGGGGTTAGTTTCCCTCCACACATCTGTCAGGTTTAGCTTAAAAAGAAGGCTCTTAATTGTCTGCAGTTTCCTGGAAAACCTCTCTTGTCCCCCTTCCCTAGACCTATCTCGAGTTGGGTCCATCACCAAGTTCAGGTCCCCCCCAATTATTATTTTTCCCAATCCCGGTTTATCTAGAGTTTTTAGCACCTTTATGACAGTCTGATGAGGGTTTGTTGTAGGGGCATAAATAGAGACCAGGGTTGTCTTAATACCCTGGATTAGTCCAGTTATCATTACGAAACTGCCTGCCGGGTCTATCTGTTTGTTTTCTAATGTAAAGGGGAAGTTCCTGTGTAGGAGTATGGCCGCACCTCCTTTTTTAGTTCTTTGGTTGGCTAGGAATACTGTAGGGTAATTCTTATGTAGGAAGTTTGGATGGTTATTGTGTACAAAGTGAGTCTCCTGCATGAATATGACAGAGGGGTTGCTATCCCTGTAGGAGAGAAAGGCTTTGCGACGTTTAAAAGGGGAGTTAAAACCCTTGACATTGTGTGTCAGGAATACTAAGTCTAGATTGTTCTGGTTTACCGCCATGTTTGTGGTGAGGTGAGGTGTTGTCCTGACTTACCCCAATCCAATGAAGCAATCTTGATAGTTTTGTGGACTGGTGTGAATGACTGGGAGAGTGGATAGTTCCATAGCCCTGTGGACCTACCATCTGAGCAAGTAATGGCTGAATGAGGGTTGCCTTCTAACCTGATGGAGTTACCTCTGGGGAGTCTTACGATCCTGAAGGAAGAGAATGAGACCGCCAGCAAGCTAACAAAACAGTAAGAAAATACTAAAACATAACAGTTAAAACGATGGCAATAACCAAAAAACATTTCAAGAGCATTGATCCTCATTATAATTTACCGATAGCACCTAAGTGCCTAGGGTGGATAGGAAGTAAAAGAAGAAACTCCTCCTCCTGACCCTAGTATGAGGAAAAAGAATACAACTGAATAGTACTTGACTAGATCATTAATACATTTACACTACAGAACACCAACCCTGGAGAAGGCCCGTCCCCGGAGAAACGTATAGACTATGAGAATAAAACATATCCAGGTCTATAGTCTCTTTGAAGAATTGTTCACTTTTCTCTGGTGTTAAAACTAGTACTGTATACTCCAACTTACAGAATGTAAAAACCTTAAATTACAGCCCCTGGTTTCCTAGCAAGTGTTAGACCTTTTATGCATTATTTTAAAATGACTCTAGGTCCTGAGGTTTGTAAAAGTTCACCCTTCCTGCACCGGTACAGAGGGGGTGCCTTGGGTGGACTTGCCGGAGGTCCCCTGCTCAGATTGTGGCGAGTCTACAGCGTCTCTGTGCTTTTTTTGTTTTTTGTGGATCGGTATATCCGTCCACTGCCTGGAGGGCCTGTCCTTTGGCCTCGCTGCTTGTTGTTCACGAAACTCTTCCATGGTTGCAAGATTGAGATGGATCAAGTGTTTCTGACAGTCCTCCAGAGAGAAAGCGGAGTAGGTGGAACCTCCAGCTTGGAAGAGCAAGCGAAACGGGAATCCCCATTTATAAGGGATCTTGTTTTTTATAAGAACATTTAAAGCCGGTTTCATTTCTCTGCGTCTGTTCAGGGTGGTTGGGGCAATATCAGCAAAAACCTGCAGGTGAGATCCATCTGGGCCAACAACTTGTGGAACATTTCTGGCGGCCGAGAGGATGTTATCTCTTGTTTTTTGTCGGAGGAAGCGGACTATTGTGTCTTTGGGTAGGCTTTGATTTAAGGATGCACCTAGGGCCCTATGTGCCCTTTCAATTTCGATCACATCAGCTTCTTCTCCCGGCAGCAAGGATCTGGCCACCTCTTTGATGTAAGGTTCTAGATTTGTTACCCTTTTGTCAATCCCTCTGAAACGAATGTTGTTTCTGCGAGAGCGATTTTCAGCATCCTCTAGCTTGTCTTCCAGAAGGGAGATTCTAGCAGTAGAGTTTGCCGAGCTGTCCTTTCTGTCTTGCTCTTGGGATGAGGCCAGTTGATCCGTGAGGTTTTCTAGTTGGTGAGTTCTCTGTCCCAGCTCTTGGATTTCTTTCTTAAAGTCCTGCACGGCTTGGGAGAGTTGGGTCTTCAGTAAGGTTTCAAATCTGGTCATAATTTTGTCGATCATCTCCGGGTCTTGTAGTGTGCCTCTCTGATCCCCTTCCATATCCGAATTGTCAGATAGGTCTGCAGCGGGGCTCTGGGGAGTGGGTTGTGATTTTGGGAGCGATTGAAAGTGTTCTTGAATACCTTTAGCTGCCAAGCTCTTGCGTGTTTTACCCTTCATCTTCCCCTCCTTATCTCATTTGTGGTTTACTGAGGCCTTGTATTTGATCCGGCTTTTGAAATATGAAGATTATTTGTTTATAGCTGGGTTTCCCGTTTTCTTGTCTCTGCTTGTTAAATTAGTATGTTGACATATTGCAGAGCTGTAAGATGCAGACCTAGTTAAGGCCCTCTCTTCTTTAAAAGTTTGACATGGCTAGGGAGACTTGTGAAGACAGTCCTGTATATGTGCCATGTGGTGTTTGATTAGCCGGCATTTATCCAGCCCATAGGTTAAATCAAAGGGCACTGTATTTGCTTACCCAAAGCTTTGCCAGGGAGGTTAAGCATAGCTCAATTCAGGGCTTACATGTTCAGCAATGCAAATGCGTCAAGATCACTGGTCACATTTCATTTCCAGGATGAATAGTGCTGTTCCACTACCACTGCATTGAAGCACACACTGGTCGTCCCCTCCTGTTTGGGTCTAGATGGGAGGTTATGTCCTGGGCCCCCTTCTTGATCCAGTACTGTGGCCTGCCCGTGGTAGCTATGGGTTTATAGAAAAGAGTAGGGGTGTGAAGAGGTTGAGGCTTCTTCGCTAGGCCTAGATTTTAAAATGGCCGCCACCCGTTTCGCGGGCTTTTTCCCGCGGCCTGAAACTCCCTGTGCTGCAGCACCAGCTGGCCTTAGCCCTTAGGCATCCCTCCGGCCGGCACCAGCCACCCCCGGAAGGCTCTGGGTGGCCTTTATAGCTCCCTCGGGGTATCCCCGTTACCTGGGCTTGGATCGGAGCTCCCTGCGCCGGAGTGGGCAAGATGGCCGCCGCCCGATGTCCCCAGGCTCCTGCCGAACCTCCCGGCGACGGAGGACTTTAGCCAGGCCTCTCCGTTCTGCCCGACTGGGACCCCCAAGCGCCGAACCGCCAAGGCTCTTCCCAGCCTTCTTCTCCCGGCGGTTCTCAGCAGGGACGCGGGTATGAGCGCCTGTGCTGCAGGTGTCCCTCCGACTCCGTGCCTGGGTCTCTGTGCCCCAAAATTGAGCCCCCGAATTGCTGCTGGGGACTGGTTTAATGCCCTCCTGCTCCCCCAGCCTCCTCGAAGGAGAATATTGATGCTTTAGGGCGATTAATGGGCTAAAATGCCCCTTTCAAAGCAGGAGCTCTGCCTAGGCACGTCCGACACCATCAGCACATTCACATCATTTTTACTGACTATTCCAAACATCATGAACATAGCTAAATGGACTGGATTAGATATCCCACAATGTGAATGTATACAGGCCCGATAATTATTTATGAAATCATTAATACATTTGAAACCTGTTAAATTCACATTGTATGATCATTCAAATCCACATCCACATAGTTCAATGCAATTAATAGTAATGTGTCAATATAAACACACAATGATTGTTCCACACTGAGATATGATAAAGAATTATAGTAAATTTCAATGTTGAACTGAAAATGGTTATAGTGGATGGTGTGTGACTTTAAATATATCCTCATATTGCAGGTACTTAAGTGCTGATGTGTGTAAACTAATTGGTTAGCAACACAGACAAACTTGTATATCAACATAAGAATGGGAATATGGGGGAGAGAAGCCCAAAAAGGCCAATAGTGTAATACAGTTAATTTATTGGACATAAAATAAAATATATATTGCACTCACATTTGACAACCTCAGCTTGCTGAGGTACGTATGTAGCTTTGAAAAGTTTCTAGAAAAATGTTCACAATCCTCCTGCAGATCTTAGGCCATGTGCCTAATGGTGGAGTCCTAAGAGGAATGATGGAATCACTCCCCTGTGTCCAGTGGAAGGATGGGGTGTTTTTGGTTGAAGAAATCCCCAAGCAGATGCTTGAAATAAGTCGATTAAATGGTCCACATGTCAGCCACTGCAATACTGGTCAATAATATGGAGCTGGTACATACGCAGTGGGTGCTTGTTGAAAAACAGCATAAAACCATATATAATGAAAATTACAATAGAAAAATTCAAAACAAACAAAAAAATAAATTATATATACAAAAGTGAAAAATACTGTTAAATCACTTTGAATAAGTACTTAAAACAAACAAATGATATATGCTCAATAGCACAAAATAATAATGAAACTAGGGCTTTCTTAATGGTATATAATACAAGCAAAAAATGGGAAAAAGTCACGCTCCTTCCTGCTGCTGTATATTATGTATGTATATCAACATAATCACAGGTACATCGATGTGAAATACATTGTAAGTATTTTGGGATTAACGTATGCATGTATGCTGATAAATAAAACATAACAACTCCTTTAATGGAGGCCTACCTCTCTTTTTCCAACGACATCCTGTACTTTATGCTGAAGCAGCACATTAATACAATCATCCACTGCGGCTGTGTACTATTGAAACAAAACTCCTCATGGATATTATCTTGAACATATGAAAGGTAAAATAAATGTGGATAGCCAATAACACTAATTGTGGAATATTGTTGAGATCTGTTAGATCAATAACTTGTTTCATATCTACTGGAAACGGTATCAGATTATATATTTGTGTATCATTTTACTGATTGATTTGTCATTATTTATATTTTATTGTTTGTTTTACTGGTGTTGTAGGCCTTAGCATGTACTTTCAGGTTCACATGTGTTTCATAAGATATATATATATATTGAATTAAATTATGTTTGTTATTGCTTGAGTGTTACGTATTATTTGTAAAGCTGTTTCATGTTTCTTCTTCAGTTTAGTCATGTACTGTGTCTTTAAAAGCTTTATGCATCTTTCAGCAAAACTTTTAATAATAACATATGCATGACCAGTACAAAATATAATTAAAAAAAATGCCTGCTGTTCCAATTAATTCTTAAATATTTCCATGCATTCACATGCTTTTAAAGTACAGTATTGTGTGTTACTAATAAGTATTTGAAAAAGCCCATGCAAGTCTTATTTACTTCTAGTAATATTTTTAACAGAAACGTAATACTTTTTTCTTTGGCGGGTTAGACTTTATTTGCGAGCTAGTGCTACAGGTCTAATAGAATATTGATTTTAATTATTTGGAGCGCAGAATGTTCGAGCTGTGCTAAAACCAATGGAGTTCAAAGACAAATTTGCAGCTTTGACTGGCCCGAAGTGGTTGTGGGCAGATAACTCATACTCTTATTTGGATTGTAAGTAGCTAGTAAAATAAATGGCAATATTAAGATAGATTTTAATTTTGTATAAATGTACGAATAGAATAGAGCCCATAGTGTTCAAAATGCTTTTAAAAGGAAATACAATGTTAGTTTGTTGTATAATGGTATAATCAGTTCTTTGTACAACACAGATTTACATTTTATCTTTAATGCCACTGGTGAATTCTACCAGTGCATGGGGAGGCCAGAAACAGTCTAAACCCATTATTGAATTATTTTTGTGCCTACACCCCTGGTGACTTCACTGACGAATACTGCATAATGTAATGCAGAAACAGGAATGCCAAATAAAACACCCACTCGCAATCACAGCTCACATTAAAACTCTATAGGTAACACATAAATGCAATATTGCTTCAGACATATAGTTTTTGCTGCTTTCACTTACTAAATACTTCTGAATAACAGACTGCAAGTACTCCTACAGTGTTAAATAAGAAAAATACATACGTTTGCATTTAGATGTTCACAGCACAGAAAGCAATGCCTAAGTCTAGCTGGAACCTGTTTAAAACAGAATCAAATATGTCTCACAGCAAAAGACAAAAAATAAACAATTTATTACAAACACAGATAAAAATCCATATTACACAGTCCCGTCACATTATTATGACCACCAGCTAATATCCCGAACAACCGCCATGTGCAGCACAGACAGTGGCTAAAAGGAGTGGTAGTGAGTCAATAATATGCTGGAAGGTTGGCAAGGGTATCTCGAGCCATGCAGACTGCAGTGCGCCTGACAGCTGCTGAAAAGTGCAGAAAACACGGTGATCGAGGTGGTCCCAATTGTGCTCGATGAGGTTCAAGTCCGGGGAAAATGGAGGCCAAAGAAGTACATGGAAGTTTTCGTCGTGCTCCTCCAAATACTCCCGGCCAATTCTGGCCATATAACCTGTTGCATTGTCCTGCTTGAAGATCCCATCCGCTCTAGGGAAGACTGTCAACATGTATGGGTGTACTTGATCTGCAAGGATGGATAGATAACTCAATGAGAGTGCATTCCAGGGGTATGAGTGGACCCAGACAATGCCAAGAAAACATTCCCCAGATCATAATGCTGCAGCCCCCAGCTTGTGTTCTTCAATGATCGCAGAGTGTTTGTTCTTGGAGTTTTAACGCCTGACACACCATGTCCGTCCAGTCGATGGAGGATAAAATGTGACTCATCAGTCAAGGCCACCCTTTGCCAATCATAAAGGTCCAATTTCGGTACTGTCGTGCAAATTGAAACCGTTTCTGATGATAAACTCTCATGTCATCATGAGTGCAGTAACCATTTGCTTCGAAGCCCCATTCGCATCATGACGGTTGGCCCTCACACACCTCCGCAGCCAACTTTCACTTCACCTCTGACTGCCACACGGTGCTCAGTAGTTTCAGCACTGTTTTTTCGCAATAGTGCTGTCAGTCACTGTACACTTTAACCACAGCAGCACCTGAACACTTCTCAAACTGCACTGTTTCAGAAATACTGACATTCTTGGCCTGAAAGTCAATGACCATCCCCATTTCAAAGCCAGATAAATCACACGTTTTGCCCATGACAGCAATTGTTGAAATGTTTGCAGAATGCATAAATGTCACCTTATATACCCAACAAGCCAGTTCACGACACGTGCCATATTTAATTGGCTACATGCTGCTGACATAAAAAGTAGGTGGTGGTCTAAATAATGAGACTCAACCCTGTAATATCAAAGAATTAGCTACTAAGACAGCACGACCACTGTATGCTTAATTAAAAGATTATTTTTTTGTAACACGTACATTCTAATTAATGTTAAACAATAAATAATATAGAAAAACAGATACTATTGAACATGTACAACATTTTCTCAGTTCCAAGTAGCAAAATATAGTGTATTTTTCTTAATTAAACAACATGTTTACTTCTTTCCATTCAAGTCAAATGATTTGTCTTGTGATACCATATCATGCACCTCCTGGATCGCTATCTTGTCATGGTTAAGGGGCTTGTGTACCTGAATGAAGCTGTGAGATATACCATGTAGGGCCACTCAAGATGGGCATGTCCATTGGAAAAGGAACTGGCAACCTTCTCCAGTAACTTTGCTAAGTTAACCTTATGGACAAGCAAAACTCGAGACATATGGATATGGCACCAGAAGATGAGTCCCTCAGGTCAGAAAGAGCCTACCACATTACTAAGGAAGAGCAGAGGGCAAGTATGAGTAGCACCAATTCCATTGAAGAGGTTGGGCCGAAACCAAGAGGACACACAGCTCCGGATGTGTTTGGGTGGAGAAGGAAAGTCTGCTGCAAAGAACAAATCAGCATAGGAACCTGCAATATAAGAACTATGAACCAAGGCAAACTGGACGTGGTCAAACATGAGATAACAAACTTAAACATTGATATTCTGAGAATTAGTGAAGTCAAATGGGCTGGAAAGACATTTCATATCCTACAACCGATCTTCTATTGTGATCAAGAATCCTGCAGAAGAATGGAGTAGCCATCATAGTCAATCAAAGGGTATCCAAAGCAGTGTTCGGTTACAACCTAATAAATTATTTCAATTCAAATTAAAGACAATCCATTTAACTTCACAGTCATCCAAGTCTATGCCCCAAACATGGGTGCTGAAGAGGCTGAAGTTGTACAGTTCTATAAGGATAGAACACCAAGAAAAGATACTCCTCTCACCATAGGAAATTGGAATGCTAAAGTAAGGAACCAAAAGATACCTGGAATAACTGGCAAATTTGGCCTTGGAGTACAAAATGAAGAAGGTCAGAGATTAGTATATAGTAGATTAGTAGACCAGATAATTCTCTTGCAAACACCCTCTCCCAACAGCCCCAGAGACAAATCTACACATGTACATCACCAGGTGGACGATATAGAATATAACGTAGATTAGTAGACCAGATCATTCTCTGGTCATAGCAAACACCCTCTTCCAAGAATCCCAGAGACAACTTTACACATCTGTAAATCTATAAACCCCATACATTCAAAATTATGGGTAGAAAGGGAAGCAGATGCCAGAAAGTGTAAAAAAAATGCAGTGAAAAAAAGAAAGAAAAGTACACCAAGTACAAATAGGAAGTCCAAGATTAAATGGCAATCAAGTAGAGTAATTAAACATTTTAAATTTACTTTTATTGTCCCACATTAGAAATCACATATAATAGTTGTCAATCCGCGATATACGTCGTCACACTTACGAGCCTCGCATAGCGAGGCGAGCCATTGAAGCACAGAAGCTCGGAGCACTTAGCCGTTGAGCGCCAAAGGCACTCATCGGCTGTAAGCTTCGCATAGCGAGGCGAGCAGTTGAGACATTGAAACTCGCAGCACTTAGGCGATTTGCGCCGAAGGCGCTCATTGCCTGAGAGCATCGAGTAGCAAGGTGAGCAGTTGAGGCATTAAAAAACGTGGTACTTAGCCAAAATGAGCGGCATGAGGCAATGAAGCACGCAGGACTTAGGCTCCAAACAGTTAAGAAATGCAGGATTGTATTAGGCTGCAAGCAGTTGAGAAATGCGGGACTTAGAAAAAAAATATTGCGACTCGGAATCCCTTTGCAGAAAAAAACCTGACTGCGTAAATATACATTGTTAACAGCCGAACCACAAAAATCGAAGAACACCAAAACCACAGGACATCT
The DNA here is from genome assembly GCA_027410445.1 of Discoglossus pictus. Taxonomy (NCBI): domain Eukaryota; kingdom Metazoa; phylum Chordata; class Amphibia; order Anura; family Alytidae; genus Discoglossus; species Discoglossus pictus. The sequence goes on from CM050166.1 coordinate 168,451,087, forward strand.
GGGAGTAACATCTGGGAGTGACGTTATACGCAAATTTAAGCCGAATTTCACCAAGATTTGGCACTCGAAAATCGTCTAAGAGAGAAAAAAAATTTGCGACCCCAAAAAATTAAAACGAGGCTACACAACACTGAAGCCTGCAAAATACTGCCAAGCCCGTACGACATTGCCAGGGACGTAAATACCAGGGTGCAAAAATACACTGTTAGGAAGCATGGAAAATGCTTGCGAGGCACGTAACACATAGAATAACACTTAACACAACACTGAAGCCTGCAAAACACCGCCAAGCACGTAACACAACACTGAAGCCTGCAAAACACTGCCAAGCACGTAAGACTTTGCCAGGGACGTACAAGGTACAAAAATACACTGTTAGGAAGCACGGAAAATGCTTACGAGGCGCGTAACACATAGAATATCGCCGCCATTTTACAACACTAAGTGGCAAATCTACACATTACGATTCTGAAATGGCAGCTTGCTGACACTTCCTCCTGAGGTGATGACCGTCTGACTGGACATTTTCTGCTGCCCAAAGAGATTGTTAGCTCTTCAGGATATTGATTGCTGACTATTAATTATAAATAGGTAAAGTATATTAATTAATTAATTAATTATTACAAAAAAATATATATATATTATTAAAACAAATATGCACAATCTTATATTTTACACTGCCTTTACTTTATGAATACATTAATGCTTAATGCTTTCAAACATATTTATTAATTCATTAATTCATTTTTAATGGACATTAATTTAATAATTATTAATTAGTAATCATTATCCCCAAAAAAATTATGTTTTTAGACTGCCTTTACTTTATGAACATATTAATGCTTTGCTCTTTCTAATACATTTATTAATTGATTAATTAATTATTAATGTTCATTAACTTATTAATTACTAATCATTATGATCAAAACAATTGTATATTTGTCACTGCCTTTACTTTATGAATATATTAATGGTTAGCTCTTTCTAATATATTTATTCTTTGATAAATTCATTATTAATGTTCATTAATTTAATAATTATTAATTAGTATTAAAAAAAAAAAAATGTTTAAACTTACCCAAACATTAGGTACATTTTCTAATGCACTTATATATCTCTGTTCATGCTCATTGCCTGACAGGCATAGGACCCTCTAAGCACTTAAATATTTAAATCACTTTATTATATTATGACACTTGCTACATTTAATATTTTGTAATGCATTTACTTATGAATATATTGTTGATTAGGCCTTTACGTTTTGCATGTATGCCAATTAAACAGGATACTTTCAATGATTAATGAATTCATTGGATCGAAACATTAAAAATGCTTTTCATGTCATTTTACAGATTCCTTATCTCTGCACCTGCCTGAAGACAGAGAGTGAGCTCTGCAGGATTTGATCTGCTATAAGATCAACTTAACAGGTATATGATTTAATGATGACATTCATTAGGAAAACAGGATTAAGTCTTTTTATTTTGCATTGAAAAAAAAAATATGAATACATATATGCTTAGCCATTTATGTTTTAATGAATGAAAAAAAATACACCTCATAACTTGCTTTATTGATTAATTAATTTAATCAAAATATTACAAATCCTTTTCAGGCCAATCTATAGCTTGCTCATAGCTCTTTGTGTTTGCCATTCCTTAGGAACACATGATTACTTGTTTATGTTTTGCATTGATGACAGTTTTAGATTATTTCATTAATGTATATTCATTTATTAATTACGTTGAAATAAAAATAATTATTAAAAAAATATATATATATTTTACCCTGAACTTATTTATCAATATATATATATATATATATATATATATATATATATATATATATATATATGCTTAGCTTTTCATGTATGCAAATTAAAAATAACTCATTGATTGATTAATTCATTCATTTAATGGAAACATTACAAATGCATTTCAAGTAATTTTAATGTTTTATTACTGCTCTATAGGCTTTCCATTGATGACAGGTAAAAACAATATGTACAATAAAAAAAATTCAAGATCTTACACCTGCATTTACAATTACAGATTACAATGGCAGACAATGCAGAAGACAAGAATGACCCAATATTGCCTCATGAAACCAATGTCCATACACATGACACAGATGTAGATATAGAAAGTTGTAGTGATATATGTTGAGGAAGTTCTTTTTTTTACAGCACTAACAGTAGACACTCATTATTGTGGATTAATGAATGTGGTTTGTCAGTTTTGTGGGGCCTATCATTTTCTGAAGGAAAGACCAGTTGCTGTCAGAAAGGAAAGGTAAGAATTTAGAAAGTATAATGAGTGATCCAAAATTTCCAAATTATACAATAAAAAAAAAAAAAAACATGAAGTCATTGCCATTTAATTTGCTTCAATCTGTTCAGCATTAGCAGAAAATGTTCCAGGACATGGTCCTTACTGTTTTAAAGTACAAGGACAAATTTACCCCCGGACTTCACATTTACACCGAGAAGCAGGAGAACAAAGGAAATTTGCACAGTTATATGTCCTTGATACAATGGAAGCTGTTGAACAACGAATGATGCTTCCTGAAAGTAAACAATGCTTACCCATAGTCTTTGAACAGCTCAATAACATTATGGCCTACAACCCATATAGTCAAGCATACAAAAAATTAGCAGAGGTTGAAAAAGAACAACAGGCACATGCGCAATTAAATCAATTGCCAATGCCAAGAGTAAATATGGTTCTCAAAAGAGATCGCCATACTGATCAAAGACGGTATAATTTACCAACAGCAAATGAGGTTGCCATGGTCTTTAAAAATGATGATAATGAACCCCCATTTGAGCGGAATATTAGAATGTATCCACGCAATGAAGCCAAACCTTTTATAAATATAAACATATTAAGTTGTAATTTGGATCCAATGACATATCCCATTTTCTTTCCAAATGGTGAGCCAGGATGGCAACCAAAATTACAATTGCAAAGTTATCCCAATAGTAAAGTTTGTTTTAGAAACAATATTTCTATGCTGGAATATAAAGTGGCACAAACTGCTATTCGGGATCATTTTAATCCTATTTTATGTGGGAGAAACTCACACAACAATGGACTATTGGTTCCTATCTATAAGTCAAAGCAAATAATTTACATTTTGTCAAATTTTAACAAAACAAGCTTTGAGTAGAACAATATTGTGGATTGATGGATTATGTCGCTGAATTAGCTGCAAACAGAGACATTCCTGCTAGAGGAGCAATGATTTTGCCATCCTCCTTCCAAGGATCTCCTTGCAATATGCGAGAAAGATACAATGATGCCATGGCTATTGTGCCAAAATTTGGCAAACTAGATTTATTCATTACATTCCCATGTAATCCACAATGGCCAGAGATCAAAGATTTCAAACTTGGCCAAAATACTCCTGACTGACCAGATTTGGTGGCTAGAGTATTCAAAATAAAATAAAAATTAATTAATTCATGATATAGCTAAAGCACACTTATTTGGGAAATGGGTGGCTTTTGGTTATACCATTGCATTTCAAAAAAGCCGTGCACACATGCACATATACTTTAAATAATGCAAGAAAAAGTTACATTGAATACGGCAGACAGAGTGGTTTCTGTAATTACTGCTGAACTGCCACATCCAGAAAAACATTAAAAGCTTTATGAGATTGTAACTCATAGAATGATTCATAGTTACATAATTGAGGTTGAAAAAAGACTTTCAGATTAGTTATTAATTCATTTTTTGTTAATTAATTGTTAATTAATTATTATTCAACTATTTATTTATGTATTTATGTTTTTTAATTATTAATTAATCTAGAGGAAGGCAAACAGAAAAAAACCTAAGTGAAACTTAGCCAATCGTCTCCAAGGGAAAAACAAATAATTCCTTCCTGACCCCAGATACTGGCGATCAGATTTCTCCCTGGATCAGTACTCTCTCTCTAATTATCCAGGATAACACTGAATTCCCTTTTAAATTAGAAATAAATCCAGTCCCCTTTTAAAGTTATCTATTGAATCCACTGTCACCACCTCCCATGGTAGAGAATTCCACAGAATAATCATTCTTACTGTGAAGAACCCTTTTCTTTCTTTAAGGTGGAATCTTTTTTGGTCTATGTGGAGATATCAATCCAAATTCACCATGTATGGAAAATAAAAAATGAACAAAAGAGTTCCCAAAACAATTTCAAATGCAGACTTATGCTAATTGTGATGGATATTCTTTGTACAAAAGAAGAGAAGGACAAAGAGCTATTATCCGTGGCCAAAAGGTCGATAATAGATATGTGGTTCCATACAATCCACATTTGCTGATGAAGTACAATGCACACATAAATGTGGAGGCTTGCACTTCTATCATATCCATCAAATATGTGTATAAATATATATACAAAGGATATGATGCAGCAACTGTTGTTGTGCAAGGTGCACAAAATGAACAAGACAATCCAGTTTTGCATGATGAACTTTCATCTTATTTAGATGCTTGCTATGTAAGTGCTCCAGAGGCAATGTGACGTCTTCTGAAATTTGAGATGCATGATCAGTCACATGCTCTGTATCGATTAGCTGTCCATTTGCCACAAAGTCAATTTATCTGCTTTACTACAGGGAATGAAAGAAATGCTTTAGCACAAAGTGAACATAGAGCAACAACACTACTTACTGCTTGGTTTCAATTAAATTGCCAGGACACTGAGGTCAGACAATTTTTATACATTGACATTCCACAGCACTATGGCCAATGGCGACAACGAAAAAAACATAATCATAAAATGATCCCACAAATGTATACCGTTAGTGAAAGAGACATTGAGCATTTCAGCTTAAGATCACTTCTTTTATATGTTCCCGGTGCACAAAGTTATGAACATTTAAGCACTGAATTACATAGTTTATGATACTTTCCAATTAGCTGCAAGACATCAAGACTTCCTAGCAGATGATACAGAATGGGAGAGGTGTCTAGAAGAAGCAGCACTATGTCAAATGCCAAAGCAAATGAGAGAACAATCTGCTTTCATTTGCATCTTTTGCAATGTACCCGATGCAAGCGTTGTGGGAAACATTTAAATTACATATGTGTGAAGACTTCTTGAAACGTTACAATGAGACCATAGTGCTATTAAAAGCATTAATGGAAATTCAGGACATTTTTCTTTGTCATGGATTAAATTGTGCAAATTTTAATCTGCTTGATTCAGGATTTATAGATTAAATTAACTTTGAGCAGTATGACACTGATATTGAATACCAAAAAACTGGAATTGCCTAACTTTAGTTAGAAGGTGGTATTTAAACTGCCAGTTCCCATTCTAGAAACATCAGTGTCGGATATTCGTCATGCCATGCCCTGCAATGTATTGATTGATTATTAAAAGAAGTTATGGGTAATGATTTGCCATTTGGTGGAAAGGTGATATTGTTAGGAGGAGATTTTAGGCTAACATTACCTGTTGTGCCACATGACAATAGGACTGACATCATCGAAACATGTATAAAGAGAAGTAAACTGTGGAAAATATTTACACACCTTAAATTAGAAAAAAATATGAGATCTGAAGGCCAAAATCAATTTAATGATTGGCTAATTCAAATTGGAGAAGGAAAACATAAAAAAATAACTAATCTACCTGATAATACTGTTAAAATTCCATCAGAAATTATTTACAAAGAATCACTAATATCGAAAATCTTTCTCAATACCATTATTATCCAGGATTACTCAGACATTGCAAGCAAAGTGATATTAACATCAAAAAATATAGATGCCTTGAATCTAAATAATTTTTTTTTAAATTAATCAATGCACCCCAAAAAATCTATTACAGTGCAGATTTGGTTCTGGCTGATGACAAAGAGAGTAAATCTAACCTTACTATGGCATTTATTAATTCTTTAACTCCCTCTGGAATGCCACCACATATTTTGCAATTTAAAAAAGGGGCAATTGTCATGCTACTGAGAAATATGAATCCCAAAAAAGGACTTTGCAATGGAACCACATTAATTGTGAGGGATTTAAAAGATCATTTTATACATGCAGAAATTATGAATGGTACCCATAAAGGTGAACTAATTCTTATACCAAGAATTTATTTGGCTCCAAGTGAGAGTGGTTTGCCTTTTGTCCTTCAAAGGAGACAATTTCCAGTTATCCTGGCATTTGCCATGACCATTAATAAATCCTAAGGACAAACCTTTAAGTCTGTGGGTATTTTTTTACAGGAACCTGTATTTGCACATGGACAACTCTATGTTGCATTTTCAAGATGCAACAATACAGAGGAAATTAAAGTTCATATTGAAGAGAACCCAAGTCAAGGTGATTTATTGGAAGATGGACACATTTTTGAGGTTCTGTAAACATAGAGAACAGTGGTTTTATTTCGAAGATGAAATTTGATGTCACTTGGACTCTTTTTAGAGGAACACTATTCCACTAAGGAAACTCTATAAAATGGCTAAAAACATAGGGAACAGTGGTTATACCCCACGGACGAACTTTTATGTCTGGCGGTCTCTTTTTAGAGGACCACTATTTCACATAGGAAACTCTATGTGCCATTTTCAAGAACTACAAGAATAACAACAACAAGTGAAAAAAAAACAACTGCAAAGACAAAGTAACATATTGTGTTAGAAGTTACTTTTTTTCATGATTGGCCCCACAAAACAATTAGGTGGCATTTACGTACAATTGAAGGTCAAATGTTAGTATTTTAAGGTACTATTTGAGATGTTAACATTGTATTTTAAATCGTGTGCAAAGTTGTTTCATTGCATATAAGTAAGGATTTTGTGTTAGTAGGAGGATAACCATTTGTTAATAAATTGAAATGTATATTTAAATACAGAGTATTGATCCAGGGAGTAATCAGATCACCAGTTAATGGAGTCAGGAAGGAATTAATTTTTTCCCCCTTTGATACAATGGGGGGTTTTACCTTCCTCTAGATTCAATGCCTATGTGGTTTACCTGTACTCTAAATAAAAGTTGCATGTTACAAAGCATTATGTAATGGTTACAAATACTTATTCAGAGAAAGTTGACCTATTCTTATGTTACTCATGCATACCTCTAAATTAAATTTTTTAGTATTGTTAAAAAAAATGGTTCAACATCGTATCAAATTTAAGTTGCATGTTACAAAGTATTGTGTAATGGTTTACAATACGTATTCATCAAAACTTCAGCCATTGTTATATTATTCTTGCATACATGAGAATTAAAATAGTTAATATTGTTCAAAAATGATGGTTTACCTATTGGTGAAATACAAGTTGAAGCTTAAAATTTTTTTAAAAAAATATTATAATTGTTGTATTTCTTTGTAGACAACAAAAAGGTTAAGAGTGTCAGAGACTCATATTGTGTGGCAAACAGCTTTACAGCCTTAAAATTAGGCCTTTGGCGCTCATTGCGAGGCCCGCAAGACTTTTATGGAAAAATTACTGCTTTAACGGCTGACATTTTTTTCAAGCCCTTAACTTGGAAGCCGTTTAAAGGCCCTCAAAAGACGCCAATTGATTACAAAATTAACTGACAACCTCACACTCAGCACAGGGGTAGAGGTAGGGAGCCTGTAAGTGAGGTTGAAAGCTAATTTGTTATTCAATTGGAATTTTATGGAGGCCTGAAAACGGCTAAGCAAGAAAAATAATGTCAGCAGTAAAGACGTCATTTTTTTTCAAGGCCACAAATCAATTTCCCAAGCCCGCAAATGGTTTCACACCCGCAAATGGAAGAAGGAAGGGGAGGAAGAGGGGGGAGAGGGTGGAAAGAGACACAGGGAAGGGAGTGGTGGGGAAAGAGACACAGGGATGAGAGAGGAGGGGAAAGTGACAAAGGGGAGGTAGATAAGGGGGGAAAAAAACAGGACAGGAATAGGGGGCAAAGAGCGGGGCCCGTAAAGTAGAGGGGGAGGGAGAGGCTTGCAATGAGTGCCAAAGGCACTCATTGCAAGGTCAGTAAAGTGAAGAAATCTTAGTGCAGTAGAATTGATGCCTTTGAATTGTGGTGTTGGAGAAAAAACTTCAGGAAATCAAGCCAAATTGTTCACTGGAAGCTTTGATCATGGGGCTGAAGCTCAAATATTTCGCCATATCATCAGAAGACAGGACTCCGTTGATAAGACTCTGATGCTCAGAATTGAAGGCACACGATGGGGAGGACAGAGGCGAAGATGCATTGTTGAGTTAATTGAAGCAATGAACATGAACTTGATGAGTGTATTGACAAATGTCCCTAGTGTGCAGCCGTCCATAGGGCCATATAGAGTCTGACATGACTGAACGACTAAGCACAACAACCATATCATGACAAGAATGTATTTGCTACAGCTGTAATGAAATTTATGAATATTAAAATGCAAAAATGGGAATGGAAAAGAAATGTTAGGCTATTTTAATTTTTAATGTTTTTAATATGCTGACAAATGAGTACATTGAGTATTACAAAAAAGCTTTAAAAAGCCTGAAAATGGACCACTTACACAAGATAGTATTCTGGATGCTTTTAGGATGCTGTTTTGGAGGGCACATTTAAACACTTACTTATACATTGAACGGGGGCAAATGGAGCCAGAAATGAACGCCTCAATGAAGGGTTGATACCCTTCAATGAGAAGAGCACCAACCAATTGCAGTACCATACTACTTAGCTCAACTGAATATCTGAATATCATAAAAGCATATTACTGTTTGCTATTTATTATTGCTCCTGAACAAGTTATTGTGCAATCGTAACTGATGCATTTAGTCTTTTCTCCTATTCTGTAATGATTGTGCATTATTTATAATCTTAAAAGGATACTACAAATTTTAAAAACAGTTAGTTAATACTACTAGTTGTAATGTATTTTTAATCACCACATTTGCCTTGCATGATTACTTCTTTCTTTCTGAATAATAGACGTTGGCCTAGTTAAGCACAATACTACTACAATTATTATAACTATGCCAGAGAGGATTAATTTATAAATAAGGCTAATCATTTAGAATTGTGTGTGCACAAATGTGCCAAGTACCTGGGAGTACTTGCACATCCCGCTTAGTTACTATGGGCCTCATTCTATTATTGGCCGTAAAACGGCCGCAAGGCTGCGATTCCTTGCGGGGGTTCCGTTATCTTGCAATTCAATTATACGGCCCCGCAAGGATCTCCCCTTACGGCCGGCCGTATATCTTGCAACTGGCCGTAAGCTCAGAAAACTTAAAACGCAAAAATAAATTCAAGACGGCACTGTACAGCTCTGTAAATGCTAGGGATCATATTGGGGGACATGAGGATTAATAGCAACCCCCTCTCAAGCTTGCACATCAGCCCAAATCCGAGTTTACATTAACTGTTTATTTTCCGGCCGCAGCGTGGGCTGGTCTGAGGTGCTCCAAGCCCTCGGGACTTTTTCCATGGATTTTTGACATAAATTAAAAAATAATTTATTTACGGATTTGAGTGTAGGGGAATGTTGTGCTATTTTTGCTAACACCTACAATCACTTTATAGTCTCATAAGAGTGCAGGATGGCTTTATTATGGCTTTATAATGTGCTTAATTGGTGCTAGCGGGACCTTTTTCCTGCAAGTAAGCTGCGGCTCGGTTTTAGCCTTGCAGAGAGGGTTCCCGGAGCAATTGAATAGCAACCGGGATTTTCTTGCGGCCGAAACTCTTGCGGCCGTTTTAGATCAAAGGCTTTGCTCTGGCGCGAGCGGCCGCAAGGGATAGCAAGGCGCCGGCCGCAAGCCTGCCGGAATCCCCGGCCGGAGGGGAATAGAATAGCCGAATAGCTTGCGGCCGGTCCTTGCGGCCCCACATCTCCTACGGCCGATAATAGAATGAGGCCCTATTTATTTAGTACTACTTGCACTTAACGGACGGAGCAACTGAAGCCCCAAAATGTCATTACTTGCTTTGCATAAATACTACACTGCATTCTTGAAATACATATGTAGTTCATTATCTTCACCAGTCATGTTTATTTATGCTCTTTCACTTCTAAACAAATTGGTTAAGCCATAAATACTAACAGTAAATATGAGTGCCAGGTCACTGGGTTCCCACAAAATATAGAATATAATACAAATTCACTTTCATTCTGCGATATTGGAAATTGATTGATACTGCCAGGGAACACATTATTCTCTTTTTAAGAAAACCATGCTTCTCCTACATCAATTCAGATTTATGGGGAGAGAATTACACCATTAAATGTAAAGAAGATAGGAAATTTAGATTACTCTGGCATGGGTTGTTTTGGATAGGTGCATGGACTGTTGCCAGGGTTAACATAACGTGGGCATGGATCAAATTCAACATAAAGGTTCAGCCTTACATATCTGAAGTGGATGTGGGACACACATTACTTAACTGAATCAGTTTTTTATTTGTAATAATTAAGGCAAAATAATTCACTTGAAGGGTTTCATATGAGGCCGCTGAGTTCCTAAAAAGTACTTACAGTGCTTTAAATAATTTTTGTTTTACCAATATCAAAATTGTAATATCACTCTAGGAAAGAGGAAGGTGTAAATTAATGGTAATCAGAGGAAGGGATAATGAGGATATGTGGATATTGTCTGCTAGATTTTGAGAGATAAAATAGACTGTGTATTTTATGCTCAGCACATACCCCATCACCACTGTCATGATCCAGGGGTGAGGGGACCAGGTGCACCCCAAATGTTTATGCTTTCAGCTACAGAAACACCCCTAGATTGTCAGGGTTCTGGTAATCTCAACAACCAGCTGGCTTCTCCAGGTCTAGAACTGGTTCAAGATACCAGGAACACAGGATCAGGAAAATGTGTGTCCTACTTTAGAGTAGGACCTAGCAGCAACATACAATCAGGCTTGTCAAAATAATAAACGTTTTTCTTTCTAAAATGACAGATATACTTTGCTTATGTGCCATCCAACAGAGCAAACTTTATTAACTGCAACTCACATGTCAGTTACTGATTACATTACAAAGGTAAAACTTATAAAAACAAATTATATACTAATAAACGAAAGGCTCTCCCATCTTATAGAAGATTCTATTCCTTTATTTGTACAAACATGGAGCCCATGGCTCGATTCACCCCAGAGCATTTCTTTCACATAATCTCAAATCCCAGCAATTTTCAAATTTTTTACATTTTTGAAGATCCCTAGACGGAGAGTAAGGGAGGATAGACGGAGGTGAGTTCACCCTTCCCCAGATCGACAATATTAACAAATACTAAGACAGGAGACTTACATTTCCTTTGTTGTTTAAATTTCTTCCTTTCTTTTTCGTTTTCCTTTTTTATCTTTCTTCCCCTTTTTTTTCTTATTTTCCCTCTTCCCCAAATTGTTGTGTTGTGTTATTTTAATTCTTACTTTCAGATACTTATAAAAAAAAACTGTTGGGTTTTGGCAGAATCTGCTGTATTAATATCGCTACCAGGGAATACTCAAGACTGAGAGATTAACTACAATATGTGACTAGCTACCTTAAAGCGAACATTGACTCTATAACTGTAAACAAGCCCTTGGTGTTTGTAAATACATATGTTAACCTCTACATATTTTATGCTGTAACTTGACTGAACCTATCAATAAAACTTATTAAAACAAAACTGACCATTTAACCCCTTGTGTGCTGGTCATGTCAGAAAATGCAGCACACACAGAACCTGAGGGGAAAATTACACAATACTATATAACTTCACATAGTATCAAATATTGCTAGCCTGCTCCAAAGTCCAGTGGTCCAAAAGGTCCCCCCTTTATCTCAACAGTCTAGTCATCACAACTGCTCTCTCCTTCCAAATTTAGTATCACAGGGATTATTTTTATCAAAGGAATACTGGCATGCTGAAGCATTTAGTCCAAGTGTAAGTAATTATCTGGGGTGGGGCAACCAATAGTTCAAAAATATTCATAGTACAAAGAACAAATTATTGCTTAGGGCTGCAACCCTTTATATGTAATCCAAGGAAAGTGATACATCCAGGTTAGCAGGTATCCTGAAGTGTCAGTTGACTGTACAAGTCCCCCAATCTCAAGCAGTAACCCAATCTGCCTGATTCTGAGTGTGCTAGGCACATTTTTGCTATTATTCTCCTGTACAAATTCCAAGGAGGGAAACAATTCTGGGAGTGACCCCTGCCAGCACATCCTCCCCAACTAAGCTAGTCTGTAAATAGTCCCCTTTCTCCTCTCCTGCCACAGGCTAGCTATGTGCTGGTATGGCTTCTCATCCTTGTTTCTGCTGGTCAGGATCTGAGGGCTCATCCATTCTCCTGCCCCTTAGTCTGTGGCTAGCTCCCTGACAGCTTTTATCAGCTGGAGCCCCTTTACTTGTTCATAGTTTGAGTGGCTCCCCCAGGCCCTTGTTTATCAGTACTCGTTCACAGTTCAGGTGGCTCCCTTTGGCCTGATTTCTGTAAATAATCCTCTGTCTCTTCCTTGTGGTTAGCCATGCCGTCCCAGCCATCTGGGCCTGAATGGTCCTCTTGGCCTGGCAAGTTTCCTGAGCTGTTCTTTGGGTCTGGCCCGTGGTCCATGGATGACTCCAGAATTTTAGTCACCCCTGGGAGCTCCATGCTAGGTTTACAGTCCTGCCCCCATCTCTATTGTGTCAGCAACCTGAACGTCAAGTTCTTCTTGCCCCACTGCCATGGCATTAGCAATGGGATACCTACTGACTGGGTATGACAGTGCCCCCTGATCTCCTGATCTGCCAAGGTCTGATTTGATGGTCTGCCCCATGATCTATGATGGGCTCCTGGACAGTGGTTATCCACGGGAGCCCCAGGCCAGGGTCACAATCCATACCCAGTGAACTGATCATTTGCTCTTCCAAGGGCTGGTGGGTATGGCTGTTCCCATCCAGACTCCCCCTTAGGTAATCTGGCTGACAGACGTCCTCTGTCCTCACTACCATCTTGCAGCTAGAGACTGTACCCCAGCCATCTGAACATGGCTGGTCCCCTTGGTCTAGCAAGATTCCAGGGCTTGTTTCTGTGTTCACCCCATGGTCTGTGGTTGGCTCCTGGACAGTAGATGATTTCCTGTATCCTCTGGGATAGAAGTTCCCCATCCAGACTGAAGCTGATAACTGCTGCTAAGATCCCACAGCTGCCACCACATTGTCACAATCCAGGGGTGAAGGGACCAGGTACACCCCAAACCTTTCTGCTTTCAGCTACAGAAACACTCCTAGATTGTCAGGGTTCTGGTAATCTCAGCACCCAGATGGCTTCTCCAGGTGAAGAACCTGTTCAGGATACCAGGATTGGGAACATGTGAAGGTCTTATTAGAGCAGGAACACAGCATACAAGCAGGCTTGTCAAAATAATAAAAGCTTTTTTTCTATTCTAAAATGACAGAAACATTTTGTTTATGTACCATCCAACAGAGCTGAATTTATTAACTGACAGCTGTCAGTTATTTATTACATCACTGATTCCAACTGACTGTGTAACACGTGGAGATTCATAATGGCCGGACAGTGGCTGACTGCTTTCAAACAGAACCTCGCTATAAACTGCTTCCTGATGAGGTCTAAGGCCCTCTCATCCAGTTAGTGGTTCCACTTTCACCCCTTGCCAAGGATCATTTGGGACATCTCCATAATCAGGATCCACATCAGGTGGAGGCGATGCCACTGCCTGTGTCTCCAATATGTAATCCTGCTATGGTCTGCCATCAGCAGCTCATGAGTATACATGCTATGTTGAATCTGCTGTGCAGTGTGTGAGACTGACCTATATGTGACCATTTCTCAGCAATAGTTGTTAACATGCTGATGAAACATGGTCCAGTATAGGCATGTACTCTCTATCAGAATGCAAGTCTGCAAGTTTTCAAGCTTGTGTCAGTGCCTTGGAAACAAGCAGACCTCACATCCCAGCAGATACAATTGTAGCAACATCACTCTAAATCTTTGCCTTCTGGCTAGACCTCAATTATCTCCCCCCATGAATGATACTGTAGCAGGCACAGATTGCAATGAGGAGTATAATTAGGGGCCCTGTGCCTTGCCATAACCTCTGGACCCCCTGCTGTGCCTGGGGATCCTGTTCTCCCTCATCTCTCCCTGGGGCCTATTGCTTCTCAGCACTAGCTCCCTCCCTATGATTAGACCACTGACCCTCTGTCTTTGCTCTTTGTGTGCCTGCATCTAGAGGCACCCCCCCTGCTCTTCTACTCCTCCCCCCTTCACTGCTTCCTCCCTCTTCACTACTCCCTCTCTCCATGCTTCTAACTCCCCTCAAACACAGAAATTACTCTACTCTACTCTCTTCCTCTCCTCTCCTTCTCTCTTCCTCTCCCCCTCTTCTCATCCAACAACAGTGTTCTCCTCACTGTCCTCCTCTCCTCCTTCCCACCTTCCTACAGAAATGAAAAAAAAGGATAAAGATAACTAAATACAAAATGTATTTGAATATGTATTTTAGGAAAAACTAGAATGCGTGTATTATGTGTATTATAATATGTTTAGGGGTATGGGAGCATTAGGGGGTATTTGGGGGTATGGGGGGTATATGTGCTTTGGCCTAACTCTGTGTATAGCTAAGTGTAGGAATTAATCTATGTCAGAGTTATGTGATATCAGTAATTGAATTTGGTATATATTAAGTGTTAATAATTATTATAATTTTAATCAGCAAAAAACTTAGAGCACGCTTCGATTGCAAGCCCACATCTCGCGGGATCCAGGCAGTATGTCTGTGGATCATGCTGCGGGCTCCTGTTGGTCTCCAATTCCGGTGCTATTTAATTAAAGGAGCCCCCAAGTTACGGGACCAAAGCCGACTCCGTAAAGCATGCACTGGTTTGTAGCAGTTAAGGGCAGGAATATGATCAATTAAGCAAGACTGTAACCTCCCATTGTGAAACAGCCAATAGAAAATGAGACATTATTATGGCAGTAAAACATGGAGGTTACAATTAGGTTTGAGGGTCCGATATGTGATGGGACTCGCAAACCCTCAAAATACAGAATTATGAAAATGATTGCCAATACTGTTCTAGTCCATGTGGGTGGCCTGATATGTATTAACTCATTAATTCCCAAGATCTATATAACCCCTGTGGAGATCTGCTTTCTTCAGTCAGGCTTGATAAGGCTGTTATGGCCAAACCTACCCAGCAGAGGTCGATTTTAGTATCTTCAAGTTGCTTGTGTAATTCCTTCACCTCAGATTCAAGAACACTACACTGCTTGCTTTCTCTTGCAATTTTATTTTTCAAAGACTTGTTTTCTTGTTGTAACTTTTCAATTGTATTGTTTTTATTTTCCATTTATTTCTTCAAAGATTCAGCTTCCTTCCTTAACTGATCATTTTTTCTTCATACTTCTGCTACAATTCCTGGATTTGTGTTTCTTTGTCTACCATGTCGTTCTCGCGCTCATTCAATCTGGCCTCCAGCGTTCTTAATGTTTCTTCCTTGTCCTTCAGTTCATTCTGTAGGTCCTGTACCAGTGCTATAATAGGCACCTGTCCTACCTTTTCGAGTTGGCCATTTGCTAACTCTTCCTCCAGAGCCTCCATTTTCTTATTCAATGCTTGGACTATTTTCTCCTTGATGTCCGCTCAAAGGATTTCTGCCTGTAGGCAATCTTCTACAGACTTTATCTTCCTCTCTTTCTCGTGGATCACATTCTTCAGTTCCTCAACAGCTGAGATAAGTGACATCTGTTCTGCCTTTTGAGCTTGCAAATTTTGAATATCCATTCTTAATGAGGAATTTTCTTCTTTCAATATTCTTAACTTTTCTTGTTTGTTTGCATCCTCTCTGAGCCTGACCACTAAAAGTTAATTCACTGTTTTTAATTTTTTCTTCTGCATCTGCCCTAATAAATCTTTATTAGCCTGTAATTCCTTGATCCGTAATTGCAATGTGTAATTACAATGTGATTATGCAGAGCTTTGTTTTCCTCAACTTTGTGTGTTAGAGCTGCAGCAACCTGCTCATTCTTCAAACCCTGGAACATATTGATTTCTGCTTTTAGGGACATATTTTCTCTTTGTAGAGCCTTGAGCTCCTCTCCAGTATTTGCAAAATTAGAATGTGCCGGCGCCAAAAAATCTTCCTTTTGTTGAACTGTTTCGCTGGTCAGCTCCCTTAGATATTTTAGGGCCTCTGGATCTACTCCCGCTTTTAACTGTTCCTGGCTTAGGCCTTGAGAGATGAGAACAGGTTCTTCCTCCTCTGAGTCAAACCACTGCATCATAGCCGTTTTGCTTATCTTTAAAACCCCAGGGCCAGAGTTCTCCCACCAGGTCATAAAATTCCCTCCCCGGACTCCTTGCAACATTATGGGGCCTTCTGAGGGCAAGTCCTCAGTATAGTCTTGCAAACCCTCAATTTCCTCCCGCTCTGTGACAAGCCTCCAGTTACGCAAATACAGTACACGGCGATCTAGGGCAGGCTCGTTCCCACAGGGCTGATTTGGGCAGTCCCTCTACAAATGGCCCAGCTGCTGGCATCCATAGCACTGGGGTCCCAATCTCACCTTCTGCCCTGACGACCAACTGCCAGCTCCTGTGGAGGATTTAGGAGGTACCTGAACCCCAGAGTGGGAGGTTGCAGATTTTCTGGTCACCTTTCTTCTCTTCCTCCTGGCTGCAGTTTTTTCTGATGAAGGGATCCCGCTTCTGACACCAGAAGGGGGTGATCTGCTTTCTGCTTTCTTCAGTCAGGCTTGATAAGGCTGTTATGGACAAACCTACCCAGCAGATACAACAGGTTCTTTTGATCCCTTCACAAAGACAAAATATAAATACATTCTAACTGCCAGTTAACTCCTTTTACACTGGACACAATTAAACATACAGTAATCAACATAACATAACATAGCAAAACATAACACAGCATACAACAGTAATTAACATACATATGGTAATTAACTTAACATAACCAGTCCCACACCAGATATTCCCAGACGGCAGTCCTGATAGGAGTCTTTAAGGAGCCAGGGTAATGGTCATCCTCAAAAACCTAATCATTCTGGGCGGATCATATGAGTCCCAAGGACTGGAGGTCAGGAGGATCATGGCAAACCCGAAATGAAACATAGAAATACTTTAAATGTAATTTCCCCTCCGATTTGCGAGCTTGAGACTGTTGTGCAATTAATTATAATGTCTTTCATCCCTTTCCCCATTATTTACAGTGCAGCATTGATCTTTTTATTTGCACTTACCGTGCTACGAACAGGTGTTTAACCCCCTTGCTGGTCCTCTCTAGCACTCATAGAATTTTCTCCTACATTTGCTGTTTATGGGTATGAAACCATTTGCAGCCTTTGGGAATTGGAGAGAATTTAGCCATCGTAAGTTCTGCAGAATTGAAAGATCAAAGGCTTCGGGAGGCTGTAAGTTCAGGGTTTAACCATCACAAAGTTATCAAGCCTGTAACCTGTAACCCGTTCAGAGCCCTCAAAAAGACTCAAATTGAATAGCAAATTAACTTACGGCCTCACTTACGGGCTCCAGGAACTTAAGCTTTCTCAATTGAATCGGGGCTCTTTCAGTATAGCTCCTTCTTTCTCTCTCTCTCTCTGATAATCTCCAATCCATCGAGTCCTGGACCTGCGTGTGAACATACTTAGCTGCAACACAGTCAAATTGTTACAAATTGCACACATTTTTAAAGGCCTTTCTCACAGAGTTGATTAGCGTTCCTTCCTATTGGTTCCTAAAATTGTCACTCGGTTGCAATTTACGAGCTTGTTAAAATTCTTCCTTGCGTCTCATAATCATGCCCCCAAAAAACTTGCATACGCAGGTAGGGTTTACAAGTTCAGATTAAAGAGGTAAATTGCAGGCTTGCAGCAATAGAATACATCTAAACATTTAGAGAAAAAACACTTGCAGCCAAAATTACGTTTAGAGGCATTTGCGAGCTTCTAATAGAATAGGGCTCTATGCAATTTGTATTAATATGGTAAGAATTTGTGTTTCATAGCTGCTGGATATGTTATTTATTGAGAAACTCAGTACAGAACCCTAATGCACTGACACACTGTATTTTATAAATGTGGATATATCTGTCTTTTTATATAAATCATCATTTTTATTTATATAAGATAAAACTGAAAATATAGACACAACAAAAGAGGTGGTATAAGACAAATAGGGCAGTTGTATTTTTTTCAAGTAATACTTTTAAGAAAATAACAAATATTTATGTAAAAAGAAAAATTAAGGGGAATTTGCACCGAAAACCGAGAGTTCAAAAACAGAAGCTTTTACCCACTGAGCTACATCCCTATATGTAAGAATTATAGAACTCAAGCTGAAATAGAATTAGTGTGACAACCTGATTATATAAACAGATTTTTGTGGGAGGTCTTCAAATGCTATAAATGCAATAACTCATGTAGTTTGATGTATCTGTTATAGATCCAGGGGTGATGCATTTGCAATAGCTAAAAATGACAAATATCTAAGCAAATTTTTTATCAAATAAAAAACAACAACTTTTTTCTCAAGATTTCCACTCTCTACCTTATAGTGAAGAGTGAGTATAGTGAAATCAGTGTCCCTATATGAAAATACATGTTTCTTTTTGTAAACTTTACTGGGCGTCTTCGCCAAGACTGTTATTATTGACTTCTGTATCTTACACACTATGGGTCTCATTCAATTGCGATTTGGCCAATTAAATAGGGCTCTATATAAGCACAGAGTATATTTTTTTTACAGAAGTTTTTAGTTAGTGAAAACCTTGCTTTTGGATAGAGGTTCACTAACTAAAAACTTCTGTAAAAAAAAGTCTTCTCTGTGCTTACATGGAGCCCTATTCAATTGGCCAAATCGCAATTGAATTAGGCCCTATATCATTAATCAGTGTGATGGATATGCTATTATATTGCTTGACAATGGAAAATTCATCAAAATCAAATCAGCAGAAGATGAAACAAAAGCAGTCATTTTCTTCAGTAATTAATAGGAATCAAATCACAATTCAAGATGCCAACAATGACAATAAAAATGGAAAGAATATCAATTTTCAGACACAAAAATGTATTTTATAGAAAATGTCAGTTACACAGTAATGTAATCTGCCGTCTGATTTAGAGAAACCTGGAAACTGCATTAACATCAATAAATATACCTGGCACTGAATAAATTCATACCTTAATGCTATTTACTTCTTATATTCTTTTGTAGGGAGTGAGTCAACTAATAGTAAAGCAATATGGAACTGTCATGTATTTAAATTAGTTTGTTTTTAGCTTTACAAATGTTTGAATGAAAATGAGTGCTGCTAAATCCCCTCCTCTTTCCCCAACATGTTTTCTTTGTTAATTCTTCTTTACTATTACACGGTCCAGTCACATTATTATATCCCGAATAACTGCTGTGTGCAGCACAGACAGCAGCTGGACCTCGTAATAGTGAGTCAATAAGATGCTGTCAGTGTATCTGGAGCCATGCAGACTGCAGTGCAGCTGACAACTGCTGAAGAGTGTGTGGTGGAGGATCCATATGGTGAACATGGCGATCAAGGTGGTACCACAGGTGCTCGATGGGGTTCAAGTTCAGGGAGTTTGGAGGTGAGGGAAGTACTTGGAAGTCTTCATCATGCTGCTCCAACCACTCCTGGATAATTCTAGCCATATCACATGGTGCATATTCCTGCTGGAAGATCCCATCCACTCCAGGGAAGGCAGTCATAGGTGTACTTGATCTGCATGGATAGATAACCCAATCGGTTGAGAGTGCCTTCCAGAGGTGTGAGTGGACCCAAACAATGCCAAGAAAACAACAACAAATACAGAGTAATAATAATGCTTTATTATTATACACATTTTCATAAAGTCTGCCTCATTTGCTATGTATTATTTTTCTGCTAAAGCTATTGAGGGAGGAGCTACCCACTGTTAAGATTGCTACATCTCTTCTTTCCTCCTATAAAAGGACAATGCAACACCAAAGGGATATAGTACAAATCAGAGCTATATCTATTAGAAAATGGTACCACTTGTAGTAAAGTGGGTACAGTGAATGTCTGACATGATAGAAATCCCTTGGTACCTGTATGGTACCAGCTTCATAACAATGCATAGTGGAAAAACACTTAGGACAGCCTAGTTATCCCACCCCCTTGTGCCCAGACACCAGAGAAGAGTAAGAACTGAGCAGAAGCTCACCCATTTGGAGCTGCAACAGCTCAAAACAGAGGTTGGTTGACTCAGCCTGATCAACCAATGTCTTTCTACTTCAAAGAGAAGTTGGTTGACTCAGCCTGATCAACCAATGTCTTGCTACTTCAAAGAGATCATTTATGACAGTCTATAACCTTTATCTTCAATAATTCCTGCACACTGCAACTTTCGTTCACAACATTAGCATGAACTGTAACAACGGTTTGTAATTGGTGACAGTCCGCATAATTGCTGGTACATTTATCTCTCTCCAGTCCTTAGGAACAACAACTTCCTGAAAACCCACCAAATGCCACTGTGTAGCTGTCATAGTATGCTGCAAAAGAAGGGTTAGAAAAGGGACCTGTGCTGCACTACACAGTAGAAACACAGAGCACATATTTACAATCACCTCTTCTGTCACTATCTACTTTTCCTGAAGGTGTGGCAGCCATCCTCAACAATGAGGCAAGAATAAAAACCTCACTCTGTGCCACTGTCAACAACTACACAAAAGCAGACATACAAGAGCTGTCAACAAAAAGTGAAATTCAAGAGATGTTCACACAACTACAGTATACACATTCAAAACCAATGTAATTAAGCTGGAAATAAGGCATTGGCAACAATAATCTTTATAACAACATTAGATATCCTAAACGCTTGCTGTGTATTACTGGGCAGAGCACACAGAGCCCTCAGGAAAAGTCACTCAGCCATGTACTATTTATACATTTTTATCACAGGAAGGAAGAAATCATATTGAAGGCCAACAAGCTTAGGCAGATCAACTATAAAGAATCAGTAATCCTTCTGGATTGCTACCTTGTCGTGGTGAAGCGGCTTGTGTACTTCAATGAAGCTGTCAGCTGTACCATGCAGGACCACCCAAGATGGGAAGGTCATAGCAGAGAGGTCAGACAAATCAGGATCCACTGGAGAAGGAACTGGCAACCCACTCCAGTAGCTTTGCCAAGATAACCTTATAGATATGCACAACCAGAGATATAACTTTAAGGCACTGCAAGATAAGCCCCTCAGATCAGAGGGTACCTACCACATCACTGGGAAAGAGCAGAGGGCAAGTAAAAGTAGTACCAGATCTAATGTAGTGGTTGAGTTAAAGTAGTAAACACTGCTGTGAAGCAAACACTGCTGTGAAGCAAAGTCTACTTCTTGCAAACAACTATTAAACTGAGGGTAAAGGGAAAAGTGGGAAAATTATCAGACCAAGCAGATGTGAAAAAAATTATATCCTAGAGGAATATGCAGTGGATGTAAAGAATAACTAGACATGGTAGATTGAAGGTCTGAAGAACTTTGGACAGAAGTTTGTGACATTGTCCAGAAAACTGCAACAAAGAATATTCCCAAAAGAAAGAAAACTAAGTAGGCAAACTGACAGTCTGATAAGGCTTTGAAAGTTGCTCAGTAAAGAAGGAAAATGAAAGGCACTGGAGATAGGAAAATATTTGTCAAGTCAATGCAGAATTTCTAAGCATAGCAAGAAGAGACAAGTAAACATTCTATAATGAGTGATATAAAGAGACAGTAGAAGATAATATAATGGTAAAGTCAATTCCCAATTAATAATGCTACACATTAGGGCTCCACATTCTCTATTTTCCTTTTCAAAACATACTATTTCTTGATACGAGAGTCTGATACAATGTAGACATCCAGGAGATGAGTTAACAATAGGGGAATACAAGTTATCACTTTAAAACAACATAATTTTAATGTTCACTGATCAGAATAAAAAACCCTTTCAATGCCCTTATTAATATTTATTTATAAAATGGCAATATTTCCCATAGTGCTATTTAAAAAATAAATATAGTACAATGGGTAAAATGGACAAATTAAAAAGGTATAAACAAATTCTAAGATAAGTAGAATTACAAGTATAAAACAAGTATAAAACAATTGGGCAAAAGACACTTTTCTGAAGAGCTTACAATCTAGAAGGTATGTTTTGAGTGTGAGACAGGAGGGTGATAGATGCAAGATGACAGTGGTTGTAACACGTAGAGGTGGCTGTGCGTTACACTGCATGTTGTGATTGAGAAATGTGTAGGGTATGCAGATTGTGTATGTTAAGGATGTAGCTGATACCGTTTTTAAAAATATGCATTTTTTGAAGGTTTTGAAAAAAGAAGGTCTGATCGAGCAAGGCAAGGAGTTTCACATAGACGGGAGAGAAAGATGGTAATAACAGAGGAGAAAAAGGAGGTCATGAGCAGAAAAGAATTGTTGGGGGAGTATTTGGAGACTAGATAGGATATATAAGGGGGTATACTATTGTTAAGGGCTTTATATGTTAGGGTTAGGAATTTACAGTTTATTCTAGAATCTATGTAAAGGCAGTGGAGTGACTGCTATTGATGTGCTATAGGGACTAATTGGAAAGTGTGATAGATGAGTCTAGCAGAAGAATTCATTATAGACTGGAGTGGACACAAATGGATGATGGGGAAGCCAAAATGGAACAAGGTCCCGTAGTTGAGTCAAGATATGAGAAGGAAATCAGAATTTTGGTTGCATCATGTATAAGATAGTGACATATTTTTGGGGTGAAGACAGCAGGATTTGGTTATTGATCATATATGAGGAGTGGAAGAGAGGACAGAGTCCAACTGAACACCAATACAGGAGGCCTGTTAGGTGGGAGAGATGATGGCACTGCCAATAGTGAGGATATGTGAGGATTGGAAGTTGTAGTAGAAGAGGAGAGATTAGTAGCTCAGTCTTAGTAATGCTGAGTTAGAGATAGATAGATTTGAGTATCATCTGTGTGTAAATCCAAAATAATGTATTACAGTGGCAAGGTAGGATATATAGATGAAAAGGAAGTGCAATGTGGAATTGGGGTGGGGCAAATTATGGTTGTTATACATTTGCTGAAAGGGGTATGTGTTTGAGTCACACTGAGAGGAAAGTTTGGTGTGAGACAGGAATTGGTAGGTGGTATGGGTGTATAAATGAGAGTGATGAATGTAGAGAACAGACATTTGGAGATGGAGAACAAATTTGATATTAATGTTGAAAAATAGTGTTTGGTTAAATTGTGAATAGAGAAGTAGCACCACAGAATACGCTTGTAATGGAGGAAATCTGATGAAGAGCGGGATTTCCTACGTAGTCGCTCAGCAATGCGGGAACACATCTGTACATTATGTGCTTATTTTGTTTGATATGGCTGTGAATGATTGTGAGCGCTCAGTCAGTAGTTGTAGAAGCAAGAGTGTCAAGGGTTGAAATTAATATGCTGTTTTATTGTGAGGTGGCAATATCATGGCATGTAAGGTTGGTGAGTGGGCTGAGTAGGGGTCGTAGCACTTTGGAAAATTGCTGTGGGTCAAATAATTGGAGTCTAGTTGATTGGAGTCTAGAGGTTGTGCAGAGATTGGTAAATATAATGTTGTTGCAATGGCCATAACAGTGTGAGTGTCAAGTGTCAGAGAGCAAGAGGTAAGTGAAATACATTTTACAGATTTAGGTGGGAGTGTCAGTGGTAATGTTGAATTCACCAAGAAGTGTAGGTAAGCGTTGGTACACTAGAGGAGAGAAAATTAGGGAGTCAGAAGGCAAAATGATCAAGAAATTTGAAGGATGGTTCAAAGGGTCAACAGATCACAGCAACCTGTTGAGAGAAGTTGAGAAGAGGCAAATAGTTTGTTATTCGATTGAGAATTGAAGGGCAGGAATGAAGGAGCCAATGAAATCTGCAGCAGAAAGACAATAATATGCATACACCACCACCCTCCTTGTTCAAAGGGTGTTACTGAAGTGTAGACCAATGCAGAGTGCAGCAGAAGATTATTTAATGGAGTTTCCAAGTTTCTATCCATGCCCCAACAGATCAGATTTCCATATACTTAAAGAAACCTATGCCAACCAAAATCTGCTATACCACCATAACTTCACTCCTTTACTTAACACAATAAAAGCAGACCTGCGGGGGTGGAAGCATCATAGTATCTCCTCTGTAGGAAGCATACAAACATTGAAGAGGAAACAACTTTCTCACATATAAAGCCACTTCTTACAAACTATCTAGGCCTCTTAAAGGGCCACTTCATTATGCACAATCTCCATATTACTGTGAAGATCTCATAAAAGCATGTTGAAATACTTGTTGAATTTTTGAAATATGTGCGTTTTTCACTGAGAAATAAAATAAAATAAAATCAGTACATGAGTAACTTACTGCCCACATGCTACTGCATTAATAAAACCAATCAAGTTGCAAGGGAGTGTCAACCAGTCAAGTCAATGACAAGGCTTTGTCAGACTGCTTATATTTCAAGTTTAAGGAAACAGATTCTATTTTCCATACTGGCAAAAATTCTAATTTCTGTTGTCTTGTCTCTGAAATTTGAGAAATGCAGGCGGGGGGTCAGAGTTCTGTGATCCATTCTTGGGTTATTGTTCAACTCCTTGCAGTGATCCTAGCAAACAAACATTTAACAAAAACTGCATCACTGTCTTTATTGCACACTCAGCTTTCTGTTATTACTCATGCAATAGCAAGTTGGCAGGATACACTTTGTATGTAAACAGGCTTTAAACTTTAGATTTGTATCTGTTTTTAGTGTAATTAAAAAATAGATCTTTTTACCAAATAATCTTGCGCTCTTTCACACCATGAAGAGCACTTACAGTGAGGTAAATGGACATTTAAGAACTACATTATCTACATATATTAACCACATTTATCTGGAGCAACATTAAGACTAGAATAAAAAAAACTGATATGTGGGTGGGGACTTGGCTTACCAGACCAAAACAAATCATGGGTACCATTACAAATGTCAAAAGCTGTCCCACCCTGGAACAGTTTTGCTGAATTCAATACCTCAGATTCAAGTCCATTCATAATAACACCCTCCTCTCAGATACACATGTAAGATAACACAATCCACACCACACACCTCTTTCCCCTAGTCACTCCTCGATAACAAACCAAACTTTACACCCTGCTGCCAGGTCATGAAGCATTTCCAACATAGATAAAAATAACTTAGTGCAAGGTAAGATGTTTACAGTTAACGACATTATATTAAACTCCTCACTTCACTGCTGTGTGTACCTGGCTCCAATACAAACAAAACGCTATATAGAAACTGGACACTAGGAGACACAATAACTACCCCCACACTTGTACTTTTCCACAGCATGAAAACACCTAAACCAAAGACTGGTACATGAATTAAACCTAAAAATTTTCTTAATGTTCTCAACAACTCTACCCATTTCAATTGACCCAATCATTTAATAAATCACTGGTATCTGCTTTAAAACAGATTCTTTGGTAGTGCTACTAAACAAAAGATCAAACAGTTAAAAATAATTAATTCTTCTAATACTCCTCAACTGCACAAGAGCAATAATCCCTAGAAATTAGAAACAAAACATGTCAAGCGACTGGGCTGCACATGTACCTAAAACACTCTAAATAGAGGAAATGTATTTTATCTGACAAAACAGGGAATATTAATTTGTTTGATGCCACTTGTATGGGTAGAGTATTTGAACTACCTGAACCCTGAAAATACATGGACAATGATCAATGTATTCATACTTTAAGCAATACTGATACATGAGATATTGAAGAGGTTGAGAGGAGCTATTAGCCCTGCTGTTTTATAGCCACATTAAATTCCAGCCCCGTAAGTGCAATGTGAAGCTCACAACGGCTGCAAGCTTGAGGAGTTGTGGATTTACGGGGCTATTAAATTAGAACATGCGCAAGTTACTCGCTTGAGAGGCAAACCCGTAAACCATCTTTCGCTCGTCGGATGTGCCGCCGTGAACGTGATCAATTAGGGTAACTTGTTGTTACGAGTTGGGATGGAGCCAATGGCAACAGAGATCGGTAGAATTATGTCACTGAAAAAGGGAGGTGGGATTTTCAAAATCCTACAGGGTTCAATTACAAGTTAAGATCGGACCCACATTACAGATATAATACAATATTCATAAAGCCGTAAATATGATATTCTATCACATGAAAGTTACAGTAAATGTATTAACACATTGATTCCCGGGCATATATCACAAAAAATAAACATGAAATAAATTATTTTTCTGGGCCGATTTGCAGGCTTGAGAATATTGTGCTATTAATTCTAAGACCTAACATCCCTTTCCTAGTTAATAAAAGTACAGTAGTGTGGGTATATATGCATTTAAAGTGCTACGAGTTGGACTTTACCCCCCCTGTAGGTCCTGTCTATCACTCGTTGGCTTCTTGGCTCCATTTGCATGTTACGAGTTTGAACGCCAGTGATCTTGATGCAATTTAATAGCTCAATTGGAAAGTAACGGTTACAGGCTTTGAAAGAACACATTCCAGAGGCTTTTTTCGGGCCAATCTGCATTGTAACCCGGAAGTCGTCTGCGAGTTGCTTTAAGAGGGTAATTTAATAGCCTTTAATCTTGTGAGCTATGTTTTTGTGATTTTACACGTAGCCGGAATTTAATAAGGGTGTAAATCCAACAAATGACCAGGAATGTGGCATCTGCAGGGACAAAGAGTAAAACCTGTATTTATAGCCAATCCTAGAATAACCACTGTAGTTTCAACAAAACTTCCTGTTTATGAAGCATGTAATAAACAAGTAACATTAGCAGCTACATAAACCAGGAGAACCAAAGCATTTTTACAAAAAATCTTCAATGTCGCAGACTCTTACTTCATGGGTGTTTCCATTTTAGTTAGCTTGTCTGCCTGCAGCATAAAGGGGAGAGTTATCCAACAGGGAATATTCAGTCCTACTGAAGTGCCATTTTATAGTGATAGCTTTTTAACAAACCTAAATAGAGATGTTATACGCATAAACAGTTTCCCCCATTCATCATAGGTTTCTAATCCTGTTAAGAACAAAAAACAAAATGTATGACAGCATTAAAGCAAAACTGAATAATAAAGTTAAAAATTAAAAACTATTTATTTTTAATGTTTCTAAAACATTTTGCTTATTATCAATTTAGGTTCTTCATAGGAGTATATTATAAATATGACACTTCCATAGTCTTTTAAATGTACTGATGTTTATATACCCATGTATAGCGCTATGGAACATGTTGGTGCGTTACAAATAAACGATAATAATTCATATCACTTCATCTGGCATGATATATCAGATATCTTTAGGCAAACCCCTCACCACACCAGGGCCAAAGAGTGCACTGTAAGGGACTGCATTCCCTTGCACCAGGTTTACAGACCCACACTTACATAGACATTTCACTATACAAATGTGTAATTCTGCTCACAGCATGCCTGGCTCACTTTGTGCCACGTTGTTAACAAATTTAATTAAACTTATTTAAAAAATAGAAAGATAGAAATTTTATTTTTTAGAATTATTTTTTGGTTGCTTCACAAAAGCTTAGTTTTCACAAATAGAATTTACTGCTCCGAGCTAACAGTACTTTTCATAATTTTACGCACTATGTTGCAATATCCAAAAGTTATATTCTTCTTCTTCTACTGCTTTCATGTGGCACACATTTTATAAGTGGCTTTGGAGAGGTTTCCTCAGTTTTTACATAAATATACTTACAGATTGTTGGTTAAATAAACATTTTCAATAGTTTTGTAGCACATTGAATGCATTGTTTAAATAAACCATAAATGTATTCTATACACCACAGATTATTACAATATGGACAGCCCACTGGATCATCATATAAGAGCAATATCAGCTAAAAAAATCATATATAACCATGAGTAAATGAACTTTAATGTATATTTATATAGCCTTAAGAAGTAGAAAGTAATTCATAGTTAAATATTAACTTGTTTTTTTGTGACTCAAAGCTTGTTTTTTCCCTCAAGCATCTGAAAGCCTGCACATTTTTCCCCAACAGAGCAGTCCACTGACAATTTAATAACCCCAGAGAGAGGATTAGCAATATGTGCAAAATAGTTTCTAGGTCTGATGCAATTCAGGTGACAAAAATATGATGATGTAATCTACACATGGTTTATGAATACTAAATGGAAAAAGTGATACAGTGCTCTGCGCTGCTTCATGATTATACTGTATTTTCTCTGAATAACAATTTTGTGAGAGATTTTGTTTTATTGAAGTGTAGCACAACTTGATCTGCATCAAACATGTTTTGATGATATTTTAAGGAGAACAAATGTTTCATTCACCTTCTCTTGCACTACAAACACAAAATGTCCAGCTATATTATTATACAGACTAAGATCAAAATGAATGGGCATGCTCATCAGAATTTTGAAATTCCACAGAGAGACTTCGGAGTGAGAGTATATATCTTAGATTTCAGATAGGAAATATTTCTCAGATTTCAGGCAGGACATTAAGCTCAGATTTCAGATTAGGCACTTTCTCACACCTCACACGGGACATCAGAGATGAGGCCAAGTACACGCAAACTTAACAGAGCACACTTCTCAGATTCTAGACACAGATTAGGCACACATTTTATACAAATCAGCCATTTTCAGACTTTACATATGGTAAACACCTCATATTTCAGACAAGATAAAAAAAATCAGATTTCAGATAGGGCACACATCTCAAATTTCAGTTTAGGCATATTCCTCAGACTTTAGACAAATCCTCTTCATCAGTCTTCACATACGACACACTCATCAGACTTTAGGCCAAACACTCTAGTCAAAGTTTAAAGAGGACATGCTGCTCAGATGTCAGAGACAGACCACTCTTCAGATTTTAGACCAGGCAAACTGTTTAGAATTCAGACAAAGTACTCTTCTCATACAGGTTACACACCCGTCATCATTTTGACAAAGCACCATCCTCAAACTTAAGACATGGCACATTCCTGACATTTAAAACAGACCATACTCCACACAAGACACACTTCTACAAGAGATTACTCTTCTGATAACAAACTAAACACAGTATTCAGACAAAGCACCCTACTCAGGCTTCACACAGGGAATATTCCTGAGACTTCAAACAGATCAAAGTCTTCAGACATAGTCTACTACATCAAGTTCAGAGTTCATATTCCATTGATTTCAGGGCACAGTCTTTTGCTTTAAGAAGTATGCATTCCTCAGCTCACTGACACAGTTAGAAAGTCACAATCGCAAGTGATACCAAATATAAACAATAATTAAAATACATGTTTCTGATACAATAAAAAACCTTTGGTTAACAGTGCATTCTGGCATTCCATTTTTGGTGAGCTTTTGGGGTCCACTACTCCAAGCAGAAACAAAGAGTTAATGGCTTGTTCAGACAAACAGCTTTGCTATTTGCACCATTGATCTATCAATACCAGAGACAGAGGACACAATATCCTAATCAGGATGTACTATTACACTACACAATACAGTAAAGGTAGAGTCTATGTGCACAGAACACAGTTTGTTCAGGGAAGGATAATAGATCCTCTCAAATATGTAATTCCAGCAAAAGAAAGGTTACATATATAATTGGCATGCTCTTATACTGAGCCTACAAACTAGAATGCAAAGTGTTTTATAAAATGCACTTTCTAGATTGTAATATTTGTAAGTGGCCTTTTTGTGAGATTTCAAACTTAGGAAAATCATAGAGCATGTTTGACAGGTATGTATGGGAGGCAGATTTATTGGGACAGAGGCTGTGTCAAAGTCATGAATTTACCTAGTCAGATATGGCAGATCATTATTTGTAACTAGCGACTTGCCCGTAAGGCTTGTAAGGCAGGTAAATGCTGTTTGGTGGAGAAGCGCCGTGAATGTGTTTATTGTTTATTTTTTTTTTATTTTTTTGTGTCTACTTGTTTTTGTATGGTAATAAAATAATTAATACATTAATAAGTGAATATACTTTACCTATTTGGAAGTAATATATGCAGGAAGCATTGTGCTGAAGAGCTGACAATCTGTTTTGATGTTCCTGCAGCATATAATGTAGGTTTGCACTGTTGTGGAGCTGAGGTGTAAGTGTCAGCAAGGTGTGCAGTGTGTAGTGTAAATAGGCAGCGGGCGCGAGGGGAAGCCATTAGGGTAGCTGTGTACTTCCGCATTGTGTAAGTTAGTGTTGTAAAATGGTGGAAAATGTGTATGTGCTACGCGGCTGTGTATGATGTAGTGTCCTTGCTAATGGTGTATCTTGTACCTCGTACGGCTTTTTGGAAAATCCGTATGTGCTTGGTGGTGTTTTGCGTGTTTAGGGTGCTGTAGCCTCGTTTTCGTTTTTTTTCGGCGACCATTTTTTCTCTTGCTTAGAGGATTTTCATGTGTGTAAACTATGGAATTTGGACTTAAATTGAGGTGTAACTTCACTTGCAGAGGTCCTGTGTGCCCCCCCCCCCCTTGCTGTGGGTAACCTTTTTATGTATTTGTTGTGTGTATTTATTGTGTTTTTTTATGTTTTTATGTGCGCGCGGTTTTTAAGGTCGTATTTTTGCGAGCTCATAATGGGTTTTTTTCTAAGTCCCGCGGCTCGTATTTTTATTCTAAGTCCCGCCTGCGGCTCATTGCAGCCGACGTTGGAGCCTTCACCTCCGCAAATGCGGTCCCTCGCTTTGCAAGGGTCTGCATTTGCAGGCCGAAAGTTGTAGGGGGTAGAAAGCCGCAGTTGCTGCGGGCTCGCGTTAGCAACAACCCGCATGCTCACAACTATATATGTGATG
This sequence comes from Discoglossus pictus, assembly GCA_027410445.1. NCBI lineage: Eukaryota > Metazoa > Chordata > Amphibia > Anura > Alytidae > Discoglossus > Discoglossus pictus. The sequence goes on from CM050166.1 coordinate 168,481,853, forward strand.
GAAAAAAAGTGTTTGGTGGGAATTTTTGTTTATGTCACCCTTTTGTTCACTGTACACTATTTAATGATCAAATGTTATGAATGTGAATCATAGTTTATTACACTCATGTGATTGAAAATAAATTATGCTCAAAAAGAGGAGGAAAAAAAAGTTTGTTTTGGAGAGTCTAGTTTTCAATCAAGTCTTCACTTGTAGAGGCTAGGCAGTGCAGCAACTGGGTAGAAGCACATGGTTACACAACCAGAATCTATGATCATTTCCCCCTCCCTTTCTGGATGGTTATAGGTATACATTTTACCACACCAAACCACATATCCACTGGGACACTACTTCACCTATATTAACTTAGGAGACGTAAAAAAGAACAGTTTCTTCTCCTCTGTTGTGTCAGCTGATTTTTGGAATATCAGTTTTACCATCAATATTTCAGACATATATACATTTAAAAAAAGTATTGCAGTAATTTCTGCCTCATAGAGTTTGTATCAACTGATTACATCAGGATATGAAATGTGTTATTGTAATCAGATATAAATATATTAGCTATTTTTGTGTTTTGCAAAGAAGATTTGTGTGCAAAGGTCAGAAGGGTAATACAATGCTGAGGCTTTAAAGCTTTCTTAATAACACTCTTTAATTAGCTATGATGCCTAATTTCAATTATATTATAAATGCCTTGTTCATTTTAAATGTCAATATGTAGAATCCCTGTACTCCAATGACCACAATTAACCTTTGCCCTTTAGATATCATACAATTACAACATTTCCACCCTAAAGGCATTTAAGTTACAAAGTAGTACCGATTACAAGTACTGATGTGCCTTATTCATTTAGACAATTTCTCGCTCTTTAATTCTATGATGTAAAGTATATTTCAAGGTCTCAGATTCTTGTTCTGGTGTGATGCAGTAAATAGGAGCTTGCAGGCTAATAGATATTTCTGTCAATATTATTTCATATCCTGCACTCCAATTATGAATTATAAATAAGAATGATTCTCTGATCATTAAACTGCATGCAGTCACTTGAAGAATATATTCCTCAAAATGTCTGCATTACATTTTACAACTCTTGAATAATCTAGTTTTAGATAAATAAGAAATCTAAAATATAAATAATTGGCTTTATATCATTCTTATTATTGGTTTATTGATTTACTGGAAATGTATTTATTTATTGGTTTATGTTGGTTTATGTGATTAACCAGTGAGCATATGCATATAGCATACTTGGAGTTTATATAGAAGTATGGAGATTTTTTTTCCATGAAGAAGTCTAAACAGACAAAATGCATTGGAAAATGTTTGTTGTTTTTTTTTTGCAAACCTTCTTGTATATTTTTTGTACTTTGAAAGTATTGTGCCCTTTTTTTATTACTTATGATGGTTGTTTTCATCATGAATTGTAAGAATCTGTTTTATTTGTGTAATACATTTTTATTTACAACTATCTGGAAGATTGACCAATGTTTTTTTTTAACTTTTACTTTGCCTCTTGGAATCCTATAGGACCTATAGCCACATTAAATTCCCGATGTGTAAAAACGTAGCTCGTAACGTAGCTCACAAGATTTACAGCTATTAAATTGGCCTCTTAAACTAGCCCGCCGACATTCACAGTAGGAGCGAGAAAACCCTACGGGACGTGAGAATTCGACTTGCGAGCTCGCAAATCCTTTGATCTGTCAAGCCCGTAACCACTACATTCCAATTGCGCTATTAAATTGCATCCAAATCACTGGCAAATGGAGCCAAGAAGCCATTGAGTACTAGAGAGGACCTCTGAGGGGGATAAAGTCCAACCCATAGCATTTTAAATGCAAAAATACACACACTACTGTAAATATAATAACAGGGAAAGTAATGTTAGGTCATAGAATTAATAACACAACATTCTCATGCTCGCAAATTGGCCTAATAAAATACGTTCTTTCATGTTTAATTTCCGTGTTATACCGATCCCAGTAAAAAAAAAATACTAATTTATAAAAACTAAAATGACCAAAAATAATAAAATATAAAAAAAAATTACAAATGGAATGAAAAATGCATTAAAATAAAAAAAAATATTACACAGAAATAAAATCAATTAAAACCTGTACATTTTAAATAATAATGATACTTACCTGGCACTGATGATCATCTAAAAATGATCAGTGACACCCTGGTCCTCAATCTTCAGCCCTGCACCAGGCAGGCTATCCAAGCTGATTGAAGAGGTTCAAGTCCTCTTCATTGTTGCTTGAAGACCACAATCCTCTCTTCTGGGCTAAGAAAGGACCCTCCAAAAAATAACTAAACTAATGCAGCTCCTCCTAGGAGGAACTCGCCTGCCGCAAACACCCATTGCCGCTCTTTCTGCAGCTTAAATATAGATTTTGAACATTCAATCACATTTCAGTCAATCAGAATGAGTTTACAGTTGTCATCCTGCTTAATATGATTTTTGTAATAGTTGGACGAATCAGTTTGCTTAGATTGAGGAACCTAAAATTGGAGCAATCTGAATGGTTGAACTTGATGGACTAAAAGTATATATGTTACTATGTTTCTTAAGTTACTATGCACCATCTATCATATTTCTATCATATTTCGAACAGATATTTCTAAAGACATAATTTCCGTTTTACTTGTATGAACATAGTATAGAAGTATTGCCTTCAATTGGCAAGGTTTTATAATTAGCATTGAATGCTATGATCAAAGTAATTATTGACCTTTGGAATATATTGATGATAACCCATGTCTATGTACTTATGTACTTATAGACATATATATTTGCAGTTACTGGTATTTCGTTATAGTAAAATTATATCCATTAGAATAAAATATCACATAATGTAAATATTGCCTCCTGGCTTGAAGACCATCAATCCAAATTTTGGGGAAAAATCCCCAACCAGGCTTTGAGGCTGTTCTACTTATTTGATATCCCTTTAAAATGTCTTTTATCTTAGAATCTGAATAAAGTTTTGCAGAACTAAATTGAAAATATCCAATATTTTGCTGAAGGGTTTAAGAAATTCTACTATTCCACTATATAAACTTTTCTTGCATCACATTGATATTAACACTATTCTTTGTACAATTTTTTTTACAAACTGGGTTGACTAAACATGGTACTAATTCACCCAAAGTAAACTAAACTCAAACTAAACTTATCTGAAAGTGACTGGCTTCAGTCTTCTTGCTGCCAATGTTACCATTTCCTTCACTGAAGAGTAAACCAGCCATATCTGGTGCCCGTATGACCTACTTTCTGTACTCTGTCAGTGGTAATCCTTCTTGCATTATTATACCTTCTGTATTGTTGTACTAGTGATGTTTTTGCATATAACCCTTCTGCTCAATTTGGGAGATTAACTCTGTAATTGATTTTAAAAGCTGACTAGCCTTTTTTTGTTTTCTAAATTGTTTAGTTTATACAAAAGACAGACAACAACTAAAAAAAACATAATAAACCATTCATGTACTGTGAATATATATTACATATTCAGTGTGACAAACATTAGCATCATATATGTCTAAAAGACTTCAGCGGGAGAAGAGAGAACAAGAAGAGGAAGGAGGGGAGGTAAGGAAGAGAGACAAAGAATATATCTCAATCTGGTGTACAGATCCCAAAATTGCCCATCTGCAGCCAATCGTTATAAAAATCCCTATTTCTGGTTCTAAAGCTTGCCCTTTGCATAGTTAGAACTATGGTATTCCCAGTAGCAACATATGGGTGTGAGTCCTGGGCCATAAAAAAAAGCTGAGTGTTGTAGAATTGACGCCTTGAATTGTGGGGCTGGAGAAAACTGCTTAGAGTTCCTTGGACTGCAAGAAGATTCAGTCAATAAATATGAGAGCAAATATAGCCAAACTGTTCACCAGATGGTTGGATCATGAAGCTAAACTCAAACATTTTGGCCATATTATGAAAAGACAGGAATCCTTAGAGAAGACTTTGATGTTGAGAAATGATTGAAGGTACACGAAGACTGAATGACTAAACAACAACAAAATAGCTATTATCAAAATCTTTTTTGTTTAACCCACTACCCCGAATAAAATGGGAATCTTGATTGAGTGTTGTTTTGGCTTTTAGTTAGAAGAATATTCTTAACCTCCTAGCTTGCAAAACTGTCCCAACAATATTATAGAAAGGTTGCAGTTAAGAGAAGATTATTGCTGATTCTGTAGTAAATAAATTAATTAGATATTTATATTTAACCCAAATGTCATTAGCATCTAGTAGTGCTAAACTGTTGGGACAACATCATAGAAACATCTCCCTGTTAGTCAGTAGGGACTGTCTTCCTATCGCCTATGTTCCTATCTGGTCAGCCTGAATGCTGCTTATAATACAGGTTACATGATTCAATTAACCAAAGCAAATTAACTTCTTATTGGTCTCCAATGTTGCCCACCATTGATCGAGTTACTTTTTTTAAGAATAATGATTAGCTTTATCTATTTGCTCCAAAGTTTCTATGATGCTACTTCTTTCAAACATCTGCTCTTGTCTGGATATTGTCAGTATCATCTAATTTATAGAACATTTGACACTGAGTTCTTTTTGATCTCATATCCATTCACTTCAGTATTGTCTATGGCAGAAGAAAAGGAAGTTGTGTTGATATGATGGGCCGTATTTTAATATGGTACAAACAACACTTTTTTGTAGTTTTGGCTTTTACATTTTTAGTTTTTCTAGTGATCAAATGGTATGTCAATAGCTGGCAATAAGATTTAGTTTATAACTTTCACACACATTACATCTGCAATTCACAGCAAATAAAAAAAAGCATTGTTTTATCAAAAAAAAATTTTTTCTTTAGGCTTTGCTTCTGTCCAAAATGATGAGAAATGCAATATGTTTTCCTCCTGTGTTATTTTCAAGGCCTAAATTGGTAATCACAGTTACATATTAGTAGTCTTTTAGATGTGTTCCAAAATCACAGGCTTTTGTGTTAAATTATGAATTGCATTCAAAGATTGTTTCAGCCTTTTCTTTCCTCTTGAACAGAGCTGGGAATTTAAGGAGGGGAGGACAGCCCAAGAAAATGTTCAAGTTGTAATGCATGGAGAAAAAACAAGGAATATGCATTACACAAAAGAACAGGGCACTCTAATTCACTAAGATCATACACATTTCGTGGTATACCATTAAAATCTATAAAAAATAAACAACTTCATTACTCAGAAAGAAAGGACAGCTGCCAGAAATTAAGGGTAAAAAGATAGCACCATTGGTCATATGTTCCTAAGGTCAGGAAACAAAATGAGTATAAACAACCTTTCTGACATTATCAGATGTGAGCCTAGTCATTATTTACCTTAACAATATCCAAATTTGAAAAAATAAGTAGTTTAATTCTTAATATTAGAGAAAGTAAAAACTATATATATATTATTATCATTTACTTGTAATGTGCCAACATACATGAGTTAAGTTCCAGACAGACACAAAAACAATATAAACACATTGCAAAGAGTGGAGGGTGTATATATATATATATATATATATATATATAAAATAGACTCTCAGTTATCTGGCACTAACAGGCTTGGTAGATGCCGGATAAATGTAGTTTCTGGTTGCTTGAGAGTCACTATTAAAAGAGGTCTAGATTAGCTGCACATATGATGCACTGGTAGGTATATTTGTCAGTGAGGGCTGTTCTAGCAGCAGCAGCTTTCACTTCTCACTTACACACAGGTACTTTCGACTGGAGGGTGCGGTGCTGAACCCAGGGAATGTAACACCAACATTGCCCTTGCTCAGTCACTTATTCCTGTCTGCCTCTGGGTAAAACTGAATTGCAAAGATGTACTGTACAGTAGATGAAATCTAGGTACCTGTAAGCATTTTGTGGCATGACAACCTGGTTCCTGGCATTAGATGAGACCTGTAAAAGTACAATATTCATTTTTTTTCTGGTACTTTGAGAGCTCTTGTTGCTTGACTTCTGTTTAATTGAGAGTCTACTGTATATATATATATATATATATATATATATATATATGTGTGTGTGTGTGTTACATTGTGTGAATGTTGTGGAGAAAGATGATGTAAGGACAAACATATCATCTCATCGCCTATGAGCCATTAACGCGCAGCACTTAGGGGATGAGGCGAGCCGTAAACTCGCAGCACTCATCGCCTGCAAGACAATTAAAAACCCTGTGTCTCTCTTCCCCCCTCCTCTCCCTACCCTGTGTCTCTCTTCCCCCCCCTCCTCTCCCTACCCTGTGTCTCTCTTCCCCTCCTCCTCTCCTTACCTTGTGTCTCTCTTCCCCTCCTCTCCTTCCCCTGGGTCTCTCTTCTCCTCCTCCTCTCCTTACCCTGTGTCTCTTTTCCCTTCCCTACCCTGTGTCTCTCTTCCCCTCCTCCTCTCCCTCATTGCCTGCGCCCCAAAATTAGGAGCCCCTGGACTTAAAAAAAAAATACTTATAGTCGCAAATCAACGCACTACCCGCCCGAACCACGCAAAACCAAAAACACGAAAACACACTAATAAACACAATAATAAAAAAAACACTCACCCACAACACAGAGGGACAGCCAGGACGTCTGGAAGTGAGGTTACACGCAAATTAAACCCGAAATTCCCCAGGTTCGGCACTAAAAAATCAGCTAAGCGAGAAAAAAATGGCAGCCGAAAAAAATGAACACAAGGCCCCACGACCCCGGACCGCACAAAACACTGCCAGCCACGTACAACTTGGCCAAACCCCCACATTAAGAGGTCCGAGATAAGCTCGGAACCTCACACTAACCCCTTGCTGCGGGGGTCTGATTGAACCCCCGATGTGTGCCCACATTAAGCCCATGCTGCAGTGGGGGTCACAATCGTGTCCCGCACTGCATTTAAAGGTGTAAATTCCCTTCCGCAGGTCCTTAAAGGGCCCACCGCACACAAACACTTAAGGCAGGCACCTGGGTTACTGCAAGTACATCCAACCAGCTCCTAAAACAAACCACCCAATGCTGGGGGTCCCCATTGGGAACCCCGGAGGGTCCCCACATTAACCCTCGCAGTGGAGGTCCCAGATCACATTCGATCGGGTACCCCCACTGCAATCAAAATTCGAATGTCCTGCCTTGCGGGTCCTTAAAGGACCATAAAGGTCCTTAAAGGACCTGCAATAAAAACAAAATTGTCCCTATCACTCACGGGGCTCTATACATACCCCCATAAACTCTTAAATAACCCTGTCATTCATGGGAGTCAATACAGACCCCCATAATCCCTTAATTAACCCTGTCACTCATTGGGGTCAATACAGACCCCCATAAGCCCTTAATTAACCCTTTCACTCATGGGGGTCAATACAGACCCTTATAATCCCTTAATTAACCCTGTCACTCATGGGGATCAATGCAACCCCCAAAAACTCTTAATTAACCCTGTCACTCATGGGGGTCAATACAGACCCTTATAATCCCTTAATTAACCCTGTCACTCATGGGGGTCAATACAGACCCCCATAAACCCTTAATTAACCCTGTCACTCATGGGGGTCAATACAGACCCCCATAAATCCTTAATTAACCCTGTCACTCATGGGGGTCAATACAGACCCCCATAATCCCTTAATTATCCCTTTAACTCATGGGGGTCAATACAGACCCCCATGAACCCTTAATTAACCTGTCACTCATAGAGGTCAATACAGACCCCCATAAGCCCTTAATTAACCCGGTCACAAATGGGGGTCAATACAGAGCCCCATAAGCCATTAATTAACCCCATCAGTCCAATAGGGGTCTATATAGACCCCTATAGGACACTAATTAACCCATGTAATAACACTATAAGTGCCATGAGGATCGCCCAGGACCCTCACAACACAAACTGTAAGCACTACACTATTAACCCTATCTATACCCCATTAACCCAACCCTTGCCCTATTTAATGCTAACTGTACACTTTTAACCCTATCAGTACCTATCTAACCCTAACTGACCCTATTTGACCCTACTGGCCCTGTTTAACCCCATCTAAGCCTATTTAACCCCTATACAGACCCTGTATAAGTGCCATGAAGGTCCTCAAGAACCCTCATGACACTAAGTACAAACACTACACTGCACTATACCCCCCAATAAACTATTAAATCTAAAATAACCACCATCTACACTAACCTATGAACACCTACACTACCTAGCTACACCACCTACATACACCCTAAAATCCCCACCCCACTACTTACAGAAAATAATAAATCCTAACTCAAAACAAATAATAAAACCTAAGTCACAGAAAATAAAAAAGACTAAGTCACAGAAAATAAAAAAGCTACATTACAGAAAAAAAGATACATTACAAAAAAAAAGCTACATTACAACTTCCACCCCCTAAAGAAAATAAACAAATATTACACACCTGAAAAGGAAATACATACAAAATATATACATAACAATACAATACAAAAAAATACAATACTCCCTATCTAAAATACATAAATACCCCTCTATCTAAAATACATACATACCCCCTATCTAAAATACATACATACCCCCCTATCTGAAATACATACATGCCACTCTATCTAAAATACATACATACCCCCCTATCTAACAAAAATACATACCCCCTTATCTAAAATACATATATACCCCCTATCTGAAATACATACATACCACTCTATCTAAAATACATACATACCCCCCTATCTAACATACATGAAATCCTATCTACATACATAAACCCTAAATCTAACCTAAAATAAAATAATTAAGACCACTTACCTTTGCAGTTGTCCCTTTAGATCGCCATCCTAGGAAAAAATAAATAAACTGTGTTGTACTAATTTAGATTCAGGGTTAGTATATGTAGATATGATTTAATGTATGTTACATAGGGGGTGTGTATGTATTTTAGATAGGGGGTATTGTATTTTACATAGGGGGGTATGTTTGTATTTTAGATAGGGGCTATTGTATTTTATTTGTATTGTATTGTATTGTAATGTAATGTATATATTTTGTATGTATTTCCTTTTCAGGTGTGTAATAGTTTTTTAATTTTCTGTAGTGGTGGGGGGGTGCTGAAATGTACCTTTTTTTTATTTTTGGTAATGTAGCTTTTTTTATTTTTTCAAATATACCGCATATACTCGAGTATAAGCCGACCCAAATATAAGCCGAGGCACCCATTTTACCACAAAATACTGGGTAAAATGAGTGACTCGAGTATAAGCCAAGGGTGGGAAATGTGCTGCCCCCTGTGTCCCTCTTGTGCCCTCTGTGTCCCCCTCTTGTGTCCCCCTCTCTCTCCCGTGTCTCTTCTCCTCTCTCCCTTCCCTGTGTCTCTTCCAACCTCTCCCTTCCCTGTGTTTCTTCCCCCCTCCCCTATCACCCTCCTCAACCCCATTTCTAATCCTCCCTCCTCATCCTGAACCTCCCTCCTCATCCTCAACCTCCCTCCTCATCCTCAACACACTCCTCAACCTCCCTCCTCAACCACCCTCCTCAACCACCCATCGTCATCCTCCCTCCTCAACCCCCCCATCCTCATCCTCAACCCCCTCCTCAACCCCCCTCCTCAACCTCCCTCCTCAACCCCCCATCTTCAACCCCCATCGTCAACCCCCTCCTCAACCTCCCTCCTCAACCCCCCTCCTCAACCCCCCATCCTCATCCTCCCTCCTCAACCCACCCATCCTCATCCTCCCTCCTCAACCCCCCATCCTCATTCTCAACCTCCTCCTCAACCTCAACCCCCCTCTTCAACCTCAACCCCCCTCAACCTCAACCCCCTCAACCTCCCTCCTCAACAACCCTCCTCAACCCCCCATCCTCAACCCCTCATCCTCAACCTCCATCCTCATCCTCCCTCCTCAACCCCCTCCTCAACCCCCCATCCTCAACCCCCCTCCTCAACCCCTCCTCCTCAGCCTCAACCTCTATCCTCATCCTCCCTCCTCAACCCCTTCCTCAACCTCCCTCCTCAACCCCCCTCCTCAACCCCCATCCTCAACCCCCTCCTCAATCCCCCTCAACCCAACCCCCCTCCTCAACCTCCCTCCTCAACCCCCCATCTTCAACCCCCATCGTCAACCCCCTCCTCAACCTCCCTCCTCAACCCCCCTCCTCAACCCCCCATCCTCATCCTCCCTCCTCAACCCACCCATCCTCATCCTCCCTCCTCAACCCCCCATCCTCATTCTCAACCTCCTCCTCAACCTCAACCCCCCTCTTCAACCTCAACCCCCCTCAACCTCAACCCCCTCAACCTCCCTCCTCAACAACCCTCCTCAACCCCCCATCCTCAACCCCTCATCCTCAACCTCCATCCTCATCCTCCCTCCTCAACCCCCTCCTCAACCCCCCATCCTCAACCCCCCTCCTCAACCCCTCCTCCTCAGCCTCAACCTCTATCCTCATCCTCCCTCCTCAACCCCTTCCTCAACCTCCCTCCTCAACCCCTCTCCTCAACCCCCATCCTCAACCCCCTCCTCAATCCCCCTCAACCCAACCCCCCTCCTCAACCCCCCTCCTCAATGGGACTTAGGCTTTTTTATTTTCTTGACTTAGGTTGTATTACTTTTTGTGAGTTAAGTTTTATTATTTTCTGTAATTATTTTCTGTAATTAGTGGGGTGAGGGGGTTTATTAACGGGTAGATAGGTAGTGTAGGAGGGTAGTGTAGGTGGGTAGTGTAGGTGTTAATAGGTTAGTGTAGAGGGGGGTTCTTTTAGATTTAATGGTTTATTGGGGGGTATAGTACAGTGTAGTGTTTATACTTAGTGTCATGAGAGTCCTGGAGGACCATCATGGCACTTATGGGGATAATGTTAGTTGTACAACTGTCCCATGAGGGTCTTTATATACCCTTATGGGACTAATGGGGTTAAATAGAGGCTTTATTAGGGTCTATATAGCCCACCATAAGAGACCGGGTTAAAATAGTGTAGTGCTTACACTTTGTGTCATGAGGGTCCTGGATGAACCTCATGGCACTTATAGTGTTATTACATGGGTTCATTAGTGTGCTAGAGGGGTCTATATAGTTGAGGCACCCCGTACACTCACATTGTGTGACAAACAGCATTTCAACACATTTTTATTGCCCCGTAATTTTTGACGGCCAAGCCGCTAGTATATATATATATACTAGCGACTTGCCCGTCAAAAAATGACGGCAATGTGATGTGTATGTTTGTAAAGTTGTTTAGTTATTAATATACATATTTGACAGTTGTAAGTATTGTGATATTAAACATGTGCATTTTAGTAAAATGTTCTCTTGGTGAACAATAACTCTTAAAGCATTTTGTATTAAAAGTATTAACATTTGAATGTAATAACAGTTGAACTTTAAATTAATCAGTTTTGTAAAGTTGAGTTAATGTTTTTTTAACATGCAATTTGTATCTGAAGAATTGTTAACTTAATATACATTGAATCCAGAGGAAAGCAAAGAGGAAAAACCCTTGTTGAAACGTACACAATTTTAACATGAAGTTTGAAATATATGTAAGTAAGAAACTTTAAAGTATATTTTTTAAACTTGAACTTTATTATCTGTGTAACTTTGGAACTTGACAAAACAGTTTTAGAACTTGGAACATTATAAACAGTAACATAGTGAATACATTTTTTTACGTAATTTTGTATTCCAAGTATTAACAGTTGAATGTAAAAACAGTTGAACTTTAAACAAATCAGTATTGTAAACGAGGTAATGCTTTTTTAACATGCAATTTCTATGTGAAGAATTGTTAACTTCAATATACATTTAATCCAGAGTAAGACAAACATTAAAAACTCTCCTTTAAATGTACCCAATTTTAAAATTTTTACAACTTGTAACATTATAAACAGTAACATAGTGAATTATATTGAAACATAATTTTGTATTAAAAGTATTAACATTTGAATGTAAAAACAGTTGAACTTTAAAGTAATCAGTATGAACATGCAATTTCTATCCAAATAATTGGTAACTTTAATATACATTGAATGCAGAGGAAGGCAAACAGTAAAAACTCTCCTTAAAATGTACCCAATTAAATTAATTCCTTACTGCCCCCATGAACTGGCGATAAACATTAATCCAGGGAGTAATCTTAACATAACAGACAATATTTACATTGTGACTTAAAACGTGGTTGAGCTCTTAACATGAACTTTGTAATATGTTGAAGAATTTGAAAATATTGTTTTCAAACTTGTAACAATAGAAACAGTAACATAGTTAATTAACATTTTAACATAATTTGTCTAAAAAATGCAAGGCAAGTATTTTGTCAGGCGAATCATCAATAAACAGTACTTCCATGAATTATGACTGAATTGTTTCTTGTTTTGTATTTTTCAATGCTTTTAAATTTGTTTTGCATGTGTTTTATTTCTTTCTAATGAAAAGTTATAGTACTTCATAGTAGACAATGTTTTTAGTAAAAATACATCCATCTTCTAATAAATCACCTTGACTTTCATTCTTTTCAATGTAAACTTTAATAGCCTGTGGATTTTTGCACTGTGACAATGCAACGTACAATTGTCCATGTGCAAATACTGGTTCTTCCAAGAAAATACCCACAGATTTGAACGTTTGACCTTGTGATTTATTAATGGTCATGGCAAATGCCATAAAAATGGGAAATTGTCTTCTTTGAAATATAAAAGGGAGACTACTTTCACTTGGTGCTAAATCTATTCTTGGTATGAAAACTCTCTCTCCTTTATGGGTCCCAGTTAAAATTTCAGCATCTATAAAATGGTCCTTTAATTGTTGAACAATTAATCTTGTCCCATTGCATAGGCCTTTTTTGGTGTTCATATTTCGCAGTAACATGATAATTGCACCTTTCTTTAGCTGCAAAATATGTGGTGGCATTCCAGAAGGAGTTAGTGAGTTTATGAATTCAGTAGAAAAGTTAGCCTGACTTTCATTGTCATCAGCAAGTACAGAATCAGCACTGTGATAATTTCTTTGTGGTGCATTAATTTTTTTAAAGATTTCATTATTGAGGATTAATGCATCCTTATTTTTATACGTTAGTATGACTTGGTTGGCAAGCTCGGAATATTCCTGGATTTTCATTCTACCTTCAAATATAGCCGATATAATATCTTGGTGACAAATCATATGAGGTGGGATCTCTACAGTGTCGTCCGGTAAATGTGGTATTTTTTCTGTTCAGCCTTCTCCAATTTTAATAAGCCAATCACTGAAATCAGTTTGGCCTTCTGATCTCATATTTTGTTGCAGTTGAAGATGGGTAAAATGTTTCCACAGTGTGCTTGACTTTATACAGGTTTCGATAATGTCAGTTCGATTTCCATGTACAATGACAGGTAATGTTTGTCTAAAATCGCCACCTAACAACATTACCTTTCCACCAAATGGAAAAGTATTATCCATGACTTCACAAAGCAAATGGTCAATACATTGGAGGGCATAGCATGACATCATTGTAGCCTCATCTATTATAATTAATTTACATTTGTTAATTTCTTTGCTTGTAATGATGTCATGCGAATATCTGACACAGAAGTTTCTAAAATAGGCACTGGCAGTTTAAATCCACTATGGACAGTTCTTCCACCTTCTAACAAAAGCAATTCCAGTAGTGGCAAACGCCATTGCTATTTGACCTTGTGCTCGTACTGAACTCATTAATAAATTATATAGATAGGTTTTTCCTGATCCGCCAAGTCCATCAAGATAGAAATAACGCTCTGTCACCATGTCATCATCTATTGCATTTTTAATGGCATTAAATGCTTGCAATTGTAAGGTATTTAAAGTTGCAAGTCTTTCTTCTGTTCTTTCTGCTTGTAGTTGAATGTCATAGTCTTCAAAGTTTATGTCATCTATAGTCATCTGGATCAGGCAAATTAAAACTTGCACAACTTAATCCATGAGGTAAAAATACTTCTTGGATTTCCATTAATGCTTTTAAGTGTGCAATAGGTTCATTGTATCGTTATATAAAGTCTTCAGCCATATTACTTTTAAAAGTCTCCCACAGAGCTAATGCATTTGGAGCATTTGAGAAGATACAAATAAATGCAATTTTTTCTCACATCTGTCGTGGCATTTGACATTGTGCTGCTTCTTTTTAACATCTTTCCCACTCTGTATTATCAGCGAGTAAGTTTCTATGTCTTGCAGCTAAATGGAAGGATTCATATACAATGTCATTAACAGTTCTTAAATGTTCAAAACGTTGTGCTCCAGGAACATTTAAAAGTAATATCCGTAAGCAAAAACTTTCAACATCTCTTGGACTGACTGTGTAAATTCTTGGGATGATTTTATTTCCTCTGCTTTTTCTGGGTCTCCATAATCCATTCACAAAAACATAGTGATATGGAATTTCAATATATAAGAATTGTGTTGCTTGTGAATCTGTGGAATTTAATTCAAACCATGTAGTTAGTGTAGTGTGACGATCTTCACTTTGGGCCAATGCATTCATTTCATTTCCAGCATGAAAATACACTAAATGTCTTTGTGGCAAATGCACTGCTAATCTATATACTGCATGTGATCTATCATGCATTTCAAATTTTAAAAGCCGCCACATAGCTTCTGGCGCACATAGCGAGCATCTACATGAGATGCAAGTTCATCATGTACTAACTCACTACTTTCAGGGTTATCTGCACTTTTGACGACTACAGTAGCTGCATCATAGCCTTTGTAAATATATTTGTAGACATATTTAATGGATTTGATGGAAGTGCAGGCTTCTACATTGATGTGGGCGTTGTACTTCATGAGTATATGTGGATTGTAGGGTACTACATATCTATTGTCAACTTTTTTTCCACGAATAATGGCACTATCTCTTTCTCTTCTTTTATAAAGTGGATAGCCATCACAATTGGCATAGTTTTTTCTCTCTATAATATTTTGGAAATTCTTTGGAACATTTATTATTTTCCATACATGGTGATTGTGGATTAAGCTCACCACAGGGTCCATGAATCATGCGATGAGTAACAATCTCATATAGTCTACCATATAGTTCTGGATCTGGTAGTTAAGCAACAATGATTGCATCCACTTTGTCAGAAGTATCTCATTTTTCTTTTTCTTGACGTATTATCAGAAGATGTGCATGTGGAAGTCCTCTTTTTTGAAATTCAATGGTATATACATAATCAAGACATTTGCCAAATAACTGACTGATAGTGATGTTCCATATTAATTCATTTAATTTAATCTTAAAAACTCTGGCTACTAAATCTGGTCTATCGGAAGCACGAAGTAAATAATGTGTAATTTCTGGCCATTGTGGATTACATGTAAATGTAAGAAATAAATTGGGTTTGCCAAATTTGGTGACAATAGCCATAGCATCATTGTATCTTTCTCTCATATTTCGAGGAGATCCTTGAAAGGAAGATGGTAAAATAATGTCTTTGCCAGCTGTCATGTCTCTGCTTGTAGCCACGTCAGCAACATAGTCCATTAGTCCAGAATATTGTTCTACACGTAGTTTATCTTGTTGATATTTGATAAAGTTTAAATTATTGGCCTCAGCTTGCAATTAGGAATCAATAATCCATTGTTGTGTTAGTTTTCCACCACATAAAATTGGATTAAATGCATTTCGAATGGCAATTTGAGCTACTTTAAATTCAAGCATAGAAACATTATTTCGGATTCTGGCTTTAGCATTTGGGTAACTGGGAAGTGTTAATTTTGGTTGCCAACCTGCTTCTCCGTGTGGGAAAAAAATGGGATATGTCATTGGATCTAAATTTGTCTTAAGATACTCATATTAATGAATGGTTGCTCCTCATTTCTGGGATATATTCTAATGTCTCTTTGAAATGGTGGTTCTCCTTCATCATTTTGAAACACCATTGCAACCTCATTTGATGTTGGCAAGTTATAACGTTGTTTATCAGTATGTCTGCCTCTTTTAAGCACCATATTAACCTTTGGCATTGGTAATTGATGTCTTTGTGCATGAAGTAGTTGTTCATTTTCTACTTCTGCCAATATTGTATAAGCTTTACTGTAGGGATTATTGTCCTTAATGTTTTTTAGCTCTATAAAAACACTGGGTAAGCATTTTTTCTTTTCTTCCATCTGCATACGTTGGTCAACAGCTTCCATTGTATCTAGGACATATAGTTGAGCAAATTTTCTTTGCTCTCCTTCCTCTGGATGTAAATGTGAAGTGCGATGATAAATTTGTCCGTGGACTTTATAACAGTAAGGACCATGTCCTGGTACATTAGCAGCTAATGTTGCCCCCATAGATGCAAAGGATATGGCACTATTGTAGGATCTTATGTTTGTCTTAAAATTTTTGTAGTTCGGAAAAGTAGGTACAGTCATAATGTTTTGTAAATAAATTGGAAATTCTTTCCTTTCTGGAAGTTTGAACTTGCCTTTTTGACAGCAACTAATAAATTTGCCATCTCTGGGTCTCTCCTGTTTAAAATAATAAGCCTCACAAAACTGACATTGAGTAGTCATGTCCCCACAACTATGAACCTCTACTGCTAAAGACTTGGGTAAAGGACAATTTGCAAAGCATATAGGATTTTGACTTTCCTATTCATCAGTTGAAATGTCATATGTTTCAACAACAGGTTCTAAATGCTTTGTTTTTTTCTTGGCATTTCTTGGTATATGTTGTATTGGTTTAGGTAAAATGTCATGTAATGTTTCAGGAACAGGTTCTAAATGCTTAGTTTTATTCGTTGTTTTTTTTGGTATGTCTTGTATTTTTTCAGGTAAAATGTCATCTGATGTTTGAGGAACAGGTTGTAAATGCTTTATTTGCTTGGTATTTTTTTTTTTGGCGTATCTTTAATTTGTGCAGGTGATAGTCTTTTGCTTGCAAGTCTTTTGCGTTCTTTTTTATCGTCGAATTTCCTTCTGCTCCGGTGTCTGCTGTCTGTCTGCTCTCTGTCGTCGTTCTCTAGCTTGGCGTCTTTTCTTTTCTTGTTTACTCTCGTTATCAGCCATGTTAATCTGTAAAAAAATGATAATGTATAATTAGTTTATTTTGCGATATTAAGTTTGTTTTCACAAAAAATTCTTATCAACAGTGTGGTTACGTTTTATAGTTAATATTGTACATTAGGTTTGTCATTCAATTTCAATTTTGCCAATTGAATAGGGGTCTAAATAACACATTTTTTAAAGAAGTTTTTAGTTAGTAAACATCTATCCAAAAGCAAGGTTTTCAGTAACTAAAAACTTATTTTAAAAAATATGTTATGTGCTTATTTAGAGCACTATTCAATTGTGCAAATCGCAATTGAATGAGGGTCTAGGACTGGAAATTTAGAATGTTAAATTTTATTGAGTCTCTGTTTTGAGCCTTTTTTCTACTATGCAATTTTTTTTTGTTCTGGCTACATTGAAGTTTGGATTTACTGTTAAACATTATTGGCCATAAAAGACAAATAAGATGAGAAATGTGTTAGTTATATTTTGTTAAAAGTTATAGTTAGTGGTGGTGTTTTTATTTTTTTATTTTCTGTTGACATGGATGCAGAGCAAACATGTTTCTTTAGTTTTCTCTTTTTTTAATTGTTATACTGTACCTTGGTTGAAGTGTGATTTCAAGCAGAATCTTTGTTGGTCCTGTGTTGAAAGTCTTCGTCCGATGGTCTGGTCCTCTGTGGAAAGTCCTCGTCCGATGGTCTGGTCCTGTGTTGAAAGTCCTCGTCCGATGGTGTTAGTCCTCTGTTGAAAGTCCTCGTCCGATGGTCTGGTCCTCTGTTGAAAGTCCGATGGTCTTTACGCAGTATCTGTTGTAAAAGAAAAACTGAAAATGTTATTTGATTTGAATGTATTTCAAAGAACAAAGAAAAAATGACATTATTTTTGTGTCTTGTATGTATTATGGTGAATTTTTCAGCTATGGTGGTTTTTGTGCAACCTTTTGCAAATAATTTAAATGTTGTTCTGCTTATTTATGCTTCTTTGTAAGACTTATAGGTTCTTAAACATTAAAGACGAATATTAATTTAGTTTGCTATGTGTTTGTGTGAGTTTTGGTACAATCGTGTTTTGTGCCCACCACTTTTGTTATGCATATTTAGGCTTCTTTGTAAGGCTTAAAGGTTGTTAAACATTAAAGAAGAATATTAATTTAGTTTGCTATGTATTTGTGTGAGTTTTGGTACAATCCTATTTGTGCGCACCACTTTTGTTATGCTTATTTAGGCTTCTTTCTAAGGCTTATAGGTTGTGAAACATTAAAGAAAAATATTAATTTAGTTTGCTATGTGTTTGTGTGAGTTTTGGTACAATCTTGTTTTGTGTCCACCACTTTTCTTATGCTTATTTAGGCTTCTTAATAAGGCTTATAGGCTGTTAAACATTAAAGAAGAATATTAATTTAGTTTGCTATGTATTTGTGTGAGTTTTGGTACAATCCTGTTTTGTGCCCACCACTTTTGCTATCCCTATTTAGGCTTCTTTCTAAGGCTTATAGGTTGTTAAACATTAAAGAAGAATATTCATTTAGTTTGCTATGTGTTTATGTGAGTTTTGATAGAATCCTGTTTTGTGCCCACCACTTTTGCTATGCTTATTTAGGCTTCTTTCTAAGGCTTATATGTTGTTAAACATTAAAGAAGAATATTAATTTATATTGGCGGCCATTAAACATATATAGTTCATTTCTTTTTTGTACTTTATACTTTACCTTGATTGAAGTGTCGAATGACAGAGGTTCCCCTCCTGGCAATCTTAATCCGCCAGTCTTCTTGTATTGTCTGTTTGAGAAATAAAGTGAAATGGTTAAGTGTATATTTCTTCTTTTTGATTTAACAAAGCATGGTCTTTTTCAGCATGTAATGTATTTTTTTATCTTACCTCTTCTTCTTTCTTGGAGTTGTTTAAAAGGGATTGTGGTTCACAATGCACGGTACAAATTCTTGAGTGACGCTGTTAATGCAGAGTCTTTAGTAAAAAAAAGGAGAAAGATTGATCATTAGGTTATATATTGAATTACAATAAACTAATGTCATTTAAATATACTTCTGTCATTACTTTCAATTAACATTACTTAGTTTTTGGGCCTACACTAGAGATGTCGCAAATAGTTCCCCGAACTTATGCAATGTTCGATCCGCCCCCTATACTTTATCATTGAGCAAACTTTGACCCTGCAGACACCTTCCAGCCAATCAGAATCATACCCTGCCTTCCAGACCCTTCTATCTCATGGACAGCAGCCATTTTGGAATCATAACTAACTTGCAGTCTTACTGAGAGGAGGGAGAGTGTAGGTGATGCTGATTGAATAGGGAAATCAATAGCTAGGCAAGTTTATTCAGTGTCCAGTGCAGTGCTGAAGGACTCATCAGATCTCTGCTGTAAACACAGCACCCCAAAAAGCCCTTTTTAGGGCTATAACATCTTTTTTTTTCTTTTTTTTTTTCTGTCTAATCTAACTTCTTTTGCCTGTCTCCCTGCTAGCCCCTGCTAGCAAGTGTGTGTGTATCAGGCTCACAATTTATACTGTGTGTGCACAGTGCAACCAATACAATCTTGTTTACCAGTTGTCTACTTTCAAAAAAACAAAACTTTTATTTTGTTAAATCTTAGTTCATTTGCCTGACCGCCAATCTAAGTTCATTTGCCTGACCGCTAGCCAGTGTGTGTGTCAGGCTTACAAGTATTGTGCCAAGTTCAACCAATCCAATCTAGTGGTGTACCTGCAGTCTACATTTAAAAAAACAATAATTTTATTTTCTTAAATCTAAGTTCATTTGCCTGACCGCTAGCCAGTGTGTGTGTCAGGCTTACAAGTATTGTGCCAAGTTCAACCAATCCAATCTAGTGGTGTACCTGCAGTCTACATTTAAAAAAACAATAATTGTATTTTCTTAAATCTCAGTTAATTTGCCTGACCTCCAATCTAAGTTAATTTGCCTGACCGCTAGCCAGTGTGTGTGTCAGGCTTACAAGTACTGTGCCAAGTTCAACCAATCCAATCTAGTGGTGTACCAGCACTCTACATTTAAAAAAAACAACACTTTTTTTCTGTGTAATATAATTTCATTTGCCTGCCTGCCAGCGTGTGTGTCTTAGGCTCACATCGTATACTGTGCCCAAATGCCCAGTCAGTGCCACTACTCATATCTGGTGTAACAGTCCGTAGTGCACATTTAAACAAAGAATACAATTTTGACTGTAATACATTGAATAGCAGTTACTTGTCTGCAAGCGTCTGTGTCAAGTCTACAGCGTCTACTCTGCCAACTTCTGCAAGTGCACAGTGCCACTCATATCTGTTGTCACAGTAGCTTGCACGCATAGTACCAATCTGTCAAAACCTGTAATGATGAATGAGGTCTAGAGTAGCCTGGTCCCCTTATCCTCTACAGGTTGAGACCTAATGTTTGGGTGACTCCAGACCAACACATGAGTACAAGCAGCACACAAACTCAAAGCCGCCACCCTCCTCCTGGTCCAGCATCATCAGCCACATCAACCACTGCTGTCCTCCTTGCCCCCTCTCAACCATCCGCCACTCCGTCTCTCGCCTTGAGCAGTTCCTGCTCATCTGCCCATAGTCAGGTGCCTGTAAAGGACATGTTTGAGCGTAAGAAGCTAATGTCACAAAGTGCCCCAAATTTGAAGTGATACGACCAACCAAGTATCTTTTTCCATCTCCCGGTTCCAAAAAAACAGGCCTTATACAAGCCCCCTGATATGTGCTGTAACAGGTATTAAACTGATAAGAGTAGTACTTACAAACACGTCACTCCTATCTGGTGGCACCTTTGACTGCACGTGCCGTGCCCCAAAATTGAAGTGATACGACCAACAAAGCATCTTTTTACATCTCCTGGTTCTAAAAATCCAGGCCTTATACACGCCCCCTTATATGTGCTGTAACAGGTTTTAAACTGATAAGAGTAGTACTACTTAACACACCTTATAATAATGCAGAGAGAGGCAATGCAGTGAGAGGACTCTGAAGAAGAGGAGTCAGAGGAGGAAGGTGGCTTTGAGGAGGTGGAAGACCAAACACAGCAGGCGTCCCAGGGGGCTTGTTGTCACCTTTCGGGGACCCTTGGTGGCTGGGTGGAGGAAGAGACCTTCAATGACATCAGTGAGGACAAGGAACAGGACATGGCTAGCTTGGTATCCAACCTTGTGCAAATGGGGAGTTTGCGGTTGTGCAAATGGACTGTTTGCGGTTGTTTGCGGTGCGTTAAACGGGGAGTTTGGTCTGTCACTGTGAAGCGGGCCTAACCCTTACACTACCTGATCGATACAACATCATACCTGATGTTTTAAAGCACGTTATTCCAAACAATTTAGGAATGTTAGGTAATTTATGCCGTTTATGGCTTAAAACCAGACTCTGCATCAACTATGTAATTTTCCGTTGGAGTTTTGCCATGGATCCTCCTCCGGCATGCCACAGTCCAAGTGTTAGTCCCGTTGAAACAACTTTCCCATCACTATTGTGGCCAGAAAGAGTCCCTGTGGGTTTTAAAATCCGCCTGCCCATTGAAGTCTATGGCGGTTCGCCGGGTTCGCCGGTTCGCGAACATTTGCGGCAGTTCGCGAACCGAAAATGTTATGTTCGCGACATCACTAGCCTACACACATAAATGTGCGTGTGACATGTCACTATACATGATACACATATATGTGCGTCACATATCACTATACATCAATCAAATTTTAATATTTACATTTTTTTTTTACTGTTATTTAAATATAGTTCTTTAATTAGTTTGGATTAGTTGTTTAATTAGTTTGGATTAAGATTAGTTTGTTGCAGTAACAAATAAATGTGCGTGTGACATGTCACTATACATGAACCACATTTTCAAAGTTAAAGTTGTTTTATTTTTGTGCGTGTCACATATCACTATACATAAATCATATTTTAATAGTGAAATTAATCTAATTTTTTGGGGGGGCCTACACACATAAATGTGTGTGTGACATGTGACTATAGATGATACACATATATGTGCGTGTGACATATCACTATACATGAATCCTATTTTAATAGTGAATTTTTATTTTTTTGTAATGTCATTTAAATATACTTGTTTAATTAGTTTGGATTAAGATTAGTTTCTTGCAGGGGCTATACACATAAATGTGCGTGTCACATGTCACTATACATAAATCACATTTTCATACTTAAAATGTTTTTTTTTTTTTGTCCTGTCTTGATAATAAAATGTAATATATTATAGCTTACCTCTCAGTTGTAATTTGCACAATGTAAAGTAGGAAATTTGGAAACAATTATCTTCTCAAGTAGCAGTTTACTATGAAGTCACTCCGTTTATCACCTGAGTCGAAATGTAGAAATTTCTGGAAAGTAGGCAGAATTTATAAACTTGTAGAAATTTCTGGAAAGTAGGCAGCTTTTTAAACTTTTAAGTGCCTCAGACCGTTAGAATGCAATACGCATGCGCTATTTGCGTTCCAGCCGCCATTTTGTGGGTAGTAGTGTTCAAAATGGTGTTTAATATCAGTGTGGTACGTTCCACATAGTATGTATTTCATTTAGTCACTGTAGTGTAGTTATGTCTGAAGACTCGTTTTCGTTTTGTTCGTCGGCCATTTTTTCTCTCGCTTAGGCGATTTTCGGCAGTTAAAACTCTTTTTTTTGGACTTAAATGGACTTGTAAATTAACTTTTGGAGGTGCCAGATGCCCCCCCTTGCTGTAAGTAAGCTTTTTATGTGTTCGTTGTGTTTATTTCTTGTGTTTGGGATGTTTTGATGCGCAGCGTTTGGAATGGGTCGTTTCGCGGCCGTATTTTTTTTGCGATGCGGCCGCATTTTTTTTGCGATACGGTCGTATTTTTTTGCGAGAGACACAGTTGGCTTTTACGTGTACTATGCAGTGTGTTTTTTTCTAAGTCGTGCGTATGTGTGTTTAGTGCGTTTGAGGCGCCTTTGAAGTGTTTTTTTTTAAAGTCTTGCCTGTCTGTGTGTATGTGTAAGCGTGTGTGAGGCGCCTTTGAGGTTTTTTTTGTTAAAAAGTCATGTGTGTGTATGTGTGTGTTAACACAGCCGACGTTGGAGCCTCCACCTCCGCAAATGCGGACCCTCGCTTCGCGAGGATCCGCATTTGCGGGAACGTTGCGTTGGGTTTTTTTGGGCTGGGAGGTTGGACTTTTTTTGTTAAAAAGTCGTGTGTGTGGTGTATTTGTGTTAACACAGCCGACGTTAGAGCCTCCACCTCCGCAACTGCGGACCCTCGCTTCGCGAGGATCCGCATTTGCGGGGACGTTGGGATGCTCCACCACCGCAAATTCGGCCCCTCGCTTTGCGGCGTTTATGCAGTTCCTTCGGGCTCGCTGCGCGAGCCCACAAGCGTGAGCAACGGCCCGCATGCTCACAACTATATATGTGATATATGTATATTACCAAGTGTTACCTGTATTTGTGGGAGGTGCCCTCTCCCATCACCCCTCTTCCTGTGAGAGAGGCCCTCTCCCAGCCTTCATAAGCACTTCCGGCCCTCCTTTTTCTTGCACAGTTCAGTTCATTTTGGAATCTGTGCCTGGAGGGTGTATATATTTGGTTTCACCTAGCTCTATGTTGCATACTTTGGCTCTTTGGACTTGGCTACAATCTCTCCTACTCTGGTCACCCATCTGTATTGGTGCAGCTCCCAAAAACAATACATCAATGCACATAATTAAGGCTGTGGGCTGCTGGAGGTCTAGCTGTTCATGTAAGTAAGTTGGGGCAGCGTGTTCTCCAGTTGGTTTTTAGCCCTCTGAGCTGCTGGAGAGCTATGGTTTCAATGGCTTTCCATAAGTCCTTATCAGCATTTGTTCAGCACTTTTTCAGCTTTTTGGCCTCCCTTTTTCGTCACTACCTAGATCATTTTATCCCCTTGGTTTCCTGGCCATGCCCAAGGACACGCCTTTTTTATTGCCATGTAGTTTTCAACAAGCCCTTGTTGTAGTTTCTCCCCATATCTATATCTACAGTGGATATAAAAAGTCTACACACCCCTGTTAAAATGTCAGGTTTCTGTGCTGTAAAAAAACGAGACAAAGATAAATAATTTCAGAACTTTTTCCAACTTTAATGTGACCTATAAACTGTACAACTCAATTGAAAAACAAACTGAAATCTTTTAGGTAGAGGGAAGAAAAAATATAAAAATAAAATAACATGGTTGCATAAGTATGCACACCCCTAAACTAATACTTTGTTGAAGCACCTTTTTTATTACAGCACTCAATCTTTTTGGGTATGAGTCTATCAGCATGGCACATTTTGACTTGGCAAGATTTGCCCACTCTTCTTTGCAAAAACACTCCAAATCTGTCAGATTGTGAGGGCATCTCCTGTGCACAGCCCTCTTCAGATCACCACACAGATTTTCAATCAGATTCAGGTCTGGGCTCTGGCTGGGCCATTCCAAAACTTTAATCTTCTTCTTCTGGTGAAGACATTCCTTTGTTGATTTGGATGTATGCTTTGGGTCGTTGTCATGCTGAAAGATGAAGTTCCTTTTAATGTTCAGCTTTCTAGCAGAAGCCTGAAGGTTTTGTGCCAATATTGACTGGTATTTGGAACTGTTCATAATTCCCTCTATCTTAAATAAGGCCCCAGTTCCAGCTGAAGAAAAATAGCCCCAAAGCATGATGCTGCCACCACCATGCTTCACTGTGGGTATGGTGTTCTTTTGGTGATGTGCAGTGTTGTTTTTGTGCCAAACATATCTTTTGGAATTATGGCCAAAAAGTTCAACCTTGGTTTCATCAGACCATAACACCTTTTCCCACATGCTTTTGGGAGACTTCAGATGTGTTTTTGCAAAATGTAGCCTGGCTTGGATGTTTTTCTTTGTAAGTAAAGGCTTTCATCTTGCCACTCTACCTCATAGCCCAGACATATGAAGAATACGGGAGATTGTTGTCACATGTACCACATAGCCAGTACTTGCCAGATATTCCTGCAGCTCTTTTAATGTTGCTGTAGGCCTCTTGGTAGCCTCAGAGACCAGTTTTCTTCTCGTCTTTTCATACATTTTGGAGGGAGCTCCTGTTCATGGTAATGTCACTGTTGTTCCCTATTTTCTCGACTTGATGATGACTGTCTTCACTGTGTTCCATGGTATATCTAATGCTTTGGAAATTCTTTTGTACCCTTCTCCTGACTGATACCTTTTAACAATGAGATCCCCCTGATGCTTTGGAAGCTCTCTGTGGACCATGGCTTTTGCTGTGGGATGCGACTAAGAACATTTCAGGAAAGTCCAACTAGAGCAGCTGAACTTAATTTGGGGTTAATCAGAGGCACTTTAAATGATGGCAGGTGTATGCTGACTCCTATTTTACATGATTTGGAACGTGATTGCTTAATTCTGAACACAGCTACATCCCCAGTTATAAGAGGGTGTGCAGACATATGCAACCACATTATTTTATTTTTTTTCTCTACCTAAAAGATTTCAGTTTGTTTTTCTGTTAAGTTGTACAGTTTATATGTCACATTAAAGATGGAAAAAGTTCTGAAATTATTTTTCTTTGTCTAATTTTTTTACAGCACAGAAACCTGACATTTTAACAGGGGTGTGTAGACTTTTTATATCCAATGTATATCTATAATTTTATATTCAGGATAGAGTAACATTTAGAATATAACTGTATATATTGCATAATGTACATGTAACAATGAATAAAGAATTACTATGAATGTCCAGATCTTGTCTGCCAATAATCTTCTTAGTTCATTTTCATTGCAAATTAGGTTATAAAAGACAATTTATTAGGTTAGAATTTTAATTTTTTTTAAAGAAAATTCATGCAAATTTATCACCAATAGCACCACTCTGAATTATATCTGCAAAAGCTAAAAGTTTTTCAGTACTCAAGTGGTTACAGATGAATAAAAGACTGATGTATGAGAAAGAGAAATGATTGTAGCCACAGCTTTTTGCATGAATATTAAGGGAGAAAAGCTGATTTGTAGAACAAATGTGTATTCAGCACTCATATATTTCATTCCTCTCTGGTTTTAAAATGCTCAGCAGTCCCGTAAAATTAGGACTGTAGAAATAATCCCTCAAAGGAGGCCTATCAATAGAAAAAAGTAGAGTAATTCCAATTGCTGTATGCAATATCTACATTTGTTCTGAAACATTGGAAGAAAAATGACAATACATTTATTTTTGTGTGAAATTTATGCATCACACAGCACACGGTTTACTTAAACAGTATTGTGAATGCATGATCTGTTCACAGTGTGACTTCAAATAAGCACAAGAACATATATAGTTATAGATATTGAAGAGATGTGCAGTTTTTCTACATTTCAGTACAATTTCTAGACTTTTTATATGATATGTATAGTGGAGACTCAAAGTTTATAGGCAAAACAAATCCTTTATTTGTCTAAATATAAAACAACACATTAATTATATATCACCCCCCCCCCCCACCCTATAATTTGTAAATTAAAGGCTCTTTGTTTTTCCAAACATCCAATCTTACCTTTAAAAGATCTGGCTTTAATCATGAGAAATATTTTATGTTAAATGAGTAGAAAATGTAGATTAATGCAGAGTGTCTTGGTGTCTTGCTTTGTCCTGCTTTTGTTTTGACCCGTTACATGAAATGGCATCAGAGTCTTTGAATATTTACTAGCTTCTCTTTTTAATACCATTCTTATGAGTATATAGAGCCAAATCATATTATTATGAACACTACCTACTTTTGACGGCTACAGCACGAATCTAATGAAATACGGCACCATCGCTGTCACGGGTAAAACCTGCAATTTATCAGACTTTGCAATGCTCAGTAGCTTTCAGTGCAATGGTTGTAGTATTTCTGAAACAGTGCCATTTGTAAACTGATTGCATGCTGCTGTGTTTAAAGTGTCCTATCACCTGACAAACGACACTGTTGAGGTGTGGAAATTGTGGAGCATCACATGCCATTGATGTCAGAGGTGAACGTCAACTGCAAGGATGTATTAGGGCCAATCAACACGATACAGTTGAGCAGCTCACCGTCCAAGCAAAGCAGCGAGCTACTAGACATGTGTCTAAAATGACAGTACACCGAACCCAGTTGTGTATGGGTCTCTGAAGCAAACGTGTGGTCACTGCACCCATGCTAACAAGGGTTCATCATTAGAAACGGCTTCAATTTGCATGACAGTACCAAAATTGGACCTCTTCTAATTAGCAAAGGGTTGCCTTCTTGGACGCTTTCTGCTCCAACAACTCTACGGACGTTGGCATGTCAGGCACAAAACCTCTGAGAACAAACACTCATTGCAACCATTGTTGAAAGAACACAAGATGGTGGAGGCAGCATTATGGTCTGGGGTATGTTTTCTTGGCATTGTCTGAGTCCACTCATACCTATGGAAGGCACTCTCAACCGATTGGGTTATCTATCCATCCTTGCAGATCAAGTACACCCATGAATCTTGACTGTCTTGAATTTCCTGAAGCTGCTTTACTCTCACAAGCACTTCAGTGTGTTTTATAACGTTCTTATACCATATATATCTTGAGCTAGCACAGAAGTAAACCCAGCCCTCACACATGATGTATGCTAAGTAAAACACATTTATCTAAAAAAAAAAGTTTTTTTATAGATCAGTAACTTTCAAACAATTGTAGGTTTTCCTCAAGCCAATCAGCTGCCCCCTCTCAACAGCATACAACCAGTTATATATACAGTGTGACATCCAGGGGAGCATTTTGTTCATGGAGAGGGCCACAATATGGGATTAATTAGAGTTATTGTAATATTGCTGGGATTATTGATGTAAAGGTGGTAAATAGTCAGGTTTGGTATTAAAATATTGCATTTTTTCCAGGGAATTTAATAAAGTGTATTGGCACAATGGGGTTACCTGGTTTTGGGGTATAATGATTTCAGTAATCAGTCATACAGGTGAGAGTGGGTGTGGCTTGGCCTTTGTAAAGGTTTATCTGTGTGCATTGTGTGAGGTCCTGTTTGAATCTGCTCTGGAAATCAGTGCAGAGTTTTCTGTCCTGTTGCAGTAATCAGTGATACAGGTGAGAGTGGGTGTAGCTTGGCAAGTGTAAGTTATATCTGTGTGCATTTTGTCGTTTTCTGCTGAATCCGTTCTGTGAGGCTGTGCAGTGTTTTCTGTCCTGTGCTCATTTATCATTGTTCAGGTGAGTAGGCGGGGTCTTTTTTAGCAAAGGAAGAGCGAGCTTAGGAGCTTTCAATAATTTCTAATGTAAGTGTAATTAGTGTGTAGGAGATTAAATAAAAGGAGGAAATCCAAAGAAAAAGTGTATTATAAGAAAAAACAGAAAACAAACATATATATTTTTTTCTGTTTTGTTTGAGTTAAGGTGTAGAAAAGCAGTCTTTATACAAATACATTGATTTGTTTTCTCACTGTATTTTTGTAACTGATAATCATGAGTCAGTCCAGTGGCAACCTCACTCAGTGTACATCCTGCCAAATGTATGCACTACTGGAACAGATGATCCAGGGTCCATACCTCTGTGACAGGTGTGAGCATATTGCCTCTCTGCAAGCTCAAATTGAAGATCTGGAGAGGAGAATTGCAGCACTTAGTGATACTGCTTCACTGGAAAAGGAGGTGGTGCTCATGGAGCACAGTTTAGCTGGGCCTAGTATGGAGGGAGGAGCTGGGGCTAGTGAGGATGTCCAGGGAGGTAGCTGGGTTACAGTTAGAAGGGGAATCAGGGGGAACAGGAGGAGGCAGGCCAGTTCTGAATTGGCAAACACCAACAGATTTGCCAGATTGAGTGAAACTGTTGGGGATGTCCATTCAGGAATGGCAATGCCAGATAGAGCTGTTCCCTCTAACAGCTGGGAGAACAGTTCTACTGTAGGAGAGGGAGGGCAGAATAGGCAGAGCAACAGACATGTTCTGGTGGTAGGGGACTCTATTATTAGGAAGGTAGACAGGGTAATTTGTCACACAGATCCCAGCAATTGAACAGTTTGCTGTCTCCCTGGTGCTCGGGTTCGGCATGATGTGGATCGCGTGGATAAATTATTGGGAGGGGCTGGTAATGAACCGGCGGTTTTGGTACACATTGGTACCAATGACAAAGTTAGTGGAAGATGGAGCTTCCTAAAGAATGATTTTAGAGAACTAGGGAATAAGCTTAAAGCAAGGACCTCCAAGGTAGTATTTTCGGAGATACTACCAGTGCCACGTGCTAGCCCAGGGAGGCAGAAGGAGCTTATGGAGGTTAATGCGTGGCTAAAAAAGTGGTGCAGTGCAGAGGGTTTTGGGTTTTTAGAGCACTGGGCTGACTTCTCACTTGGGTACAATCTCTATAGCAGGGATGGATTGCACCTTAGTGATGAGGGAGCTTTTGTGCTAGGGGATAGGATGGAGGAACGGCTGGGGGAGCTTTTAAACTTGTAGGTGGGGGGAGGGACTATATAGAAGTATTGGGGTAAATAGGGTAGAGAGGGAAAGGGATGAATTAGTTACCCATGGGGGAGGAGAAGGGGGGAGGGTTACAATAGACAGTAGGGAGTTATTAATAGGGGACTCAAATACAGTGACAAGCACTTCACAACGGCAGAGCCATAGCAACATAAAGTGTATGCTTGCTAACGCAAGAAGTTTGCCTGGGAAAATGGATGAGCTAGAAATATTAGCAGTACAAGAAAAATGGGTTAATAGGCATTACTGAAACATGGTGGGATGAATCTCATGACTGGACTGTTAATCTGGATGGCTATAACCTATTTAGGAAAGATAGGGGAAATGGTAAAAGAGGAGGAGGGATCTGTCTTTATGTTAAGCCTGAATTTAAGCCTATAGTCAGAGAAGATATTTATGCTGGCACTAACGGCATCATTGAATCTTTGTGGAGGAGCTAATTCTAAACGCATATTGGTGGGAGTATGCTATAAACCCCCAAATATTGCTGAAAGTGAGGAAATACAATTATTGTTACAGATTGGAAATGCAGCTAAGCATGGGCAAGTTCTAATAATGGGAGACTTTAATTACCCTGAAATAAACTGGATAAATGAGACCAACAGCTCAGCTAAGGGGAGCAGGTTCTTGAGTACACTCAGGGATCATTATCTGGCCCAGGTAATACAAGAACCTACTAGAAATGGGGCCATCTTGGATTTAGTCATCACAAGTAATATTGATATAATATCAAATGTTAAAATAGGGGAACCCTTGGGGAACAGTGATCACAACACAGTATTATTTGAGATTGAATACAAAAAACAGAGTTGTAAGGGGCCAACAAAAACTCTAAATTTTAAAAGGGCTAACTTTAATGGGCTACGGGCAGCAATACAACATATAGACTGGGACAAAGAACTTACAGGGAAAAATACTGAAAATAAATGGACAACATTCAAATCCTTACTAAATAAACATACTCATCGGCATGTATCATGTGGAAATAAAATGAATAGGAGTAAATCATATCCCATGTGGCTTAACAATGACTTAAAGATCATGATGAGGAAAAAGAAACATGCGTTTAAATTATACAAGAAGGAGGGAACAGAGGCAGCTTTATGTGACTATAAGGAAATCAACAAGGCTTGAAAAAGGGCTATTAGACTGGCTAAAATAGAAAATGAGAAGTCAGTTGCAATGGAAAGTAAGACTAACCCTAAAATATTTTTCAAATATATTAATGGGAAGAATGCCAGGAAGGAAGCTATAGGAACATTACAATGTGACACAGGCCATCTGATAATTAGTGACCAGGAAAAGGCAGATGAGCTAAATAGGTTCTTTTCGTCTGTATACACAAGGGAGGTACCAGTGGTTGGGACACCGCAACATAATGGGGCTACACTACCTTCACTAAATAATTGGTTAACGCAGGAAGAAATCCAAAAGAGATTGGAGAAAATAAATGTTAATAAAGCCCCAGGTCCTGATGGAATACATGCAAGGGTATTGAGGGAGCTGGGTTCTGTAATAGCCAAACCATTATATCTAATCTTTCAAGACTCACTCACTACAGGGTCTCTACCGGATGACTGGAGAAAAGCAGAGGTGATACCTATATTTAAGAAGGGATCTAGAGCAAATCTGGGGAATTATAGACCAGTGAGCCTCACATCTGTAGTTGGGAAGCTTTTAGAAGGGTTAATAAGGGACAGAATACAAGAATATGTCTATTTGAACAAGATCGTAGGTAGCAGTCAACACGGATTTATGAAGGATAGGTCGTGTCAGACCAATCTAAATAGTTTTTATGAAGAGGTTTGTAGGAACTTGAATCAGGGCAACTCAGTGGATGTAGTCTTTTTAGATTTTTCAAAGGCATTTGATACAGTGCCACATGGAAGACTAGTGAGCAAACTAAGGGATACAGGAATGGCAGTAAATATCTGCTCATGGATCGAGAGCTGGCTAAGGGACAGGAAGCAAAGGGTTGTTGTGAATGGAACATACTCCGATTGCTCTAATGTGATAAGTGGGGATCCTCGAGGTTCAGTATTAGGTCCTGTCCTTTTTAACATATTTATTAATGATTTAGAAGTAGGACTCGAAAGTAGTGTCTCCATTTTTGCTGATGACACTAAGTTGTGCAAGCTAATACAATCAGATAATGATGTACTTTCCCTACAAAGGGATTTGCATTAATTAGAGAAATGGGCGGCTAAATGGCAAATGAGATTTAATACAAATAAATGCAAAGTTATGCATTTGGGAAGGAAAAATAGCCACGCAATCTATAATCTTAATGGAGCAAATCTTGGTGTATCAGATATTGAAAGGGATTTGGGAGTGCTTGTAGACAACCAGCTAGGTAACAGCGCTCAAAGCCAAGCAGCAGCTGCAAAGGCAAGTAAAATATTAGCATGTATTAGGAAGGGTATAGAAGCAAGGGAAGCAAATATAATTCTGCCACTATACAAATTTGATCGCCAGTTTCTGGGGTCAGGAAGGAATTTTGCTTTTTTTCCCCTTATAAAACAATTGGCAAAGTTTCAATGTTTTTTTTTTTTCTGTTTGCCTTCCTCTGGATCAATTAACAATTAATAATAAATAGTGCACATTAAAAAGATCAATAGAGATCTAAAAAGGTTGAACTTGAGGGACTAACTCTTTATTCATCCTCCAATACTATACTATTAATAATTATTTAATCAACAAATTAATTAATAACTAATCTGCATATTGCAGATCAGAGGAGATCTTAACAGGTTGAACTTGATGGACTGAAAGTCTTTTTTCAACCTTAATTACTATGGGCCTCATTCAATTGTGATTTGGCCAATTGAATAGGGCTCTATATAAGCATATAGCATATTTTTTTTACAGAAGTTTTTAGTTAGTGAACTTCTATCCAAAAGCAAGGTCTTCACTAACTAAAAACTTCTGAAAAATAAAATGCTATGTGCTTATATAGAGCCCAATTCAATTGGCCAAATCGCAATCGAATGAGGCCGTATGTAACTATGTAAGAAGAGTATGTCTGCAAAAGAGGTTTACAATATCACCCCATTGCAGTGGGGGCTTCCTGACTAGCTCATGATACTAATTTGGGAATTATCCCTCTCCCTAGGCAAACAGGGATCAAAAACCTAGCAGTTTAGAGACAGTCACAAACTGATGTGGGGTGGTTCTGGTTCAATCTTATTAATCAACTAGCGACTTGCCCGTCAAAAAATTACAGCAATAGAATTGTAAGGCAGGTAATGCTGTTTGCTACACAAAGTAAGTCTTTTGGTTGTGTGAGTACCTTCGGCGCTCATTGGGAGCCTCTTGGTTGGTGTATTTGTGGTTATCAGAGCTCCTTTGGCGCTCATTGCAAGGTTTGTGCTGATGGCCTTTTGGCTGGCATTGCGAGCCTCTCCCCTGGTGTAGGTGTGCTCCTCTAAACACTGTTGTCGCTCCTTGTGAGGCGCGCACTGAGCGCCGTTATCGTTTATTGGGATTGTTTTTTTTTCTGTCTATGTATTTTGTAATGTTAATTAATTAATTATTAAAATTATAAATTAATATACTTTACCTATTTGTTATTAATATATGCAGGAAGCAATATGCTGAAGAGCTAACAATCTGTTTTGATGTTCCTGCAGCATACAATGTAGATTTGCACTGTTGTTGAGCTGAGGTGTAAGTGTCAGCAATGTGTGCAGTGTGTAGTGTAAATAGGCTGCGTGCGCAAGGGCAAACCGTTTGTTTATGTTATAGTTTGCAGTTAGTGTTGTAAAATGGCTGCGATTGTGTATTTTTTAGGCGGGTGTGGAGCATTTAGCGTCCTTCCTAATAGTGTATTTAGTAGCTCGTACGGTTCTTTGTAAAAGTCGTATGTGCTTGGCAGAGTTTTGCGTGGTTAGGGGTAGTGTAGCCACGTTTTCATTTTTTTCGGTGGCCATTTTTTTTCCTGCTTATGGGATTTTCGAGTGGTGAAAGTCTTTAAATTTCATTTAATTTGGCGTGTATCCTCATTCCCAGATGTCCTGTCTGTCCTCCCTTGCCGTGTGTGTATTTTTTTTAAATTTTAGTTAGTGTTTATTGTGTTTTTCACGTTTTTCACTGTGCGCAGTACGGCTGTTAAGTTCGTATTTTTTGCGGCTCGTATTTTTTTTTTCTAAGTGGCGGTTTCCTTTTGTAAGTGTTACTTGCCGTAATTTTTTAGAGGCGATTTTGTCAAAGTGCTACTGGTCTCGCACTGTGAATTGTGTATTTGAGTTTTGTGTTGATGTGTAGTCCCGCAGGTTGTAGGTATGATGCGCGGGGTCGTAGGGATGAAACAGGACTTAGAAAAAAAAAATACGAGGTAGGAAAAATACGAAGTTAACTGCCGAACCGCAAAAACAAAAACCATGAAAAACACAAAAAATACACCCAAAAAAAACAACAAAAGCATCACACACAGCACAGGGGAACAGCCAGGTCGTCTGAGTGAGGTGGAATGCTAATTTAAGTTGATTTTAAAGAGTTTCAACTCTCAAAAATGGGCTAAGCGAGAAAAAAAATGGTGGCCCAAAAAAATGAAAACGAGGCTACACGACCCTGGACCACGCAACACAACACCAACCACGTACCACTTTCACACAGGAACGTACGAGG
This sequence comes from Discoglossus pictus, assembly GCA_027410445.1. NCBI lineage: Eukaryota > Metazoa > Chordata > Amphibia > Anura > Alytidae > Discoglossus > Discoglossus pictus. Next base: position 168,515,836 of record CM050166.1, read on the forward strand.
TGCAAAATACAAAGGATGCCAAATACTCGTGAACCGCGCAGCACATACACAAACAACTACTTTACACTCCGAACTTGAAAATCACAACATTACGCATCTACAGTTGCGATTTACATAAATAAACCAACGGTTTGCCCTTGCGCACACAGCCTACTTCTAATGCACAGTTGGGACATTCATACTCCACAGGCCAGCAACAGTTCAACTGGACATTATATGCTGCAGGAAAATTAAAAAAGATTGTTAGCTCTTCAGCCTATTGATTGATGGATATATTAATTACAAAGAGGTAAAGTATATTAATTAATAAAGTAACTAATTTATTGGTTAGTATTTACAAAAATATAGACATATGTATCTGTCTTTGTGATGAGCGCAGAGGCTGCTCAGAGGAGCAAAAGTACACCAGAGAAGAGGCTCGAAATGAGCGCCGAAGGTCCTCACAGTACAAAAACCTTCACATTGTGTGGCAAACAGCATTGCCATGGTTTCAAATTTTATTGACCGTCAAGTCGCTATTGTTTTATCTGGAGCCTACATATCAATCTCTGTTTAATTAATAGGCACTCTAGAAAACATTAGAAGTGGGTGAATCGAACTCAACTTTTTTTAAAGCCCACTTATCCACACTTTAATAAATATACCCCTACAACTCAAATACATTGTTTTCCATTTTTTTCTGTGTTGCTTTTTTAACTTTAATACATTTTATTTTTAATGCAAAACATAACTTTCACAGTGTTCAAAAGACACAATGTATAATAGAAAAAGTGTGTCTCTGAATAGAGGGAAATAATACTGGTACCAAAGTAACCTACGTTAATTATAAGACAGATTAAGACAAGTTGTTGTTCATATTTTTAAAATATACTCTTTTGAAGAACATCACTTCAAAATTTGCACCAGGATTTTAGAATATAACTGAAAATAATTTACCCCTTAATGCATAGGTGTAGGAACTGGAGGGACGAGGGAGACAAATCCCCCCCAGATTTTTCAATGTGTGTAGAGAAGCAGTTGTGTGGTATTTTTCTACTATATGTGGTATCCCCCCAGATTTCCTTTGGCTCCTACACCCATACTCTAATGTATTACTTTTTTATGCATTTATGCTGCTGTGCGGTGTGCCAATTTGTTTGAAGTTGCACAACTTGAGATAGGAGGAGACTTTGAATACACAGGATGTTTGTATCTGCTCAATGGGATAGTGGCACTAACTATTGCCAGTGCTCCTTGCAGCACTAATGAGAAGCTTGTTAGTTTACAAGGAGACACCCACCTCAAGAAGAAGCAGGCAGCGGGCAAGAAAACAAGATCTATAGCAAAGTATAACTGTATATCAAAGATGCAAAGGTTTGAGTTTAGATTTTTGCTAACAAAAGACCATGATGAGCCAGGCATGGTAAGTTAATACATCAACCCAGCTTGTTTTTGTGTATCTTTTATAGGTTTTACTGAGTTTCTTATTCTTACTATTTTTAGCATGTTAGAATTCTTCATTTTTAAAGAAGATTCAATTAACTTTGCAGGAGATTAAAAAGCGATTTGCAAGCATTTGAATGTCAGAATACATTTGGAAAAATAAAAATGTCATTGGTTGTGGCATCAAGCCTCCACCAATTAACTAGAGTGAAAATGATCCAAACAAGCATTTATTTTGCCGACAGCCAAAGTGTATTTGCTGGGATTTGCTTGATGCTTAAGCCCTCGGCATTAAGCAATCAATTGCCAGACCTCTAGCTCTCTCGGGAGTAAATATTTTCTTTTAAAAGCTGCCATCAGACAAATATCTGTTCTTTTATTATCTTTGAATAATGGAAAAGGGATGGGATATTTTGAGAAATACAAGTAATTTTGTCAATTTATTATGCATAGATGCCCCGCTGAGATTTTTTTTTCTTATCCAGTAACAATTGTGGAATACAATATGTTTTAGTACTCATTAATTGCCAGTTCTTTAATTAAAGAGTAATAATGCAAAATGTTGTCTATTAAAAGTATATGACACACATTTATTTTATGTATTTGTGTAAAATTAATTTAAAAGAGCATTTTAGCATGAGAAGTGAGCACCGCTAAAGTTAAATCATTTCAATTTTAATCCATCCAAGCCTACATTTATTATTATCCCTACCAAGTATTTATAAAGCGCCAATATTGTATTCAGTGCAATACAGTTGGTGGGAGTTTCACTGTCATCTAAAGGCCATGCTATATAAATATAAAGAAATACGTGAATATGAAATCTATAAATAGAATGCAGTGTAGTAGTATATCTATATAACAATTATTGAGTGTATGTTGAGCACTAGAGTGAGAAAAGAGTACAGTAAACGAATAATACATTAATAAGGCCATTTGCATGTCTAAAAGGTGAGGACATGCAAATGAGAATACAATGTACCTCACTCTTTTAATCCAAAAATAGAAACTTTATACATTGCTCCCTTAAAGCATATGCCCGCCGTATTAAACAGCTTTTAAGCAAAGCACTGGGTTGGATTTTAGACAAACCAAGAATCACTCATATACAGGCAATGTATAAAGTTACTATTTTTGGATTAAAAGAGTGAGGTACATTGTATTCTCATTTGCATGTCCCCGCCTTTTAGACATGCAAATGGGTTTATTAATGTATTATTCGTTTCCTCTCTCTCTCTCTCTCTCTCTCTCTCTCTATCTCTTTCTCTCTCTCTCTCTCTCTCTCTATATATATATATATATATATATTTAAAATCGGAGAATTGCAGTATATAGTGATACCTTTTTTATTGGACAAACATATTCATAGGTTTCATGACGAGCTTTCGAGCGCGTTCCTCTCTTTGTCGAGTCAGAGTCAATACTGATTATAGATTCACAAATACAACAAAAATTCCAGGATTAACAAGTAATGTTCTGTTCAGCCAGCCGTGTAAGTGTGTGGGGGTGCAGACCAGAGTAAGTAAATTGGGGTCATAAATAGTTTTACATCTAAGGAACCATAGAGCTGTAACCAAAACTCAGGAGGAAGGCAGAGAACAAAAAATTAAAAAAATCAATAAACACAAATATATATTTACAATCATGAATGTTGGAGGTTACAAGAGATTTTGATAATGAGATAAAAATGCCATGTCTACATTAAGGCCTGAGTTATTACTGTTAAAGAACATATTCAATTTAATTCCAAATGTCTTTCTTTCCGTAGTGTTTTTAAAAAAACCTTTGAGTATTTTGATTTTGAGATTTTTCATGGAGTGGTTATTCTGGGTGAGAAACTGAGAAACAACCTAATCCACCAACTATATGGCAAGAAACAAAGACTACAGGACAAAACATACATGATGATCACTACAGTATATACTGCAATACTCTGATTATTCATGTGGATTACTGGACATTCACGGCTACCTCACTCTTCATATATATCAACAAGGGGCTACAGGAGGTTGAGGGAGGCTGCAGAGGTCAGCAAGGGGCCACAGGAGGTTGAGGGAGGCGGCAGAGGTCTGTGGGGGTCACAGGGGGCCACAGAGGATAAAAGGAGGCCATAGAGGTCCGCAAGGGGCCACAGGATGATGAGGGAGGCTACAGAGGTCTGCCAGGGGTCTGTAAGGACTGAGGGGGGCACAAGAGGCCCAGGGAGGCCACAGCATGCAGCAGGTAGCTACAGGGGGCTGAGGGAGGACACATAAATCCACAGGGGGCCACAGGGATCCACAAGGACAGAGGGGGGCCACAGAGAACCAAGGGGCCTTTGAGGGGCTGCAGTGGGCCAAAATAACTAATGCCAAAGACAGAGCAAAGAGAACAGAATAATAAAAATGGTGAATTAGAGATTGATAAGAGAAGAAGAATAGAGGTAATGGGATGAGAGAGCTGAGAGAACAGGAAGATGTGGAATGAGAGAACTAAGTGAGGACAAATATGAAAAAGAGGAGCAAAAGAACTAAGAGAGGAGGAATAGGAGGGAGGATAAGAATAGAGACTAGAAACAAGAAGCTTAAAGATGATGGGACCATTTGCTGCTGTCCATTAACTCTCTGGTGCACAACACTCTGGAAATTTTCAGCCTTATTAAATTGAAATTCAGCCAATTGAATAGGGCTTCATTTAAGCACATAGCATATTTTTTTTACAGAAGTTTTTAGTTAGTGAAGACCTTGATTTTGGATTGATGTTCACTAACTAAAAACTTCTGTGCTTAAATAGAGCCCTATTCAATTGGCCGAATTTCAATTTAATAAGGCTGAAAATGTTCAGAGTGCAATTTAATAGTTCTGTTTGTCTTTTGAGAAATTGGGTTCTTGCCCTATTTTAAGGAATCTACAGAAGCATACATAAAAACTAGATACCTACATTTTTTTCTCAAACAATTAATTCCATGTGTAAAATCACATGAAAGCACAAGTTATTTTATAAACTCTGGTTAACAGAACAAAAACAGATCAATGCCACTGTTTCACACTGAAATAGTATTCTGTTAGTTTAATATGTTTTATTGCATTAAATCATAGAATGCATGGAAACCATGTGCGTACAAAGCCTTTTTAACACATTTGCAGGCAAGATGTTTTTTTTCAAGAAGATTGTAATGGTTGAATAAAGAATGTGATTTGTTACAAAAGTAATAAAACTGTTCCCCTGGTCAGTTCTTAAAATATGATACTGAATTGCATATTCTATTATGCTGTATGAGTTATATTATGAATTTTACGGTCTATGGCATCTGCTGACACTGGCTTGGCAGCCAGCTGAGCAGAGTTCTCAGTAGACCTTTATGTGATGCCATTGTGAGGCAGAGTGAATAAAAGAGGCTAACACTGGAAAGCTAGAACAACAAGCAAAATGTCTAAACCAATCAAGGGATTTTCTTTCCAAGGGCACTTAATACCCAAAGGTCATCGTAAATGTGCACATCTACCTCAGGCTAGAATGGACTAAAAATATAGGGGGGCTCTCTATGTTAAAACATATAATTTAATGCACATAGACAAAAAACAAATTGAATTAGTATAAAAGATTTTAGTACAAAGTTGTTACTGTTATTATTATAATTAATGCTCTATGACAGAACACTGCATTTTACAATTATTTATATGTGTTTATTTTTTTAGGTGATTACATAGTGTTGGATCAGACAGAACAACATTGCAACACTTTAACTTTTTTAGAAATATCTCTTTTTTTAAATTAAAAATACAAAAGAGTATAACATTGATTGTCATACTTCTCAAACATACACCTACAATTTATGTATCATGTGTTTTACTTTTCCTTCCATTTCTTTAATCTTTCCTTCTTTACATAGTTACATAGTAATTTAGGTTGAAAAAATACTTTTAGTCCATCAAGTTCAACCTTTTTACATCTCCTCTAACCTGCAATATGCTGATTAATTGTTAATTGATCCAGAGGAAGGCAAACAGAAAAAAAAACAGTGAAACGTTGCCAATTGTCTCAAAAGGGGGAATAATTCCTTCCTGACCTTAGATACTGGCGATCGGATTGCTCCCTGAATCAATACTCCCTCTCTAATTATCCAGGATAGCTCTGAATGCCCTTTTTATTTAAAAATATATCCAATCCTTTGGTAGAGAATTCCACATAATAACCACCCTTACAGTGAAGAACCCTTTTCTTTATTTAAGGTGAAATATTTTTACTTCTAATCTCAAAGGATGTCTCCTTGTCAGTTGAAAACCTCTTGGAACAAAAAAATCACTTGACAAAGACTTGTATTGACTCTGCATATATTTATATAAGGTAATCATATCCCCTCTTAGACGCCTTTTCTCTAGAGAAAATAAGTTTAATTTAGCCCATCCATAACCTAGCCCCTTCTTTCCCCTTATTAGTTTTGTTGCCATTCTCTGTACTTTTTCCAGCTCTAAAATGTCCTTTTTATGTAGTGGTGCCCAAAATTGTACTCCATATTCCAAATGAGAGCATACTAAGGATTTGCATAGTGGCAGAATTATATTTGCTTCCCTTGCTTCTATACCCTTCTTAATACATGCTAATATTTTACTTGCCTTTGCAGATGCTGTTTGGCATTGAGCACTGTTACCAAGGTGGTTGTCCACAAGTACTCCCAAATCCCTTTCAATATCTGATACCCCTAAATTTGCTCCATTAAGATTATAAATTGCATGGCTAATTTTTCCTTCCCAGATGCATAACTTTACATGTATTAGTATTAAATATCATCTGCCATTTAGATGCCCATTCCTCTAAGTTATGCAAATGCTTTTGGAGGGAAAGAACATAATTTTCTGATTTAATTACCTTGCACAACTTCATGTCATCAGCAAAAATGGAGACACCACACTCCAATCCCACTTCCAAGTCATTCATAAATATGTTAAAAAGGAGGGGACCTAATACTGAACAGTGAGGAACCCCACTTACCACATTAGTCCAATCGAGTATGTTCCATTTACAACAACCTTTTGCTTCTTGTCTTTTAGCCAGCTCTCTATCCCTTAGTTTGCTCAATAGTCTCCCAGGTAGCAGTTGCCTTGTTTCAAGTTAACCTCTTCATAGAAACTAATTAGGTTTATTTGACATGACCTGTCCTTCATGTTGGCTCCTACTTATAATACTGTTTGAATAGACATATTCTTGTATACTATCCCTTATTAACCCTTCTAAAAGCTTTCCCACTACAGAAGTGAGGCTTACAGGCCTGTAATTCCCCGGATTTGCTCTTGCTTCCTTCTTAAATATAGGTATCACCTATAGGTATCTGGTAGCAACCCAGTGTTGAGAGAATCCTGAAAAATCACACATTATAATTGTCAAACTGCGAGATGTTGTCACGATTTGCAAGTACTGGCCACAAATGCGGACCCTCGCAAAGCAAGGGGCTGCATTTGCGGAGGCGGAGGCTCCAACGTCGGCTGCAATTAGCTCTACGGCGCCTCACTCTGTAACAAAACCCCCCAAAAAACGTTAACTTGCAGCACTTCCTCTCCTTCCCCTGTGTCTCTCTTCCCCTCCTCCTCTCCTTAACCTGTGTCTCTCTTCCTCTCCTTCTCTCCTTACCCTGTGTCTCTCTTCCCCTCCTTCTCTCCCTCACTGCCTGTGAGCCAACATTACAAGCCGCAGGACTTAGAAAAAAAAATACCAGAGTTTGCAAAACAACGCACTGACCCCCCAAACCTCGCAAACCCCAAAACACGGAAAACACACTGATAAACAAAATAATAAAAAATAAACACTCATCAACAGCACGAGGGGACAGCCAGGATGTCTGGAAGTGAGGTTACCAGTGAATTTAACCCCAAATTACCCAGTTTCGGCACTCAAAAGTCGTCTAAGCGAGAAAAAAAATGGCTGCCGAAAACAAATGAAAACGAGGCTCCGCGACCCAAGACCACGCAAAACACTGCCAGCCAAGTACAATTTTGCCAAACCCCCACATAAGAGATCCGAGATAAGCTTGGAACCCCACATTAACCCCTTACTGTGGGGGCCCAATAGGACCCCAGATATGTGCCCACATTACCCACATGCTGGGGGTCCCCACACATTAGCCCCATTCTGGGGGTCCCGATGAGGGACCCCCGGCATTGTCCCGACATTAACCCTTGCAGTGGGGGTCACGATCGTGTCCCCACTGCATTGAAAAGGTGTAAAGTCCCTGCCGCAGGTCCTTAAAGGGCCTGCGGCACATAAACAGTTAAGGCCAGCAGTGGGGTACTTTAAGTACCCCCACCGGCAACTAAAATTAACCCCTTAATGCTGGGTGTCCCCACATAAAGGACCAGCGATAAAAAAAATTAACCCTATCACTCATGGGGCTCTAGACAGAGCCCCATGAGCCCCTAAATAACCCTTTCACTCATGGAGACAATACAGACCCTATAATCCCTTAATTAACCCCGGAACTCATGGGGGTCAATACAAACCCCCATAATCCCTTCATTAACCCTGTCACTCATGGGGGACAATACAGACCCCCATAATCCCTTAAATAACCCTGACACTCATAGCGGTCAATACAGACCTCAATAAGCCCATCATTAACCCTGTCACTCATGGGGGTCAATACAGACCCCCATAACCCCTTAATTAACCCTGTCACTCATGGGGGTCAATACAGACCCCCATAAACCCATAATTAACCCTGTCACTCATGGGGATTAATACAGATCCCCATAATCCATTAATTAACCCTATCACTCATAGGGGTCAATATAGACCCCCATAAAAGCTTCATTAACCCTGTCACTCATGGGTGTCAATACAGACCCCATAATCCCTTAATTAATCCTGGAACTCATGTGGGTTAATGCATACCCCATAATCCATTCATTAAACCTGTCACTCATTGGGGTCAATACAGACCTCCATAAACCCTTCAATAACCCTGTCACTCATGGGGGCCAATACAGACATCCATAAATCCTTAATTAACCCTGTCACTCATGGGAGTCAATACAGAGCCCCATAATCCATTAATTAACCCTGTCACTCATGGGGGTCAACACAGACCACCATAAACCCTTAATTAACCCTGTCACTCATGGGGACAATACAGACCCCATAATCCCTTAATTAACCCTGGTACTCATGGGAGTCAATATAGACCCCCATAATCCCTTCATTAACCCTGACACTCATGGTAATCAATACAGACCCCCATAATCCATTAATTAACCCTGTCACTCATAGGGGTCAATACAGCCCCCATAAACCCTTAATTAAACCTGTCACTCATGGAGGTAAAAACAGAACTCCATAATCCCTTAATTAACCCTATCACTCATAGGGATCAATTCCGACCCCCATAATCCCTTAATTAACCCTGTCACTCATGAGGGTCATTACAGACCCCCATAATCCATTAAGTAACACCGCCACTCATAGGGGTCAATACAGACCCCCATAAAAGCTTCATTAACCCTGGAACTCATAGGGGTCAATACATACCCCTATAAGCCCTCCATTAACCCTATCACCAATGGGGGTCAATACAGACCCCCATAAACCCATAATTAACCCTGTCACTCATGGGGGTCAACACAGATCCCCATAATCCATTAATTAACCCTATCACTCATAGGGGTCAATACAGACCCCCATAAAAGCTTCATTAACCCTGTCACTCATGGGTGTCAATACAGACCCCATAATCCCTTAATTAATCCTGGAACTCATGTGGGTTAATGCAGACCCCATAATCCATTATTTAAACCTGTCACTCATAGGGGTCAATACAGACCCCCATAAGCCCTTCGATAACCCTGTCTCTCATGGGGGCCAATACAGACACCCATAAACCCTTAATTTACCCTGTCACTCATGGGGACAATACAGACCCCATAATCCCTTAATTAACCCTGGTACTCATGGGGGTCAATATAGACCCCCATAATCCCTTCATTAACCCTGACACTCATGGTAATCAATACAGACCCCCATAATCCCTTAATTAACCTTGATACTCATGGGGGTCAATACAGACCCCCATAATCCATTAATTAACCCTGTCACTCATGGGGGTCAATACAGACCCCCATAATCCCTTAATTAACCCTGAAACTCATGGGGCCAATACAGACCCCATAATCCCTTAATTAACCCTGGTACTCATGGGGGTCAATAATTATGCCCATAATCCCTTCATTAACCCTTACACTCATGGTAATCAATACAGACCCCCATAATCCTTAATTAACATTGATACTCATGGGGGTCAATACAGACCCCCATAATCCATTAATTAACCCTGTCACTCATAGGGGTCAATACAGACCCCATAAACCCTTAATTAACCCTGTCACTCATGGAGGTCAAAACAGAACTCCATAATCCCTTAATTAACCCTGACACTAATGGGGTTCAATACAGATCCCCAGAAAGCCCTTAACTAACCCTGAAACTCATGGGGCAAATACAGACCCCATAACCCCTTAATTAACCCTGGTACTCTTGGGGGTCAATATAGACCCCATAATCCCTTCATTAACCCTGACACTCATGGGGATCAATACAGACCCCCACAATCCCTTAATTAACCTTGATACTCATGGGGGTCAATACAGACCTCCATAATTCATTAATTAACCCTGTCACTCATAGGGGTCAATACAGACCCCATAAACCCTTAATTAACCCTGTCACTCCTGGGGATCAAAACAGACCTCCATAATCCCTTAATTAACCCTGACACTAATGGGGGTCAATACAGACCCCCATCAGCCCTTTATTAACCCTGTCACTCATGAGGGTCAATACAGACCCCCATAATCCATTAACTAACACTGCCACTCATAGGGGTCAAGAAAGACCCCTATAATCCCTTAATTAACCCTGACACTGATAAGGGTTAATACAGACCCCCAGAATCCCTTAATTAACCCTGAAACTCATGGGGACAATACATACCCCATAATCTCTTAATTTACCCTGGAACTCATGGGGGTCAATATAGACCCCCATAATATCTTCATAAACCCTGACATGCATGGTGATCAATACAGACTCCCATAATCCCTTAATTAACCCTGATGCTCATGAGGGTCAATACAGAACTCCATAAACCCTTAATTAACCCTGTCACTCATGGGGGTCAAAACAGACTCCAATAATCACTTAATTAACCCTGACACTCATGGGGGTCAATACTGACCCCCATAATCAATTAATGAACACTGTCACTCATAGGGGTCAATAAAGACCCCCATAAGCCCTTCATTAACCCTTTCACTCATGGGGGTCAATGAAGACCCCCATTAGCCCTTAATTAACCCTGTCACTCATGGGGGTCAATACAGACCCCCATAAGCCAATAATTAATCCTATCAGTCCAATAGGAGTCTATATAGACCCCTTTAGGACACTAATTAACCCATGTAATAACACTATAAATGCCATGACGGTCATCCAGGACCCTCATGACACAAAGTGTAAGCACTACACTTTTAGCCCTAACTATACCCCATTAACCCAACCCTGAGCCTATTTATACCCTAACAGTACACATTTAACCCTAACAGTACCCATGTAACCCTAACTAGGCATATTGAACCCTAAATGGGTTTATTTAACCACATTAAGGCCTATTTAACAGTCTTTTATGGGGTCTATACAGATCCTCATAAGCCTCTATTTAACCCCATCAGTCCCATAAGGGTATATAAAGACCCTTATGGGGCAGTTAGAACCCTAACATTAACCACATAAGTGCCATGACAGTCCTCAAGGACCCTCATGACACTAAGTACAAACACTACACTGCACTATGCCCCCCCAATAAACCATTAAATCTAAAATAACCCTCATCTACACTAACCTATCAACACCTACACTACCTACCTACACTACCTACCTGCTAATAAACCAATCAGAATGCTTTATTGCCTTCAGCCAATCACAATGGGATACACTCCCACGGGGTGATTGGCTGAAGACATCTGCACCTTCTGATTGGCTGTAATCTGATTGACAGTGAAAAAACATTGAACTTAAGGTTGTAATGTAACACAATAGCTATAAAGTCAAGGGGGGGTGAAAAGTTTGCAAGGCACTGTATTTTAGCTGATGTTTGTTCCAGGAAGCAGTTTCTTCCCTCTGAAGTATCTCCCCAAGACATGTCTCAAGAGACTAGAGCACATGCCGGATACATGGACATTCCTTCCTACAGGTATGCAGTGCTATTCATGGTGGGAAAGAGCACAAGATTCTCTGTTAAAATGATCCATTGTTTTTGTTTGATTACACTAAACATCAGCTAAAAATTTACAGACTTCAATCTATTTACAAACATACTCCTGACTGTTCCATGAATAACAACATCTGCCGACACCAAGCGTTGAAGTCTCAGTGAAGACGACAATTTATAGTTTCTCCCTGAACTTCAGGAAAGTAGTAGGAGATGTTAACCCCAACTGTCATTTTTAAATTATTCCAGTAGTCCTTTCCCTGCATAGATGAGTTTGTGAACGGTTCAGTCTCTTTGTGTTTTTGCTCACTGCAGCAGCTGCTGTTGTGAGTTTGTGGGAATGACAGAGTGTGTAAACAGACACTTCATTTATACAATTCTCTGTGAAAAAAGAATGTATTTAAAAAATGTAAAAAAATATTTCAACATGGCTTTATGAGAACTTTACAGTGGTGTGCTGGAAGATCTACTGAATTAACTGTCCCTTTAAGTAATAGTCCTAAAGCTAGAGACACAATGGCATCAAATCAGGAGTTACTGGTTCAGAATTCTAGAGTCTCAGTGACACAACAACACAGACAGAAATGTTCATTGACAACTGCTTTGGATATATTTATCAAATTGGATTAAAAGTGGGCATTAGCGAAGGTAAGCTTTCTATGGAGACTATTTATTAAACAGACATACACTGTGACTCTGATAAAAAGCACTTTAGAAAACATAGAAAGAAGGCATATATCACTATACATTTATTACTCCCTCGTATCCCTACTTTTAACATGACAAGTAAACAGACAAGTCCCATAAATTACACATACATAGAAATTTATCTTCATAACCAGTGTCTCACGTTGAAATTCAGTTTTGGTATATCTAATGAACCAATGCATTTCTACAGTCAAAGGTTTAGTTTACGTGAGAGTTTGCACATGAACATTGCTTTGTTGCCAATATTTTCCAAACTGTGCTGATTTCAATCTATGTAACTTTATGAATAGAGGGCTCTGCATGTCTTTGTTTTCAGTTTGATAAAAATGTTTATCTAATTGGAAATCAATTAAAATAAAATGCTTCCCTAATTTTCATGGAGAGTGCATTGTTTGAGCAAGTGTATGGTTGAGTGACCTAATGAGTGACAATAATGTACATAATACACAGTATTATATCTAGTATTATGCCAGGTTGAGTTTACAATATTTTTCTCATATAAATCTTTCATTCTATGAGAAAGTTAATGCAAACCTCAAGGACATTTTGAAAATAATGCACACTATAAGTTCATCAGTGAGCAGCATAAGTATATACCACATTGCCGCACAATGAGTGGCTTTGCCACTCATTGCTGGCCTTAGCCAACCCACCACTTGTCATTTGTCTTGGCCAACCCGCCCTGTGTTTTTAACCCACCTCACCCTCCCCTGTGACTCCTTCCCCCATCCCCTGTGTCTCCTCCCCCCTCTCTCCCCGGTGTCTCTTTTCTCCCTATCCCTCTCCTGTGCCTCCTTTCCCCCTCTCCCTTTGCCCTCTCTCCCTTTCCCCCCTCTCCCTCCCCTGTGTCTCCACCCCCTTCTCTCCCTCTCCTGTACCTTCTTTTTGCCTCTCCCTCCCCTGTGTCTCCTTTCCCCCTCTCCTGTTCCTCCTTCCCCCTCTCCCTTTCTCCTCTATGTCTCCTTTCCCCCTCTCCCTTCTCCCCATAGTGTCTCCTTTCCCTCTGTCCCTTTCCCCCATCTCCCTCCCCTGTGTCTCTTTTCCCCCTCTCCCTCCCCTCTGTCTCCTTTCCCCTCTCCATCTCCTGTACCTCCTTTCCCCCTCTCCCTTCCCCCTCTCCCTCCCCTGTGTCTCCTTTCCCAATCTCCCTCCACCCTGTGTCATTTTCCCCCCTCTCTCCCTCTCCTGCTCCCCCTTTCCCCCTCTCCTGCTCCCCCATGTCTCATTTGCCCCTCTCCCTTCCCCCCTTATGTCTCCTTTCCCCCTCTCCCTCCCCTATGTTTCCTTCCCCCCACCCTCCCTTGTCGCTCTGTTCCTCCTCTCCCTCCCTTGTGTCCTTTCCCCCTCCTCTCCCTCCCTTGTCTCCTTTCCCGCTTTCCTGTCCCTCACTTGTCTCCTTTCCCCCCTTCTGTCCCTCCCCTGTGTCTACTTTCCCAATCTCCCTCCACCCTGTGTCATTTTCCCCCCTCTCTCCCTCTTCTGCTCCCCCTTTCCCCCTCTCCTGCTCCCCCATGTCTCATTTGCCCCTCTCCCTTCCCCCCTTATGTCTCCTTTCCCCCTCTCCCTCCCCTGTGTTTCCTTCCCCCCTCCCTCCCTTGTCGCTCTGTTCCTCCTCTCCCTCCCTTGTGTCCTTTCCCCCTCCTCTCCCTCCCTTGTCTCCTTTCCCGCTTTCCTGTCCCTCACTTGTCTCCCCCCCTGTGTCTCGTACCTGGATGCAACCCTGCCAGCAGCGACACACTTCCTCTGCGACTCCCGTCCTCTGGCCGGAACAATTTCCTGGATCAAGCCGCACTTTGTGCAAACCTCAAGGACATTTTGAAAATAATGCACACTATAAGTTCATCAGTGAGCAGCATAAGTATATACCACATTGCCGCACAATGAGTGGCTTTGCCACTCATTGCTGGCCTTAGCCAACCCACCACTTGTCATTTGTCTTGGCCAACCCGCCCTGTGTTTTTAACCCACCTCACCCTCCCCTGTGACTCCTTCCCCCATCCCCTGTGTCTCCTCCCCCCTCTCTCCCCGGTGTCTCTTTTCTCCCTATCCCTCTCCTGTGCCTCCTTTCCCCCTCTCCCTTTGCCCTCTCTCCCTTTCCCCCCTCTCCCTCCCCTGTGTCTCCACCCCCTTCTCTCCCTCTCCTGTACCTTCTTTTTGCCTCTCCCTCCCCTGTGTCTCCTTTCCCCCTCTCCTGTTCCTCCTTCCCCCTCTCCCTTTCTCCTCTATGTCTCCTTTCCCCCTCTCCCTTCTCCCCATAGTGTCTCCTTTCCCTCTGTCCCTTTCCCCCATCTCCCTCCCCTGTGTCTCTTTTCCCCCTCTCCCTCCCCTCTGTCTCCTTTCCCCTCTCCGTCTCCTGTACCTCCTTTCCCCCTCTCCCTTCCCCCTCTCCCTCCCCTGTGTCTCCTTTCCCAATCTCCCTCCACCCTGTGTCATTTTCCCCCCTCTCTCCCTCTCCTGCTCCCCCTTTCCCCCTCTCCTGCTCCCCCATGTCTCATTTGCCCCTCTCCCTTCCCCCCTTATGTCTCCTTTCCCCCTCTCCCTCCCCTATGTTTCCTTCCCCCCACCCTCCCTTGTCGCTCTGTTCCTCCTCTCCCTCCCTTGTGTCCTTTCCCCCTCCTCTCCCTCCCTTGTCTCCTTTCCCGCTTTCCTGTCCCTCACTTGTCTCCTTTCCCCCCTTCTGTCCCTCCCCTGTGTCTACTTTCCCAATCTCCCTCCACCCTGTGTCATTTTCCCCCCTCTCTCCCTCTCCTGCTCCCCCTTTCCCCCTCTCCTGCTCCCCCATGTCTCATTTGCCCCTCTCCCTTCCCCCCTTATGTCTCCTTTCCCCCTCTCCCTCCCCTGTGTTTCCTTCCCCCCTCCCTCCCTTGTCGCTCTGTTCCTCCTCTCCCTCCCTTGTGTCCTTTCCCCCTCCTCTCCCTCCCTTGTCTCCTTTCCCGCTTTCCTGTCCCTCACTTGTCTCCCCCCCTGTGTCTCGTACCTGGATGCAACCCTGCCAGCAGCGACACACTTCCTCTGCGACTCCCGTCCTCTGGCCGTAACAATTTCCTGGATCAAGCCGCACTTTGTGCATGCGCATCCCGTTTGCATGATGCTCTGCTTGATCCAGAAATAGTTCCGGCCGGAGGACATAGTAATTACCGTGACTATAAACTCAATAAATAATCTATTAAAAGTAATAGAACTATTTAGTAAGATTTCTTATTACAAACTAAATTCTACGAAAACAAAATGCTAACTTTGAACTTAAATTTCGAACTTAGCTCAAAGATAAAGAGTTTATATAACTTCAACTGGAAAATAAATGGTGTTTTCCATCTGGGAATTTAATTTATTCCCAATTTGAAATCTTTACCAAATTTTAACTTTGAGAAATTATACACTCACATGAAGGATACTTTTTCAAACTGGAAGAAATTGAGTTTTTCATGGTCAGGCAGGATAGCTGCTATTAAAATGGCAATAGTACCAAAGATTTTTTTTTATAAAAGAGTGTGTACAAGGAGGTTTTCTAGAGGAGGCTTAGCTTGTCAGAATATGATCACATATATAGTTGTGAGCGTACGAGTTGTTGCTAACGCTGCGGGCTCGCTACGCGAGTCGCGGCCCTCGCGAAGCGAGGGCACTGCCCGAGGGTCTCAGTTGCTGGCATGGAGCGCCTTCGGCGCTCCATGCCAGCAACTGCGGCCCTCGCTTTGCGAGGTCCTCAGGTGCTGGCATGGAGCGCCATAGGCGCTCCATGCCAGCACCTGAGGACCTCGCAAAGCGAGGGCCGCAGTTGCTGGCATGGAGCGCCGAAGGCGCTCCTTGCCAGCAACTGCGACCCTCGCAAACTTCACGTCGCAACCCAAACAGTACGACACACACATTACGACACTCGCAAACAACATACAACACACGTTCACACACATTACGGACTCGCAACACTCGGACGCAACTCGCGAACATTACAAAATGTAAAACACAATACATACACACACCACATACATAAAAAACTTACCTACACCAAGAGGGAGCACCCAGCACCTCAAAAATACAACTTACACCTCGATTTTACTTCAAATAAAACAGTTTAGAGACTAAAAAAAAAACGAAGCGAGAGAAAAAATGGCCGCCGAACAAAACGAAAACGAGGCTACAGCACTCTAAACTCGCAAAACACCACAAGAAACTCGCAAAACACCACAAAACACCTACGGATATTCCGATACAAACGTATAACACACATTACTCGCCATTTGACGCCAATCCGGAAGTACACGACAACGGTTTGGGCTCGCGCACGCACAGTGTTACACTGCACACATTCAGCACGCTTACACAGCAGATCCACACCACTAATGCTGCAGCAACATCAAAACACATTCACAGCTCTTCCACACAATGCTTTAAAATAGGTAAAGTATATTCATTTATTAATGTATTATATATTTCATTATTACACACTAAACAGCATTAGCTACCTTACAATTTCATTGCCGTCATTTTTTGACGGGCAATTCGCTAGTAAAGTAATAAATATCATACCATCTTTTAAAGATTTTTGCAACAAACTATGTCCGGAAGTATATACAAATAGAGAGAATCATGGCTGGTGCATTTGATTTGGATCATTTATTTTGTCAAAAAGACAAAAATTAGAAGGTGATGAGAAAACTTCCTTTAGTAATTAAAACATGTTTACCTTTTACAGGATTCCGACCAATGGAAAATGAAGTTTAGTGCCACATGCTTCTCTCATTGTTCCAGTCAGTTATATATATATATGATATATTATTACTGTCTGGGTGAGCTATTTAAAGAAGGTCTATTTAGATAATTTGAAGACTGTAGGGGAAATAACTTGATCTCAAAAGATACCTGGTTGAACTATTATATCTTAAAACCAGCAGTTATCAAATCTGATTATAACTTAATTTCTTCCAGAGAACTTACCCATTTTGAAAAATTGTTGAAGTCTGGACAAAATCTCTTAATAACTAACTGTTTTAGATGTATCAGAAATATGTCAGAAACAGAAAAAACTATTTCAATGTTGAAATAGGAGAAAGACTTACAGCCCTATTAAATTCCCTAAGCATGTAAAACCATAGCCCGTAACGTAGCCCGCAAGCCTTGCGGCTATTAAATTTGCCCCATAAAGCAGCACGTTAAGAACTTAAGGGTGAAAAAACCCTACAAGATGTCGAAATCTGAACTGCGTGGCCGCAAATCCTTTGATCTGTCAAGCCCGTAACTGTTATGTTCTGATCACGGTATTAAATTGCAGCAAATCCACTGGTGTTTAACCCTGTAACCCGCAAATGTAGCCAAAAAGTTAAAGGGTACTAGAGAGGACCCGCTAGGGGGTTAAAGTCCTATCCGTAGCACTGTAAATGCAAATATACACACATTGTACTCATAATTAAAGGGAAAGGGATGTTAGTTATTCAAATTAATAGCACAACATTCTCAAGCTCGCAAATCTGCAAAATAAAATACTATATCGATCCCGGCAATCAATGTGTTAATACATATAATGGAACTCGAAACTAGTAATTGAAACCTGTAAGGCTTTGAAATCTAACCTCCATTTTTCAGTGACGTAATGACGATCTCTGTTGCCATTGGCTCCATCTAAACCCGTAACTACAGGTTTGACTAATTGATCATGTTCACGGCCGCACACCCAACGTTTGACAAATGGTTTACGGGTTTGCATCTCTGGCCTGTAACTCGCAGCCTGGTTTAATTTAATAGCTCTGTAATGCAGCCGAATTTCAAACCCGCAGCCTTTGTAGGCTTGCCGATGCTGCTACGGGCTTCAAATGTAATGGGGCTGATAGACACACATTGAGATACTGAAAGCTGGTTTAAACTTTTAGGATGACAGAGACCATTGTGAAATGTACTTCGCTTAGAGAAATACAGTTCAAACTCATGCAAAGATGGTATGTTGTTCCAGACTTTCTAGCTAAAATTGTCTCTAAACAATGTTCAGGAATACGTTCAGGAATACGCTGGAGAGGGTGAATAGAACATGGTACACCCCTACACATGTGGTGGGCCTGCAAAGTTATTCAACAGCTCTAATCGACTTGTTTAGAAGAAATGTCTAAAATAATTGGTTATAAATTAGAATTAACACCAGATCTGATACTTTTTCATAATAGCCCAGACACCTTAGATAACAAACAGAAGTGAATTATCATTCACATTTTAATAGTGATTAAATGGCTACATGCCAAAAATTGGGGGAAAAAAGATGGTTCCCTTATGTCATCAAATACGAGAAATCACCTCAAGAAATAAACAATTAGAGATAGATTTTATAGAAGCGGATGGGAGGCCAAATAAAAATACACTGGCAAAATGGTCTCTATGGAATTAACTCTACACTAATGAACCCATGTAATAACACTAAAAGTGCCATGAGGTTAATCCAGGACCCTCATGATGCAAAGTTTAAGCACTATACTATTTTAACCCAGTCTCTTATGGGACCCTCATAAGCCTCTACTTAGCCCCATTAGTCCCATAAGGGTATATAAAGACCCTCATGGGACAGTTAGAAGCCTAACATTACCCCATAAGTGGTATGAAGGTTCTCCAGGACCCACATGACACTAAGTACAAACACTACACTGCACTATACCCCCCAATAAACCATTTAAATCTAAACTAAGCCCCCTCTACACTAACCTATTAACACCTACACTACCTACATGCTAATAAATCCCCCACCCCACTAATTACAAAAAAGAATAAAACCTAAGTCACAGAAAATAAAAAAGCCCAAGTCACAGAAAATAAAAAATCAACATTACAGAAAATAAAATAAGCTGCATTATAACCCCCCCCCCCCCCCCCAACTACTGAAAATTAAAAAAAAATACACATCTGAAAAGGAAATACATACAAAATATTTACATTACAATACAATACAAATCAAATACAATACCCCCTATGTAAAAAACACACATACAGTATACCTTTTACATTGTCACATTGTTATGGACATATTACTTTCTACTTTTCACTCACATGAAAGTGAAATCTATGCATGCATGAAATGTCTAATTTACTATTTCCTTTCTTTCTTTGTGAATATTTCCTGCACAATTTAGCTAACCCCTGTCTTGGAACTACCTATAAATATATGCATATTTGACTGTTAAGCCATGCTTTCACAATAAAAAACCTAAAAACTTCAAATCAGAATTCAGATTTGAGTTTGACCGTTAATGAGAATAGCATTAATGCATGTTTCAGAGATATTTAGGAAAAATTGACCGGCTAAATATTGCTCTACATGGTATATGTAGTATGGTTTTGTCCATTCAATTTATGAAAATTCATTTTTAAACCGTAACTTTAAAAGGCATGTTTTTGTATTTCAATGAAAGCCTGGATGATACATTTCACAGGTATCTAAAATGAATGTTGATGGCATATTTTGACAAACTGATACAAAGAGTTGAAGGCCCTGCCCTTGCTCTAGCAGTCATACATACAGTATATAACACTTTTATACAAAGTTCTTAGCAAGCTTGAAAACTTGCAAGCTTATAGACTAAAGGAGATAAGTGAAGCAAAGAGGTGAAGTAATTAAAATAGTAGGGGAGGATCCAGGTCAGGGCTGGTAATCATCAGTAAGTGATCTAAGTATACCAGGAAAATATATGCATTTTATAGAGATGCTGTTATGTGCAAATAAATTAGAGAGAAAATTAATATTAATGGAAGTGAGTGAAACTGAGGAGAACATGTAAGTAAATAGTATGAAGTAAGTGAAGAGAGTAAAGGGATAATAATGATTATGTCAGAGATTTTAGTAGCTCTGAGAAACGCAGCTGAGATCTGCTCTACGAGGGCCTCATTCAATTGCGATTTGGCCAATTGAATAAGGCTCTAAATAAGCACATAGCATTTTTTGTTTAAGAAGTTTTTACTTAGTAAAAAGCTTGCTTTTGGATAGATGTTTACTAACTAAAAACTTCTTTAAAAAAAATAAGTTATGTGCTTATTTAGAGCCCTATTCAATTGGCCAAATTGCAATTGAATGAGGGCCTAAGAGAGCAAGAATCATAGCTAGAAGGGAATTGAAATCCAATCAAGTGACAAATGGAAGGGAGGGAATGTGTGTGTCCTGTGTAGTAGGCTAGAGAACGCTCTTAGAACATGGCAGGACATTTTGTATGGAAAGCAGAGGGCATGAGTATTAGGGGCTAAGGATGGAGGAGGGGCAAACTACAATATAGACAGGAAATTACGTGCTAAACAATACACAGAAGTTAGCTAAGAAATTTAACACACAGGTTAACAATGCACAGAGTGGGCTGATATAGAATTTAAATTGCACAGTAGAAACATAACAGCAGAAGGGATTGTCATGTTTGTTTGGCAAGTTACATGCAGACTAGGAGGGAGTGATGTGTGTGTCCTGTGTTTTGTTTGGTGCAGGAAAAGGAGTTCAAATCAGGTAAAGACTGAAGGAAGTCACATGTGTGGCCTTTGCCTAGCCTCAAATGGTATTAATAACATCTCTGTGTGAAGTTGAGTACTGGAAGCAAGGGAATCCAAGTTCCAAAATAAGAATTAAAAGTGAACAATGTATATACTGTATAGTTAACGTAGGGGTAGAATTGAGAAGAAGGTTTTTAGCGGCCTATGTCTTTGAATATGTGAATGGATATCTTGTTTATTTGGGAACCGTTGAGGCTGCAGTATGAAGGAGTGCCCATCTACTATTTACTGAAACAATGAGAGCTCCGGAGGCCTATGGCCTAGATAACGCGCCCTGACGTATTGTTTTGGTAGCCGTTGAGGCTGCCCCAATACGGAACAAGTGCTCAGATTAGGAGAAAGAATTGTAGCCAAGTCTGGTGAGAACGATTCTGAAGTGAATGAAAGTAATGGTGGTTAAAGGCTAGCTGGAGATGCTTAGTAAAGGGGTCCGAATTGAAGTTTTTAGGTAGAGTGATAGAGAGACAGGACTGGAAAGGTAGGTGATGACAAGGGAGTGCGACTAATCTTTGAAAATTAAATGGGTGCAATGATCGTCGACAAGAGTGAAGTCTTGACTAGTGAGATACCTGGGCTTGAGGACAGAACAAACTGTAGAGCTTTAGAAATGAGAGATACAAGGAAATTCTTTTTTGCAGTGCTGTATCTTTAAATCGGGATAGTAAGGGTTTAGAGGGGTAGAGCAGCGAGAGTGAGCTCTGGATTAGAAAATGCACAGCACTGCTGGGATACAGCAATGAGGGTGAGCTCTGGGGTACAAAATACATGGCGCTGCTGGATGCAGCAGTGAGAGTGAGCTCTAGAGTAGAAAATACACAGAACTGCTGGATTAGAACAGTGAGAGAGCTCTGATAGAGCAATTAGAGTGGGCTCTGGAGTAGAAAATGCACGGCAGTGCTTGGATAGAGCAGTGAGATTGGTTCTGGAGTAGAAAATTCACATCACTGCTGGGATACAGCAAATTGAGTGAGCTCTGAAGTAGAAAATACGCAGTACTGCTAAGATGCAGCAATGAGACTGAGCTCTAAAGTAGAAAATACACATCATTGCTAATACACATAACTTCTGTAGAAGAAAAGAAAAGAATGATGAGGGAAGGTGATGTAATTTATGAAAAGTGGAGATAGTATTAAGAAGTAGGATTAAAAAACTGCAGAAGTGGGTATTTAAATTTGAATTTGGCGCTGAAGTCTTGGAAATCATGTGAGAGGTGAGATTTGGGCGTTGCTAGTCAATGGGATGCTCCAGAGTGAGGCTGGAGTCTCTGCAGCCATGAGTCTGTTAGAGAAGGCCATAAAACAGCGAGAAGAGCAGAAGAAGCTGTCAGGGAAAGGTGAAAGGTGAAGTGGGGTGGAAGGGAAGGGAAAAGGAGGTAGAAAGGGGAGCCATGAGGAGCAGAGAAAATGAGAGCAAGAGACAGGGGGCGCAGGCAGGAGGAGAAAGTCAGGGGGAGGCAAACAAACAGGAAATGGACAAGGGGGAAACAGGGGAGAAGAAAGGAGAGAAAAGACCAGGGACCGAAGGCACAGAAACAGCGCAGTTCTCAGAGGCATAACAGCAGCTGAGCCACAGCAAGGTAGGAACAACCGGCGTGGACATGAGACCAGTGTCTGTACATGAAAACGTGTGGAGTTAAGTGATGAGTGAGGAGAGGTTTATAAAGGGGATGTGGGATAGGGCTCCTCCCACAATTCCAGTTATCAACTGGTAATATAGGGATTGACAGAGTGAGCGTGCATTGTGGTCTCATTTGCATGTCCCTTCCCAGTTTTCCCAGAGTGCAGTATATCAAGTGTATTTCTGAGAAATTTGAGCAGGAAATACGTTTATTAACTTATTTTTTAGACATTCACATAGAATCAATAATGTTATATTCATTGTTGGAGGGCTTCTATCACTATTAGCTCACCATATGTGAAACGATTGCTGTAGTGAACTACTCTCTACAAAAATCCGTCACACAAAGCAGGCAGACCTCTTGGCCAAATCCTAGAGATTTGGTTGGAGGTTTCTGTGAGCACACAGTCCCTCTGCCTTGGGGCATCGGTCTCCTCCTTGTGGGGGTACCTTAAGCCCCTTGCTGCTATTGGGGGACTGCTGTGAGCAAGTGAGCAATCCTGTTGTGATCTCAGCCAAGTATGCTGGGCTATTAACCCTTCTGGGAAAGGGTACATTGATAGAGAGAGGAGAGAGAGAGGGGATGGTCGGTGTGGCGCAAATTAAAGACAGTGTTTGGTGGTGGAGTAAGGACGGCGACCTCAAGTAACGATTAGTTATTAGGTGGAGAGAATTTTTCAGGAGCTCCTGGAGATCTCTCCTGCGTCAGTGCTCTGCATGCAAGACTCACAGTACAGGGGGTTATACGATCTATCCTTCTACAGCTTGAGCGACTGCTACAACTTTTACCATCGCTACCAGGCTAATGCAGATAACCCCATCCTAGGAGGGATAAAGCTTGAGCTGTTGTATGCAAGAAAGGAAGTGTCTGTTATCGTGCACATGTATAACCCCGTTGTTGAAGATCCTACCATTGAGTGATTCTTGAGTAGGTACTGTAAGATAGTGAGGATGGTTGATAAACTACAGAATGCGTATGGCATTTGGAATGGAAAGAGACAGTTTCTGGTGACGTTCAAGGAGGATCCGTGCAGCCCTGGAGGGATGAAAACAACACCTGCATCTTTTACTGTGGGCAGCGAGTGAGTATCCAGGACAACCAATATTTTGCTGAAGATGCTACACGTATGGACATCCTACTGATGAGTGCCCAGAGCCCAGGTGCCGCTATTGTGGAAGCCCGGATCACCAGGCCTTTGACTGTAGGAGCCGGAGCTGTAATCTTTTTTGGGGGATGTATCACATATATTCTGAAAGTATATGTACCTCTCAGAGAGACAGCGTGCACAGTACTCGAGGTCCCGTCCTAAAGAGGCCTGAGAGTCATCAAAAAAGAAGGATGACCAGAAAAAGCCAGTTCCTGGTCCAAGCAATAAAGAGTCTCAGAGCGGTCAGAGGGGCCGTTCGAAACTAACCTCAGAAAAGGTGGTCTCTGGTGTCTCAGCCTTGGTACAGAAAGGGCTCATGTGAAGTCCAAGGCTGGTGACAGTATGCTCCCAGTCTCTGGGGGCATGCAAAGGAGTGGAAAATGAATTGACAGTTGTGTTGTTCTTCAGGGTTCCAGGGGACCTTCTGCATCCTCTAATCCAGGGGATGGTGGTGCTGGGTGTAAGTCTGCTATAAAGGGTAGGCCTGCTGGCGGGCCTCCCAGCACAGTGGGTGTAGCACTTAGCTATCTCCAAGACGTTCCGGCAGGTACTGGTTCAAAGGGAATAGGCAGAAGTAGTCTCCGGTCTCGAAGGTAGAGTGTGGGTTCCGGTCTGGGGGCTGTTCCAGCCGGAGTACATCCTGAAAGTTACGGAAAGATGCACAGCTCTCAGGGATCCCCGGCTGGAGCAAGTCCAAGCAACATGCAAACAGATGCTCTATAAGAGTATGCCTGTGATGAGTCAAGTAGCCTCATCAAGTCTATGCAGGATGCTCGATTTTGTACCTGTGGACACATGTCTCAGGGCAAGATCGGTATCCGTTGTTTCTTGCAAGGAACAACCCCAGGCCTATGAGTAACTGTTGCCCAGCCAGAGTGGGGTATTCGTCTCGAAGTCAGCAACAGACGCAGGATCTCCGTAAGACTCCGAGGACAATAGCCCACTTAGATACTCCAGGGATATGTGAAAAGAGGTGCATCATAAAACAAAAAAAGGAAAATATTTAACAAATGGACATTGACAAAACTAAAAAAAGAAGTGCTCCAGCAAAAAGTGCATGGGCTGGACAGGCTAAGAGAAGGACCCAGGAAAGACTTTCTGGGACACTCTCTTTAGGCCTGTCAGAGACACCTACGGGCTCTGGAGACTCCAAGGAGGAAGAAATGGAGGCCACAGTATCGGATCTGGCGGATACTAACAAGTATGTTGCTCTTTCCCCAGACAACAATGACTGATGCACTCTTTTAAATGCCTCTCTCTAAATGTAAGGGAAATCAAAACAAAGACACTTGGGGTGGCTCGTTTTAATTATTTAAGTATGTTAAATTGTGATTTTTATTGTCTTCAAGAATGCTGGATTTAAAATGAGATGAGTTATGAACATTTTAAGAAAGATTGGAATGGACCATCTGTCTGGTCTGGAGGGGAGGATAACAGGGCGGCAGGAGTGGCTGTCCTCATATTGAAAAAGGAGCAAAATGTAACTGATATTTTTTTAAGAAGGCGTTTAACAACTCCAATGTAGGAGTTTTAGAAGAAAGTGGTAAATTGTATTCAAAGACAAAAGATATTTTAAAAATAGTCTCCAATTTTTATTCTAATTTAGATAAAGAAAAAAAGATAGATGAGGCTTGCAAGACTGATATTTTAAATTAGAATGGTTTTAACTAAAGAAGATGGAGAGGATTTATTAGGTAATCACATTATGGAAGAGCTTTTTAGTGTGGGTTTTAGTTTTTAAACAAACAAAACCCCAGGAGATGATGGCCTCCCTTATGAATTTTACCAAAAGTTTTTGGATTTTATTAAAGATGACTTTTTATCTGTTTGTAAAATGTGCTTGAAGGGTGATATGTTACCACCAACTATGAGGAGTGGTACTGTGACTCTATTACATTAAAAAGGAGATCCAAAAGATATTAATAATTGGCAACCTATCACATAACAAAAAATTTAGCAAATAGACTTAAAAAAGCCATTCATTTACTTATAAAAGATGATCAGTCATGTGGAATCCCGGGGAGAAGTATTACAGATAGTTTGTTTTTCATAAGTGATATTTTAAACTTCACAAAAGAGCGTGATATCCCAAATGCAGTGGTGAGTTTGGACTTCGAGAAGGTTTTCGATTCTGTGTCCCATTCCTTTCTGTTCAAAGTCCTGGAAAGGATGGGACACCCCGAGGCCTTCCGGAAACAGATAGCCACTGTATATATAAATGTTTTTAGTAAACTATCTATAAATGGAAATATTGGAAACAATTTTAATATTAAGTCTAGTGTTAGACAGGGATGTATCTTATCACCTATCCTTCTTATATGTGCAATCGAACCATTTTTAGAAAAATTAGGGCAGATAAGGTGATCAAGGGAATCCAAGTTCTGTGTGGAGGAGGGAAAATGGCTAAATGTATAGGTTACATGGATGATGTTAGAGTAATCTCTACGACCAATGCCTCTATACGTAGAATTATTTTCTGGGCACAGATTTATTTGCAAGACTCATCTTTAATTTTAAATATAAAAAAAAGTAAATGTATGCTTTTAAATAATTGGAAATAGGAGGTAACAATTCCATTAGAAATCACAAGAACTCATTTAAAAAAATTAGGATTTGTTTTTAATAAATCTTTATCTGGCCTTGGAAATTGGATTTTAGTTCTGAAAAAAATACAAGAGAAAATATATTTTTGGAAACTAAGATATGTGACTTTAGAAGGAAAAATTGTAATAGTCAAAACAGTTTTATTGCTTATCTCACTTTTTAATTGTTTTATCTTTCGACCAAATTTTTTATGTTTTAAAAAAATAACAAAATCAATTTTCTATTTTTTATGGGCTTCAAGAATGGAAATGTTGGCGAGAGATAAAATAAGCAGGAAGTGTGAACTGGGGGGAAAAACATGCCGATATTGATACTTTTTTATGGCTTAAGATTTTATCTTATTATGTAAGAAAAACTGAGCATACTGACAAAACTGCTGATTTTATTAGATTTTATGGAGGGAGAATTTTTAATAGATATGAGTGGATACCATTGTCTTTAAAAAAAACTTATGCTTTTAACACACCAAAATGTTATACTGATCTTAATAATTTCTTTAAAAAATATGAGATGAGTAATATAGATATAAATATCATAAAAAATCAGAGAAAATGTACAATTTTAATAGAAAAAAGGAGATTTTATCTATAGAACGTTTCCCTGGAGACATATGTAAAAAAAATATGGAGACAAGTTACTAATAACATTTTATTTAATACACGAAATTTGGCTTTCAATACAGAAGAGGTTTAATCCAAAGTAAAAGGTGCCTGAGAGAAAATTGTGGAGCAGATGAAAATGTATATCATTTGTTTTGGGGTTGTTCCTTTGCTAAAGACATATGGAAATAGATGAAGCAAATTTAAAATAAATTATGTGATATTAATGTGACATTAATTCATTATATATGGTTTATTTAAGTCAGCAGATTTTAAGAAAAATAAGATTGCATGGCAAATCATAAATGCTGTTAAAAACAATTTATGGAAATTAAGAAATCTTGTTTTACTCAAAAGAAAAAAATTTACCCACTAATCAAGATATAGGTATGATTTTAAATCAAATGTATTTATGTTTCTTATTGGAAAAGAAAATAGATAATAATGCAATGGTTTTATGTCAGCAAGAGAAATGGAACAAAGTACTTGCACAGTAATTTTATATGCATTTTAACTTTTCTTATCTGTTCAGGGACAGCGGTGAGTGAAGGGACAGATAAAAGGAAAAGTTAGGGAAAGTGTTTGTTTTAAACTGTTGCATGTATTTTATGAACATGTAAATACAAATTTGACTGTTTAAATATGCCTGTAAAATAAAAAAGAATTGTCATTTAAATTTCATGTAAATTATTTATTTTAACATGATTTGCTTGTACTTTATGATCTGCCTTTAATTTTTTTATTGTAAACCTTATAAATATGATTATTATAATTCATGATACATTTTATGATTGTAACAATTTTATGATTGTAAAACAAAATGATATGTTTTATAAATATAAATTGTATTTTGTATGAAAAGTTCAAATATGATGACTGTAAATTTATTTGTTGTATATATTTTAAACTTCTCAATAAAATAATTAGAAACAGTTCTGTATGTGGGTAAGTGACCTGGTTTGTGAATAATCCACCCATTGCTATGCCTAACACTGTGAAATACACTAAGCATATGCTTAAAAGGAACCATGTATAAATGGTTATGGATTGGAAGAGTGAGCGTGCATTGTGGTCTCATTTGCATGTCTCTGCCCAGTTTTCCCAGGGTGCAGTGCATCAACTGTATTTCTGAGAAATTTAAGCAGGAAATAAATGTATTAACTTATTTTTTAGACATTCAAATAGAATCACTAATGTACTATTCATTGTTTGTACTACTGTACGTTGTACGGTGGAAGGCTTCTATCACTCTTAGCCCACCATATGTGAAATGATTGATATATATATTTATATATATATATATATATATATATTTATATTTATATTTATATTTATATTTATATTTATATTTATATTTATACATTTATAATATATATTGTACACCTCTCACTTTTTTGTACATATTTTATTATGTCTTATATCTTTTCATGTGACAACACTGAAAAAATGACACTCTGCTACAATGTAAAGTAGTAAGTGTACAGCCTGTGTAACAGTGTAAATTTGCTGTCCCCTCAAAATAACTCAACACACAGCCATTAATGTCTAAACGGTTGGCAACAAAAGTGAGTACACCCCTAAGTTGAAATGTCCAAATTGGGCCCAAAGAGTCAATATTTTGTGTGGCCACCATTACTTTCCAGCACTGCCTTAACCCTCATGGCCATGGAGTTCACCAGAGCTTGACAGGTTGCCACTGCAGTCCTCTTCCACTCCTCCATGACATCATGGAGCTGGTGGATGTTAGAGACCTTGCGCTCCCGACCTTCCATTTGAGGATGCCCCAGAGATGCTCAATAGGGTTTAGGTCTGGTGACATGTATATATATATATATATATATATATATATATATATATATACACATCTTAATAAAACAAAAAATATATATGGTGTATATTTTATAAATGGAGAAAAAATAAAAAAGTTTTAATGTCTCAGTCTGTTGAGGAATGGTTAAAAATACTATACACTCATGTAGGCCCTTTAGACAGAGTATATGATTACTGTATATTAAGGGTAAATAGTCCTCATTTATCCAATGCAGAAAATCATAGGACCCTAAGAGTGATTTGTATAGATAAAAAATGGGTTAAGTCACTAGATATAGGTAGATACATCACAATCATAAAATTGACACCCCTCTGGTAAATTAGTGCATTGGTACACTTTTACCCTAATCATGGAGGGAGTCCTCCTTCTGTGACAGCTCCTTCTCCAGGTGTTTTTAGGATGTATGTCCAGTTTGTAGGGTGGGTGTATAGAGTCCCATATTCCCTATGCTATAAGTAGACTTAAACTTCTTAAAAACAAAAAACAGAAAATTCCGACGGTTTTGTTAGTTAAACTAACTTCATCAGGGTGTTCTTTGTTAGTGATTTGTCCACTGCCTTTCGCAGGCTTTTTATACTTATATTTCGTCTGTCCATCAGTGTTTCTATTGGTTGTAATTCCAGTCCATTTGGAGGCTTTTGTTTGCTTCTGGGATTGTATCCGGACATGCCATTAGCGTGCTGACGTCATGGTGCCGGTCCGCACGTTCTATTTTGAAATGCGTCATACGTCATTGTGTTATATTGCGTATGCGTGGTATCCCCCCATAGGATAGTCAAAACTGCCTTTTGCGCACTGACGTCACTGCACGTCATCGCATCAGATTGCGCATGCCTGGTGTGTCCCCATAGGTCTAGTGTTGTTGCGTTCCTTCGCGTATGAGTGGTGTTTCCGCGTTGCTGATCCATATTGACCAATAGGAGAGCAAACTCAATGCTTCTAAATCAAAGGCTTTCAGCATAATACTCTCTCCTGGAACAGCAGACTAATATCATACCAACGATTGTATGTTATATATATGTTTCCAATATGTATTAAAATAAGGTTCTTCTGGGACAGTTTCATTTGCATTGAATAAAGCAGTTTACTATATTAGTCATTTATCTCAATGTCCTTATCAAGATTCATATTAGTCATTATTCGTGAATTTGATATTGAAGCTCTATCTCTTAGTTTTTTACTTTTATTTCTATTCAGATGTCAGTATTGGGAACTGATTGTATCATATATTTTAGGCTGTCTATTGAAGTTATTTTTTGAAAGGTAGTGGTATCATTTAAAACATTTTAGAGTTAGACTAGACACTGTTCATTCCTTTAGAGAGACTGTCTGATCATATTGACGTGGACCTCATTTAATCCATGGGGCCCTTATGCCCCCAGTAGATAGATCCATTTACATTCTTCTTTCAATAGTTTGTTATTATTATCTCCTCCTCTGGGCCCTATCTTCATGCCGTTAAATATGTAGAATTAAAGATATGTGACATCTCCTCTCTGGTATAAATGTATTTGGACACTGGTGTGTCAAGTTTTTTTACCATTGATGCCTTGTGCTCTAGGACCTTCCTTCGTAGCTGCCTTATAGTCTTTCCTCCGGAAAAATTTGCCAAGTTTGCATAATATCACGTAGACTGTGTTGATAGGCAATTGGAGTGGGATTTTAAAGGAAATATTTGATTTGTATGTGGATGTTGTAATGATTATTTCACTTTGATATACCGGCATGCTTGGCAATTTCTGCTCTTAAATAGGCCTTTTGTTTTTCCAGCCATGTTCTTTTTCAACAAAACTTCTTATAAATTGATTGCTTAGATTTTTCCCCTACTGTATCTTACGGATGGATTTTTTGGTAATACGCTTTTTAATGCTTCATTTTTGGTCAGCAATGCCCAATGTTTTCTTAAGATGCTTTTAATCTCAATATTGTCATTACCGTAGGACCTAATGCATTGAATTGTATTATCCTCTTCTATTTCTTTTGTTTGTATAATAAGTCAGATCTTTTCATATTCAATGCTTTTTTATAGGTGTATTTTAAAATGCGATTTGGGTAACCCCTGGTTTTTAACCTCATTCTTAAATCTTTTGCTTGTTTCTTATATTCATCTGTAGTATCACAGTTTCTTCTTGTTCTTATATACTGCCCCACCGGGAGTCCCATTTTAAGGGGCTCAGGGTGTTAACTACTCCATACCAGAAGGGAATTTGTGGCAGTTTCTTTTCGATATACACTTGTATGGATTGCTCCACTATTTTCTATTGTTATCGTCAAATCAAAGAAATGTATTTCTTTGTCATTAACTTCGTGTGTGAGGTTGAGATTTATGTCATTTTTATTGAGTCCCCAAACTCAGTATTTTTTCCCTTCCAAAAGATGAGCATGTCATCTATATACCTTCTCCATAACATTATATTTCTGTAAAGATATTATCTTCAGTGAAGACTTTTGTGTACTCCTATTTTCCCAAGAATAGATTGGCGTATGCAGGGGCACAAGATGTTCCCATTGCCGTGCCCCTGATTTGTTTGTACCATTTTCCATGGAATATAAAAAAGTTCCTTGTTAGAACAAACTCCAGCTGATGTAGAATATGTGTATTCAATTTGTCATAACTTGAACTTCTCATGTCAAGGAAGAATTTTACAGCCATTATACCTTCTTTATTGGGAATGCTACTGTATAGTTGTTCAATTTCTACTGTACAGAGTAGCGCTGTTGTTGCATTTTAATGTGTCGGTAGTGTCCTTCAAATTAGAAGGTAGGCTGCTGACAATTTCCTTTAGTTCATTATCCAATAAATTCACTTATTCTTTCTGTCAAATTATTATTACTTGACACAATAGGTCTACCTGGGATCAGGGTACGCTTCTTATGCACTTTAAGTAGTGCATAGAAGGATGCAACTTTTGGATTTTTTGGTAGAAGGTATTCCAGATTAGCTCTTGTTAGTATACCATTGACCACTTCTTTTTGTAATATTGAGTAAAGCTCTGCATAGTATTCTAAGCTCAGGTTTCTTGTCAAAATTTTGTAAGTGCTTTCATCTTTTAGAATAGTTAAACACATTTCCAGGTAGGTGTCTCTTTTCAGAAGTACTGTTCCCACCTTTATCCGCTTTTTTATCTCAATGTCAAGCTTTTTGAGTTCTTGTAGAGCTCTCCTTTCTTCAGTGGTGATATTATTCCTATATTTATTGGAGACTGTATATTTATTGGCCTTGTCTACGTTTTCAAGGACTTTGCATACCAAATTTGTAAACATTTGTATAATGCAATAATATTTTATTTCTGGAGTGAACTTATTCTTGTTTTTATATTTTCTTGTATCCAGTATTCTATGAATGCTATTTTCTTGTACTAAATTTAGCATATCATCAAATGCTTCTAGATCTTCAATAGTGAGACCTAGTTCTTCTAGTCTCTTCTTATCTTTGTCATAGTAGAATTTTCTGAGGGATAATTTTCTAGAAAATAGGTTGATCTCTTAGTGAAGAGGTCCGAATACCTGGTTGGAACAAATGAGAGACCATGAACAAGTAAATTTACTTACTGTAATATTTGTGAGATTGATTATAAGATTTTCCTCATGTTCCTTTTGCTTTATTGGGGGATTATTTGATAATTTACTTTGTTAAATTCCCTGTGTTTTATTGATGTTACCCACAATCTTCCATTGTTCTTTTGTCTCCCCTAATAGATTTTTTTCTTTTATCTGTTATCTTTCCAGGATATTCATTTAGTTTCTTTGTCCCCTGCATTGATTCCTGGGACTGCCTGTCTTCCTGACTCTTCCTCGCCCTCTTAATTTTGAGGCGTGCTCCCATCCTAAAAAATCATTAATATATATATATATATATATATATATATATATATATATAGCTTTGGAGAGATAATGCCTCTCTTTATCAAGTCAAAAAGCGATACTGATACAAATATGTAACTAAAAACAGAAAACAAAAAGAGATGAAATTTGAAAAAATTGGAAAAACTAAATTCATTGGCTAGAGTTAAGTGAGAAATAGACCAGCATTGTGAATAATGTCCTGATAGGTCAGTAAGTCTATAGATCAGGTTGTAGATAAGAACACAGCAGAGTAAAATAAAGACCTATCAGGACATTTTTCACAATGCTGGTCTATTTCTCCCTTAGCTCTGGCCAATGAATTTTGTTTTTCTTGTTTTTCCAATTCTTTTTTTTTCATCTCTTTCTGTTTTCTGTTTTTAGTTCATATTTGTATCAGTATCGCTTTTTGACTTGATAAAGAGAGGCATTATTTCTAGAAAGCTTGGTGCTATATTATATTTATATATATATATATATATATATATATATATATATATATATATATATATAATTAGTAATGATTGTGATTTCAACTTCTTTTAAGGAAACCAATGCAAAACTACTAACAAATTCCTACAAATGACCAGGGATGGAGACTAGGGATAGACTCTATATTAACGGTGTGACAAATGCCCAATCTTCTCTCCATTTTGACCAGGTCAGTGGACTCATTAACCCTTTATTTTTTTACAGGTTGTAAGTCTTTTTTTATTTTAATAGTGTTTATTATTTTATGTAGTCTTTTATAATTTTATGTGTAATCTTTTTTTATTTTCTTTAGTGGTTTGTTATTTTTATGTAATTAGCAGTTTTTTTATTTTTTGTACTTAGTGAGGGTTCTTTATTTACTCTACTTAGTGGGTAATTCGAGATTTAATTGGGGGTTAGGGGTTATTAACGGGTTAATTGGGTCGGGGTTAATAGGATAAGGGTTAATTAGGTACAGTTAGGGTTTATTGAGTACAGTTAGGGGTAAATAGGATTAGATGGGGATAACTAGGCCTAGATAGGGTTAATTGGTTAGTGATAGAGTTAAATAGGTATGGTGAGGGTTAAATCGGGTTAATTACAAGGATTTTAGGCTAAATCAACTAACCTTCGACCTTTCAATAGCTCTCTAGAAGTCCAAATCAACCTACTCTCTACAACTCCTAAACCGGCCTTCGAAGGCCTACATCAGCCTTCGTAGGCCTACAGCATTCATGCATCGAAATCAGCCTTTACAGGTCCTTTTCATTAAGTTTTCATAACCTCTCCCCTCTCTCCTCTACTTCACTCGGCCCTTGGCCCTCTAAGCGGGCCATGTAGGGCGTAGCTATAGGGCACATCTCGGCTACATCTGGGGAGAGGGCCTCATTCACCAAATACCCCTCCATTTCACGCTTCCTACATCTCATAAATCAGCTTTCGCTAGACACTACCACTGTTTTGCTCCCAGGCACACCCTTTGGCTGCTCGTCACCATAGGAGAGAGACTCTCCCACAACTATCAGGTAATTTGACTCCACCCACCCAATATAAACCCCTCCCCTTCATAACATGTTACCTGTATAGGCCCTGCCCACTGACACAGACTCCCCCTACTTACTTGATTTTTTTCCCCCTGTCATTTTAATTACTTATTATCTTGATGAGGGTGAGATGGTCCTGTTTCTGCTCACTATTCTTCTGCTGGGAAGTGCCTGCATTTTCTTGATGAGGGTGAGAGAGAGGAGGATTGAGAGAGAGAGGGATAGAGAGAGAGATGGAGGGATAGAGAGAGAGAGATCCTATGCCTCTCCTTCTATACCTCTCTCTCCCTCTCTATCAATCTCTCTTTCTATTCCTCTAGCTATCCTTCCCTCTATCTCTTTCTATCCCTCTTAGCTGAAAGAGCGTTTCACTATTAAATGCTTCCGAGTTTTGATAGAGCTTTTCAAAGATATGAGAAATAGCTTGAGAGTACACGCAACGGTCTTGTGACTTATCAGATATCCGCTCCAATCTCTGCGGCTTATTCACTATAGTCTAGTATTTACTGAGGAAACTCCAGTGATATTTAAAAAAAAATCAATTCACTCAGATGTTATATTAAGGGGCATTGAATGGAGACAAGAAGATAGATAAGAGAGAGAGAGAGCATTTATCTTAAAGCCAAGCCCAGGATAGATTATGCATAATAGTATTGGATTACAAGAGCAAAGCCTTTGTGGACATATTTGAATGTCCCTGTCCAAGTTCCCAGAATGCAGTTGAATAACTATTTTTTGGAATTCTGAGCAAAATAGAAATGTTTTATAATTTATTTTAGACATTCAAATGTGAACATAAATGTACTATTTACTTACTGTAGTACTGTATAGTGGAGGACTTTTGCCCACAATAAGTTGAATTATATATATATATATATATATATATATATATATATATATATATATACACAAACACACATATACTATATGCACATAGACACACATATATACACATATGCCATACACACACACACATGCACATATATATATATATATATATATATATATATATATATATATACTATCGACTTGCCCGTCAAAAAATGGCGGTCAATAAAATTTTAAAGCTGGAAATGCTGTTTGTGCCACAATGTGATTCTTTAACACTCTGAATATTTTTCTTATCTACAAAGAAGTACAAAAATGTATATTACATTTTTAAAATGTTTTTAACAATGTACTGTTAAACCATATCAAACTTTTTAATTGTCATGTATCGAATAATAATATAACAATCTATGAAATTTCTCAGAATACATATTGTGAACCATTACATAAAGGTTTATAATATGCAACTTATATTGTAAACAGTGGGTAATGAATTTTTTTAACAAAACTAACATGAAATCGTTGAACTTTTTCTAAATGAGTGTCTTCAACCATGACAGAATGCTTATTAACATACAACTTGTATTTAAACTCCTGGTAAAGCACATAAGTATTGAATCCAAAGGAAGGCAAACAGTAAAAAAAAACATTGCAACTTAGCCAATTGTCTCAAAAGGGGAACAAAATTAATTCCTTCCTGACCTCATTAAATGATGAATGGATTACTCCCTGGATGAATCCTTTCTATTTAATTATACATTGAATTTTGTTAAATGTTTATGCTGCAAATTACATAAATCTTTAGTAACATTCAATAAATTAACTTTTCATACTTTTTAACATACAATGATAACAATGCAAACATTAAAATAAAATAATAGCATTTAACGTGAATTTATTTTAAACTATAGTGATCTTGAAAATTGAATCCAGAGGAAGGCAAATGTCAAAAAAATGTATTTCAGTTTTGTAAATTTGTTGAAAGTGTTGTCAAAAAATAATTCCTTCCTGACTCCATTTACTGGCAATTGGATTCGTCTCTGGATCAATAATCTATATATCATGAAACATTTTCATTTTTCCACAAATGATGATGCTGCTACTAATATTAGACCTTAATTACATAGAATGCATCAACTTATCAGTCCTTTTCAAACAGAATTTTAAGATTACAAACCTGAAAGAAACATATTAAATTGTAAACAGTAAAGGTAATAAAATGCAAGCTAACTGTTTTGTGGGGCCAATCATGGCTAAAGTGACTTCCAAGACATTCCATTTTATTTAATTTTTTTGTTGAAAGTGGTTTCTTTTCAAAGAGCACAGCAGACTTTTATTTGTGTCTATGGGATGTAACCCCCTTCCCCTTTTTTTTTCCTTTCTTTCTTTTTTGTTGGTGGCCAAGTGACCTTCAATTTCTTACTTAAAATTAAAGCACTATTCTCTCTGATTACAAAACTTCAAAGTACACAATATTTTTTGTAAAAATTCATCCATTGTGTAGTAGATCACCCTGACTTGGGTTGTCTTCAATTGAAAGTTTAATCTCATCTGGATTTGTGCACCTTGAACAAGCAACATAGAGTTGTCCATGTGCAAAAACAGGTTCTTGTACAAAAAATACCCACAGACTTAAAAGTTTTTCCTTGTGATTTATTGATGGTCATGGCAAATGCCACGATAACTGTAAATTGTCTCCTTTGAGGGAAAAAAGGCAAACCACTCTCACTTGGAGCTAAATCAATTCTCGGTATAAAAACTTGTTCACCTTTATGGGTCCCAGTCATAATTTCTGCATGTATAAAATGATCTTTTAAATCATGCACAATTAATCTGGTCCCATTACAATGTCCTTTTTTTGGATTCATATTTCTCAATAGCATGACAATTGCCCCTTTTTTCAATTGCAAAACATGTGGTGGCATAATTAATAATAATTAATAAATTGTATACTAAAATTCAATTAACTGTCTTTATCGTCAGCCAGAACTGAATCTGCACTGTAATAATTCTTTTGTGGTGTGTTGATGAATTTTAAAATTTCGTTATTTAGATTCAAGTCATCTATATTTTTTTATGTTAACATCACTTTGTTTGCAATGTCTGAGTAATCGTTGTTATTCACAGTGTTTAGAAAGATTGCTGATATGAGTGATTCCTTGCAAACCATTGTTGATGGAATTTCAATGGTATCATTGGGTAAATCATGCATTTGTGGATGTTTTCCTTCTCCAATTTGAATGAGCCAATCATTGAATTTGTTTTGGCCTTTAGATCTCATATTTAATTATAATTTGAGGTGTATAAATATTTTCCACAATTTACTTGTCTTGATAAATGTTTCAAAGATATCAGTTCCTTTTTCCAAGTGGAAAATAGTGGCCATGTGGCACAACAGGTAATGTTTGCCTAAAATCTCCTCCTAATAACATCACCTTTCCACCAAATGGCAAATTATTATCCATCACTCAATACATTGCAAAGCATGACATGACATTATTGTTGCCTCGTGTATGATAATTAATTTACTTTTTTGTAATGTTTTGGCTTGTAAAGAATTCAGTCGAATATCTGGCACTGATGTTTCTAAAATGGGAACTGGCAGTTTAAATCCGCTATGCACAGTTCTACCACCTTCTAACAAAAGTGCTGTAATTCCAGTTGTTGCAAATGCCAGTGCTATCAGACCCTGTGCTCGAATGTAACTCATCAAACAATTGTACATATACATTTTTCCTGATCCACCAGGGCCATCTAGATAGAAATAACGGTCTTTGACCATTTCATCATCTGTAGCATTTGTGCTGGCATTAAATGCTTGTAATTGTAAAGTATTTAAAGTTGCCAGTTTTTCTTCTGTTTTTTGTTTTTGTAGCTCAGTGTCATAATCATCAAAGTTGATGTCATCTATAAGTCCTGGATCAGGCAAATTAAAACTTGCCCAATTTAATCCATGAGCAAGAAATATTTCTTGAATTTCCATTAAAGTTTTTAACAGTACTATTGGCTCATTGTAACGTTTCAAGAAGTCTTCGGACATATTTAATTTAAATGTTTCCCACAAAGTAAATGCATCAGGTACATTGCAAAAGATGCAAATTAACGCAAATTGTTCTCTCATTTGCTTTGGCATTTGACATAGTGCTGCTTCTTCCAGACACCTCTCCCATTCTGTATCATCTGCTATGAAGTTGTGATGTCTTGCAGCTAATCGAAAAGTCTCATAAACTATGTCATTCACTGTGCGTAAATATTCAAAGCTTTGTGCACCGGGAACATGTAAAAGAAGTAATCTTAAACTAAAACGTTTAATGTCTCTTGGACTGACGGTATACATTTGTGGTATAATTTTATGCATATCTCTTTTTTGTTGCCGCCATAGACCATTTACAAATACATAGTAATATGGAATCTCAATGTATAAAAATTGTGTGGCCTGCATGTCCTGGCAGTTTAATTTAAACCATGCAGTAAGTGTTGTATCTCTGTGTTGACTTTGAGCTAAGGCAGTACTTTCATTGCCTGCAGTAAAGCAAACAAACTGACTTTGTGGCAAATGTACAGCTAATCAATACACAGCATGTGACCGATCATGCATCTCAAATTTCAGAAGCCTCCATATTGCTTCCGGAGCACTGACATAGCGAGCATCTAAATAATTAGAAAGTTTGTCATGTAAAATTGGATTTTCCTTTTCATTTGCTGCACCTTGCACAACAACAGTTGCGGCATCATATCCTTTGTATATATATTTATACACATATTTGATGGATTTAATAGAAGTGCAAGCTTCAACATTTATGTGTGCATTGTACTTCATGAGCAAATGTGGATTGTATGGAATGACATGTCTATTATCAACCTTTTGTCCATGGATAATAGCTGTTTGTCCTTGTCTTCTTTTATACAAAGGGTATCCATCACAATTAGCATAAGTTTGCATTTGAAATTGTTTTGTACATTTTTTATTTTCCATACATGGTGAATTTGGATTCATATCTCCACATGGCCCATGAATCATTCTGTGTGTCCCAATGTCAAATAGTTTGGAATACTTTTCTGGATTTGGCAATTCAGCAGTGATGACTGAATTCACTCTCTCTGCAGTATTCAACTTATCTTTTTTCCTGAAGCATTAAAAGTATGTGAGCATGTGGCAGTCCTCTTTTCTGAAATTCAAGGTATAAACAAAAGCCACACATTTTCCATATAACTGTGCTTTAGTTATATCATGTATTAAAGAATTGAGTTTGATTTTGAATACTCTTGCTACTAAATCTGGTTGGTCAGAAGTAGTTTGCCCCAGATTCAAATTTTCCTTGATCTCTGGCCATTGTGGATTACATGTGAATGTAATGAATAAATCTGTTTTTCCAAATTTTGTGACAATAGCCATGACATCATTATATCATTCTTGCATATTTCGAGGAGATCCTTTGAAAGTGTATGGCAAAATTATTGCGCTTCCAGCTGGAATGTCTCTGTTGGTAGCCAATTAAGCAACATAATCCATCAATCCACAATACTGTTCTACTCAAAGCTTATTTTGTTGAAATGCTATAAAATTTAGATTATTTGCTTCGACTTGTATATAGGAATCACTAATCCATTGTTGTGTGCGTTTGCCCCCACATAAAATTGGATTAAAAGAATCCTGAATAGCAGTTTGTGCCACTTTATATTCCAGCATAGAAATATTGCATCTAACACAAACTTTACTATTGGGATAACTTTGCAATTGTAATTTTGGTTCCCATCTAGGTTCACCATTTGGAAAGAAAACAACTTAATATATTTATGTTTATAAAAGTTTGTTCTTCATTTTGTGGATATATTCTAATATCCCGCTGAAAAGGTGGTTCACCATCTTCATTTTTAAAACCATAGGAACCTCATTTACTGTTGATAAATTATAC
The DNA here is from genome assembly GCA_027410445.1 of Discoglossus pictus. Lineage (NCBI taxonomy): Eukaryota > Metazoa > Chordata > Amphibia > Anura > Alytidae > Discoglossus > Discoglossus pictus. The sequence goes on from CM050166.1 coordinate 168,555,599, forward strand.
CATCTTTGATCAGTGTTGCGATCTCTTTTTAACACCATATTTACTCTTGGCATTGTCAATTGATGTCTTTGAGCATGTTGCTGTTGTTCTTTTTCAACCTGTGCTTATTGTTTGTATGCTTGACTGTATGGGTCGTTGGCCATAATTTTATCCAGCTGTTCAAAGACTATGCGCAAACACTGTTTATTTTCTGGAATTGTCATTCTTTGTTCAACAGCTTCCATTGTATTTAAGACATATAACTGTGCAACTTTCCTTTGCTCTCCTTCTTGTGGGTGTAAATGTGAAGTTCGGTGGTAAATTTGTCCTTGAACTCTAAAACAGTAAGGACCATGTCCTGGGACATTTTCTGCTAATGTAGCACCCATTGAAGCAAATGAAATTGCAATGTTATAAGACCTTATGTTTTTTTTTTTATTGGTATAATTTGGAAATGTTGGCTCGCTCATGATTCTTTGTAAGTAATCTGGAAATGTGTGTCTTTGTGGAAGTCTTACTTTTCCTTTCGACAAAAACTAATGAAGTCTCCGTCAGTTGGTCTTTCCTTGAAAAAATGATAGGCCCCACAAAATTTAAAAACAATATTGAGTAATCCACAATAATGAGTGTCTACTGTTAGTTCTCTAATAAACGCATTATCCTGAGCTTCCTCAACATAGATATCACTACAACTTTCTATATCTACATTGGTGTCTGAACATTGGTGTCAATAGGCAATATTGTATCATTGGGCAATGGTTCACAGCCATGTTTTTGGTTACTTTTTTGTTTAACAATCTGTTTACAAATTGGGAAAAAAAGTTAAAACTAAAGTCTTTATTAGTAAAGGGTAACAACGGCGATATCTATTAAAACCAATTAAATATAAAAAATCCTGGATTGGAAAAATGGGAATATAAAATAGGCTAATTTGTATGTGAAAAATATACCCACTTGATATTATTGAAACCTCTTAATAGAGGGGTATATAAATTCACAACTAACAGTATTTCCGGAGAAAGAGATGAAATAGCTTATCCAATTGAAGTGGAACCTGTCCTTATGATTATAAAGGATCTATAATATCACTTGAAAGGTATGGTGTTACTACATGTATTAAATACAGAAGTGGCCCTTAGCTCCTAGGGTCCACTGTGAAGAGAAAATGAGATAAACTGGTCTCCTATAAGTATATATATATCTCCTAGATAGATGATTATTTTCCAAAATCTCTCTGATCAATATTGATGTGATTGATAATTAGGATACAGATTTTTAGTAGGAGCACAATCAATAATGTGAGTACTTCTGTTATGCTGTCTCAATAGGACTGTAATATGCAGGTGATGGCCATTCAAGGCTGTTCACCCTCTATTTTGCCCATATCCTAGTTCAATCATAAATAGGGAGAAAAAGGATTCTAGGAGAGTAATAAGGAGCCAGCAAATTAGCTTTTTCTCTAAAGCTCTTATGTGCTGTCTATTACATGCTAAATCTAACACCACGACATTCACTCATATGGAAAGCGGACAGGGAGGGTAAGCATTCAGACTCTAGATATTAAAAGTACAATACTGTTAGTTAGGGAGACGCCGGCGTGCCCTTAGTTGTAAGGCATGCCACGTCATCATGGCTCCTGATGACGTGGCATGCCTTACAACTAAGGGCACGCCGGCGTCTCCCTAACTAACAGTATTGTACTTTTAATATCTAGAGTCTGAATGCTTACCCTCCCTGTCCGCTTTCCATATGAGTGAATGTCGTGGTGTTAGATTTAGCATGTAATAGACAGCACATAAGAGCTTTAGAGAAAAAGCTAATTTGCTGGCTCCTTATTACTCTCCTAGAATCCTTTTTCTCCCTATTTATGATTGAACTAGGATATGGGCAAAATAGAGGGTGAACAGCCTTGAATGGCCATCACCTGCATATTACAGTCCTATTGAGACAGCATAACAGAAGTACTCACATTATTGATTGTGCTCCTACTAAAAATCTGTATCCTAATTATCAATCACATCAATATTGATCAGAGAGATTTTGGAAAATAATCATCTATCTAGGAGATATATATATACTTATAGGAGACCAGTTTATCTCATTTTCTCTTCACAGTGGACCCTAGGAGCTAAGGGCCACTTCTGTATTTAATACATGTAGTAACACCATACCTTTCAAGTGATATTATAGATCCTTTATAATCATAAGGACAGGTTCCACTTCAATTGGATAAGCTATTTCATCTCTTTCTCCGGAAATACTGTTAGTTGTGAATTTATATACCCCTCTATTAAGAGGTTTCAATAATATCAAGTGGGTATATTTTTCACATACAAATTAGCCTATTTTATATTCCCATTTTTCCAATCCAGGATTTTTTATATTTAATTGGTTTTAATAGATATCGCCGTTGTTACCCTTTACTAATAAAGACTTTAGTTTTAACTTTTTTTCCCAATTTGTAAACAGATTGTTAATCAATGGGTAGTAAATACCTAGGGAATTCAGCATTCCTATCATACCTTGTTTTACTTTTTTGTTTCTTTAAAGCTCCAGCACACTCACTTTGTGCTTTCTTACTCATTTTTCTTTTATGTAAAAGTCTCTGTCGGTCTTCTTCTCTTAAGCGTAGGGAAGTTTTAGGTGACTGTGCATCTCTCCACCATTTCTCCCTTTCCCTTGCCAATCTTCTTTTGCGTTCAATGTTGTGTTCTCCATTATCCGCCATTGTAATCTGTAATTGTAAATACAGGTGTAAGATGTAATGTTTTTTTGTTCTGTACATACTGTTTGTAGCTGCTCTCAATCCAAAGGTAAATAGCATTAATGAAAGAATGCAAAGATGTTCAAATCTTTTTTATTTTTTCTCTGCAATCAATGAAACCATTTTTTGTTGTTGTATTATTGGCATACATTAAAAAGCAAAGCACTGCACATATATATATATATATATATATATATATATATATATATATTTGTTTTGGACTAATGAATTAGTTTGTCATTACTAAATGAATATACGTTACTGAATTAATCCAAAACTGAGATCAATGGTAAACCTAAAAAGTTAATTATATTGTCATAAAGAAGATCAAACAGAAACAGCTATTATCAAAGTATAGATGTTCAATTTTCTTAACAATGCAATTAATTTAGTTATGATGTCTAATTTAGATTATTTAAAAGGTAATTAGCTAAGCATATATATATCTTGCTTTTTTGTTGTTGTTATTGTAATGACAAATGAAATACTAAAAACCTCCTTCATTTTCCTTTTTTGTTTTGTTATTATAATGAAAAATTAAATCCTAAAAACCTCATTCATTTGCAAGCTGTCCAAAGCAATAGGGCGCTATATAAGCACATAGCCTTTTTTTCTTAAACCTTAGTTTTGGATAGATGTTCATTAACTAAAATGTTCTGTAAAAATAATATGCTACGTCGTTATATCGAGCCCTATTAAATCTTTCAAATTGCAAGTGAATGAGTCCCTAAATAAATATAGCTTCATGAATTTATCATTAAGTGTCATCAATCCCAGGGCATACTGAAATCATATACCTGTGAACTTGCTGTTGTTTGGGTAAAAATTCTCTCTCTGTCTTCAGTCAGGTGCAGAGATGAGTAATCTGTGAAATAACATGAAAATATTTTTTAATCATTGTATTCCATTAATTCTTGATTGAATAACGTCCATATATTTTCGTGCTTAGTAAAATGTACATTTCTTTTTAAGTCTTCTAATCCCATCTTTTTTTCTTTATATTATTATTTATAGTTCCAAAAACAATGTACATAAATGAGCAGTAAGGCAGGTCTATAAGTGCATGTTAAAACTTGTTATTACTTTTATTGTAGTCTCAATTTTTTTTTTTTAATGATGACTAATTATTAATTAATTAAAATATTATTATACGTTAAATAAACAATAACTGTTATCCATGTTACCAACAAAAAATGAAGTGTTTTTTGTTCCATAACTACATAATTAAATGATATACCTTTCAAGGTGATCTTTATGGTGTTCAAAGGCTGCAAATGCCACTCTCTGTGTTGAGTCAGCTGTAGAGACAATGAAACTGTGAAATAAGATCGAAATCATTTATAATATTTAGCTTTATCTCTATCAGGAAATCAGCAGCAACACAGATATATTTGCATAGATGCAAAACATAAAAGCATATTCATCAATGTATTGTTAAATCAAATCTTTTTTTTTGTAATGATTACTAATTATTAATTAATTAATATATTAATATATTATATTATTAATCAATAAGTGTCATCAATTCCAAATAAAAAAGAATATAATTTAATGATATACGTGTAAAGATGATCCTTATCCTGTTGAAAGGCTACAAACGTCACTTTCTGTGTTGAGTCAGCTGTAGGTACGCTGAAACTGTCAAATAAGGTGGAAAGCATTTGTAATATTTTGCTTCATCCCTCTCAGGCAATCAGCAGCAACACAGTTCTATTAGCATAGATGCAAAACATAAAAGCATATTCATCAATGTATTGTTAAATGAAACCATTTTTTTGGTCCTGATTACTAATTATTAATATACTAATATACATTAATTAATCAATCAATAACAATTCCAACTAAAAATACTTTATTCCTTATTTTTAACAAAAGAACAAAAGAACATAATTTAATGATATACCTGTAAAGGTGATGTTTATGGCGTTGAAAGGCTGCAAACGTCACTCTCTGTGTAGATTCAGCTGCAGCGACACTGAAACGGTCAAATAAGAGGGAAAGCATTTGTAATATTTGGATTAATCCCTATGAGGCAATAATCATCATCACAGATATGTCAGTGCATCTAAAAATATACATCTTGTTCGTGGTCCTTTTTTTGTTGTTTTTAATATTACTAATTACAAATTAATATTTTAATGTACATTAATAATCAATTAATCACTGACTAAATGTATTATAAAGATCTAAGCATTAATATATTCCTAAACTAAAGGCATTGTAAAATCTAAAAAATGTTTTCCTAATGATTACTAATAATTAATTAATAAAATAATATACATTAATAATTAATGAATCAATGTGTAAATATCTTCGAATTATTTTTGCATTAATGTATTAATAAACTTTAAGGATTTATTTTCTTAATGATTACTAATTAATAATTACTAACTTAAAGTACATTGTTAATTAATTATTCAATTAATTAATATATTACAAACTAAGCTAAGCATGAAAGTATTGCTAAACTAAATCAAACGTAAATTCTTGTTTGCTCAATTTGTTTAACTAATCCATTTTTATTAATAAATAATTAATTAATTATTGATTCATTATTATTAATATATTGTACCTTTTTGTATTTAATATTCATCAATCAGTATCCTGAAGAGCTAACAATCTCTTTTGATTTTCCGGCATCAGAAAATGTCCAGTCAGACTGTCATCCCCTGAGGAGAAAGTGTCAGTTCTGTGGCAAGTGTGCCCTATATATAGTCTGCGTGCGCGAGACAAAACCGTTGGTTTGGGCTGGAAATCCACCATTTTACAATGTTAATGTCTAAATGTTTAAGTTAATATTGTAAAATGGCGACGTTAGTCTATGTTTCCCGCGTTGCGCGCTCATTTTACGTCCTCCCTATTAGTATTTTTCTACCGTGTACGTCCCTGGTTGTGTTTTGTGAGGTTCAGGGTCGTGTAGCCTTGTTTTCATTTTTTTCAGCCGCCATTTTCTTTTCTCGCTTAGGCGATTTTCAAGTGCCGGAACTACTTAAATTCTACCTAAATTAGTTTTACCTCACTTCCAGACATCCTGGCTATTCTCCCGTGCTATCGGTGAACTTTTTTTTGTATTTTGTGTTTTGTGTTTTTGTTGTATTTTGGTTCGCGCAGTTCAGCCGTTAACTTCGTATTTTTCATAGGTCGTATTTTTTTCTTTCTATGTCCTGCGTCTCGTATTTTTTTTTTCTACGTCCCGCATTCGTCAACTATTTTCAGCCTAAGGCTGTTTGTATGTAGGCTAATTTGTTTGTAGACTAAATCCCGCATGTTACCTTCCCTCCACTGCGAGCCTCGCTTTGCGAGGCTCACAGGTAAGCTCGCCGACGATGATCACCGCCTAAGTGCTCCAAGCGATGAGCGCCTTCGTACACACCACAAAATCTCGTAGTTAAACAATTATAATATGTGCTATATGTATATATATATATATATATATGTATATATATATATATATATATATATATAATGGAGATATGTGTGTATATATATATATATATATATATACAGTGGATATAAAAAGTCTACACACCCCTGTTAAAATGTCAGGTTTCTGTGCTGTAAAAAAATGAGACAAAGATAAATCATTTCAGAACTTTTTCCACCTTTAATGTGACCTATAAACTGTACAGCTCAATTGAAGTCTGCACACCCTCTTATAACTGGGGATGTAGCTGTGTTCAGAATTAAGCAATCACATTCCAAATCGTGTTAAATAGGAGTCAGCACCTGCCATCATTTAAAGTGCCTCTGATTAACCCCAAATAAAGTTCAGCTGCTCTAGTTGGTCTTTCCTGAAATTTTCTTAGTCGTATCCCACAGCAAATGCCATGGTCCACAGAGAGCTTCCAAAGCATCAGAGGGATCTCATTGTTAAAAGGTATCAGTCAGGAGAAGGGTACAAAAGAATTTCAAAGGCATTGGATATACCATGGAACACAGTGAAGACACAGTCATCATCAAGTGGAGAAAATATGGCACAACAGTGACATTACCAAGAACTGGAGCTCCCTCCAAAATTTATGAAAAGACGAGAAGAAAACTGGTCTGGGAGGCTACCAAGAGGCCTACAGCAACATTAAAGGAGCTTTAGGAATATCTGGCAAGTACTGGCTGTGTGGTACATGTGACAACAATCTCCCGTATTCTTCATATGTTTGGGCTATGGGGTAGAGTGGCAAGACGAAAGCCTTTTCTTACGAAGAAAAACATCCAAGCCAGGCTACATTTTGCAAAAACACATCTGAAGTCTCCCAAAAGCATGTGGGAAAAGGTGTTATGGTCTGATGAAACCAAGGTTGAACTTTTTGGCCATAATTTCAAAAGATATGTTTGGCGCAAAAACAACATTGCACATCAATTATGAACAGTTCCAAATACCAAGATTGGCACAAAACCTTCAGTCTTCTGCTAGAAAGCTGAACATTAAGAGGAACTTCATCTTTCAGCATGACAACGACCCAAAGAATACATCCAAATCAACAAAGGAATGGCTTCACCAGAAGAAGATTAAATTTTTAAAATGGCCCAGCCAAAGGCCAGACCTGAATCTGATTGAAAATCTGTGGGGTGATCTGAAGAGGGCTGTGCACAGGAGATGCCCTCGCAATCTGACAGATTTGGAGTGTTTTTGCAAAGAAGAGTGGGCAAATCTTGCCAAGTCAAAATGTGCCATGCATACCCAAAAAGACTGAGTGCTGTAATAAAATCAAAAGGTGCTTCAACAAAGTATTAGTTTAAGGGTGTGCATACTTATGCAACCATATTATTTTATTTTTATATTTTTTCTTCCCTCTACCTAAAAGATTTCAGTTTGTTTTTCAATTGAGTTGTACAGTTTTAAGGTCACGTGAAAGGTGGAAAAAGTTCTGAAATTATTTATCTTTGTCTCATTTTTTTACAGCACAGATACATGACAGTAGACTTTTTATATCCACTGTATATATGCGCACACATATATACACGCACACATATATGAGAGAGGTCAGACAAATTGCGGTCCACTGGAGTACGAACTGGCAACCCACTCCAGTATCTTTGCCATGAATACCAACCAGAGACACATTCAGATTGTCACCAATGTGTTCAGAGAGAGAAAGATAGATTACAGAGGTAGAAAAAAAATTGCATATAAACTATATATTCACAAATGTTAACAAAAGGTTGATTTTGTTGTACTAAATATAAACCATTTATTCAGTATCAAATTAAAAGCAAACTATCATCACAAAACTACCAGGCTTCATTATGAGGTTGCCTCTATCTATCTTTCTATTTACTTATCTATCTAGATGCAGGGTGGCTGTGGGCAGAGAGAGAGAATATGAGAGACACTGTACTCACCCAGTCAGTATGGCAGCTCTCAGCATGGAAGCTCCCACTGAACTACATCTCCCAGCATGTGCTGCATATTGACAGAAATTTGCAGTCCTAATTGGACAGGTCTGTGGGATGGGGCTGCCCATGAAAATTCTGTGACTTTTTCCCTCCCACCATTCTGATTGGATGATGCTTCAATTGACAGACAGGTAAAGTCCTATACAACAGAGCACAGATGGAGTACAACACTATCTTGCCCTCATCTTTAGTACTAGGCCGTCACCAGCAGGGGAATAGATGTGAAAAAGCAGTGTGTTTAAATGTCTGCTGCATAAAGGGATTATAATTTAAAGTGACAGAAGCAGATATTAAACAAAATAAAAGATTTAACATGATATAATTATTTTTAATCTTTATATTATTTAAATTACACAATTAAGTTAGTGATGGTGCTATAAGTCAGCGCATTCATTTTGGAATTTTGGGAGGTCGGTTTCCCATTTGCCCCTATGCACCAGCCGCCCCTGTATATATAAATACTTTCTTACCTGCCCGTTGCTGCACTCCACTTCCTGGGATGAGAAGGGTCCACTACAGGTCAGAGGTCCGAGAGGGCTGCAGGGGCCAGCAAGGTCCGAGGGGGCCACAAGGGGCAGAGGGAGGCCACAGGGGGCTGTGGGGGCCACAGGGGCTGAGGGAGGCCCCAGAGGTTCATGATGGACCACAGGGAGCTGAGGTAAGCCGCAAAGGTCCGTGAGGGGCCAAAAGTGGTTGGTCTGCGGGGGCCATAAGGGGCCGTGGGGGCCACAGATCCTGCAGGGGGCACAGGGAGCCATAAGGGGGTTTTAAGAGGTGCAGAGGATGCATGGGTGGTCCATGGGGGCATAATGGGGTCTTGGGGGCCACAGGGGCCCCTGGGCCATGTGGGGGCCAAAGTGGGCGATAAGGGGCTGCAAGGGACCCATGGGAGCCCCATTGGACCGATGGGAGCCCCAGAGGATCTGCAGGGGCCTCAGGGGATCCACAGGGGACACAGAAGACCCACAGGTTCATGGGAGGGCCGTAGGGGCCACACGAAGGCCAGGGGGGCCACAGACAGGGGGCCACAGGGGGGAAACGGCCACTACAGGGGACCTATGGGAGGTCCGCATGGGCCCCTCAGAGGTCAGGGGCCTTGGTGCCTTGCACCGTCTGCACCGACAGTAGCTCTGCCTATGGACACACAAGTATATTTTGTAACTAGTAAGATTCAGTAAACTTCTGTACCTTTGTTTCTACAATATTTCTGTAAAATTAGAAAAATGTATTCTACATGCATTTGCTTTTGTTACTCCAAATGTAAAAATGCTTTGGTTGCTAGAACATGCAGTTAACTAGGTTGGGCAACACATTTCTTTGATACTGATTGTTGTTGTTTAGTCCTACAGTCATGTCCTACTCCCTATGGACCACAGTGCCCTCTGAGCTCATTCAAGCCCATATTAATTGCTCAATTACCTCATCTATCCATCTCCGCCTCTGCTATCCCCTTATTTATTTTCATAAAACCATCTATATTAACAAACTGGCATTCTTTCAGATGTTCTTACATTATTCATAACTATATTAAGTAACCACAGAAACAGAATTATGAACACTAGATCTCAATCAGTTTAACATGTTTCTCTTTCCTTAATACAAATATATTGTTTTTCATTCTATGTTCTGCAGCCAGATGGCACACACTATTAAAATCACAGTCTTGCAATAATAAAACACTGATAAAACTTAACAAGCCATTTGAAGGCATGCTGTGGCTTCTATGTTCTTCCTTATACCAGATTTTTTAATAAAATGAAGGATAAGGCTTCTTTTTGACGTTTTGATCTTACACCAGTCCCCATATTACTAACCAACAGCCATGGAAACCTAAGCCCACAGTTCTTTCATGAGACCCATTGATCATTTTTGTGAGGATCCAGAGTGCCCTCGCTTTTGTTTGATCAATGTTCTCTTTTCCACGAGGGGTGTTTCAAGGATGAAAAGAAAGAACTGTTGTGAATCATACTGTGAGAGGAAACAAAAAGATGAATTGTTAAAAAGCTACAACAAATGAAAAAATGTGAAACCACACTATAGTAGGCAGTTCCTGTTGCTCATTGCTTGTGGGTGCCTACCATCCAAGTAAATGCATTTGTTATTAGGCCAGGAAAAAAAAATGAATGAAAAGCCAGATGTGAAGAATAAAGCTCATATTCTGTTGTTAAATCACCTTATGGAAATGGCTAAAAATAATCTATATATATATATATATATATATATATATATATATATATATATATATATACGGTATATATATATATATAGAGAGAGAGATTAATCGCTCTAATATATATATATAATGTTGTAGGAGTGGTTGTGTCACATAATTATGTGCATATGCATTTTCTTTTAAACTCTACTTCTGTAATAAAAGATTTGGTATAGATTACAAAATCATGGAATAAAGGGCGTTACTTCCACCTGACTATATATACATATATACACATATATATATATATATATATATATATATATATATATATATATATATATACACACACACATCATGTGTACACACAGCTTATTGTCTAGAGATCTCTAACAAAAATTAACCAACATTAGATCACTAGCTGCGACATGTCAGTCAGGTGCCAGTAAGGGAGAACCTGAAAAGTCAGTTTACTAAAATTATAGCAGTAATGGTAGAACATATGTACTATAGTAGTTGTTTGGTTCAGCATACACTGAAATATCTTTTAAATGCTATTAGGTGCCAGCTTAAATTATGCTAGATATATATTATGATTTTTGTGGTTTACTAGGAATTTGACAAAAGAGCCAGTAGCACCCACATGCTGGTCCAATTAATGGACAATTAATTATATTCCTTCCGCTTGTTAATATATATATATATATATATATATACTAGCGACTTGCCCGTCAAAAAATGACGGCAATAAAATTGTAAGGCAGGTAATGCTGTTTGCCACAGAGAGTAAGTGTTTTGGTAATCTGAGATCCTTGTGCGCTCATTGCGAGGCTAGCGCTGAGCGCCTTCGGCGCTCATTGCGAGCCTCTAGGTTTGTGTATTTGGTGTTACCATAGGCGCTTTGCGCTCATTGTAAGTTCCGCAGTGATCTGGTTTTGTCGCTTATTGCAAGGCTCTCCCCTGTTGTAGTTTGTGTCCTATGAGCACCGTTGGCGCTGCTTGGGGGTGGCACGGTTAAGATGTGTTTTTTTGTTTGTTTGCGATAGTGTGGTGTTAATTTGTTTTTGTTTTGTGTATATTTTTTTTATGCTAATTAATTAATGAAATAAGAAGTTAATATACTTTACCTGTTTGTAATTAATATATGCAGCAAGGAATGTGCTGAAGAGCTAATAATCTTTTTGATGTTCCTGAAGTACATAATGTAGATTTGCAGTGTTGTTGAGCTGAGGTGTAAGTGTCAGCAATGTGTGCAGTGTGTAGTATAAATAGGCTGCTTGCGCAAGGGGAAACCATTTGTGTAGCTGGGTACTTCCGCATTCTGTAAGTTAGTTTTGTAAAATGGCAGCAATTTTTTATTTTGTAAGTCCTGCGGCTCACATTTTTTTGTGTAATTCCGTAGTTAGTAATTGCGTGTTTATTGTTTTTTTTTCAAAGTCCCGCTTGTATGGTCGTTTGTAACCGGTTGTGAGGCGCCGTAGAGCATCCACCTCCGCAAATGCGGCCCCTTTCCTTCGCAAGCGTCCGCATTTGCAGCTTGCAGTGAGCCTGTGGCTCATTGCAGCTGACGTGGGAGCCTACACCTCCGCAAATGCGGCCCCTCACAAAGCGAGGGGCCACATTTGTGGTCCGAATGCGAAGGGGGTCATAGGGATGAGCTCCTATGGCGCTCATCTCCACCAGCGCAAGGAGCGTCTTCTGCTTTCTCACCAGGGAAAGATAGTAGTCCCAAATATAGCATAAGTTAGATTACTAAACTACAAAAAAATTGCATTGTTCACATATGACCTAAACTTCTTCACATAAAATACATATACGCTGTAGGATCTTAAAGTTTTGTGACTCTTTTCCTGTTTCATATTGAGCACCAGAAAAACAACAATTATCAGTCCTCAGACCAAATGAATAAACACAGAAAGATCATGTTCCCATTTGATTGCAATGCAGTCTACACTTGTTCTAACTGTACTGACCTATTCAATAATGTCTGTTGAGAGGATGTGTCACTGGTTCATATACTTACCCATTTGGCACTTCCTCATCCTTCAACCAAGATGACAGTGCAAATTAATCTTGTTTTTAGACATGTACTTCACCCAAGTAAAACATTGGCAGACGTTAAGTGTCAGATGTACAGCTTGCCCTTTTGAGATGCATAATGGCACATTTCTTCTTACATTTGCCTGTTGTATTTCTTCTTACATCAATGGAAGTCACTGGATTTGCGGGGAGATTTAATTTAATCAATTATTGTAAATAATTAATGGAGTTATAAATATATACAAAAGTATTTAATATACATATCCAATATTGCATAAGTTTGTCTCACACACTGAAATGAAAAGCATTTGAACTGCATCTGATAAAATACAGAAACATATGAAATGAAACAAACATATAGAGATCTGATACTTTAGGATGGTCTTAGAGTGATTTCATAAGATATTGTAAATGACGTAGAGATATTCCCACTTTACAAGTAAAATAAATATAAAAAGTCAAAATCATATCAAAGACAGTTACCCATATTTTTGTAGATATTCTTTTAAATGGTATTTTACAAAACACTAGGTTTTGACCTAAAGAGAAAAGTAAACTATGCATAAAAGTGTAGAGCAATACCACACAGGCAGCAGACATACATTTCCAGACACAGCAAGATACCAACAAGAGGAAGCTGGACTACAGTCAGGCAGTGTGGCTCATTACCTCAATTACCATGATTACCAAAGAGGATGTTGTGTTAAAGTTGACATTTCTGTGAAACTGATAATTGTTTGCACTTGTCCTAGGTCTATAAAGGTTCTCGGACTATAAAATGACAACAGTTGGAGCAAGTCTGTTATGAACAATGTATATACAAGAACATTGAGCTTACATGTTCTGGATTCTCATTGCTGCTATTGTTTAACCTTGTTGTTGATTGGGCTTTTAACTTCCCTCAACTATGAACTCCACTTAAATTGGCCTCAGTTACAGTATATTATTCCACTGGCCCTAGACTAAAAAATAGACTCTTGCTTGATCTTATCTCTCCCTGTCTCAATCCTTCAACCTAACCCAGTTGTACACATTGCGGCATTGCCTGTAGTTGAACTACTCAAAATTATTGTCTAGGGGAAAAGATCTGCTATAAATTTTGTAACTACTTTAACACATTTTTACAGATACCTTTCTGTAGATTTTTTGACCAATTAAAAGTATTTTTATATTTCATATTCAATTATGGCTGAGTAGTCAGCTCCACATAGCCATACAGTAAAATAATTTTTTTTTTTTTTCATACTTGGTACCAGTTTTCTATAATGAGTATTTTAGTTGTTGATAGTTTTCAGTAGGTTCTTTATACTATACAGGCCCTCTACAGACTTACATCAAGATAGAATTACAGATACCAAGCTGCTGTGAAACTCCTTGAAGGTCTCCCCACTCATAGGTATGGGCGCACTGCCATGTGAACAGTCAGGGATTATGAATTGGTGCTTTTACAACAGCCACTGTTCTGTTTCTTTTTACATTTTGGTGATTGGCTGCAGCTTAATTTAAGCTTTAAGATTCAAAACAAAGTAGGCTTCACTGGACTTTACTTCCATGTGTCCTTCTCCTTGGGGTGAGCTGTTTTATTTAATGTCCTGAATTGACTAACCCCATAAAGGAGCAATGTTGTTCATAGTGCCAAGTGGAGTTTAAAGATTCTTGGCTCCGAGGGATACTTTGTGTTTGTTTTGACTAACTAGCAGAGATCTGTGCACTTCAATAGCCCCACAACAGTTCTGCCCCTTCAGACTTAACCTAGAGGTCTCATTTCCCTTCATTCCATTCCATTTTTTGTTATGTGAGAACAAGAATTTTGGCAATGCTTACCGTGGCTCATTAAATGGTGCCTGCTGCTGACATTCTGAGGCTGGCATTAGAATAGGGCAAATTGTTTTTTTCGACCAGTTTGGGGAGAAAAATGACAGGTGGTCCCAAATTAAGCATTGATTCCCTCTCTTCAAATGCATCTCCACTACAGACAGCATCAATCTCAAAGAGGGATTTGTTCCATTAGCACAAATTGTGGTCTAATTGCAGTAATAGCCATCATGCTGCTTGTCTTCTCTTGGGAAACTGGCACTGTAGCCCTTACAAACGCTCCAGGCAAGACTTTTCCTGGTGGAACAGAGTCAAATAAATTATATTGTTTTTTAATTATCTGCTATATATGCTATGTAAGGACATGAGTTAGTTTGAAAATATTAAGAAATATAACATACATGTAACATATGAAAGCAAGTTTGAAAATATATAAGACAAATAAAATATATTGAATATGGAAAAATATATGCTGTACTGTTATGCAGTAAAAAAAAAAAAGCTAAAATAAATTTAAAATATGTAAATATACTCAAAGGGACATGGAATGTTTGAACGATGCTCTTCAAACACAGCACTAAAAAACAAATGATATAAATGGGTTAATTGTTGTAAAAGAGTTGTGCAGAGCCTGCTAATCATCTAGCTGCCCCTCTTAACTGCTGTCTGGAGCTTCCTTGACTCTGCAGGTTCTGAATAGGCCACAAGCACTCTGCCCAAAATTTAGTACACTATGGCCTGCAACAGTTACAGATCGATTCAATTGAACAAGCCCACAGCTACATGGACGAAAGCCTAAACCATAAACTATGCACCCGTAAGTAGCATTTCAGGCCATGATCATGATCAATTAAGCAAGCCCGTAACTACCGATTTAGAAACATCCAATAGTAAATGAGACCGTCATCATGACGTCAGTAAAGCATGGAGGTTAAATGTCAATCAATTAGCGTTTAGAAGTCTGATATGCGATCAGACTTGCAATCCTACAATGTACAAAATAATAAAAATGAATGACGATACTATTCTAGTCCATGTGGATGGCCTGATATGTATAAACTCCTTGACTACTGAGATGGATAGAACACGGAAATAAAACATTAAATAATTCATTTTTTTGCAGATTTGCGAGCTTGAGACTGTTGTGCAATTAATTCTAATGTGTTTCATCGCTTTCCCCGTCTTTTAAAGTGCAGTATTGATTTTATTTGCTTTTACAGTGCTACAAACAGGTATTTAACCCCCCTGCGAGTCCTATCTGAAACTCGTAGGATTTCCTTCTACATTTGCCATTGACGGGTTTGAAGGCAATTGCGGGCTTGTAATTGTAGCAATTGAATAGCGATTTGTGATTGTAACAATGACAGGCTTGAAAGATCAAAGGCTTAGAAGGGTCAGAGTTACAATTTTGACAACAGAAGGAATTTTGAGCTTCTAACCCGCAAAAAAATCAATACTTCACTTTAGGAAATGGGGAAAGCAATGACAGACATTATAATTAATTGCACAACAGCGTTAAGCTGTAATCAAGGAGTTAATACATGTCAGGCCACCCACATGGACTAGAACAGTATAATTATTCATTTGTATTATTTTTACATTGCCAGAGTGCAAGTCCAATCGCATATCGGACTTCTAAACGCTAAGGGCCTCATTCAATTGCGATTTGGCCAATTGAATAGGGCTCTAAATAAGCACATAGCATATACTTTTTAAAGAAGTTTTTAGTTTGTGAAAACCTTGCTTTTGGATAGATGTTTACTAATGGAAAACTTCTTTAAAAAAAAAAGGTTATATGCTTATTTAGAGCCCTATTCAATTGGCCAAATTGCAATTGAATGAGGGCCTAAGTGATTGTGGTTTAACCTCCATGCTTTACTGGCGTTATGATGATGGTCTCATTTACTATTGGATGTTTCTAAATCGGTAGTTACGGCCTTGCTTAATTGATCCTGCCCTGAAATGCTACTTACAGGTGCATGGTTTACGGTTTAGTCTTTCGACCATGTAGCTGCGGGCTTGTTCAATTGAATCGATCTGTAACTGTTGCAATTGAATGGAAGCCTTTGAGTGCCATAAAAGCTAAAACTGCAATACAAAACAATAAAAAGAGCTTCAATTGAAAAGGTTTTTGCAACTTCTCCACTTGATTTTGTCAGCACTATATTATGGTGCAGGTCAGTATTTATGATTACAGGATCTCTTTAATAGCACTGCATTAATAACCAAATAAAAATAAATGTTTGGTCCTTGTAAAAAGAAAATAGCTAACATACTTTAATTATTGTCATTATTTAGACCAGGGGTCAACAATCTTTTGGAAACAAGAATATACCATACTTCAGAGCAAAAACAGAGCCAGGATATAAAAAAAATATTTGCATTGCTGAAAATATATCGCTTAACATGGCTAATAATAGCATATTCTTTACTCCAAGAACAAAGTGATCTAGAAGTGACAGGTGATGTAAATTGCAGTTACTTATGAAATTAACAACATTATACTATTTATATAGAACAGAAACAGTAACTACAGATGGAAATGATAACATGAAGTGCACTTATTTAAATGTAGTGTAACTTTCTATCTATTAAATATTGTCTGTTTTTTGTTTTTTTGCATTATAAACCTTAAAATGTTTTTAGAAAGAAAAAAACACAATAAATTAAAGAATGTGTTGGTTCACTGTGATGTGCAAATATTCCATAGTGGGTGCTACCACTTTTTCTTCTACGTGTCTGTTTATCTGTGGGCTGTGACCATGGGTGCAGCTACCTCAACTGAAGTATGACAAATCATTAAGTCTTACTATTGAATAAAGCATGCTATAAATGTGGAGCTACATTAATATATAAAATAGGTATAGATAAATAGAAGTGGAAGGGCAAGAAAATGCGTTGGTGGGTAAGAGTAATCGATTATGTGAATTCCACAGACACTAGCTAAATTGTATATTTCTAAATCTATTTTCATGATTATGACACTTACCGCAACATTCATCAACAATGATATTCATGATTGCTACATCACTGTAGTCAGCATTGAACTTTACAACACCTCAAGAGTGGCATGTGAGCTTAAAACTAAAGTCTTCCATCATGATCATGTTTTGATCATATTGTAGTGACTGATTGAGGCACTCAAGAGAACAAAACTAATCCTAAAATATTATCTGGTGAAATTAGATACACCCAAGTGACTCTTATTGTTGTTTAGTGGTTCAGTACTCCAGGCACATGACTGCTTCAACCAATTTCTGATATTTAATAATGGTACTGAGTATGAGGTTGTTTTTCTTTTGATAACTATTAATGATATTGCAAAACTGTTTTATAAGAAATAGAAAAGGGGTCTATTTCTTATGGGTGCATAATGTGATCTGTGTCTAATCATTATGGTTTAATATATACAATAGAGGTTAAGGGATGTCATGTCTTAATGAAGCTCCTGGAACAGAATATACTACTTTTAATTTATAACTGCATTTCAGGGGTTTTCCCTGAAAGTCAAAATGCAGCAATAAACTGTATGAATCATAAGTATCTACCAATGAGATATAGAGTAAGGCATAATCTGCTCACAGAGAGGTGTTTCCGGTGACATTTCCTTTTAGATTCCAATAAGTATAAACAAGTTTTTTGCATGAAAAAATACACTGTTATACTAAAACCTGATCTTTTAAATGCTTAGAACATTTGCATTATATGTCCCTGTAAGCATTTACAAAAGCTAGTTCATGAGTATTACATATTTATCCCTGGTGTTATAGACATTGTATGGTTTTATCATGTCTAGTTTTATAGACAATGATTGTTCTATTATAAGTTTATATTGTTGCTTTGGGGCAATACATATTTATTTATAGTGCAAAATTGAGGCCCCCTTGCACTATTTTTAGAAAGTAATAAATAAATAAACAGAGCCTTTAAACAAGCCTTTACATACATACTTATAAATGCAATTATTCGTAATTGGTGGTTCCCTTTTCGTGTCTGAGCCAATCCTCTCTCAGAAGCATGTACATAAGAACCACAAAGAGTGGTGCAATTCAAGCCTCCAAGAGAAGAGAGGGCAGGCTAACTGACAAGTATAAAGAAAACATACAATAGTGGTGCCAAACACAAAATAAACAAAATGGTACCAATGGAATTAGTGATTTGAGGCAATATAGATTGTCTTTCAGTTTTATCTTAATCAGTCCAAGTCCAAGTATGGATCAATGACAAGCTGCTATCCTGAAGATTTTGAGAGACCTCCCTACAAAGTAAATCAGCTTGATAAAAAAGAATTTGGAGGAGATTGCAAAAAAGTGAAAAAAAGCACAGAAAAATATATGGTCATGCAAGTTTGCGTTATTTTTTTTATACATGCACAAATGTTGTACCTACAAAATATATGGTTAAATGGTTAAATGGTTATCTGCTTAATACTAGAAAAGTCAATTATTTGGCTTAAAACATATGTAGGACATGTTTTTTCAATTTATGTATTATGGCAGATTATTTACACTTTTCTGAGTCTTAACTTAAAATAAATGAGGTTTTACATCAGTATTATGAAAGATATATATTTTTATAATATTAATTAGCTAACCTTAGATTAGTCTCATATTCTGTGGCTATAAGGTAAAAAATTTTAACAATACTTTTGTGTGTACTGTCAGAAATTGTGGACATCTTTCTGTAGTTTTTATATTTTGTAAGTACAATCTTTCGTGTGCATTAAAATAAACCAAACTTACGTCACCATATATTTTTGCTGTTTTTTTACCTTGTTGCTCTCTTCTCCAATTTTTTTTTCTCCAATATACTAGTATAAGTGGTAAAGTCAAACACAGTTAAAGAAGAGACGCATGCCTGAGATAAGAGAGAGAAAGAGAGAGAGAGAGAGAGAGAGAGAGAGAGAGAGAGAGAGGGGAGACAGTGAAAGACAATGGAAGAAACAGAAAGAGACAAGTAAGAGAGAGAGAATGGATTAGGATAGGAGTGAAGGGGAGAGGAAAGAATGAGAACATGTAAAACAAAAAGAAAATGTGAGGGAGCAAGAGAAAATAAAAAAAGGAAGAATGAGGAGACAGTAGCAAGGAGGGGCAGAGAAGCGAGGGGAGAAGAGAGATAGAGAGGCATGGGAATAGCAGGAGGGAGAGAAAAGGGAAAGAAAAAGGGAGGGAAAAAGTCTGGAGAGCAGAAGAAGAGTAGAGAGATCGAGAGAGGTGAAGGGAAGAGGAATTATAGAGAGCAAGACACAGAAGGCTGAGAGGGAAAGAAGAAAGTGAGATGGGGGAAGACTATGAAAAACAGAATAAACTCCAAAGGGTAGAAGTGAGTTGGAATTATATGAATCAACTGAATATATTACAAGAGTAAAAAAATAAAGGCAAAAATAAAATATTGTGCAAGAATTGGTGCCTGAAAAAGTATACTAGTTATTTGTAATTACAATGTTGTGTTTGCCTACTGTTTCTGCTGCTTCCCGCCATGTAGGCTTCTCAGTCCTGACTGCCCATTCCATCATCCCAGAATCATTGTTGGGGGGGGGGGGGGGGTAAAAAGCATTCCTAGCTAAAAGCTTTCCTGGAAAATACAGACCTCCCCATAGAGCTGGCAATGCATGATTACATTTAGTTTTGCTATAATGCATATACAGTGCCTTGCAAAAGTATTCACCCCCTGACTTTTTACCTATTTTTGTTACATTACAGCCTTAAGTTCAATGTTTTGTTAATCTGAATTTCATGTGATGGATCAGAACACAATAGTCTAATTTGGTGAAGTGAAATGAGAAAAATATATAGATAAAACTATTTTTTAGAAGTAGAAAACAGAAAATGGGCATGTGCGTATGTATTCACCCCCTTTGTCACAAAGCCCATAAAAAGCTCTGGTGCAACCAATTATCTTCAGAAGTCACATAATTAGTGAAATGATGTCCACCTGTGTGCAAGCTAAGTGTCACATGATTTGTCATTACATATACACACCTTTTTTGAAAGGCCCCAGAGGCTGCAACACCTAAGCATGAGTCACCACTAACCAAACACTGCCATTAAGACCAAGGAACTCTCCAAACAAGTAAGGGACAATGTTGTTGAGAAGTACAAGTCAGGGTTAGGTTATAAAAAAATATCCAAATCTTTGATGATCCCCAGAAGCACCATCAAATCTATCATAACCAAATGGAAAGAACATGGCACAACAGGAAACCTGCCAAGAGACAGCCGCCCACCAAAATTCACAGACCGGGCAAGGAGGGCATTAATCAGAGAGGCAGCACAGAGACCTAAGGTAACCCTGGAGGAGCTGCAGCGTTCCACAGCCGAGACTGGAGCATCTGTACATAGGACGACAATAAGCAGTACGCTCCATAGAGTTGGGCTTTATGGCAGAGTGGCCAGAAGAAAGCCATTACTTTCAGCAAAAACAAAATGGCACTTTTTGAGTTTGCGAAAAAGGCATGTGGGAGACTCCCAAAATGTATGGAGGAAGATGCTCTGGTCATCAAACCCGGGACTGGGAAACTGGTCAGAGTTGAGGGAAAGATGGATGGTGCTATATACAGGGATATTGTTGAGCAAAACCTGTACCACTCTGTGCGTGATTTGAGGCTAGGAAGGAGGTTCACCTTCCAGTAGGACAATGCTGCTAAAGCAACACTTGAGTGGTTTAAGGGGTAACAAAAATGTGTTGTAAATGTGTTGGAATGGCCTAGTCAAAGCCCAAACCTCAATCCAATAGAAAATCTGTGGTCAGACTTAAAGATTGCTGTTCACAAGTGCAAACCATCCAACTTGAAGGAGCTGGAGCAGTTTTGCAAGGAGGAATGGGCAAAAATTCCAGTGGTAAGATGTGGCAAGCTCACAGAGACTCATCCAAAGTGACTTGGAGCTGTGGTTGCCGCAAAAGTTGATTCTACAAAGTATTGACTTTAGGAGGGTGAATAGTTATGCACATTGCCTGTTTCTGTTAATGTGTCCTATTTGTTGTTTGCTTCACAATAAAAAATAAAAAAAACTTGTGAGCATGTTCTGTAAATTAAATGATGCAAATCCTCAAACAATCCATGTTAATTCCAGGTTGTTAGGCAACAAAACACGAAAAATGCCAAGGGGGTGAATACTTTTGCAAGGCACTGTACTTTGGTTTAAAATACTAAAACCAAATAGGATCACCTATTCAACTGTAAATTAACAATTAAGGATGTAGGTTTCAAAAATGCCTTTCCACTGAAGCATTATTCACTCAGAGCAATGGAATAGCAGGTGGTTTGTTAATTTCTATAAATTCCTTAATGTTCTTCTGCTTTTTGACTTCATACTGTAAATTTAAAAAAAAGTAATGAAAAAAAGAGGATAAATGCAAGTTAGCTCACTTAATTTCATAAGTAAGTTTTTAATTTGTAACCTTCTAACAACAATACATTAAAAAGACACTTAGTGGTCTAGCATAATTACAATAATAATAATTAATATTATATATATATATATATATATATATATATATATATATATATATATATATATATATATATATATATATATTATATTATATATTAGTCTTTTAATGGACTCAAAGTGCTTCCTTAACTTTTAACTAGTAAATATGAGTAAAAAAACATTTTCAATTTATTGTGATCAAAAATTGATATTTCAAAAAAATAACTTGTTTCCCCTTCATCTTCAGGCTGGAGCACCTCCCATCGAAATTTTTCTCTGTAGCTGCCTCATCACTGCACAGTACAGCACAGTTAAATAAAATTACACTCTGCTGCTAATGATAAGAAGATGTTAGATATTAAAGCAGCTCCATCACAAAGATGAGGGGAATCCATCAATTTATTACAGTAAGCTAAAAAGCTTTTTTTTTTATACTCATCTATAATTCTTGAAATGTAGGAAAGCTGAACCATTAAAGTGAAGAAAAGACCATTTCAAATACACATTGCACCATGTTATAGAAAGGATTTGACCACAGTGGCTCATTAAAAAGTCCAGAACTTCAGATAACGATTAGAGAAAATACAAAGATTGATAGAAACAATAAATAAAAATACATGTATTTTTATTTTTTGCTTCCTCATATCATATTTATTGTTTCTAATATAATTTTTTGTATTTTCTCTAAGCGTTATCTGAAGTTCTGGACTTTTTAATGGACCACTGTGGTTAAATTCTTTCTATATGGTATTTTGATTAACAGAACTTGATAATTTGCAAAATAATTATAGCCGTTACATTTTTTAATTTTTAGATGCAATTACTCTTTACTCCAGGCTTACATTTTCTTTACTAAACCTGCTTCTTGGAGCTTCTGCTTAAAAGGGTCTTTGCAAACTAATGAGCATTGGGACTTGTGTTATGTATGTAGAGAGGGGGAAGTTGCAAAAGTCATCATGACATAGGAATAGTGTGGGAATAAACTAACCTAGGATAAATAACCCAGGATAAAGGTGCAAGTGTCATCATAACATAGGAATGGTATGGGAATAAACTAACGGTTTAGATGCCATCAGTATGATGTAAGTGAATTCACTTATTATCATGATTAGTATTATGATTAACCCTTCAATTGCCACAGAGCGGCAAATCAATATAGCCCAGGGCGTCAAAACACTTAATTCCACCTCTGGCTTAATTGCATATAAAAGTAATACATTAGAGGCTGTAGTAAAACATTATTTCTAAATGGAGTTCTTTAAAAGAAGCTATTTTACATTTTTGATCACAGTATTCCTTTAATGTTGTATTATTGTTATTAGAAAATATAGTGCTTCTCTTTACCTTATAATAAAATAATTCTATTTTGAAAAGGTTTTAGAATATGTTGTTGTTTTTTAAATAAACTTAAATTCTAATAATAATCACCTGTAATCATAATCAATGTAATCAATAATCATATATAGATCAACAAAACCTTAGGTGACCAGGAACTGAATGATGTGTTGAGGATATGGATTTCCCCACGGTGATTCCTCCTTAGCTGCTAGCTCAAAGATGGATCTTTAAATAGACCTAAGAGAACAAGTTCAGTCCAGGTCAGATGATGTAATCAGCATGAGTCACAAAGCTTACTTTTCTCTACTGAAGTTATTTAATTCAGTGAAAATAGTCAATATAAAAAGGCACATGTTGAGTTCAAAGGCTTGTTATTCTTTTTAGACCGATTAGCTACAAAGTAAAAAAAAAGAAATCATTTTTATTTCTAATATATATGTGATGTTGCCAACTGATTCTTTTTCCTCTAATATCTATTAACTCTGCTGCCAAGGACTCATCTGTTTTATAAATCAACATAATATTTAAGTGTATAGTCACCAGGTTCCCTTATAAAAGACCTGCAAAAATGCTGCTTTCAACCACATCAGAGACAGGAAAAGGCAATTGTACCCACACGATTAAAGACAAAAAAATACAAAATATTCTTTCATCATACAGTAATGCTGTGATTGCAATATTGTGTGTATGACATCTAGTAACCTATGTGATAAGTAAATATATACCAACTGCATTTGAAGATTAATTCACTGGGGGTACATTTGCAGTTGAAAATGGATATTTGAGTCTGTTAAGTAATGTAGCACACACATAAATCAAACCTCTTTATGACTGTTTAAATGATACAGTTTGCAATATTTTCCTTGGTATTTCACAGGTTCCTTCCTTTTGGAGGTTTTTACATTAGGTTGAAAGCTTTCTTCTGTCATGCTAATTTATTTTTCTTCAGACTGAAGGTGGTGCCTGGGTTACCGACGAGATATGTGCCTGAGAAAGTCTTTAGGTCGGATTTGTATGTAACTCGGATTCCTGATGAATAATAATAATAATAATAATAATAATAATAATAATAACAACAATATATTCATATGTGAAAGTAATAATACAGTGTATTTCTCTAATAATAATACCTCTGTTACAGAAACTATTGTACTGTTTATTTTACTTGAAACTAACAGAATATAAAAATCACCTCATACTAAAGGTATTGGGAGCCTGTCCTTATGTCCTTTTGTCTGCAAGTCGAGTTGTCTGTAACCCAGGGACTCCCCCGATTCATTTATAAGAACTACACTATGGTGCATTCTACAAAATGATAACTAGTAAAGTCATAGGCAGGGAATATTGTACTCCTCTCTATTAACATATTTTTATAAAGTGCTCACATATTACTCAAAGCTATAGGCAAGAGTACATTGATTACAGTATCTACATGGAACGTAACAATATAAATGTGAACCTTTTGATATACAGGAGGTTAAGGATCCTGCACATGAGCACTTACATGCCAAGTTGGGAGTGAAAGACAAAAAGAATGGAAGAGATGCCCAATAGGCTTTTCATATCTTCGATTACCATACTCAAGGCAGTCAAACGACTTTGAGTACGGTAATTGAAGTGAAGAAGTGACAAAAATTGACATGCTGATTAAGTGGTTGGAGATATAGCATGTGAATCAACAGAGAACTGTAAAATACAAAAGGAATTGAAAGATTGAAACAAGGAGATATTAATCAATCTTGCCAAATGCTGCTAAAGTCTAGATTAACAGAGATAAATGGTGCTTGGACATGCCTGGAAACACGTTATTACTACTATAATAGTGAGTTCTTTCTCGTTGAAAAGTTGAGTTCAAACATTTTAGTGCAGAGGGTCAAGTAGGGGCTCAAGTGAAAGAACACATTAACTCTAGATTTCTTTACTTTGAATCAAAATGAATCGCTTCTATAATTGTTACAAAATATTTTGGCGATATATTTGATAAATATTGGACATATTTGCTTTATTTTGCCACTCATATTTCTCAGTATAAGAGCTGCCATTTTATCTATCATATTCTCACTCATTGTTCAATTCCACCACCATGTTTAGCTGAAAAGATAACATTCTAGTGGGGTCGGAGCAATCCACACAGTTGGGCAGTCTCCACTTACAACATGCCAGGGGGAGCTACTAGTGCAATTCATCACGCTAGCAGGAAAGCAATTAGCCAACAATTAAAGTGTAATACATATTATTGAATGGCACACAACAATGGCATTACAATGTGATGATTTTGCCCCTCTGAGCACCTTTGGCGCTCATCGTGTGCCCTGCACTTAGGGGCGCTCATTGCAAGCCTCCCCCATGTACTTTATAAGCCTCATGCTTCATCACCTTACGCACTCATCATGAGCCCCGCGCTGATCGCCTTTCCCCCCATGTACTTTAGGGTCCTCGCGGTTAGTGTTACTGCCTTGGTTTAAGTGTTACTGCCTTGGGGCCTCATTCAAATGAGATTTGGATAGGGCTCTATATAAGCACAGAGCATATTTTTTGACAGAAGTTTTTAGTTAGTGATGACCTTGCTTTTGCATAGAAGTTCACTAACTAAAAACTTCTATCAAAAAATATGCTCTGGGCTTATATAGAGCCCTATTAAATTGGCCAAATTGCATTTGAATGAGGCCCTTGGTTACGAAGTTAACGGTCGAACCGTGCACATTCACAAACACCAAAAGCACAATGGTTAACCACCGAACCGCAAAAAAACAAAAAACACTAAAAACACACAAAAAATGTTTTAAAAATACAACATAACATCACCCACAGCACGGGGGAACAGTGAGGATGTCTGTGAGTGAGGTGGAAATGCGATTTTGACGACTTTCAACACAAAATCGCCTAAGCGAGAAAAAATATGGCAGTCGAAAAAAATTAAAACGAGGCTACAAGACCCCGGACCACGCAAAACACTGCCAAACGTGTAGCAATTTCACACAGGAACGAACGAAATACAAAATACACTATTACAAATTACGGAAAATGCTTGCGAGACGTGTAACACATTAATAACATTACAAATCTACAATGGCGCTTTACTCAACTACACCAATGGATTTCCCTTGCGCACACAAACAATTTAGAATGCACAGTTGGGGCATTTATTACACTTCAGCATCACAGCACCAACACTCAAACTGTAAATTGTATGATGACGGAAAATATAAACAGATTGTTAGCTCTTCAGGCTATTGATTGCTAAATATATTAATTACAAATTGGTAAAGTATATTAATTTAGTCAATAAATAATTAATTCATTATTGATTAAGTAAATAAAGATAAATATATATCTCTCTTTATAATGAGTGACGAAGGTGCTCAGAGGAGCAAAAATAGACAAGACAAGAGGCGCTCATTGCGAGCCACGCGATGAGCGCTGAAGGCGCTCAGCTCAAGGCTGGCAATGAGCGCCGAAGGTCCTCACAGTACAAAAATGTTTACATTGTGTGTCAAACAGCATTCCCATGGCTTCAAATTGTATTGCCCCTTCATTTTTGACGGGCAAGTCGAAGGTAGAATATATATTCAATATATGTACCTGTATATACATGTTTACATATACATTTATGTTAAGGATAATATGTTTTTATTCATGGAAGCATGTTTGTGCTGTACAATAATATGTATTACACGTTATTTGTTCAATAAAGTTCTCCTTCCCTGCTGGGAGATGAATCTCACTGCAGACTGTATAGAGGTTCCATCTGTCATTTTGTAAGTGAAAGCTATGACATTATCTGTAAACATTCTACTGTAAAAGAAGATGGAGGAATATATATGCAGTAATATGAGCGGCAAAATAAAGTAAAATGTTTATATAAAGTGTAGAGGAGATTCATTTTGATTCAAAGTAAAAAACATTTTCCTGTCTTCAATGGTCCTTTAAGCAGTTGTAGAAAAGCCGTTCTGGAAATTTTGAGACTAGCAACATTACAGTGAAGGGTTCTTTATCTGAGTGATAAGTATATGTTTAAAAGAGAAACTTGCAGATATTTAGGCAGAATATGAGAATATGATTATAGTTGGATAAGTATGACTGTGAGGAAGTGGACTAATTGTGATGTAATATGATAAAAGGATGTTGTGGGATTTTTCATTTCAATTAATTTTCCTAATAATGATCTGCTTGTTTTTCTCTTGAATTTAGAATTTTGGGTGTGTAGACTTTTATGTCCCCTGCGCCTCTACTAGCTCTGCCTCTGTATTTACCACAGTCATTCTCAGTTATTTATCTTTCTTCAATACTGTATATACTGGAGTATAAGCCGAGGCACCTATTTTACCACAAAATACTGGGAAAAATGAGTGACTCGAGTATAAGCCGAGGGTGGGAAATGTGCTGCCCCCTGAGTCCCTCTTGTGCCCTCTGTGTCCCCCTCTTGTGTGCCCTTTTCTTGTGCCCCCCCCCCTCTCTCCCCTGTGTCTCTTCTCCCCTCTCCCTCCCCAGTGTCTCTTCTCCCTTCTCCCTTCCCTGTGTCTCTTCCCCCCTCCCTTATCACCCTCCTCAACCCCCTCCTCATTCTCAACCCCCCTCCTCATTCTCAACGCCCTCCTCAACATTTCCTCCTCAACCTCAACCCCCCATCCTCATCCTCAACCCCCCATCCTCATCCTCAACCCCCATCCTCATCCTAAACCACCCTCCTCATCCTAAACCACCCTCCTCAGCCCCCTCCTCATTCTAAAGCCCCTCTTTAACCTCCCTCCTCAACCCTCTTCCTCAACCTTAACCCCCTCCTCAACCTCAACCCCCCTCCTCATCCTCAACCCCCCATCCTCATCCTCAACCCCCCATCCTCATCCTAAACCACCCTCCTCATCCTAAACCACCCTCCTCAGCCCCCCTCCTCATTCTAAAGCCCCTCTTCAACCTCCCTCCTCAACCCCCTTCCTCAACCTTAACCCCCTCCTCAACCTCAACCCCCCATCCTCAACCCCCCATCCTCAATCCCCCCTCCTCATCCTAAACCCCCCTCCTCAACCTCCCTCCACAACCTCTCTCCTCAGCCCCCCCTTCAAAACCTCTCTCCTTAGCCCCCCTGCTCAACCTCAACCCCCCTCCTCAACCTCAGCCCCCCATCCTCAACCCCCCCATCCTCATCCTCAACCCCCCCATTCTCATCCTCAACCCCCCCATCCTCATCCTCAACCCCCCATCTCAACCCCCATCCTCATCCTAAACACCCCCATCCTCATCCTAAAACCCCCTCCTCACTCTACCCCTCTCATTCTAAACCCCCCTCCTCACTTCCCCTCTAAATACCTCCCCTTCTCCCTTTCCCCTCATTTATCTCCATCTGCAGCTGCTCCTCCGCTCCTCCACGCTCCTTCCTCCATCTAATGCTAATGACGTGGCGCGCATGTGACGTCACGTCATTAGCATATGCCGGGACCCCGACGCAGGAAGGAGCGTGGAGGAGCGGAGGAGCAGCTGCAGATGGAGGTAAGTGAGGGGAAAGGGAGAGGGGGAGGTATTTAGAGGGGTAAAGTGAGGAGGGGGGTTTAGGATGAGGAGGGGGGTTTAGGATGAGGAGGGGGGTTGAGGATGAGGAGGGGGAGGGAAAGAGACACGGGGGGTTCGAGAGACACGGGAGGGGGGGTAGAGTGACTCGAGTATAAGCCGAGGGAGCCCATTTCAGCCTTAAAAAAAGGGCTGAAAAACTCAGCTTATACTGAAGTATATACGGTAATTAAAAAAATATAGTAATATAAGCCATTACTTTCAGCAAAAAAACAAAATGGAGACTCCCAACATATATGGAGGAAGGTGTTCTGGTCTGATGAGACTAAAATTTAACTTTTCGGCCATCAACGAAAATGCTATGTCTGGCGCAAACCCGGCACATCACATCACCCAGCCAGGACTGGGAAACTGGTCTCATTTGAGGGAAAGATGGATGGGGCTAAATACAGGGATATTCTTCAGCAAAACCTGTACCACTCTGTGTGTGATTTGAGGCTCATCTTCAAGCAGGACAATGACCCCAAACACACTGCTAAAGCAACATTTGAGTGGTTTAAGGGGAAACATGTAAATGTGTTGGAATGGCCTAGTCAAAGGCCAGACCTCAATCCAATAGAAAATCTGTGGTCAGACTTAAAGATTGCTGTTCACAAGTGCAAACCACCAGCTGAAGGCGCTCATTGCGAGTCACGCGATGAGCGCCGAAGGTTATAATTGTAAAGCAGGAAAGTTGAAGTACATGGGGGCAGAGGCTCGCAATGAGTGCTAAAGGTGCGACAAAGGTGCGATGAGCAACAAAGGCACTAAGCATGTGGCTCGCGATGAGCGCCGAAGGTGCTCAGAGGAGCAAAAGCCTCACATTGTGTGGCAAACAGCCAGTCTTTTTTAATCCCGTCATTTTTGACGGGCAAGTTCCTAGTAATTATATAACAAACTAGCGACTTGCCCATCAAAAAATGACGGCAATAAGATTGTAAGGCAGGTAATGATGTTTGATTGAGACATTAATTATGTTGGTGTTCCGAGATCCTTCGTCGCTCATTGCGAGGCTGTTGGTTGTTGTATTTTTTTTCTGATAGGCGCTTTTGGTGTTATTGTTTGGTTGGCGGTGATGTGTTTTTTGCCCTTCTTGCAAGTCTTTGTGTGCTATGAGCAGCGTTGGCAGTCGTTGTGAGTGGAGTTATTTTTTTTGTGTATATGTTTTTTTGTATGCTAATGAAATAATTAACAAATTATTAAATTAATATAATTTACCTATTTTGAAATAATATATGCAGGAAGCATTGTGTTGAAGAGCTGACAATCTGTTTTGATGTTGCTGCAGCATACAGTGTCGGTTTGCACTGTTGTCGAGCTGATGTGTAAGTGTGAGCAATGTGTGCAGTGTAAATAGCGTGCGTGCGCATGGAAAATTCGTTAGGGTAGCTGTGTACTTCCGCATTGTGTAAGTTACTGTTGTAAAATGGCGACTAATTTGTATGTGGTACGCGGCTGTGGATGATTTAGCGTCCTTGTTAATAGTGTATCTTGGAGCTCGTATGGCTTTTTCGGAAAATCTGTATGTGCTTTGTGGTGTTTTGCGTGTTTAGGGTCCTGTAGCGTAGTTGTTTTTTTTCGGCAGCCATTTTTTCGCTCGCTTAGGGGATTTTCGTGTGTGTAAACTCTTGAATTTGGACTTAAATTGAGGTGTAACTTCACTTGCAGAGGTCCTGGGTGCACCCCCCCCTTACTGTGTGTAAGCTTTTTATGTATTTGTTGTGTGTATTTATTGGGTTTTTAATGTCTTCATGTGCGCGCGGTTCGGGCGCTAAGGTCGTATTTTTGCGAGCTCGTAATGTTTTTTTTTCTAAGTCCCGCGCCTCGTATTTTGTAGATGCTAAGTCCGTAAATTTTGCGGTGTAAGTCCCACCTGCGGCTCATTGCAGCCGACGTGGGAGCCTCCACCTCCGCAAATGGGGCCCCTCGCTTCGTGAGGGTCCGCATTTGCGGGCCTAAAGTCGTAGGGGGTCATAGGGAAGAGCGCCTATGGCGCTCATCAGTAGCACAAGGAGCGCCTTCGTCGCTCCTTGCCATCAACTGTGAGCCCACTGTGGCATGCTCACAACTATTATAGGTGACTAGCGACTTGCCCGTCAAAAAATGACGGCAATGTGATGTATATGTTTGTGAAGTTGTTTAGTTATTTAACTATATTTTTGACCCTTGTAAGTATTGTGATATGAACATGTATTTTTTGAAAACGTTGATGTAATGGTTTTTTTAAAGAAATTTGTATCTGAAGAATTGTTCAGTTTAATATACATATAATCCAGAGAAAAGTAAAAAGTAAAAAGAGTTTTTTAAACGTGGCGAATTTTAACCTGAAGTTTAAAATATATGTAAGCAATAACCTTGAAAGTATATATTTTTAAAATTGAACTTTATTTTTTATGTAACTTTGTAATTTTTGCAAAACATTTGTCTAATTTTCAACATTATAAACAGGAACATAGTAAAAACATTTTGTAACATAATTTTCAATTAAAAGTATTAACATTTGAATGTAAAAACAGTTTAACTTTAAATTAATCAGTATTAACATGCAATTTATATCAGAATAATTGTTAAGTTTAATATACATTGAATGTAGAGGAAGGCATACAGTAAAAACTCTCCTTAAACCGTACGTAATTAAAGTAATTCATTACAGAGCACATAAACTGTCGATAAACATTAATGTAGGTAGTAATGTTAAGATAACATAGAATCTTTACATTGTGACTTAAAAGGTGCTTGAGCTCTTAACATGAACTTTGTAATATGTTGAATGAAATAACTTGAAAATATTTTTTTTAAACTTGTAACATTAGAAACATTAACATAGTGACTTAACATTTTCACATAATTTTTAATAGAAATGCAAGGCAAGTATTTTGTGAGGCGAATTATCCATAAACATGACTTCCATTAATTATGACTGAATTAAACAACCAATTGTTTTGTATTTTTGAATGTTTTTCCAAAATGTTTGCATGGCTTTAGTTTGTATCCTGCAAAGTTATAGTACTTCATAGTAGACAATGTTTTTAGTAAAAATACGTCCATCTTCTAATAAATCACCTTGACTTTCATTGTTTTCAATGTAAACTTTAATAGCCTGTGGATTTTTGCAGCGTGACAACGCAACGTACAATTGACCATGTGCAAAAACTGGTTCTTCCAAGTAAATACCCACAGATTTGAAAGTTTGACCTTGTGATTTATTAATGGTCATGGCAAATGCCATAATAATGGGAAATTGTCTTCTTTGAAGTATAAAAGGGAGACTACTTTCACTTGGTGCTAAATCTATTCTTGGTATGAAAACTCTCTCTCCTTTATGGGTCCCAGTTAAAATTTCAGCATCTATAAAATGGTCCTTTAATTGTTGAACAATTAATCTTGTGCCATTGCATAGGCCTTTTTTGGGGTTCATATTTCGCAGTAACATGATAATTGCACCTTTCTTTAGCTGCAAAATATGTGGTGGCATTCCAGAAGGAGTTAAAGAGTTAATGAATTCAGTTGAAAAGTTTGCCTGACTTTCATTGTCATCAGCAAGTACAGAATCAGCACTGTGATAATTTCTTTGTGGTGCATTAATTTTTTTTAAGATTTCATTATTGAGTATTAATGCATCTTTATTTTTACACGTCAGTATAACTTGGTTGGCAAGCTCGGAATATTCTTCGTTATTTATGCTCCCTTCAAATATAGCCGATATAATATCTTGTTGACAAATCATATGAGGTGGGATCTCTACAGTGTCGTCAGGTAAATGTAGTATTTTTTCTGTTCTGCCTTCTCCAATTTTAATAAGCCAATCATTGAAATCAGTTTGGCCTTCTGATCTCATATTTTGTTGCAGTTGAAGATGGGTAAAATGTTTCCATACTGTACTTGACTTTATACATGTTTCAATAATGTCTGTTCGATTTCCATGTACAACGACAGGTAATGTTTGTCTAAAATCGCCACCCAACAAAATTACCTTTCCACCAAATGGAAAAATATTATCCATGACTTCACGAAGCAAACGGTCAATACATTGGAGGGCATAGCATGACATCATTGTGGCCTCATCTATTATAATTAATTTACATTTCTTCAATTTCTTTGCTTGTAAGGATGTCATGCGAATATCTGACACTGAATTTTCCAAAATAGGCACTGGCAGTTTAAATCCACTATGAACAGTTCTTCCACCTTCTAATAAAAGTGCAGCAATTCCAGTAGTGGCAAACGCCATTGCTATTTGTCCTTGTGCTCGTACTGAACTCATTAATAAATTGTACAAATATGTTTTCCCTGATCCGCCAGGTCCATCAAGATAGAAATAACGCTCTGTCACCATGTCATCATCTATAGCATTTTTAATGGCATGAAATGCTTGCAATTGTAGTGTATTTAAAGTGGCAAGTCTTTCTTCTGTTCTTTCTGCTTGTAGTTGAATGTCATAGTCTTCAAAGTTAATGTCATCTATTAGACCTGGATCAGGCAAATTAAAACTTGCACAACTTAATCCATGAGTTAAAAAGACTTCTTGAATTTCCATTAAGGTTTTTAAGTGTGCAATGGGTTCATTGTATCGTCGCATAAAGTCTTCAGCCATATTACTTTTAAAAGTCTCCCACAAAGCTAATGCATTTGGAGCATTTGAGAAGATACAAATAAAAGCAAATTGTTCTCTCATCTGTCGTGGCATTTGACATTGTGCTGCTTCTTCTAAACATCTTTCCCACTCTATATCATCAGCGAGTAAGTTTCTATGTCTTGCAGCTAAATGGAAGGATTCATATACAATGTCTCCATAATCCATTCACAAAAAACATAGTGATATGGAATTTCAATATATAAGTATTGTGTTGCTTGAGCATCAGTGGAATTTAATGCAAACCATGCAGTTAGTGTAGTGTGACGATCTTCACTTTGGGCCAATGCATTCATTTCATTTCCAGCATGGAAATATACTAAATGTCGTTGTGGCAAATGTACTGCTAACCTATATACTGCATGTGATCTATCATGCATTTCAAATTTTAAAAGCCGCCACATAGCTTCTGGCGCACTGACATAGCGAGCATCTACATGAGATGCAAGTTCATCATGTACTAACTCACTACTTTCAGGGTTGTCTGCACTTTTGACGACTACAGTAGCTGCATCGTAACCTTTGTAAATATATTTGTAGACATATTTAATGGATTTGATGGAAGTGCAGGCTTCTACGTTGATGTGGGCGTTGTACTTCATGAGTAAATGTGGATTGTAGGGTACTACATATCTATTGTCCACTTTTTTTCCACGAATAATGGCACTATCTCCTTCTCTTCTTTTATAAAGTGGATATCCATCACAATTTACATATGTTTTGTCTCTATAATCTTTTGGAAAATCTTTTGAACATTGATTATTTTCCATACATGGTGATTGTGGATTAAGGTCTCCACAGGGTCCATGAATCATGCGATGAGTAACAATCTCATATAGTCTACCATATAGTTCTGGATCTGGTAGTTCAGCAACTATGACTGCATCCACTTTGTCCGAAGTATCTAATTTCTCTTTCTCTTGAAGTATTATGAGAAGATGTGCATGTGGAAGGCCTCTTTTTTGAAATTCAATGGTATATACATAAGCAAGACATTTGCCAAATAACTGATTTATAGTGAAGTCACGTATTAATTCATTTAATTTGATCTTAAAAACTCTGGCTACTAAATCTGGTCGATCTGAAGCACTTTGTCCAAGAAGTAGATTTTGATTAATTTCTGGCCATTGTGGATTACATGTAAATGTCACAAATAAATCTGGTTTTCCAAATTTTGTCACAATAGCCATAGCATCATTGTATCTTTCTCTCATATTTCGAGGAGATCCTTGAAAGGAAGATGGTAAAATGATGGCTTTGCCAGCTGTCATGTCTCTGCTTGTAGCCACGTCAGCAACATAGTCCATGAGTCCACAATATTGTTCTACACGTAGTTTATCTTGTTGATATTTTATAAAGTTTAAATTATTTGCCTCAACTTGCAAATATGAATCAATAATCCATTGTTGTGTTAGTTTGCCACCACATAAAATTGGATTAAATTCATCTCTAATGGCAATTTGAGCAACTTTAAATTCAAGCATAGAAACATTATTTCGGATTCTGGCTTTAGCATTTGGGTAACTGGGAAGGGTTAATTTTGGTTGCCAACCTGCTTCTCCGTGTGGGAAAAAGATGGGATATGTCATTGGATCTAAATTTGGACTTAAGATATTAATATTAATAAATGGTTGCTCCTCATTTCTGGGATATACTCTAATGTCTCTTTGAAATGGTGGTTCTCCTTCATCATTCTGAAAGACCATTGCAACCTCATTTGATGTTGGCAAGTTATAACGACGTTTATCAGTATGTCTGTCTCTTTTAAGCACCATATTAACCTTTGGCATGGGTAATTGATGTCTTTGTGCATGAAGTAGTTGTTCATTTTCTACTTCTGCCAATTTTTTGTAAGCTTTACTGTAGGGATTGTTGTCCATAATGTTATTTAGCTCTATAAAAACACTGGGTAAGCATTTTTTATTTTCTTCCATCTGCATACGTTGGTCAACAGCTTCCATTGTATCTAGGACATATAGTTGAGCGAATTTTCTTTGCTCTCCTTCCTCTGGATGTAAATGTGAAGTCCGATGATAAATTTGTCCTTGGACTTTAAAACAGTAAGGACCATGTCCTGGTACATTAGCAGCCAATGTTGCCCCCATAGATGCAAATGATATGGCACTATTGTAGGATCTTATGTTTGTCTTAAAATTTTTGTAATTTGGAAAAGTAGGTTCAGTCATAATATTTTGTAAATAGGTTGGAAATTGTTTCCTTTCTGGAAGTTTGAACTTTCCTTTTTGACAACAACTAATAAATTGTCCATCTCGGGGTCTCTCCTGTTTAAAATAATAAGCCTCACAAAATTGACATTGAGTAGTCATGTCCCCACAACTATGAACCTCTACTGCTAAAGACTTCAGTAAAGGACAATTTGCAAAGCATATTGGATGTTGACTTTCATATTCATCAGATGAAAAGTCATGAAATGTTTCAACAACAGGTTCTAAATGTTTAGTTTTTTTCGTATATTTTCTTGGTATATGTTGGACTTGTTTGGTTGAAATGTCCTGTAAGTTTTTAGTAAGAGTTTGTAAATGCTTTGTTTTTGTAGTTGCTTTTTTTGGTCTGTCTTGACTGGTATGTTGTAAAATGTCGTCTGATGTTTTCGGAACAGTTTGTAAATGCTTTATTATTTTTTTATTTTTTTTGGTTGTATCTTTCATTTTTGCAGCTGATATTCTTTTATTTGCAAGTCTTTTGCGTTCTTTTTCTCGTCGAATTTCTTTCTCCTCCGGTGTCTGCTGGGCAGCCCATCTCTCTTGTCTTTCTCTATTTTGACGTCTTTTCTTCTCTTCTTTGGTCTCGTTATCAGCCATATTAATCTGTAAAGGAAAAAAAATAAATGTAATTGTGTATATTTAAATTTGTAATTCCTGTTAAAGATTCTTGTGCACAATTGGTGAAATAAAAGGCAAATCATTAATGTATCATTTATATTTAGTTAAATTTATAATTCCTGTCCTCACTGGCTAAGAATTTGGCCAATGGAATACTGCTGTAAATAAGCATGTTACATATTTTGTTAAAATAATGGTTTTATTTATTAAAAACGTTGTTTGTGGATAGATATTTACCACTGCAAAACTTCTTTGCTAAAAAAAAAAGTGATGTGGTTATTGAGCTATGTATTGCATAGTAGCAATTTAAATAAAATAAGGGAGATAGTAAATTAATTATTTTATTTTTCTGTTGACACAGATGCAACTGAAAGCAGTTTCTTTAGTTTTATACTTTAGTACTTATTATACTTTACCTTGGTTGAAGTGTGATTTAAATCCGAATGTTTGTTGGTCCTCGGTTCAAAATCGTTGTCCAATGGTGTGGTCCTCTGTTGGAAGTCCTCGTCCGATGGTGTGGTCCTGTGGCGATAGCCCTCGTCCAATGTTGTGGTCCTGTGGCGATATCCCTCGTCCGATGTTGTGGTCCGTTGGTGAAAGTCCTCGTCCGATGGTCTGGTCCTGTGTTGAAATTCCTCGTCTGCTGGTCTGGTCCTGTGTTGAAATTCCTCGTCTGCTGGTCTGGTCCGAGTCCTCGTCCGATGGTCCGGTCCTGTGGAAAAAGTCCTCGTCCGATTGTCTTCACGCAGTATCTGTTGTAATATAAAATAGAAAATGTTGTTTGAGTGAAATGTCTTTTAAATAATTAAAATAAGAAGATAAATTTATTTTGCTATGTGTTTATGTTATTTTTTGTACAATCCTGTTTTGTGCGCACCACTTGTGGTATACTTATTTAACCTTTATTGGGATGCTTATAGTTAGTGAAACATGAAATAATATAATTAATGTAGTTTGCTATGGGCCTCATTCTATTAGCGGCCGCAGCCGTTGCGGGGCCGCAAGGACCGGCCGCAAGCTATTCTGCTATTCTATTCCCTTATGGCCGGAGGCTCCGGCAGGCTTGCGGCCGGTGCCTTGCTATCTCTTGCGGCCGCTCGCGCCGGAGGAAAGCCTTTGATCTAAAACGGCCGCAAGAGATTTGCAATTCAATTGCTCCGGGAAACCTCTCTGCAAGGCTAAAAGCGAGCCGCAGCTTACTTGCAGGAAAGAGGTCCCGCTAGCACCAATTAAGCACATAAAATAGCTCAAATAAAGCCATCCTGCACTTTGAGAAGACTATAAAGGGATTTTAGGTGTTAGAAAAAATAGCACATAATTATCCTGTACTCAAATCCGTAAAATATTTTATTTTTAATATCCGTAAAATATCAATGTAAAAAGTCCAGAGTGCTTGGAGCACCTCAGACACACCCACGCCGCAGCCGGAAAATAAACAGTTAATTTGAACTCGGGTTTGGGCAGATGTGCAAGCTTGAGAGTGGGTTCCTTTTAATCCTCATGTCCCCCAATATGATCCCTAGCATTTACAGAGCTGTACAGTGCAGGCTTGAATTTATTTTTGAGTTTTTATATTTCACAGCTTACGGCCGGTTCCAAGATATGCGGCCGGCCGTAAAAGGAGATCCTTGCGGGGCCGTATAATAGAATCGCGAGTTAACTGAACCCCCGCAAGGAATCGCAGCCTTACGGCCGATTTACGGCCGATAATAGAATGAGGCCCTATGTGTTTGTGTTAGTTTTTGACAATCCTGTTTGGTGCGCAGCACTTGTGCAAAAGTTATTTCTTCTTGATTGTACTGGTTATAGGTTGTTAAACATTAAAGAAGAATGTTAAAGTAGTTTCCTATTAGTTTGTGTGATTTTTTGTACAATGCTATTAGGTGCGCAACACTTTTGTTATTCTTATTTTTGCTTATTTGTAAGGCTTATAGGTTGTTAAACATTGAATAAGAAATTCTGTTTTGTGTGTAGCAGTTTGTGTCTCATTCAATTGCGATTTGGCTAATTGAATCGTGCCCTAAATAAGCACATAGCATATTTTTTTAAATAAGTTTTTAGTCATTGAAAAACTTTATTTTGGATATATTTTTAGTAACTAAAAACTTCTTTTAAAAAAATTGTTATGTTGTTATTTAGACCCCTATTCAATTGGGCAAATTGCAATTGAATGAGGGCCTTTGTGTGTACCATATGTTGCATAGTTTGCCCCTCATTCAATTGCATTTTTTACAATGTAATAGTACTCTAAGGCCCTCATTCAATTGCAATTTGGCCAATTGAATAGGGGTCTAAATAAGCACATAACATATATTTTTTAAAGAAGTTTTTAGTTAGTAAGCATCTATCCAAAAGCAAGTTTTTCACTAACTAAAAACGTATTTAAAAAAAATATGCTATGTGCTTATTTAGACCCCTATTCAATTGGCCAAATCCCAATTGAATGAGGGCCTAAGGCCGTTATTGAATTGCAATGTAGAAAATTGAATAGGGTTGTAAATAAGCACATCACATATATTTGTTAAAATAGAATAAGGGCCTAAAAGTGCTTATTTATAGCCATATTTAATTGTCCAAAATAGCAATTGAATGAGGGCCTTTGGTTACTGCATTTGTTATATTGTGAGCTCCTCATTCAATTGTGTTTTGGCTAATGGAATAGAGCTCAATATCAGCACAGAGCATATTTTTTTACGGAATTTTGTATTTAGTGAACTTGTATCCAAAAGCAACGTGTTCACAAACGAAAAATTTCCTTTAAAAAATATGCTCTGTGCTTATATAGAGCCCTATTGAAATGGGCAAATCACATTTGAGTGAGGCCCTTGGCCATTAAAGATATATAGGTCCTCATTGAATGGCAATTTTGCCAATTGAAGAGGGCTCTATATAATCACATAACATATTTATTGAGCAAAGTTTTTAGTTATTGAAAACCTTGATTGTGGTTAGAAATTCAGTAACTAAAAAGTTCTGTATAAAAAATATGTTATGTGCTTATATAGAGCCCTATTCAATTGAGGAAGTCGCAATTGAATAAGGCTCATGGTTCTTTCTTGTTTATACTTAATACTTTACCTTGCTTGAAGTTTTGAATGACAGACGGTCCCCTCCTGCCAATCTTAATGCGCCGGTCTTCTTGTAGTGTCTGTTTGAAAAAGAAAGTGAAATAGTTATTTGTATATTTATAATTGTTCATCTAGCAAAGCATGGCCTTTTGAGCATGTAATGTCTTGTTGTATCTTACCTCTTCTTCTTTGTTGGTGTTCTTTAAAAGGGATTGTGCTTCACAGTGCACGGTGCAAATTGTTGAGGGACGCTATTGATGCAGAGTCTGTTTGAATATTCAAAGAAATAAAAAGATTCAGCTTTATATGATCTATTGAATTGCAGTAAATTAATGTCATTGAAATATAGTTGTGTAATTTTTTTCAATTAACCTTATTTTTTGGTGGGGGCTACACACATATGTCACATACATGAAGCACATTCCATAGTTTAATGTAATTATTTTGTGTACGTGTGACATATCAGTATACATGACTCAAATTTATATGTGCGTGTCACATGTCACTATACATAAACCTCTGTTTAATATTGAATTATGTTTTTTTGTTGTTTTGTTAAATGAACCGTATTTTTTTTTTGAGCCTATACACATAAATGTGCCATACATGTCACTACATAAATGCTATATTTTTTTTTTATTTGTTTGACCTGTCCTGATAATAAATGTAATATATTATAGCTTACCTCTCAGTTGTAATTTGCACAATGCAAAGTAGTAAATTAGTAAAGAATTGTCTTCTCAAGTAAAAGCAGCAGTTATCTCAGAAGTCACTCCGTTCATCACCTGAGGAGAAATGTATTTTTTTGTTTGAAATAGGCAGTATTTATAAACTTGTAGAAAGTTTATATAGTGCTGTGGAGCTGCTGTGTAAGTGTGAGCAATGTGTGCAGTGTGTAGTGTAAATAGTGTCCGTGCCCGACGAAAATCCGTTAGGGTAGCTGTGTACGTCCGCATTCTGTAAGTTAGTGTTGTAAAATGGCGCCTAATGTGTGGTACGTGGCAGTAGCTGATTTAGCGTCCTTGTTCTTGGACCTCGTCCGGCTTTTTCAGAAAATCTGTATGTGTTTGGTGGTGTTTTGCGTCTTTAGGGTCCTGTAGCCCCGTTTTCGTTTTTTTGCGGAGGCCATTTTTTCTCTTGCTTAGGTGATTTTCGGGTGTCTAAACTCTGGTCCTGGGTGCCTCCTCTTGCTGTCAGTAAGCTTTTTATGTGTTTGTTGTGTGTATTTATTGTGCTTTTAATGTTTTCAGGTTCGCGCGGGTCGGCCGTTAAAGTCTTATTTTTGCGAGGTCGTAATGTTTTTTTTTTATAAGTCCCGCTTCTCGTATTTGTGTGTCGTAAGTCCGTAAATGTTGCGAGGTCCGCAGTTGCTGTGTGTCGTTAGTCCGTAAATGTTGCGAGGTCCGCAGTTGCTGGCAAGGCGCTCCTTGCTCCTTCGGCGCTCCTTGCCAGCAACTGTGGCCCTCGCTTCGCAAAGGGCCGCAGCGTTAGCAACAACTTTTGACAAACCGCACTTATGACAATTAGATATGTGATAATTGAATAGACCAGGACCATGTATGGACAATGAAGTACACATTCATGCACAGGACATAGGAACTAGTAATTAAAGGAGATCACAGGGAGCACAAATATACTTATCAGGATAATACATAGGCTATTACTACAAGCAGTAAACTCAGTGTGCATCATTAACCCCCATAATATAATGACATCTTACAAAAAATGGACAGGAACCAAAAGCAGGGACAAAAATAAGAGAGCTTGCAAAATATACAGTAAAGCAGAGGTTGCTACACCGCTTCATTCAAGAGACAATTAGCTTCATTTAAGTGATCACTAGACCACAAAAAAAACAGCTGAAAGTGTTTTATTATTTATTTAATTGAAGTAAAAGACATTACAAATCATCCATAAAAGTGTTTTTAAACTTTTTGACAAAAGTACACAACATAAATAATTTAGACAATATTTAAGCTTTTTCTCCATTTTTTCATTTGCATGGTATCTCAAACTAATAAGCATCTCCATTGACTTAAAAGAATGAGAGGG
Organism: Discoglossus pictus; assembly: GCA_027410445.1. Classification (NCBI taxonomy): domain Eukaryota; kingdom Metazoa; phylum Chordata; class Amphibia; order Anura; family Alytidae; genus Discoglossus; species Discoglossus pictus. The sequence goes on from CM050166.1 coordinate 168,596,654, forward strand.
TATTTACTTTTAACCTAGTAACACGATGAAGGATAAGGCTTAGCACATCTGTATATAAATGAGATTTGTGTGGTAATGGATGGACTTCTTTATTTTTTGGGGGAGTACAGTTATCTTACGAAAGGTTAAAAAGTTTGCATCTGAATTTCTTATATGGGAAAATTTTAGGGAGAAGTAGTCATCGGGCCATCCTACCAAGTTTACTACAGACATTTGGGCATAATTTCTTGTTGGTTGTTATAACCAAATGGAGTTATCAGAAGATCATCTAGATTTGTTCCTTAAAGAAACACACACATTATTCATGATAAAACAGTGAACTCCTTAAAGAGGAGAAAAAAAGGGTATTGAAAATATCAAAGTGAGGTAAAATTAATCAAGGATACATGAATGTAGTACTTTGTGTACCCTCACGTTACCAAGATAATGGCAATGTGTCTTTTCTTATAATATTGGTTGAGGTGGAATAATATATATAAATGGATCTGAGACCATTCCTCAATAAACAATCTCTCCAGATCCTTAGGGCCTCATTCTATTATCGGCCGCAGCCGTTGCGGGGCCGTAAGGACCGGCCGCAAGCTATTCTGCTATTCTATTCCCTTACGGCCGGGGATTCCGGCAGGCTTGCGGCCGGTGCCTTGCTATCTCTTGCGGCCGCTCGCGCCGGAGGAAAGCCTTTGATCTAAAACGGCCGCAAGAGATTTGCAATTCAATTGCTCCGGGAAACCTCTCTGCAAGGCTAAAAGCGAGCCGCAGCTTACTTGCAGGAAAGAGGTCTCGCTAGCACCAATTAAGCACATAAAATAGCTCAAATAAAGCCATCCTGCACTTTTAGAAGACTATAAAGGGATTTTAGTTGTTAGAAAAAATAGCACATAATTATCCTGTACTCAAATCCGTAAAATATTTTATTTTTAATATCCGTAAAATATCCATGTAAAAAGTCCAGAGTGCTTGGAGCACCTCAGACACACCCACGCCGCAGCCGGAAAATAAACAGTTAATTTGAACTCGGGTTTGGGCTGATGTGCAAGCTTGAGAGTGGGTTCCTTTTAATCCTCATGTCCCCCAATATGATCCCTAGCATTTACAGAGCTGTACAGTGCAGGCTTGAATTTATTTTTCAGTTTTTATATTTCACAGATTACGGCCGGTTCCAAGATATGCGGCCAGCCGTAAAAGGAGATCCTTGCGGGGCCGTATAATAGAATCGCGAGTTAACTGAACCCTCGCAAGGAATCGCAGCCTTACGGCCGATTTACGGCCGCTAATAGAATGAGGCCCTATGTCCTTAGTCCTCGCTTATGGACTCTTCTCTTCAGCTCACCACACAGGTTTTCAATAGGTCTTTGGCCAGCGATCTTAGATTGTCCTTCAGGAATATCCAACTTTAACCCAGTTTTAGCCTCCTGTCAGAGACAGACAGATAAGTAACTTCACAAAGGGGGTTCGTTTTTTTTCTGCATGACCTTCACTCTTTATGTCACACCCACTACTGGTGTTTCACTGTAGAACCCAGTTACAATCAAAGTTATGTTTAGCGAAATCCAAGCAGTAGCATATTTGGCAAGCATTCAAAATAGTTTGTGGATATGGAGGTGGTGCATAATTGTAGTTTTGGACATTTGATAAGGCTCCTGCAACTGTCAAACTGTGGATAAAGTTTTACTCTCTTAAACCAACCTCCTCACTTATATTTTCTTCCAGTCAGCTTCATCGCTGCTCCAGTTTAAGCTTCTTAATTATTGCCTTGATACTGCAAATTAGTATTGCCAGGTAGTTTCTTTTATAGTCATTGTCTGATTTAGGAAGATCAGCAATTTGATTATATGATTTTCTCTCACGTTGATGACTCAGGTGTCCTTAAACAGGTAAAATATCAATAGGAATATATGTAAATTAGAATTTCTTTACAAAAAAATCTAGGGATGGCAATAATTGTAACAAGTGTTTTTGCCAATAATTCACTGTTCATAAAATGAGTAATAATTAAGAATTTGTGCAAATAAAACTTGCCGTGACTTTCTTTATTGTTTATCTTATATGATCTTTACAGGTTGCATATCTTGTCAGGTTGACAAGAATATTCTAAATTCAGGAAGTGGGTAATTTGTAGAGAAGATATTTTTAGCCAACAGAGTAAAGGGGAAGGATGACAGGAAGTACATATACTTTTATACAGCAGAATAGCAGTCATCCCACCTTCACATCAATCATACTCTAGCATTGTCCTCATGTGGACAAATGTCCCAAAGACCAGCCAGCTTCTTACATATCTCTAGTTCTTCTGCTAAAGCAAATTTAGGCCACTTTTGACAGGTTTAGCTGTGGCCCCAGCAACTCACTACCAAAATGTTATATTTTTCATAAAGGTTCTCCAAGGACTTTCTCTCAACTTCAAACACAGCATATGGAGTAAATATGCACTGTTCTTTGGAAAATTAAACCCTGTTACATTTTCTGTTTTTGACAGTTCTGTAATCCATGTTCGCACATTCTGACCTAGGCCAATAAATCAACCTAAACATCTATATGAGAATAGACACCAAAATGAATAATAATTAGTGTGATCATATAGCAATAATTACTCAATTACTGATGCTACTAATTCTACTTAGAAAGAAGCAAGTTCCTTATAGGAACCTTTTGTCAAACTTTATTGAGATGACCTTCCTGTCTACCAAATAGATAATTCGGAAAAACTGTTTTAGCATAGAACCTCAACAAATAAAATTCTGTTAGCACCAGTAATTGAGTAATTATTGCTATATGATCACACAAATTATTGTTAATTTTGGTGTCTATTCTCATATAGATGTTTAGGTTTATTTATTGGCATAGATCAGAATGTGCAAACATTAGCACCAATATATCCCTGAATGAATTGGTTACACAATTTTATTTGTTTAGGTTCTATACACAATCATCTATATAGACATATTTCATTGCTTATATATTGTTTGTTTACAATTCTCTATTAGTGTTTTTTTGTGAATTAGTGACTACTTTGTGAATGTTTTACAACAACAACAATATGTGTAGTGGGATGGGTGTTGTGTGTCTGAGGAATATTGGCCTAGGCATGCCTCAGATGTTAATTGGGCCCTAGCTGACATGACACATTTGGTAACAATTATTACTGAATAGGTAATTGATTGTTTTGAATGTAAATTAAATTGACTTGTTGTTCCAAATATGTCCCTTATTAATTAATTTACTATATTATTATTCAGAATATTAATTATGATTATAATAATATTTATTATTATATCTAATCCTCTAAGATTTTGAGTGTAAAGATAAGATCCACACTCTTGCTTTCTATAAATTCATGATTTATTATGAGGCTAGCAAAATAACAATAATAAATGAATATCATAATACGATAAAACAACATCTCTTAAATTAGCAGAACAAGCATTCTATAGTTTAAAATATGTAGTGTATTGTAGTGCTCTGTCTGTTTGTTTGTAAAGTTACCAGTCCTGTAGTACAGCCCAACCCTCTATACTCATCCTTCGTTCACCTTACCCGTCCGTTAGGGTCATATGTTCTCACAAAGGGATCCTTCCACATGGCCAATACTGGATAGAACCAGTCGAAGTAACTTGAAACTCATGTGTGTATAGTTCATATATTGACTTAGGATCAGGACAACACTGATCAAAGAGATCACCTCCATGTGGCCACACCAGGAACTGCACCGAGGTATATCAGGCCTAGTTATGTTATAGGCCCCCTCAAATATATGTCCATATTATAATCAATAATTCTGATGTCAGACAGTTATCACACTTATATTGTATACAAAAAAGTTTATTTTACTTGTTTTAGATTAATATGTCCACTTTATTATGGAAATACACTTAGAAATGATATATTGCTTGATTGAAAATATTGAAGTTTGGAAAACTGAAAGAAAAGACTCAGAGTCACTTTAAGTTAGAAGTAAAGCAAATTGAATCAGTACAGCACATATATCTATTTTTAGGCCATAATCCACAGCTGGGCTAGGTATACTCACAGTAATTGAGATAGTTTGGCAAAGTTTTGAATTTTTAAATTTGCCATAGAAATAAAGAATAAATGAATGAAAAATTAAGTCAAGAACTATATCCCAGTTCCAAAGAAATTTAGAGTTTCTTGTAATCAGGCAGCCACCAATTCTCAAAACAATTTAAATGCCATTGAAGATGTAAAGATTGAGTTCATTTTTGTCTTTATTTAAAAAATGCAAACAATACTTTGAAATGGCTCATTAATCCACATTACACTCAACATTATTTAGAAACAACACGAGTGACACACTAGTTTTATTTCAGAGAGACAAATTGGGGTACTATGATCTGTTGATGATTGTATGTGCACTGAACACAGCAGCTATTAAATGAAGAGACAATTGGATAGTGTGTCACTGTAGCTTCCCTGACATGTATTACATTATAGTGGGCACCATTTGTCAATCCATTTTCCAAACTAATAGTTACTGTTTTGTTGTAAAGTATGGATTAACTTCTGAGCTGACACAGCTTAACTCAGGATCCAGATGGCTTCTTACATAGCTCTAATCAGATTTAATGTCTCAATCACAATGAGAAATAAACATGCAAAATTGCAGTTTGCCTCTAGCTAAAATTACAGAAGCTCACTGTGTCTTTGTAGAATGTATCGTTTGATTGAGGTACAGTATTTGCTTGAGGGCTTCTGCAAAAAGAATTGTGGTATACCAACTAACCACAATTCATCCAAAATGTTTAACATAAAATAACATTTAGCCATTTTATGGGTCTATAAGCAATAATAATAACCACATTCTTGCCTTAATGCACAAAGGAATCAGGGATTATCATATAGAAGATTATTAAAGGGCCACTGTAGTCCCATATAAAAAATATACTCTATAGAAGAAATAATTTGATAATGTCCAAATTGGTTTGACATGGGGGGGGGGGGGGGGATGGGGCGAACAACCCAACCCCCCAGATTATATAAATAGGGGACACAGAAAATGCTTAATCATATATTACCAGCACTATGAAGCAATATTACTCTCCCAGGAAAGGTCTTGAGCCCGCCCTTTTAAACAACTCTAGGAGAATGCAACAGGCAGCCAAGGCTCAGAAGGCTACCTGGAAAGAGCAACAGAAGGTAGCCCATGATTCTAATCTTTATGTAATTGAATGTTTTTAGGCACCAACTAGGGTTCTACCTAAACAGACCACCTAACTAGGTACCTATAGTATCTGAGCTCATTATGCCTGCAAATAACATACACAGAGCTCAGTTCCACTGAGTCAATTGCACTGCCTTCTTAATACAGCCAAGGATTGATTCCTGTGTGCCCTTATAGAGGATCTTGGCCCTATCATGTGAATTTAATAAAGGCTAAAAACGAAATAATGACATGGAGCAATGGTCGCCAATTACAAATCCAGCACAGTCCATCACTTGAATACAAATGCGATAAAGTATGAGTTCATGATTCAACACAGCCTTCCTCGTAGCATGTTCAACATACACACTGTAGTGTTATAGATCCAGTATCCATTGCAAATAACTTCCACTTATTTCCAGTGAGGTTTACTCAGTTCAATATCCATCCATAAATTGTTATTAGCCCGCATCTTTGGCTCATTTGGCAGTGTGTTTTAAAAAGCAGTCAATAATGATTTCACCCTGTGCTCTAACACTTATGAGCTTGGGCTTTCTCTGGGCATAATATCACTCTGCCTTCTTCTTTAAATAATGCTTTCTAGGGAGGCCCAGGATGAACATATATTTATATGTAATAATGTACAACAGTGTTTTTTCTTCTTTCAAATGCCATTCTCATTGCAGAAGAAAACTAGGTCAAATGTTTATCTACTCTGAGGGCCTGCCCATACCTACAAATGAGCAATAATATACAGTATGTGAGATGTACTTGTCTGTCAGTGAGATCTACGGGCATTTCCTATGGCATTTCCTATAACCCTCAGTGATATTTAAACAGGTGTACTTAATTATTTAAATTTTTGTACAAATTATTTTTTTTCAAAATTTCAAGAAATGCTGTTTTAAATGCATTTTAATAGCATTAAAAGAATTGCATTCCATGTTCCTTTAATTTATTCACCTTTATATGCAATGCTTTATTCCATACCATGGGCTGTCATTGCCTTTTTTTTTATTTGAGCTGCTTTCTTAGCAGGGCATGTCCTTGTAAATTAGTGAGATATTGGTTAGACATATTGAAAGCAATGTAATGTTGAAATGCCACATTTCCATTTTTGCAACTGTTGTCTCCCTCTGCATCCCAGTTTTCTCTGAATCTGTAAAATTAAAACAAAAATGTTGGTTTCCACTACAGTATAATTGCATATAAAACGTGTTGGATGTAATTTATTTTCGTTTCTAAAAACATTTTGTTAAATCCATACAAATGACAAATTAAATACAGTTTGTTATACATTACATGTACCGTATATACTCGAGTATAAGCCGACCCGAGTATAAGCCGAGGCACCCATTTTACCACAAAATACTGGGTAAAATGAGTGACTCGAGTATAAGCCGAGGGTGGGAAATGTGCCGCTCCCTGTGTCCCTCTTGTGCCCTCTGTGTCCCCCTCTCTCTCTGTGTCTCTTCTCCCCTCTCCCTTCCCTGTGTCTCTTCTCCCCTCTCCCTTCCCTGTGTCTCTTCCAACCTCTCCCTTCCCTGTGTCTCTTCCAACCTCTCCCTTCCCTGTGTCTCTTCCCCCCTCCCTTATCACCCTCCTCAACCCCACTCCTCAACCTCCCTCCTCATCCTTAACCTCCCTCCTCATCCTCAACCTCCCTCCTCATCCTCAAGCTCCCTCCTCATCCTCAACCTCCCTCCTCATCCTCAACCCCCTCCTCAACCTCCCTTCTCATCCTTAACCCCCTCCTCAACCTCCCTCCTCAACCCCCCATCCTCAACCCCTTCCTCAACCTCCCTCCTCAACCCCCCATCCTCAACCCCCTCCTCAAGCCCCCCATCCTCATCCTCCATCCTCAACCCCCCCATCATCATTCTCAACCCCCTCCTCAACCCCCCCATCCTCATGTTCTCTCCTCAAGCCCCATCCTCAAACCCCCTCCTCAACCCCTCCTCCTCATCCTCAACCTCCCTCCTCATCCTCAACCTCCCTCCTCATCCTCAACCTCCCTCCTCATCCTCAACCTCCCTCCTCATCCTCCCTCCTCAACCTCCATCCTCAACCCCCCCATCCTCAACCCCCTCCTTAACCTTCCTCCTCAACCCCCCCATCCTCAACCGAGGGGGCCCTTTTTTGGGCTGAAAAACTCGGCTTATACTCGAGTATATACAGTACATTGTTCCTCATCCTATGTGTAGCTATATGCAAACAATACTTTGAAATGGCTCATTAATCCACATTACACTCAACATTATTTAGAAGTGACCTTGTATGACAATGTTTTCATAAATTTAATGTACTGACAAAAATCATTATTTCTTCTTTGTTGGTATTTCCATAGCAGATACTAATATATCTAACACATTAATTGAAATCAAACATCCTTTTATTTGTAAAGGACTTTACTGTTGCCTTTATATGACACCAATTCTGTCCAGTAGTTAACAGTGTTTACTAGATTTTAAAATAAATACATGAGAAACATTAGTAAATGCATAAATAATATGAGAATTCTGTCTGCAGCCCAACTACAATACTATAGTACAAGTTTAATCTCTTCTTAGTTTGGACGATCTGTGTTGTACAATGAGTACATGCTGCTCTCAGAGAAGGAATCAAATTAGACAAATATAGCAAATAATGTCAGCCCTGTTTTATTTTGTAAAGTAATTTGTAATGGTCCTGTTATCACATATAATAGTTGTCAAACTACGAGACGTCGTCACGATTTGCGTGGTGCGTACGAGTTAGGCGATGAGCGACAAAGGCACTCATCACTTGCGATCCTCTCGAAGCGATGCGAGCCATTAACGCAGAGCACTTTGGTGATGAGCGCCAAAGGAGCTCATTACTGCGAGCCTAGCGAAGCAAGCCTTTAACGTGGAGCACTTAGGCAATGAGCGCCAAAGGCGCTCAATTCCTGTTCGCCTCGCGAAGAGAGGAGAGCAGTTAAGGCACTAAAACTCGCAGCACAAAGGCGATGAGTGCCAAAGGTGCTCATTGCCTGCTCGCCTCGCGAAGCGAGGAGAGCAGTGATGGCAATGAAACACGCGGGATTTAACCACCAAACACTTAGTAAACGCGGGATCGCCAGCCTGCAAGCAGTTGAGAAATGCGAATTTAAGTCAATTTTTATGAGTTTAAGCACTCGAAAATCGCCAAATTGAGAAAAAACATGGGCAACCAAAAAAATTTAAACCAGGCTACGCGACCCCAGACCGCGCAAAACACTGCCAACCGCATAGCACTTTCACACATGAACGTACAAGGTACAAAATACACTATTACACACACAAAAAAAAATATGAGATACGAAAAATACAAAATTAACGGCCAAACCACGAAAACCAAAAAACACAAAAAACAAACAAAAAAAATAATAAAAATACAACAAAAACATCGCACCCAGCATGGGGGAACAGCCAGGATGTCTGGGAGTGAGGTGGAACCCAAATTTAAGTCGATTTGGTGGAGTTTCGTCACTTGAAAATCGCCTAAGCAAGAAAAGAATGTCCGCCCAAAAAAATGAAAACGAGGCTACACGACCCCGGCCCGCGAAAAAAACTGCCAAATGCGTAACACTTTCAAACAGGAATGTACAAACTACAAAATACACTATTACACATGACGGAAAATGCTTGCGAGCCGCTTTAACACATTAATAACATTACGAATCTACAATGGCGCTTTAAACAACTAAACCAATGGTTTGCCCATGCGCACGCAGCCTATTTCTAATGCACAGTTGGGACATTCATTACACTTTATCATCAGGGCACCAACACTCAAACAGTACATTGTATGGTGCTGGAAAAGACAAACAGATTGTTAGCTCTTCAGGCTATTGATTGCTGGATATATTAATTACAAATAGGTAAAGTATGTTCATTTATTCAAAAACAAATTCATTCAATATTAGTTAACTAAATATAGATAAATATATATGTCTCTTTATGATGAGTGATAAAGGTGCTCAGAGAAGCAAAAGTACACAAGAGGAGAAGCTCGCAATGAGCGCCAAAGGTCCTCAGAGTACAAAAAGCATTACATTGTGTGTCAAAAAGCATTCCCATGGCTTTAAATTTGATTGCCCTGTCATTTTTGACAGGCAAGTCGCTAGTTTAAAATAAATGCTAAAAAACATCAAACTTTTGCTAGGGCCAGGTAGTCATGAAAGGCATTAAATATTTAGTGCTCAGTGTCTTTCTAAGAGCTACTACCATATCCATAATTCCTAACATATGATAAGATCTAAGTGTAGCACCCTATGTTCCCTGCTACATCAATAACTCTTAGGGTGCCCAAGATTAGTTAATGGTAATAAGGAAATAGGACATTTATGGCAGGGCAACATATGCTTCTTTCTAGTTTTTGTTCTTTGACATGGGTAATTCTGGGGTGTGATAGCACTTATGATTCTGAAAAAAAAAGATATCAGAGAAAAAAACTAAAAAACAGAAGTTACTTATTAAATATGAGGTAGATCAATGCTTATAAACATGCAGTCACCTTCAGAGCAGACTGCAGGCCCAATGGGTACTAATTAATTCCTGGAACTTTCCTCCGCTGTGACCTCTTCAGAACTAGAAACCTGAGAGCTATGCTTTTTCTTATTACCTGTGCCCTGGCTTCTATACAGGGATGGCACTATGGTATACAAAACCCGGAGAAAAATGAAAAACAAATATCTATGCCCAATTTTAACTGCACCTTCCCACATTATTTCTCCCAATAGCATTTTTTGGAAAAATATAGTTCAGTTACTTTTTCTACAGTTTAAAAAAGAGCCATCATGATAATCAGCTACCCATACCAAACATTCCATCATAATCTTTATGTTTAATATATATTAAACCTAGCTACAAGTTTAACTATATAATGTTATTTAACACTGGTGATGACTCACTGCAGATACAATGTAAGTCCAACTGAAATCTCTTCATACTTCTGTACTGAACATCAAGGAGTGTTAGAGTGTGGAAAACGTGAAGGTGCATGCTCAATGCTCAATAGCTTTTTATGGAATTTCAATCGATCTTTCAATCAATTTTCATCACCACTCACCTCTCATTCTGCATGTGCTGGGTTTCTTTAGTGATTTTGCAATGGGTTCATAATAAACCAAAATCCCTTAGCACATGGCAGACATGTCAGAGCACCAAGAAAATAGATTCCCTTTTCAAAAAACAGGTCTTATCTTTCAGAAGTGCTCTATGCTTCATTCAAAAGAGTACTTTAATATATTAAAGGCAGATCAGGAGGTGACCTTACAGGATAGTGACTAATGAAACTGCACAACTGAAAAGCCAGCCATTGATATATCCCATTTACCAGCCATAGGGGGCATTTGAGTCCAGTTACCCTTGTTTTCTGCAATGGCTTTTTTGCATTTTCACTCTCCTCCTCACCCCCTCCAGTGTATCCATTCAACATTGCTAACTTTGAACTAATATATGTCAGGAACTGTGCTATGGTGGCATCAGACTAAGAGGTTGAAATGTTTGAAACAGGTTCTGTATATAAACCTTTCATCCCGCATAATCATTAAATAATATGTCTGTTGCAATCCTTCATTATATCTGTTCATTTAATTACCGGTATCTGTTTTACCAATCCTTGATCCAATAATTTTATATCTGATATATTGATTGGTGGGATGTTGTGATCATCCCAAGCCGGTTGTTTTTAAAAATTATACATCTTGTTTCCAATCATGTTTTCATTTCAGTGAGATATGTTCATTAAATTGTATTATTCAGTTTTTATCACAATATTGGCTTTAAAAATACCCTTTCACGTATCAGGTCATCTCTGACCTACCGCCAATATCTATTCACTTTGCATCATTTAACTGCTGCTTTATGAATATGTGTTGGTGTTACTCAACAGAAAAAAAAGGAAAAATGTCAATTATTGCAGAATAATAAGGGCATGAAAAACTATACTTGAATACCCAAGTAATTACTTCCTTGTGGGGCATTTTATGTCTCATATCAATTTGTGCTCCATTATTGTAATTGCAAAAATTGCTTCATGCTAAATAGTGAATCACTGAAATTAAATAATGAGAAACAAATGAAATAGGTCAATCTTGTACAATGACTGAAAATGTAAAAGGTAACCTGTTAGAACTCTACAAAACCAACGCTTTCACATAACTGCTACACCATATAAAGAAAGGGCGATGGGCATTATATCTCTGTATATAATAATTACTTTATCCAACTCTGGCATAAGTAATATTACTTTCTTTTCTGAGGTCTGAAGTAAAAAAAAAGGTAGTACCTGAAACAGCATGGGGGCAAGGGCTTTTGACCTGGCTACTTGCTGGGGAGTAAGTAGTTGGTTTAATTGGGGGTTGAGGGTGGGCGAATAATAAAACTAAAGATTCCTGTTTTTTGCAGTTAGTCAGGCAGAAGTTCATGTATGATCACATGCATCCCTCTCTTTACTATTAGGTATTTATCATTTGCATGAGTCACAGCGGGGGTGCTTGCCCACCTTATGGTGGAGCCCCTTTTTTATGGTCTGTCAGCAGTTTATGGCTAGTTTCTGAGGTCTCTTGGACATGGGGTTCCACGGGGCATCTAGAGGTTGGGTTCCTTTTGTTGTAAGCAATTACCTTTGTTATTGTTTTTTTCAATAAAGCTGTGGCCTGTTAATACCCATCCTAGTATATGTATTTAATTGAGGGGTTTAAATTATTTTATTAGTTAAATGTTGGGTATGTCAATTTGTACCTTATCGCGTATGCAGAGCTCAAGGCAATTGCATATTAAAACTGGCTTTAGGTTGTTAAAGTTAAAGGATAATTGTTTAGAAATGGATGTAGCATATTAGCAATATTTTCTGCCAGCTTGGAGCCTGTGGGTAGGTATGTTGTTTTCTTATCTCTTAGTGGAAAGGAGAGGTGGGAATAGGGAAAGGGATGTGAAATTTGTTTTATCATTGGAGGGTTTACAAATAAAACTGCAAGCCCTGCTCCTGCAGAAATGTAAATGTCCCTCTCACACACAAATTTCTCCATTGTATCATGAATGTCTCCAGGAGCCAGCAGAGGATTAAAACAAATAAACTAATTTGACATTTTCTACCTAATTATGTTTTAGTCAGAAGTGTTTGATATACATATAGTTGCTTTCCCACTGTACAGTGAACCTTTAGCATTCAGCTAATTACACTCATTAAGTGCACTATATGTAGAGAGATGAACTTACAGCCGGAGAGAGACCTACAGCTACTTTAACAATCACACCACTTAAGGGTTCTCCTGGCAAACACACTCTATCTCTAACCATGATCATTTATCAGCAGGGAAGGGGTAAAATATGATAGAGGTGGATTGTATAAAATAAATGTTGAGGTCCCACGGACCCAATTTATAAGGCATTTAAGGGAACTTCCCTTATCCATTCTACATATTAATAGATTAATAAACCCTACCAGGATTAATTGTTTTATAGTCCAACCTGTCATAGTGCTTGCAACCAGTAACCTTAGGTAATTTAATAAAAAAAAAAGTCTCTAATGACAGACAGATCATTTTAAAACTATGAATGTGGTATCTTATATTAAAACAGTTATCCAGTGTAAGTCAATAGCAAGAAAGTGAGTGAATTATACTAATGGTAGGTAATTACTTTTTTGGGCCATAACTATATTAATCTGATTTAATCTTCTGGGATCAGTGCTACAAAAAATGGTCTGCTTTACCAAACAGTTCAGTTCAGACAATCCAACAATGTCCAGACTGCATGAGCTGAAATTAAAGTAGGAAATTAACCAGAGTATCAACTTTATAATCAGTTGATGCACAGCTCGTATCTAGCATCTTTCTAACCATGTCACAAATCAGTCAACTACAACCCAGAGGAAATTAAATGAGAGCTACTTATGGGCTTAAATTACTATTCACATGATATTCGTTGATGCATGGAACCCATTGTTTCTTGACAAAGTTATTTTTATAGGTTTTATAAGCCACTGAAAGCATTTATATCATTAACACCTGTTAATTTATATATAAAGATAAACCACAATAATCCTTTACATATCTTTTTTACCTCTGGAATGAGGTATAGTATATTAATTCCAGGATGGTCTTAAACAGGTTATACTCAATAGATTTTGTGTTACAATACTTTAGCCATTAGACCAGGGCTGACAACAAAACTCACAAACAGGTCAAGAGTTATGGACCACAGGTGGTCAATTACAAATTAATTTTAACTGATTTTGTCACCTTTTGTGAACTGTGCTATCTTTAAAGGATACATTTCATATAATTTAAGTTGCCTTTATATGAAGGAAATTGAGTAAAAGTTTAAGTACCTACCTTTTATTGCTACATTATCTGTATAATGGTGGTTGTGAGCTGTTGAGTATAACTGTCATAGATAGAACTCAGCTACAGTCTGATTGGTGGTTTTAGCTGGCTCTTGAACTTTCAACATAATCAGCTCACATAGCTACGTTTCAGAGACTTACCGGTAAATGTATTTTAAAATAGCAGCTTCCACTCTCCGTAAACATGGAGGAATAACTGGGAAACTAGGCAACTTCCATATCTTTTACATAGATAATTAATGTTCTCTTGGAGTGATCTTTAGTACAAAAAAAATAATTGGCACTTGCCCTTTGATATCCTTTTATGGCATCTGAGGACTGTAGTCTTCCACCCCTAAATCAGTATGCTTTTGTTATAGCCAAAAAACTTGTGTTCACATTAACGTGCTGAATATTTAAATGCAGTGGCTTTATACAGCATATTCTAGCATATTAATACTACTGATTTCTTCATAGTACTAATTAGCAGCCTTATTAAATTGCGATTCGGCCAATTGAATAGTGCTCTATATATGCACACAGCATATTTTAATTAATATTAACTATCTGCAGCCCTATGTAATTGCGATTCGGCCAATTGAATAGGGCTCTATATAAGCACAGAGCATAGTTTTTTATATAAGTTTTTAGTTAGTGATCTTCTATCCAAAAGCAAGGTCTTCGCTAGCTAAAAACTTCTGTAAAAAACTATGCTCTGTGCTTATATAGAGCCCTATTCAATTGGCCGAATCGCAATTTCATAGGGCTGCAGATAGTTAATATAAATAAATCTGATGTATTTACTCATTTATTCGTTTTGCATATTTTACTCTTGATATATAACAGGTAAGCAAAATCAGATAAGCCTTCAAAGTTGATGTCTAGTTTTCAGGCAACAATTACAAAGTGTTGAATACATGTGCTGTCTTACACGTCAAGGAGATAGTAAAGGTACTTGAGTAAATAATTTTGAAAAGCTAGCTAGCGATATAGCTGTCGGAAACATTAGTGTATGCACCAAAATCCCCAAAAACTAACACTGGGTCTGCGACAAATTGAAATAATACTTTGTATAAATTATAAATTGATCGTTTAAAAACACAAATTTAATGAAGTTTCTGTGCGTATACATTACTGAAATAAAAAGAATAGCTAGGGCCCTGTGAGAGTCCTTTAATTGATCTGCCACTAATTGTCTCATATGAACTGATGGCGTGAATCTGAAGAAGGATAACACTTCCTGCTATGTGTTTCCTGTAAACTGTTGGTAATATTTTTTTGTTCTCCATATTAACAGTAATAGCTAGAAAGCTGATAGATTTATTATTAATAATTATCCCCACAGCTGTGGCAGTTAAAGTACAAGATTCTGCTTGTACAAACACATAGTAATAAAACATTAATTCTCAGATGTCACATTCAGTTGTAGCCAAAGTCCCTTGATTCATTATCATCACATTATTTCCGAATGCCTGTCCTGTGAAGGGCCATATTGTGATTTTATGTAATATGCAGCAGATAACTAATCTAGGTAGCCTTGTAACATAATATGAAACAGGGATTTCAAAGAGGCTATTATGTACATCAGATATAAGGTTTCAGCTCAGTTATTAGTTGTTGAATTTAGCTGGGCTTAATGTTAATATTATTTTATTTGTTTAAATCAAACATATCTGAATATTTGTTATACTACTCTGTTTTTATTAAATGTTTCTCATAATTTATTGAGGAAATTACCTCATTATAATATCTTGGTTATTGAAATGAACATTTTGTTATGGTATGAGACTTTATCCAAAATTACACAAACATAATTAATTTGAACTTAACTATTTCACAGTTGACTTAAAAAACAGCCACAGAAGAGTTGTTGACCTGCTTTAAAACAACTGGTCCAATATCATGATACCGAACATCAATTATCGTTTGTAAATTATTCACTTGCAATATTTAAGTCAACAGACTTTAACTGTGGTAGTTTTAGCTTTGAAAGTCTTGAAGTTCTCAAAATATTAGTGAGCCATTTAATTTATGGACAATTTAATGTTTAATGTTAAACACCATGGGCCTCATTCTATTATCGGCCGTAGCCGTTGCGGGGCAGCAAGGACCGGCCGCAAGCTATTCTGCTATTCTATTCCCCTCCGGCCGGGGATTCCGACAGGCTTGCGGCCGGCGCCTTGCTATCTCTTGCGGCCGCTGGCGCCGCACGAAATATAGCCCAAATAAAGCCATCCTGCACTTTGAGAAGACTATAAAGTGATTTTCGGTGTTAGCAAAAATAGCACAAAATTCCCCTATACTCAAATCCATAAAATATATATTTTTTTAATATACGTCAAATATCCATGTAAAAAGTCCAGAGTGCTTGGAGCACCTCAGACCCGCCCACGCCGCTGCCGGAAAATAAACAGTTAATTTAAACTCGAGTTTGGGCTGATGTGCAAGCTTGAGAGTGGGTTACTTTTAATCCTCATGTCCCCCAATATGATCCCTAGCATTTACAGAGCTTTACAGAGCTGTCTTGAATTTATTTTTGACTTTTTAGATTTCTGAGCTTACGGCCGGTTGCAAGATTTACGGCCGGCCGTAAGAGGAGATCCTTGTGGGGCCGTTTAATTGAATTGCGAGGTAACGGGACCCCCGCAAGGAATCGCAGCCTTACGGCCGGTTTACGGCCGATAATAGAATGAGGCCCCTTATAACTTGCAGAAGGGGATAGGGTAGCCAGTTTGATTTCTTCCTAGAAACCAGACATACTTCCTGTAATAATCATGTATACTCCATCACTAAACATGCTCACTCCTTGTTATACTCTATATTGTTGTTGTGGTTTAGTCATTCAGTCATGTCTGACTCTCTGTGACCCTATGGAACGCAGCATGCCAGGTACATCTGTCAGCCACTGCCACTCTGAGCTTCATCAAGTTCACATTCTGTGCTTAAATATCTCATACATCCATCGCCACCTCTGCCGGCCCCTGCTTTGTGTGCCTTCAATCTTTCCAGCATTGTCTTCTCTAGGGAATCCTGTCCAAATATGATATGGTCAAAATATATAAATAAATTACACACACTTCAAAGATAGGCTAAAGTGGTAAATGGCCTACACAAAAAAATACAAGAAGGAAATATATGCATGCATAATAGATGTTCCCTCTAGACAATGGACAACACATCTTTTCCTAGGAATCATGGGAGGTCTTCCATTATGAATATCTTGGTGTTTTATAAGTAAAATAAAAAACTAAAAATGTTAATACTTAATTTGGGTGAATATGTAGCTGGTTTGCATTTTTAGGTTGGAAGACTATATATTTTATTTGTATTATGAACAAACAATTACTGGACTATACTATAGTGATTGCAACTTGAAAAACAAATGTTGAACTTGTTTTTCCAGAAAACATACATTTTAAATTATGTGATCAGATTTTGCAACTTAAAATATACAATAAGTAAACAAAACAGAGAATTAATAATATTATACTTTATTAAATTAAACTTGTCCTCAGAACAAATATTAAAGAGGCTCTTTTTACAGTTAATATAATAAAAATGAATTGTCACTTAAAAATGGACAATGTCTCTTGCAACAAAATGCTTAAAGATTTAAAACAATATATGGTAGCTGTCACTTTAGAACTGCCTTTTGCATGATGTGCAAACAGGTCAAGTCTGCTGAGGATTCCTAACTGTATAAACCTAATTGGATAAGACAAGACTGAAATACAAACTAGAATAAATCTGCTTCTGTAACATGAGTTAGGACAGGATCAAACACTGCACCAATTAACCTATCTGGAATCAGCTTGTTATCAGTACCCATATCATTTTTAATGGGGTTCAATTAAATAGCAGGTCAGAGAGACTATGGACCTCATTAAATTCCAAGCCCACAGTTGCCTTCATACAACCCATAAGTCTGCTGGTACAGTACATGCAGAAGCCTGAAAAGCATAAACCCTTCCCTCGGGCGCAAGCTGTTAGTGGGCTGGACTAGATGCGGTCTGCAGTTACAATCCAATTCCGTAATTACAGAGTGTGACACAGGCCTCAGAGCCAATAGAAAGTGGGCTAGCGGAAAATGATTAAGAGAGAGCGATTATAATGCTGCGTTCCAAACACCCATGCGTTGACTGTGTTGTAGATTCTCACCAAGTAACACACAGGTCCTAGAGCTGGTTTGAGCAGTGATAGAGAGAGAGTAGGCAATTTTCAGAGCAGGTTCTTACGGTTTTATTCATTTATATTATTCTAATAATGATTTTACACTTAAACTTTGATTACATATATTTACTGATTACACATAATACAAATACACGTAGAGTAAATAACACACATAGATACACATATAGCTAGGTC
The DNA here is from genome assembly GCA_027410445.1 of Discoglossus pictus. NCBI lineage: Eukaryota > Metazoa > Chordata > Amphibia > Anura > Alytidae > Discoglossus > Discoglossus pictus. Next base: position 168,614,505 of record CM050166.1, read on the forward strand.
ACTACATACACCCCCCCTATATCCCAACAGTTAATAATTACACACAAAAAAACAACATTTTTTTTTAATATCACAAATATATACTTTGTTTGATTTATCCTTACTTTATTTTTGTGATAATTATGGAGGGATGAGAGAGTAGGGGAAAGGACTGGAGATGTGGTGAGGAGGGGGCGAGGAGGAGAGAGAGGTTGCCCTGGGGAGTGGTGGAAAGAAGGTGTGGAGTGGAAGAGAGCAGGTGGGGAGTGTAAGAGAGGTGTTGGGTTGTGAAGGAGAGGAGATGGGGAGTGGAGGAGAGGTGTTGGGAGTGGAGGAGAGGAGGCAGGGAGTGGAGGAGAAAAGGTGGGGGTGGCCAGGTGCCCAAAGTCATAGGCACATCGACTTCAGGGTCAGAGAGGGAGGGTCCTAATCTTAGAGGGGTGGTAGTGCAGTGGAGGTACAGGCCACAGAGTTAGATGAGGGAGAGCAGGATCCCTGTTCACATTCAGAAGGGCAAGAGGCTGGGGGCAGGCAAAGGGCCCCAAACTACAGTCAAGTGGAGACGGTTATCCTCCTCCGTGCAATCCGTGAGGGCTCCCCTATCCTTGCAGGAGGGGGTAGGGAAGTTTAGCCCGGTCCTAGTTCCCAGGCATGGAAGGAGGTAGCGGCCGCAGTCACAGCAGTGGGCACAGTGGAAATGGATGTAAGGTCCGTCAAGCATAAGTGGGAGAGGGTGCTCAAGGACTTACTGAGCCAGGTGCCCATCGCTGGAGCTTCAGGCCTGGTGGACCATCAGGATCCAACCTCCATGTCAGGTGAATATCACATACTCCAACATGCCACCACATGTACATCACACACACTACACATGTACATGATGACCAACAAAGGATAGATGGATCAGTCATGCGTCATTAAATCCATGAAGCTGACAAATCACTGTCATTTGTGATAATAGAGAGTCCATGTATGGGTGTGCCCACTGCAGCATATGCAGTTACAGACCACAGCAGAAATCAAGATAGAGTTAGGAGCCAAGAATAAACAAGATCAAGAACCAAAGAATAGATCACTTCTAGCAAATGATACTCATAGTTGCAATTAAGTGAATCATCCAGGTTCAAGCCTAGATGTCAGATATTTAGGAGTGGTGAGCCAGAGGTGGGGGTGTCAGCTCCATTGGAGCAGGACGTTGGATAACAAGCCCGCCCAGCAGGAATCGGCGCCGGGGGAGGAGAAACTAAGAGGAGCCAAGGGACCTGGTTACGAGGAGGAGGATGTCATCTGGGCAGTGGGGTCAACTGTAGGACCATCAACCACATTTGACCACTATCACCCTCTCCCAACGACTAAAGTCATCACCAGGGCCCTCCTACTGGAGTTATGATCGGTGGATGCCACCACCTCCCCCCCTCCCAGCAGGGCATCAGCCTGACTCACACCCCACCAAAAGGCCCACCACCACCCCTATGGAGCCAAGCTCCAGCCGGGACACAGCCCCTCTCTACTAAGCCACTACCAGAACCGCCAGCTCCTCACCCAGCAATAGACCCCCAGCAGGGACCTCAGTCTCCGGGACCACCAAGCCAGGCTCCTCAGGGGGAGATGCTGGCTGTCATGCAACAGAAACTCAAGTTCCTCCAGGAGATCCAGGCCATCATCTATGCCAATCATGTAGAGGCTATGAGCAGCCTGGCCAGCGAAATAGGGAGGAGAGGAGACACCACCTAATGGCAGAATCCTACCTTGCCGGGCTGGTCAGGATGGGGGTGGACCAAAGTGCAATACAGCAAGTGACTGCAGATGCCATACGCCGCGCTCTGATTCCCAGCCCCACCTCCTACACCCTGAAACCTCCCCATCACACCTGCAGCCCAGCCTCTCCTCCCCTCCCTTCCCCCACACCTCCGCCACCAGCACCGCCACTGCGGTTGCCGATGCCTTCTTGGGACATGCCTAACCCTGCCCAGTCAATATGGAGACGGCGGCTGCCTGCGGGGGATTGGGGCCCTGATGCAAGGCAGAAAAGGATGTAGGGGCTGCACATATTTTTGTGCCTTCTCAACAGCACTCCTCAGTGACAATTTATTGGTCCAACGTAATCTAGCCTGACTGCAGAGTATAGGATCATGGCCTATGTGATGGTGATATTTTGGATGCAGATGGCTACCTCCCATCACATGGTCCATGATCCTCAACTCTGTGGTTATGCAGGGTTCTGTGCAACATTTCACCAATTGATAGTCACTGAGGAATGCTGTTGAGAAGAGATGCTGCGGACACAATTCAGGTCTATGATGGCATCTTCTGAATCTGCAAGCATTGTCAAAGAAATTAAGTAACTGTAAGATATTTCCAGTGCCTCTCAGGTAGACATTCCTTTAATGACAGCCCCCCTTAACATGTAGCTCCCACAATTCTAAAGCTATCAGATAGCCAGATATCTAAGACATGATTGTTGTTAGATTAAATGTAGACTAAGATTTTTGTTTGAGGAACACACTGTATGTGTGAAACTGGTTTGAATGAGATAGTCCAGATGTTTATGTGTCTGTTCGATGGAGCAAATGATGACCAGAAGTAAGTTCTATGCGCATTACTGGTTACTTCGATTAAATGGAGTGATTTCTGATGATCCTTTTTTTCACCAAATTTGGGTTGCAGTGGTTAAGTGACCAAATGTGATCCTGGTAGGTGCTATACATCATGATTATTATAGACTATAACATTACCCCCTTTAAGTTTTCCCCTTTTTCCCAAAAAAGCCTCTTGCCGTTCTGGGATCCTGCACACCACACCGATGATATTAATGCACAGTCTTGTACATTCCAGAGTGTGCTCTGTGTATGAAATAAAGCTTTGTTATACCATTATCACCATGTCAGCGTGTTTTCAATGGTTGGGGTTTTGTCACATCCACATACATCACATTTGTGTCACATCTCCTATATGAGTAACTAATCAGCCCTAGTTACTGTGCAATAGATTTATACATATAATAATAACACTAATATAATAAGATAGGGTTAATACACATGAGCGGTCCAATTTGTGATACTGTGGAGTATCAACATTTCCCTTACGGGCCGGAGACGCAAACCAGTAAGCCATTCTTGCGCATGTTGGATGTGCTGCCGTGAACATGATCAATTAGTCAAACTCGTAGTTACAGGTTTAGACGGAGCCAATGGCAAATGAGATCGTCATCATTTCGTCACTGAAAAAGGAGGTTAGATTTCAAAGCCTTACAGGTTTCAATTGCAAGTTTCGATAGGACCCGCATTCCAGATATAATGCAATATTAATAAATCAGAAAATCTGATATTTACGTCCATGCATGTTCCATTATATATATTAACACATTGATTCCCGGGATCCATATAACACAGAAATTAAACACAAAATAATGTATTTTATATTGCAAATTTGCGAGCTTGAGAATGTTGTGCTATTCATTTTAATGCCTAACATCACTTTCCCTTTAATTATAAGTACATTAGTATGTGTGTATTTGCATTTACAGTGCTACAGATAGGACTTGAACCCCCTTGTGGGTCCTCTCTAGTACCGGTAGGATTTTTGGCTCTATTTGCGTCTTACGGGGTTGAACGCCAGTTGATTCATAGCAATTTAATAGTGATTTCGAACGTAACAGTTACAGGCTTGACAGATCAAAGGATTTGCGGCCACAAAGTTCAAATTTCGACATCCTGTAGTTTTTTTCGCCCTTAACCTGCAAGTCATTAGCGGGTTTCTTTACGGGGCCAATTTAATAGCCGTAAGTCTTGTGGGCTACGTTACGGGCTACGGTTTTACATGTTGAGGGAATTTAATAGGACTGTAAGTATATAAACATATATGCACATACTAATACAGAGCACTGTACATGAAAAAATAGACCACTGTAGTCCACAGTAATAACCTTCCTGTTGGACAAACAACTCACTAAGAGTGACAAGCCTGTTAAAGTAAAATAAGAAAAAGTCACCATAAATTGTGATTATGTTTTAGAAAACCATTTGATGCTATAGGTCTTGTTGTTATTTATGGCTGTGTCATCATTACAAATATGTTGGCATAACTTACAGGCACTTTTGTTACAATGTTTAGTTCCATTTTTTATATTTAGTTGTTCATTGGCCAATTTTCTGCTGACAAGTTTTTGTTTCAGGTATGGTGGTGGTTGTTCATATATATAAACAGTATATATATATATATATATATATATATATATATATTGTGACCGTTTGCCCCCTAGAGGATGGTGCCAAGTAAAGTAGTGTAAAGAGTTCTTGACAGGAGTGACAGAGTTAAACTTCTGAAGAACTCATAATTGGTCCAGGTGCAGCTTCACTTTAAAGCCTGGAAAGCAGACATGGGGAGGGTGTGGCTGATTAGGCTCTGGCCCAGGTTGTGTGCTGCTGTTAAGCAGCCAGTGCAAGCCACAGAGAAAAGCTTGCTGGCTGGTCCTATGTGGATCTACATTTTGAACCTTGAAAGCAAACCTGAAGGAGATCACCTTGTTTACTGGGGCTGCGAGTTTTGGACAACAGAAAGGAGTGTGTGCTGTTTGCAGTCTATGGACTAACAAGAGCTGACAGAAAGAGTGACTACAGACTCAGGAGGTGAAACTACAAAGGCACCAAGTAAAGGAATTAAATATTGAGGATTTCCAGGCAGAGTTGCCTAAATGTCTAGGCGAGTGTGGAGCTGTCAGAGGCATAGAATGAAGGTACCAGACTTGTTATACCCCAGGGAAGAGGATGAGTGCTTGACCTGTTAATTTGCAGTACGTTAATATTGCAATATCAAAGGGTCCCTGGGGTGAAGCATATGGAAGAGACGGGCGGGCCCTATGCTTCATCCGCTGTTACTTATTTAAAGACGTGGAAAAGACTTCTGATAAAACAGAGACTATTTGGTGCACCGGCCACAAGGTGGCACTATAAGAGACTGTTTGTATCCTGGCCACAAGGTGGCACTATCCCACATATCAGAGACTGTTGTATCTGATCCCCAAGGACTTCCGCTGGAGAGGGAGAGGGAGAGAGAGAGAGAGAGAGAGGGAGAGAGAGAGGGAGAGAGAGAGTGACTACATCTTAGCAGCCACAACAGCAGCAAGTGACATTTTAAATTTAAGGCTGATAGCTGGGATCTCCCTGAAACCAAGCCAATTGATATGCATTCAGGCAATCTTTGATTCTTTAGTTTCTACTATTTCCATACCAAAAACCATTTCATTGACTGATACCACAATGCTTCCCCAGGGCTACATATCCACCAAGTAGCAAGTTAAAACTATAAACTTCTACATGCTAATTACATATATAGTTGTGGATCTTATGAATGTTGGTCACGTTTGCGATGTTGGTCACACAATGTTAAATAATTGCGGCCCTCGCAAAGTGAGGCCCGCAGTTACTGGACTGCAATGAGCGATGAAGGAGCTCATTGCAGGGCTCGCGTTGAGCGCCACAGGCACTCATTGTCATCTCTTCTCTGTTCCAGCCTCCAGCAACCATCTTGCAACTCTCCTCTGGCTTTTTGCACACACTGCTACAAGCCTCCAGCAACCATCTTGCAACCCTCCTCTGGCTTTTTGCACACACTGCTTTCTCTGCCCTCCCTCCCTGCCCCACTCCCACCCACCCTTGTGTTGTCTCAATTTATAGATACCCACCTGACTTACACCTGCTCACTCAGCATCACGTGCTTCAAATTATTCAACTAATTCAATACAAAAAAATAAATAAATAAATATATATATATATATATATATATATAATTACACACAACCCAGCTACTCTCCCATCTCGGTCACAAACAATTTTTCTTTTACTCTCACACCTTTATCTCATCTACTTCCTACACCTAGACACTGTGTCAAAATGCTCTCTTGCTTTTTTCTCCTCCTCATCTTCTACTGCCTCTCTCATTTGCAGCCTATGCATATCACACCCCCAATACTATAACCATCTCACCTTCCTTGCTTTCCTCTCCTCTTCTCTGCTCCCACAAGCTATTCTCTCTCCTCCAATCACAATCTCATCCCCTCCCCAACACTCATAAGCAGAAACATCACTGTAAGTCCCACTCCCATATTCTCTCACTCTCACTCCTCCTTCTGCTAGCTGCTGGAGACATATCCCCTAACCCAGGTCCCTCCCTCATTTCTACCTGCTTTCAGCCACTCTCTACTCCAAGGGCAGAAAACACCAGAAAAACACAGAATTTGATACCCATCACTTGTCACAAACCCTCCACTCTTCCTTTCTCCTGTGCACTCTGGAACGCACGATCTATCTGCAATAAACTCACTTTCACTCACGACCTTTTCACTACCAACTCCCTCAATCTACTGGCTCTTACTGAAACCTGGCTCTCCTCTTCTGATACTGCCTCCCCTGCAGCACTCTCGCATGGTGGTTTTCACCTCCGTCACACACCTAGACCTGGGAACAAACAAGGTGGTGGTGTGGGTGTATTACTTTCTTCTCGCTGTACGTTTCACCTCATACCCCCTGTCCCACCCCTCCAATTTTCGTCTTTTGAAGCTCATACTATCCGCCTCTTCTCTCCCATCTCTCTACGTGTTGCTGTAATCTATCGCCCCCCAGGTACTCCCTCTCAATTTCTCGATCACTTTTCCGCCTGGCTCCCACACTTTCTTTCCTCCAACATTCCCACACTGATACTTGGTGACTTCAACATTGCCATTGACACCCCCACCTCCTCAGCAGCCGCCAAACTACTTGCACTCACCTCTTCCCTCGGCCTCTCACAACTTACAGATTCTTCAACTCACCATGCTGGATACTCTCTTGACCTTATTTTTACCAATATTACCCATACCTCCAACCTAGTCATCCACCCTCTCCCTCTATCTGACCATCACCTACTTACCTTCAACCTCACCACATCTTCCTCTCCACAATAACCCACAGAAACCGGCTAAAACTCGACCGTACACAACTCTCCACTGTGCTCCAACCTCTTCTCAGCACTATCACCAACCTCAACTGCCCTGACACTGCCACCTCACACTACAACTCTACTCTCTCTTCCACCCTTGACACCTTGCCCCCATAACTACACACAGACGCCCTCAATCTCATCCACAACCATGGCACACTACACACACACACGTTACATTCAGAAGTGCTCCCGCACTGCTGAACGACTATGGAGGAAATCATGCTCCTCAGCAGATTTCCTTCACTACGAGTTTATGCTACGTTCCTTCTCCTCTGCCCTCCACCTGGCCAAACAGCAGTACTTTACATCACTAATATCAACTCTGTCCTCTAACCCAAAACGTCTTTTTGCCACTTTCAATACTCTCCTCCGCCCACCACCTCCCCCCATCCCTTCCTGTCTCACGGCTGAAGACTTTGCCATTTTACACATAAAATTCAATCTATCCACAATGAACTCTCCTCTCACCGTGGCTCACACACTTCACTCTCTCAACTAACTCAACTAACCAACAACACCGAATCTATTCCCCTCTCCATTCCCACAGCCACTCTGAACTACTTTACCCCTGCAACAGAAGATGAAGTCTCCATCCTAATATCATCCTCTCACCTCACCACCTGTCCTTCAGATCCTATTCCATCTCAGCTCATCCCTCCCCTCTCTACTACTCTAATCCCAGCTCTCACATACATCTTCAACCTTTCCCTAAACACTGGCATGTTTCCATCATCTCTAAAACATGCCATAATTACACCCACTCTCAAGAAACCCTCATCCGATTCTGACGTTGCATCTAACTATCGCCCTATCTCTCTACTTCCCCTGGCTTCCAAACTGCTGGAGCGGCTCGTCTATAACCGCCTTACCAGTTTCATATCCTCTAACTCTCTTCTGGACACTTTCCAATCCGGCTTTCGGCCCCAACACTCCACTGAGACAGCCCTCATAAAAGTCACCAATGACCTGCTCACCGCCAAGTCTAAAGGCCACTTTTCTATTTTGCTTCTTCTGGATCTCTCTGCCGCCTTTGACACAGTTGACCATTCGCTTCTACTCCACATTCTCTCCTCCCTCGGCATTCAAGACACTGCTCTCTTGTGGTTCTCATCATACCTCCCAGAACGATCATTTAGCATCTTCTTCTCCGGCACATCTTCTTCTCCTCACCCCCTGTCTATTGGCATACCCCAAGGATCAGTCCTAGGCCCCCTCCTCACTCGGCACCCTAATAAACTCTTTTGGGTTCCAGAACCATCTCTATGCAGATGACAACCAAATCTACCTCTCAGCACCAGATCTATCCCCCTCTCTTCTAGCACACGTCTCCGACTGCCTCTCTAGTATATCCTCTTGGATGTCCGCCCACCATCTGAAACTCAACATGTCTAAGACTGAACTCTTAATCTTCCCACCCTCTACTACAGCTTCAATTCCTCACATCTCTCTCTCTGTCAACAATGCCATCATCACTCCCACCTCCCAAGCCCGTTGTCTAGGGGTTCTACTGGACCCTGCCCTCTCTTTCATCCCACACATACAGTCTCTAACCAAATCCTGTCTTTTCCATCTAAAAAACATATTATAAATACGCCATTACCTTACACAAGAAACTACTAAGATTCTAATACACTCTGTCATAATTTCTCGTCTTGACTATTGCAACTCGCTCCTTGTTGGCCTGCCCATCACTCAGCCTCTCCCCACTTCAATCCATAATGAATGCCTCCGCCAGACTCATCTTCCGTACACATCGTTCAGTGTCGGCAGCTCCACTTTGTCAATGACTCCACTGCCTTCCCTTAGCCTCCAGAATAAAGTTTAAAATCTTGAACCTAACTTATAAAGCCCTAAACACCAGCGCACCCCCATACATCTCTGCTCTCATCTCCAAATACTCCCCCACACGCCCTCTTCGTTCTGCTAACAACCTTCTTTTTTCTACCACTCTTGTCACCTCCTCTCACTCCCGCCTCCAGGACTTTTCTCGTGTTGCCCCTATTCTCTGGAACTCCTTGCCTCGCTTCACCAGACTATCCTCCTGCCTTTAAATCCTTCAAAACATCAATAAAAATGCACCTCTTTAAAGAAACCTATAACCTTCCTCCCTAACATGCTCAGTACTACTCTCTCCCTACTGTACCACATACACACTTCAACCTTTAGATTGTAAGTTTGCGAGTTTCAATCCTGCAAGGTGCTTTAGGGAAAGCGCTATGGACACCGGATTCCAAGCTCAAAGACAGGGCCATCCACTCTTTGCAATGTGTGAATCTTGAACTTGTCATTGCCTGTAACTTAACTTATGTATAGCGCTACGGAATATGTTGTCGCGTTACAAATAAACGATAATAATAATAATAATAATTGTGAATTCGTAGAATTTAGGAGCCAAGCCCGTAGTCCACAGTTGCTGGGCTACAATGAGCGCCAAAGGCGCTTATTGCAGGCCTCGCAATGAGCGCCACAGGCGCTCATCTCGAGGCCCGTAGGACTTACACTGCAGACCAAACTGGAAAGACCAGAAAAAACACCAAGGGGAGCCTGTGAGTAAGGTTGCAAGTTAATTTAAAGCATGTTTGGCTTTTTTTCATGATCGAAAATCGCCTAAGCAAGAAAAAAAATGGTGGCCGAAAAAACGTAACAGGATGAAAACGGCAGTAAAAAAGAGCACGAAGCCAGTAACACTTAACCCAAACCAGTAACACTTAACCCAAGCCACTAAAACTTAACGCAAGGCAGTAACATTTAACCAAGTCAGTAACACTCATCGCAAGGAGCCCTAAACAACAGGGGGGGGAGAGGCTTGCAATGAGCGCCAAAGGAGCTCATCGCAGGGCTCGCCATGAGCGCCAAAGGCGATCATTGCAAAGCACCAAAGTTGGGGGCTGGACAACGCCTGCAGTGAGTGCAGAGGAAGGAGAGGCTCACAATGAGCGCAGAAGGTGCTCAGAGGGGGCAGAGCCTCGCATTGTGTAGCAACCAACATTAGTACACAGGGGGGGAAAGGGGGGACAGGATCGCGATGAGCACCGAAGGTCCACAATTGCGAGGCCTGTAAAGTACGCAGTGGGAGAGGCTCGCAATGAGCACCAAAAGTACTTAGCGCGGGGCTTGCGATGAGCGCAGAAGGTACTCACATTGAGTGGCAAACAGCATTGCAAAGCTTTAAATTTTAATGCCGTAATTTTTGACGGGCAAGTAGCTAGTACAGAATAAAGGTAAAGGAACTTGTCTTTCTACTTACATATCTGGCTGTGCCAGATGGTCTCCCACATTCTATGAGTCCAAGATGGATGGGAAGATAGATATAACTAGATCTTCAGTCAATTCTTCATTAGAGTCTATATGTGAAAGTATCCAGTTACTGAGGCACACATCTTTTTACATCGGGACAATATTGTTACTATGCAAAATATGTAGTTAAAATGGTGCCATTCTTGCCCCATGTTAAACTACATTGACTGTAGGCTCCCTATTTGATTGGTCAGCCATGTGCATTAAAACTATCACTCATAACTCATTAAGACAATAGCTCCTAGGCCCTGGTCAAGGATACTAGTACTGAAGAATGTGAATCCATGGAACTACAGGAAATTTCATTTTATTATACTATAACAAACTACATTAACCTTGGTAAACTGTATCTTTCTATACTGTTTGACAATAGCTCTATTTGTGTTTTTGTAAAGTATTCCAGTTGTTGATAATGGATTCCATAGGTTAGTGAGATGAAACATCATTGAGTATTACTGTGCAAGGTCTAGTTTTCTTTGTCCTTGGTACCTTCTGTTCTAGTATCCTAAAGCCCACTACACAAATTCTGTCTATACATTACAAATACGTTATACGTTAAATACGTTAAATACGTTCTGTCTATACTATACGTTACAAAATCATAACATTTTTTTTTATTGGTATATCTTTTGGTGAAACAAATATACTATGTGCACAGTTAGTAATACTGATTTGTGATCATTTGTGATATCCATGTTGCTTTTGTTGTAGATAAAAATATAGACATATAAGAAAAGTCAATGTTAATGTATTATTATAGGGCTATTTTTTTGATAATGGGGACTTCAATTTAAATTGTAACGATATCTGCATGTGGCTCTGTAACTTTTTATATTGCTTTATTTTCCCTTGTTGTTTCTTAAAACATACCAGACATTTAGTAAGGATGTTTTATGGGGAAATATACTAAGTTATATAATGAGACATTTTGCACCAGAGACAAAACTCTGTTGTATTAAAATATTCGGCATAAGAGACAATGACACACATTATACATTAATTGCATTTAATGACAGATATATGTTATTCAATAATCTTTGTTAAAAGTACACCAAACTCACAAACCTTTAACATGCATTTTAAAGAGGAAGTTATAAATGATACTACAGCTTTTCTTACATTGTATTTAATGATACAGACATTCTGATATGTGTAAAATTGCTGAAAATACCTATACACTGAGCATACAGCAGTATGCATATCTAATGTGTACCTCATAGATTGTACGCTCTTCCATGAGCAGCGCCGTCATCTCTGTCACAACCCGCTTTTTAGGGCCAGGGTGGGACTCCCCTAACCATCACAACCAATGGCCCTTCAGGCCTCAAAAGTATATATGAAGATCAGAGGACTTTTCTTCAGCCACAGGCTATTTGTTTTCTCTAGGACACTTGGATTTTTGGGTCTGGCCACTGGAACCTGATACACAATTCTACATACCTAGTTAAATCAAAGGGGTATTATAATGGCCGAAAGAACTTTGTGAAAGACTTTACCACTTGTTTATTTATTATGTTGTGTGTTTTTTTTTCCCCAAGCTCAGATAATATGCCCTGACCCCCAAGACCACATCCCATCAGGTAATTTGAGCCTAGAATACTCTGGGTCCATTTTAGGGTGCAACTATTGCATTAAGGTAATAAACCGATTTCCCTTCTCAGGATGGACCCCAACCCCCCACCCAGACTTTCTGGGTCCAGGATTCAAAGATCTTGACTGGAGGTAGCTGATAGCTAGAACCGTAGACTCATTGGCACCTAGCTGTGAAGATAGACAGGCTGCAAGTGGGTTCTTGCAGCCAGTCCACGTGGGGGTAATTAAAAGCTGCACATAGTGTGAAACTTGTGATTATCGAAGGAAGCCGCCCATTGCTGATTAATACAGGGTTGGCCTATACAAATGTGCCATTATTGTAATGTAATGTAAACTCACACACAAACAACTTTACTAAGATATCATAGATGCCCTCAGGGTCCAGTATCAAAATGAATTTTATAATTAAAAACAGCTTAGTTACTTTTTTCATGCTTTACTATACTGTTAATAAGACTCAAAATGAAATATATATTTTATACTGTACAGTGGTCCTTTAAATTCAGGAGCAGGATAAACTGCTTTGAACATATAATTGCCAGTGGCGGCTGGTGAACTTTCAAGTTGGAGGGGTGACAGAGCAAGACTTGGCTCATCCCCTTAAACAGGCATCACGCATTTTTAAACTCCTCCCCTGTTGTCATATTAACTTTTATATTCTCCGCCCAATGACCTTATACTTGCCCCGCCCATTGGAATAGACTCCACCTACTGATTTTTTTAAACTGTTAAAAAATTCTAGAATCTTGGGATTCAGGCAAATAATAACATTTATCTTCTGCATGAATGCAATGACACTCACCAACAGTTGACTCTCCTTCACGGGGTGTCTTCAGGTGTAATAGTACAAAATAGTCTGCAGCCGCAGAGTGTTTGGACCTGGGCGTGATATAAAACAAGCAAACAAATCAGAGAGTGCAAGACCCCAACCATACTTAAAAACACTTATGAAACCAAGCAAGACTATCTAGGCCCCAACCATACCTAAAGAAAAAACATATTATACAAAGCGAGACTATATAGGCCACAACCGTAAAAAAAAAACCCTAGTATGTCAAGCGGGACTATATAGGCCCCAACCAGACCTTTAAAACCCAAATTACACCAAGCGGGACAATATAGGCCCCAACCGGACCTTTAAAACCCACATTACACCAAGCGGGACCATATAGGCCCCAACTGGACCTTTAAAACCCACATTACACCAAGCGGGACCATTTAAAACATTAAAATACCAGGCGGGACCATATAGACCCCAACTGGACCTTTAAAACCCAAATTGCAACAGCGGGACCATATAGGCCCAAACCAGACCTTTAAAACATTAAAATACCAAAAAAACATAAAATACCAAGCAGGACTATATAGGCTCCAACCGGAGCTTTAAAACCCGTAAAATACCAAGCAATACTACATAGGCCCAAACAGGACCTTAAAAAAAAACATTACACCAAGCGGAACCATATAGGCCCCAACCAGACCTTTAAAACCCACTGTCATGAATTAGCCAGGGGCCATCTTGGATTTGGAACTGTTATCTGCCACATGTTATTGAACAGAAGGTTTTGGGCTCCCAGAGCCACTGTTATAATGTTATATATTCAGGGCAGAGTCCCACTGTTATTGTTATGCATTCAGAGAAGAGGCAGTTTACCACGTCACCACTAATAAAGTCATCATAACGCATTAAGGGGACTGACATGGGAAGTACTGCCTCAACTCATAACATGTGGGAAAGGGAGAGATGCTGTGGATTATAAAATGTTGTAGTGGTATTATCTGTAAATATATTGTATTGTAATGTGGGAGCCATGTTGTGTGCAGTCATCCATATTGGGTCTGATACAGATAGTAACCTGAGTAGATCACCCATCTGCCTTCCAACTATCACCTAAAGTAAACACTTGAAGTGATAGCAAGGCCAGAACAAAGGGGTCTGTACAGACATTGAGGCATCTTAACCCCATGGGGTCTTCAGCCCAATATCAGGGTCATAGAACAGGAGCACATAGATGTTTCTCCCTTGAGAGCCAGAGACCAAGTAAATTAGGTAGCCACACCTAGTGGGCGGCCCATGGGAGGGGTCTGGAAGTTCCCAGAGCTTACCTCTAGTCCATTGGCCAGAGGTAATCAAGTTACTCTGGAGATTACCCCATTGGCCAAGAGGAAGATGATGGTTGAACAAGGGGGTAGCCACTCCCTGTACTGGTTTTGTGAGTTGTTTAAATACTGTGTGTTTCCAAAATAAAGTTGTTCTTAATTTTCATACTTTGACTAAGCATGTATTATTGACCCAGAGGCATATGCTTGTAGAGGAGCTCGTTCTGACTCCCTACCAAGGTGCTCCCAGGTACACTACCAAACCAAGCTGGGACTTATGCCTTTGTACCAACAAAGACTCTCCATAGGTCTAGAGTCACCCAAACTTAGGTCTAAACCTACTGGGAATAAGAGTACTAGGATACTCTAGATCCCATCATCATAGTAGGTTGTGACACCCACATTGCACCAAGCGGGGCCATATAGGCCCAACCGGACCTTTAAGACCTTAAATTACCAAGCGGGACTATATAGGCCAAAGCCGTACCTAAAAAATCTTAAAATACTAAGCGGGACTATATAGGCCCCAACCTGACCTTAAAAACACACATTACACCAAGCGGGACTATATATTCCCCAACCGGACCTTTAAAACCTTAAAATACCAGGTGGGACTATGTAGGCCCAAAAAGTACCTAAAAAAAAAGAACCTAAAAAAAATTAAAATAGGCCCCAACCAGACCTTTAAAACCCACATTATGAGGCGGAGCTAGCGTCTGGAACAGGAGGACGTGTGTGGTGAGAGCTCCTGCTCCAAACCCACAAGAAAGGCCCATAAAGGGCCATAAAGCCCAGCCAGGGCAAAATTAAAACCCCCACTATACCTGGGGGAAGCGGAGGGGGCACCCCAAAACCACCCCCCCCCCCCCCCCCCCGGGCGCTTCCAGATATCCCGCCGGCTAAAATAGCTGTCTCGGTCGGAGTGGCCTGAGAGGGCTGCGGGCCCTAGAAGAGGCAGCTGGGGAGAGAGAGGCAGAGGGGAGATAAGCCCACGAAACGGGAGGCGGACATTTTCTAATTCGGGCCTAGTGAAGGGGCCATGGCCAGCAATAAATACCCCCTCATTACCCCAAACAGCTAAAAAGCAGTTTACCCAGGGGGACCAGAGTGGCAGAGGTGGGCTGCCCAACCAGAGACCCACACAACAATCCACAGCAATACAGATCAGCTCCCTGAGACTACTAAACTAGGGCCAGGCTGCTCAAGAAAGGAATTGCCCTGCAAGCCCAGTACATTGTGGCCCTCTCTTTTCTACAACAACTGTAAGTGACTTTGCATTTCTCTGTGAGGCATAATGCTCGTGCACTGCTAACTTAATTTCTCTTTCACATATAGACTGTTTCAGGTGGCACACAATAGACCAGAATTACAGCGAGAAGTCTTTTGTGCCAATTTATTACGCAGTGGCATAAACAACTATCTGCTGATCTCCACACATTTTAACCTGAAAAGACACAGCATCAAGAGTGAAAGTAGTCTGGAAACGCAGGCCCCCACCTCAACTGTGTGGTAACATTTACCCATTATATATTGGCCATCGGCGAAAGGTTTTCATAGCACAAGGCTTTAGGGCAAATCTGAATGAACAGCGACACCTAGTGGAAAAATTAAGACGACTAGTAGGGGGAGAGCCGAAGAAAATGTGCACGCAAGCTACACATAGAAGGTATGTGCTGAAGGGATCCTGGAGCTAGAGGCAATGGGGAAGCGACAAGCAGAATAAGCTAAAATAATGAGACTCTATTCATGAACGACAAGGAATACCTCAGCACCCCAGCCTAAGCAGCCCCACTGCACACAATAGCCAGCAAACCCTTGCCAAGGGGGGTGTATTAGCAACCCACTCAAGTTACAATAGCTAACACCAGGGAGATCCATTATAACTAAGACAGACCCCCGGAAACCTGCGGGCCTGGAGCAGAGGCAAGACCGATGATGAAGAAAGTGAAGAAAAGCATAACCTCCAGGTGCATTTCCCAGCAGCAACCACACCGAAAAACAAAGCAGGGGAGAGCTCCCCAGAAAGGTTGGAGATGTCAGAAGCAGAGGGGGATCGGCCCAATACAATCACAGATGTGGACTTCTCGGTGTCGGCAATGGCCAAATTCGAAGGGTTGCTAAAAACCCAGCTGGCATTGGCTCTAAAAGAGGTGAGAGATGAGATCTGTGCGGTAGGACAGAGAACCCATGAGCTGGAACAAACAACCGACCAAATCATATGCACTCAGGAGGAAGACAAGCTGGAGATAAGTGCCAATACATCCCGCACAGAGGTACTGGAAAACAAGATAGAGGATCTAGAGAACAGATCTTGACGACACAACGTCCGCCTGAGAGACGTTCCTACAAAAGTGGGAGACATCATGGCATATCTTGAAGCTGTATTCTTTACCATCATTTCCGGCCACCAAAAGGAGGAACTGCTGATTGAAAGGGCCCATAGGGCGCTGGGAGGTCCTAGCAACCCAGAAAAACCAAAAGACATTGTTGTGCGCTTTGTGAGACAAAGCTCCAGAGACTTACTAATGGCTAAGGCAAGAAGGTTGCCCAAGATAGTGGGGCCGGACGGTTCTTCTTTACAACTGTTTGCAGATCTTGCTCCATCAACCCTAGCGAAAAGGAGAGAGATGAAACCGGCTCTGGAAATCTTAACCGCGATCAAAATCCAATATCGATGGGGATTTCCATTTAACATACAATTCAGTTGGAAGGAGCAGTCACATAGAGCCTACTCCCTGGCAAGCCTTAAAAAAAACTGTTGCATCTACAGCTGGTACCAGAAGGTACTAGCCTGACGGATCAGCTACCCAAACCCAGGGAGAGGCCATCCAGAGAATGGTCTGAGGCCTCCGCCAAGAAAAAACAAAGAAACAACAACAGAAAGGAACAACAAGATCAAAGCGGTGGGGCTGAGGAAGTGGAGCCACCAAGTAATGTAATAAGGGACTGATAATCCACGCAGTGGTAGCAAGGACTAAGGGGCGATCATATAGTCAATAACATAGGACCTCACTGTAATGCTTAGGATGAGTCAGAGTATTGATCAGGAAGAAGCTGGGGTACTGCTATTTAACAAAGCAGATCAGGAACTAGATATAAAGTTAGGACAATCTAAGCTGAAGCTTATAATGTTTGTTAGCCGCCCAAATTTATTGGGGGAAGTTATTTAGTGGACAATATTGAGTAGCGTAGTTGTCTACTACCAGGAAGTTCCTCACACTAGGGATCTTTAATGGGTTAAGGGAACTCCACTCCCTAGGCACGCAAGGTGCAAGATGGTTAGTTATGTGAGGATGGGAGGGGGGGGGGGTGGCACTGCCCAAAAAGGTTTAGTTTCTCAGGTTTTGTTATTAATGTTATTCGGCTGTATTTCTCATGCCCAGGTTGGTAAAGCAACGGATGCTATGGCAACTCGCTGGCTCTCACGGACCTCGACCGCGGAATCCAAATCCTCCGACTCTACAAGTGGTGAGTCTCTACTGACAATAGCAACACACGAATATAATAACAATGAGTGAGTCAGAATACATTTGCATCACACATAATGTTAGAGGCTTTAACACCCCCTCCAAAATACGCAAAGCGTTCCAGTCGTACAAAGACCATAACCCAGCGGTAATATTTATCCAAGAAACGCATTTTAAACTTCCCCATATTCCACACCACATGTAGTAACTCCAAGAGGGAAGGGGTAGCGATCCTGTTACACAAAAATTTCCCGTTCATACTAGACAAAAAAATAGTAGATAAGCAGGGATACTACCTGTTTCTGACAGGGACCGTCTTAGACCTCCCGGTTACCTTAGCGGCCATATATGCCCCCACTAACTCTCCACACAATCATCTAATCAGAGCGTTGAGACATCTAGCAAAAGTGAGGGAAGGCAAGATCATCCTAGGGGGAGACTTCAATTTGACGTTAGACGTAAAGAACGATAGAACAGGTAAAGACTTAGGAGACAAATTCTCTAAAAAACTGAAAATAATACACCTGCTGCTAGGGGAACTAGGAGTAGTGGATTTGTGGAGGGAAAGTCACCTAGGGACTAGAGAATTCACTTTCTACTCATATCCCCACAAAGTATACTCCAGAATAGACTACATACTAATGGACTCAGTACTTTTAAAGGATGCTAGGGGAGTGGAAATAGTGCCCTGTGCATGGTCAAATCATAGCCTGGTTAAAGTGACCATAAATTTGGGTCCCACAACTAAACCTCCTTACAAATGGAGACTAAATGAAAGAGTAATGACGATCCCGTTAGTAAAGGACAGAATAGCCCAAGAACTAGAATTTTTCTTTGAGTTAAATGAATCGCCAGAGATGGGGATTGGCTGGGTCTGGACAGCACATAAGGCATACATCAGGAGCATGTGTATAAAGGAAGCGGCCAAGTTTAGAAAGGAACAGAAAGCTCTAGAAAAAAACTTACAGAAGAGCTAGGCACCCTAGAAAAGAGAAACCCGCAAAACCCAAAAAAGCAGACTAGGCGGGAAATTTAAAGAGTGAGAGTAGAATTAGATAAGATTTACTCAGAAAGGGCGGAAAAAATTCTAAAGAGAACCAATCATAAATTCTTCCTCCAAGCAAATAAACCTGATAGGATGTTAGCGAGAAAGTTGAGATCAAAACAAATGCAGTCCAGAATTCACTGTATAAAAGTAAGGGACAATATAAGAACGGCTAATCCCACTAGAATACAGGAAATGTTTTTCCACTTCTATCAGAACCTCTACTCGGCGGCCGGTAAGGAAACAGAAGGTAGCATTATGACATGGCTAGACAGGTTTGATTTACCAAGATTGGAGGAATCTAAGGTAGAAGCGCTAAATACCAAGATTTCACACAAAGAAGTTAGGAAGGGAATCCAGGCTCTAAAAAGTGGTAAGGGCCCGGGCCCAGATGGGTTCACTAATATGTATTATAAGATCTTTAAAGATCAGTTAACACCCAGATTAACCAAATTGTATACCCATATCCTAGAAAGGCAGCCAGTCCCCCCGGAAATGAATCTAGCAGAAATAACTATTTTTCCTAAGGAAGGGAAGGACAACACAGAGGTCAAGAACTACAGGCCCATTTCACTTCTGAACGGGGATATTAAATTACTGGCTAAGATTATGGCAGACAGAGTCTCAAACTTTCTTCCAAGAATTATCCACAAGGACCAGGTGGGGTTTATCCCCCATAGACAAGCAAGAGATAACATTAGAAAAGTAATTCATTTAATTCAACATGCCAAAAATAACAAGACCTGGCGTTAGACATCGAAAAGGCCTTTGATTCTCTGGAGTGGCCCTACCTTCGGGAGGTCTTAAAGAAATTTGGTTTCAAAGGAGGTTTCCTAAATTTAATTGAGACATATTACAGAAATCCGGAAGCTCATCTGAAACTCCCGGGCACACTGAATCAGGCCATCAAAATAGGAAGGGGTACGAGACAGGGGTGCCCCCGGTCCTCCTTACTCTTTGCCATCGCAATAGAACCATTAGCACAGGCAATCAGGATGAACTCGGGGATCAAGGGTCTGGTAATAGGGCAACAACACTTTAAAATTAACCTGTTTGCAGACGATATGTTATGCACAATAACAGATCCTGAGCATTCTATTACAAATTTAATGGACACCCTCTCAGAGTTTGGTTTAAAATCAGGGCTTATCATTAACGTTGAGAAAACAGAAGCAATAGCTATAAATCTGGACTCAAACACAAAAGAATTACTATCAGATAAATTCAAATTTCAATTGGCCAAGGAATACATTCATTATCTAGGGATAAAAATCACGCCGAATATAGAAACCTTGTACAGGTCTAACTACCCCCCCCTTTATAAAAGACTTAGCAAAGCTATGCAAAAATGGTCTAGTTATCCTATTTCGTGGCTGGGACGGATTAACTCCTTTAAAATGACGATTCTGCCGAAGCTTTTGTATTTATTTAGGACCCTGCCAATCCCCATCAATCAGGCAGACTTGAAAGTATTTCAGAGGAAGGTGTCCCAATTTACATGGAAGGGCAAACCCCCCAGAATTAAAAAGGAGATAATGTACAGGCACAAAGACAGGGGTGGACTGTCATTTCCAGACCTGAAGAAATATTATAGAGCTGCGCAACTATCATTTATTCCCATAATTCATTCGGGGGTTCACCAACCGCTATGGAAAACCATAGAAGACCAGTGGCTAAACCCTTATACCTGGGACACCTTAGTCTGGCTAGACAAGGTGCCGGAGAGTGTGGGAAAGATCAAACACCCGGTAATTGCCAATACGTTACAAGGTTGGAAATGAGCCCTAGAACACACAAACCTCTTTAGACATCCTTCTCCGATGATCTCGGTATTTGGTCACCCACAGTCCCCAGCAGGGATGAGCGCAGAGGCAAAATGGTGGTGGAAATCTAGAGGGTTGGATAGGCTAGGAGCATGGCTTGGAACAGAAAACCCAATAACTTACGAATACTTGAGAGATCACCACGATATCCCCATCAATCAACATTTTAACTTCTGCAAAATCAGACATTTGGTAAACAGTATAGGAAGAATACAAGGTTCTCCTAAAAAAACATGGCTTTTGGGAATTTGTCAGAAAGTTCCCCTGACTAAGGGAATCATAGGGGGTATTTACGAGATATACAATACACCTACATAAGGGGTGAGGGATAAATACATAGAGGACTGGGAAAAGGACATAGGAGAACAATGGGAAACAGAGAAATGGGGAAAGGCCTGGAAAAGTATTTATAAAGGTTCGCTAAACCACACACTCCTAGAAACTGCCATTAAGGTTCTCCACAGAATGTACCTAACCCCTGTAAGAATGGCAAAGTGGAACAAATCGGGGGGGATGATTTGTACAAGAGGATGCCAGACCCCAGGCTCCTTCATACACATGTGGTGGGAATGCCCCAAGGCAGCACAGATATGGACAGCTGTGACAGATCTTGCAGCTGACATACTTAGAACTTCGGGAGGGGGCACAATAGAATCTTGTCTACTGGGAATCCCAGACCCGCGGCTTTCCCCAACACAAAATAGGCTACTCCAATACATGTACATAGCTACCAAGTCACACATCACTAAACAATGGAAAACGGACACGCTGGATCTTTAGGCAATAAAGAACAAAATAAACTACCTTGCAGTAAACGAGCACTTGACACATATTCTAGCAGATTCTGTCCAGAAGTACAGAGACATATGGGAGCCATGGTTAGCATATAAGGGCTGAGTAAGGGGGATCTAAGGTGGGAAAGGTGACAAAACAGAATAGGAGGAGGAGGAAGCGGGAGAGGCGCCGGGGGGACCGGCAAGGAGCCATGAAGTACAGAAACTACGAGGTAAAAAAATAAAAATTATGAAGCTATCTTATTGTATGAGAAAATAAAGGTGACCAATCTGTTTTGAATTATGTTTAAGTTTAGTTGTGAAAGAATGACTAAAGGCTACAGGGGATAGATATGTTAGATATGTTAATGCGAACAAGAACAGATACCTTGTACCTAAGAGGAACAATTTCAGGGGAAAGAAGGAAAGGGGGGGCCATAGGTTTAGAAAAACAGGCTTAAACTCGAATATGACTGTAAATATGGACAAGGGTCCCCATAAGAGAATGGTCGTTTAACGATTTCACTTATTTTAAGTTTAGAAGTTGTGTGTAGAAATTTTATAAGTTTAATATTCAACAGACTCACACAGGCAAGGTGATGAGAAAAAACACTATAAGGGACATAAGGGGGCTAAGGTTCAATCCGCTAAATGTGATAGGCCCCATTAAGCCTAGCCTGCGAGTCAATTTGCGAAAAGTTATAAGGGAAAAAATAAACCCAAAAAGGGTTATTGTTTTGTTACTAGAAAACGGAAAATGAAAGGGGAGAGGTCACGTTGTTTGCTGAGTCAGATTACATATGTTTATAATAATGAATGTAGAAGCTTAATACCTGACCTGCAAGTCATGGCTTATTGAAAGACTGTGGATCAATGTTTGAAGTGACCAAAAAAAATTATTGAAATAAAACCTACATTACACCAAGCGAAACCATATAGGCCCCAACTGGACCTTTAAAACGTTAAAATACCAAACGGTACCATACAGGCCCCAACCGTACCTTAAGAACCCACATTACACCAAGCGGGACTATAAAGGCCCAAACTGTACCTAAAAAAACATAAAATACCAAGCAGGACTATATAGGCCCCAATGGACCTTTAAAACCTTAAAATACCAAGCAGTGCTATATAGGCCCAAACCGGACCTTAAAAACCCACATTACACAAAGCGGGACCATATAGGCCACAACCGGACCTTTAAAACCTTAAAATATTAAGCAGGACTATATAGGCCCCAACCAGATCTTAAAAACCCACATTACTCCAAGTGGGACCACATAGGCCCCAACTAACCTTTAAAACCTTAAAATAACAAGCAAGACCATAAAGGCCCAAACCGTACCTAAAAAAAAAAAAAATTAAATACCAAGCAGGACTATATAGGCCCCAACCGGACTATAAAACCCCACATTACACCAAACGGGAATATATAGGCCCCAACCGGACCTTTAAAACTTTAAAATACCAAGCGGGACTATATAGGCCCCAACTGGACCTTTAAAACCTTAAAATACAAAGCAGGACGATTTGGGCCAAAACCGGACCAAAAAACCTTACAATACCAAGCGGGACGCGGGACTATATAGGCCCCAACCGGAATTTAAAAACACACATTACACCAAGCAAGACAATATAGGGCCCAACCGGACCTTCAAATCCCACATTACACCAAGCGGGACCATTGCGAGCCTCTCCCCACCTCTACCTCTCCCTCCCCTCTACTTTACTGGCCTTGCGATGAGCGCCTTTGGCGCTCATCACGGGCCACACATTCAGCACCTTTGGCACTGATTGCGAGCCTCTCCCCCCCTCTACCTATCCCCCTCTACTTTACTGGCCTTGCGATATGCGCCTTTGGCGCTCATCATAGACCTCTCAATGAGCAACTTTGGTACTCATTGCGAGTCTCTCCCCCCCTCTACTTCTTCTCCCTGCCCTGTGTCTCTTCCCCCCTCCTCTGTGTCTCTCCCCCCTCCCCATTGTCTCCCCATTGGGTTGTTGCTGGTTCTGCAGTGGTGGTGTAGTGGGTTAGAACTTCCACAGCTGTTGACCTGGGTTCTAATCTGAGTATCACTACCTGGGCAAACTTACTTGGTTGATGAGATCAGTCAGTAAAAAGAGTGGGAACAGAGTGGGTAAGATAATTGGCTTATTAAAGCCTTCCTGATGTCATATCACATATAATAGTTGTCAAACTACAAAACGTTGTCACACTTTGCATGCTCGTGAAGCAGTTTAGGCCGCAAATGCGAAGCGAGGGTCCGCATTTGCGTAATGTGGAGGCTCCAACGTCAGCTGCAATGAGCCAAAGGCTCAATGCAGACCCTTGCGAAACGAGGGGCTGCATTTGGGGAGGTGGAGGCTCCCACATCAGCTGCAATGATGTGGAGGCTCTACGGCGCCTCACAAGCGGTTACAAACACCCACAGAAGCGGGACTTTGAAAAAAAAACTATAACACGCAATGACTAAATGCGGACTTACACAAAAAAATACGAGCCGCGGGACTTGGAAAAAAAAATTACGAACTTGCAAACATACGACCTTAGCGGCCGAACCGCGAACAGCGGAAAACATTATAAAAACACTAAATACACTCAAAAATTAAATAAAATCCTTACTCACAGCAAGGGGGGACGTCTGGAAGTGAGGTTACACCTCAATTTAAGTCAAATTTAGCGAGTTTAGTAAGTAAGAGAAGAAATTGCCGCTGAAAAAAAGGAAAACTAGGCTATACGACCCCTAAATCTGCAAAACACCACCAAGCACATCCGACTTTTCCAAAAAGCTGTACAAGATTCACTATTAGCAAGGACGCTAAATCATCCACACCCGCGAACCACATACACATTCGCCACCATTTTACAACACTAACATACGTAATGCGAAAGTACACAGCTACACTAACAGCGTCCCCTCGCTCACGCAGCCTATTTACACTACACACTGCACACATTGCTGACACCTCAGCTCAACAGCACTGCAAATCTACATTGTATGCTGCAGGAACATCAAAACAGATTGTTAGCTCTTCAGCACATTGCTTGCTACATATATTAATTACAAATAGGTAAAGTATATTAATTTATGATTTCATTAATTAATTAGCATGAAAAACGACATTTAAAAAAATAAAAACACAGTATCGCAATAAACCACAAAGCTCTTCACTGCACGCCTTACAAGGAGCGCCAACAGTGCTCATAGGACAGAATCTACACCAGGGGAGAGCCTTGCAATAAGCGCAAAAAGGAGATCAGTGCAGACCTTACAATGAGAGCATAAGTGCCTCTTCATAACAAAAAATACACCAACCGAAAGGCTCGCAATGAGCGCTGAAGGATCTCAGACGACAAAAACAGCATTACCCACCTTACAATTGTATTGCCCACATCATTTTTGACTGGCAAGTCGCTAGTCATAATAAGTCTCATCGGCTTGGGGGTGTTCAGAGGGGATGTTCATAGCAACCACACAGCTTGCAGCACTGATTGGTTGATCCTGCAAGCTGCCAATCAAGTAAATTGATACATTTCATTGAACACTGTATAATCTATACACTGAATTTGAGCTTTACAGCCTGACGCTCACAAAGCAGCAGCACCAGGGTGAGATGTGACCAGGAAGGGGGAAGGCACACAAAGGGTTAATTTAAAGTGACAGATACATATATTTTTTTAAAATCATATGAAAGAAGACATGAAAGCTGATATACAGATATAATTAAATTGTATTATCTATATAAACTTAAAATACAATATTAAAGTGATTGATAATTTTTTGGGGGGGCGTCTGCCCCTGTGCCCCTATGCACCAGCCGCCCCATGATAATTGCCCTTGGGGACTTGCCCCTGTAAGCCAGTGGGCGGGAATTTAACTGTATGACACAAGTATTCTCTGTGCTCACAGATTGTTAGGCTCAAGAAAGGTCAGACATGTTATGAATGGCATTTTTACATGAAAATCAAGGGTAATATTTTTTTTTTAAACACATGATAGAAAAAAAAAATTCATTTCACTGTTCATATAGACACATACATTGTAAATTATACAGTTTTTGTTTCACACCGTACATCCTTTCTTATTTTTTTATGCAAGAAGTTTACTTGAAATATCAGATTTTGTATTGTAAACATAAAAAGATACCTGCTATTGAAGAATTACATAAAATGCATGACAAATTTCCTTGTAAAATAATTAGATATGACTTGTACATTTTAATTGCATTTAATTATGCAGAGAAAAAATAAAGAAAAAGCATAGCCTTTTTGAGCATGTATTATACCAATTGAAATGCTAGATCGAAATACGGTACTCTTTATATTTAAAGGGACACTGTCAGTAGATTGTATTTTTAACAGTGCTTAGCAATACAGTAATAGAAAACTAGGTTTCAAATCATTTTTGTCTTTACTTTTTTATGTTTTCGGTAGGTATTTCAGTGAGAATTTAGATGATTTAATTAGCTGTTGCTCTTTACTACCATCACTCACCCCTTATCTATATCACAAGTACTTAGAGCTTTGCTCATACTCACCTCAGTAGATTTAAAATTTAAACGGTATAGGTGAGATTTCACCTATATCCTGAACACCAGTCTATATAGCTCCCATTTGTCAAATGTAGACATCAATAATACTATAATGGTTTCCCTCTCCAGTTCTTCTTGTAACAACTTTTCACTGCTACTTTTAGCGACGCCCACTCTCCACATCACATCACATTCCTTCGCCTTTTTTCTGAACTACACCTTAGATCAATGTTTCCCAAATTCACTCCATGGAAGCCTTTGTAGACTCAAAAATAACCGAATCTCAGAAACTCAAATTGGTTTGTGTGGGCCCTACAATGCCCATCCATTACAACAAAATGTCTACAAGAATTCTAAACCACTCTCTTTGACACTGAAATGCCAATGATAGACCTCAAATCTTCACAATAACCTAATATTAAAAATGAATGGCAATACTGTTTCAGTCCATATGGGTGGCCTGATATGTATTAACTCATTGATTCCCAAGACTGATATAACACCAAAATGAAACATAAAAAAAGCTTGAGACTGTTGTGCAATTAATTTTAATGTCATTTATCGCTTTCACTGTCTTTAAAAGTGCAGTATTGATGTTTAATCCCCTTGCGAGTCCTATCTGGTACTCGTAGGATTTTCTTCTACATTTGCCATTTACAGGTGTGAAAACATTTGCGGCCTTGAGGAATTGTAGCAATTGAATAGCGATGTGCGATTTTAGCAATTGTAACTTTTGCGGGCTTGAAAGGTCAAAGGCTTAGATGGGCTGTAAGTTACAATTTTGACAACCGCTTGGATTTTCATCCTGTAACCCGTAGATCGTTTGTGGCTCGCTAAATGACAGCAATTGAATAGCAATTTAGTTTACAGGCTACATTACGGGCTCCTGTAAACAACAACTGCTCAATTGATTATGGGCCCAAGTTTGGGAAACACTGCATTAACTTACAAGCAAAGGAATACACACATTTAGTATCAATTGTTTCTTATTTGTGACAAACTTCTTACAACCTTATGGAGTACTTTGTGTAAAAAGTGTTTTATAAATGTGAATAACTGAAACTGTATAAAATTAGCATATAGGTATTATGAATTTGATTTATTGTTCATCTCAGCATATAACAGTGATTAATCAAAATTTTTTGAACAAGAAAAGTTTATTGATGAATCTGCTGGAACTAATAGAGAGAGACTTTCATGTAATTTTTATTATAAGTTTGGTTAAGTGTGTAGAAGAGAAAGCTATTCTTGAGAGATGCAATAGTGGTTTCATAGGTATGTTGTTTTAAAAATATTGAGAAAAGAGCTGCAAAGATCCATGTAATCCAAGCTATTATTATTTTCCTATTAAAAATACAAAGAAAGCTCCTTCTAACAATGGAATGAATTGCAGCATTAAATCCCTTCAAATAAAAAGACTATCAATTTCTCTTTAAAGTTTGTATAGGAGGAATCTTGTGGTTTGGCTGTAGAACTGCCATGGTAATGAGGAGGGACTTTATGAAGTCACAGAAAGGACAGCAAAATAGTGTTAGATACTCTTCCTAGTAATATACATTTCACATTCTTACCAGGATTATAAATAGGTGACCAAGGTTCATACATAGCTCAGTTACTTCAGGACAGAGATCAGAAGACCAAGAGTTGTACAAAGGTGAACAACATCCTCCAACAAAATTCAATTATTTATCCAATTTGAGCCGTGTAAAAGCAATTTTCTTGTGAAGTTCTTACAATCAGACTTTATTTTCTCCTGCAAAGTTTTTATATTAGTTGCATGAGCCTTGGTTTTCAGAAAGATAAAACCTGAACAAGAAATAGGATTAGGCTGATCTTTTATATCCTGCACAATTTCCTTCTTTGTTGGAGAATAAACAAACTCTCCTATCGCTATATTGCCCACCATAATTTAAATGATTGCCGTGGTAAACTACCTCCCCACAAATTCTACTACTCAAGCTAGGAACCAGCCCCACACTGATGAGAGGTAGTAGCCTTGAAACAGCTGTCATGGGTAGATTTCCTGGCTTGTGCATAATCTATCCTGGGCATTTGGTTAAAGCTGTGTAATAAAGCAGGCATATGCTTAAAGGAAGCCATGTTTAAAATGTTATTGGATTACAAGAATGAAGGCTTTGTGGGCACATTTACGTGCCCCTGTCCAGGTTCCCAGAATGCAGTGGAATAAATGTATTTCTTGGAATTCTGAGCAGGAAATTATTTTTTAAATGTGTTTTTGACATTCAAATATGAACACAAATATACTATTTATTTATGATAGATATATAAATAGATAGAGCTATAGATTTATAGGTATAGATATAGTCAGAGGTGGAGAGCTGCAACCGGTGTAGTGCACCATCACCCTGGGGCGCCAGTGCAATTATTTATTTTTTATTTTTATATATTTATTTTTTCATTTGCCCCTCTGGGGCACATAATGCACTGCCCCTGGAACCCTCTCTGTAGATTATCCTCTGAGTGGGGAGCAGGAAAGCCTGCAGGAACTTCCGATCACTTGACCCACCCTCTCAAGGGCTACAGCCACAGATTAGCTGAGGCACAATGAGAGGCAGACTCACTGCACTAAATGTCCAGATAACAGGACCAGGGGACAGAAAAACAGGACAAATGAGAGGGGATACTTGGGACACATGGGAGACGAAAAGTGGGGAGAGGAACAAAGGGGAGAGGGTGCACAGAGTTGTACTGGGAACAGAGGAGAGACGGGCTGGGGTAGTAGGGAGACATAGTTGACTTGGGACATGAAGGAAAGGGAAGAGGGGATACTGGGGACACAGAGGGGGGAGAGGCGAGACTGGGGGAAAATAGGAGACTGGGGAGATGAGGGGCAGGGAAGAGAGGAGACTAATTAAATTCATTAGGAGTTCATGGTGCTCCTTTATGCCATCCGTGCTAGTATTCTCCATGGGGGCAGGGATGTGAGAGTGGGCAAGAGACCCCCCATGTAGAAAGTACCAAAGATGTCGGTATGCTGGGAGTTTAGGTGAGGTACATAAAGCACTGCTTTGATGACTACTGGTGCCAGGTAACTAAGAAGATGTCAGAGAAAGCAGCAAGTGCAATATCACAATGTGGCAGAGAGCATGGTGGCATGGGGGGGGGGGGGGATTCTGTGACCAGGAAGAGTAGGAGATGGGTTATGCATCTCATTTAATCATCTCAAATACATTCCTCAGTCAAAATCTAATGAATAAGATGTTAACTTAGTCATGCATGGCTGCATGGCCTATGTGATGGGGATATATAGTAACCATGTGGCTAGCCACCATCACATAGTCCATGGTTATCTTATCTGTGGACATGTATGGTTATTTACTGGTCAACCTGTTATTTTTATTTTATTTTATTTTAGGCATATTTTACATCCATTAATGCAGTTTGTTCATCTACATGCAGTTCTACAAAATATAAAAAAGGAAACTATGTACAGTAGCTATCATACAGCCATGATATAAATCCCCCCTTGTAGGATTATTAGTGCAAACAACACCTAAAATTTGCGTTGTGTGACTCCAAATTTTTTATTATTATTATTATTATTATCGTTTATTTATAACGCGCCAACATATTCCGTAGCGATGTACATAAGATACGTTCAAAACAAGGATACATACAAATGAACAAATAGCAAGGCAAGGAGGGCTCTGTCTTTGAGCCTCAAATCCATAGTGCTCTCCCTTGAAACTCGCAGACTTACCACCTAAAGGTATTGTGTTAGGAAAAGGAGGGAGAGAGAGGTGAGAGTGTGTTAGGGTGGAAGGTGATACGCTTCTTTAAAGAGATGTGTTTTTAGAGAGGTTTTGAATGTTTTGAGGCTGGGGAATAATCTGGTGGAGCGAGGCAAGGAGTTCCAGAGAATAGGGGCAGCACGAGAAAAGTCCTGAAGGCGAGAGTGAGAGGAGGTGACAAGAGTTGTGGAAAGAAGAAGGTCATTAGCAGAGTGAAGAGGGCGGGTGGGGGAGTATTTGGAGATGAGACCAGAAATGTAAGGGGGAGTGCTCTTGTTGAGGGCTTTGAAAGTTAGGGTCAGGATTTAAAATTTTATTCTGGAGGCTATGGGAAGCCAGTGGAGAGATTGACAGAGAGGTGATGCCGACACTGAACGATGTGTACGGAAGATGAGTCTAGCAGAGGCATTCATAATGGATTGAAGTGGAGATAGTCTGGTGGTAGGTAGGCCAACAAGAAGCGAGTTGCAGTAGTCCAGTCGAGAGATGATGAGAGAGTGTATAAGGATTTTAGTTGTGTCTTGTGTAAGAAAGTGGCGAATTCTGGAGATGTTTTTTAGATGGAGGAGACAAGATTTAGTTAGTAATTGTATGTGAGGGATGAAGGACAGGGCGGGGTCCAGAAGAACCCCAAGACAACGGGCTTGGGAGGAGGGGGTGATGATGTCATTATTGACAGTGAGAGAGATGTGAGGAATTGACACAGTGGGAGAGGGAGGAAAGATTAGGAGTTCAGTTTTAGACATGTTGAGTTTGAGATGGTGGGTGGACATCCAAGAGGATATACTAGAGAGGCAATTTGAGACATGTGTTAGAAGAGAGGGGGATAGATCTGGTGCAGAGAGGTAGATTTGGGTGTCATCTGCATAGAGATGATAATGAAGTCCAAAAGAGTTTATTAGGGTACCAAGTGAGGAAGTGTAGATGGAGAAGAGGAGCGGGCCTATGACAGATCCTTGGGGTACGCCAACAGACAGGGGGTAAGGAGAAGAAGAGGTGTCAGAGAAGGAGATAGTGAATGATCTATTTTGTAGGTATGATGAGAACCACGAGGGGGCAGTGTCTCGAATACAGAGGGAGGAGAGGATATGGAGTAGAAGTGAATGGTCAACTGTGTCAAAGGCAGCAGAGAGATCTAGAAGGAGAATCGAAAAGTGACCTTTTGACTTGGCAGTAAGCAGGTCATTGGTGACTTTAGTGAGAGCTGTCTCAGTGGAGTGTTGGGGACGAAAGCCGGATTGGAAGGTGTCAAGAAAGGAGTTAGAGGAAATAAAGCTGGTAAGGCGGGTATAGACGAGCCACTCCAGCAGTTTGGAAGCCAGGGGAAGTAGAGAGATAGGGCGGTAGTTAGAAGCAATGTCAGAGTCAGATGAGTACTTTTTGAGGATGGGTGTAATTGTGGCTTGTTTTAGACAAGATGGAAACTTGCCGGTAGTTAGGGAAAGGTTGAAAATGTGTGTGAGAGCTGGGATTAGTGTGGTAGAGAGGGGAGGGATGAGCTGAGATGGAATAGGGTCCTGAGGACATGTAGTGAGGCGAGTGGATGATAGCAGGCTAGCGACTTCATCCTCTGTAGCTGGGACAAAGCAGTTCAAAGTGTCTGTTGGATTGGGGGAGGGAGAAGAGTGGATGTGGTTGGATAGTTGAGATGGTAGAGTGAGTGAGCCACTGTGAGATGAGAGTTTATTGCGCATATTTTCGATTTTATTAAATTTAAACATTTAGGCGTATTATCTGTTAAAGATATGTTCATATGATCAGTACAGGCCATAACAATGACACAGGCATGGGTCATTAAGATGAATTGGTGTGACCAAAGATGTTCATGCAGTATGTTATATGTTGGTTGCACAGATTTCTACATTATGTTTGAACAAGAGTAATACTTACTTGTGAAGGTGATACTACTAAATCATTATATTGTAACACTATTCTGTATAACTATTTCACTGAAGAGGTTCTTAACAAATCACATGTTTTTTTCATAATATATATATATATATATATATATATATATACACACAAACGCTAGATTGAATTAAACATATTTATTATATATATTCTCACATGCACAACAGCAATGGACAGGTGTACACAGGATTGGAGGTAAGTTTCATGGGGTTCCTACTGTCTCTCCTACTGCCTATCCACAGCTTCCTTCAGCTTACTTTACAGAGTCAATATTTGCATCATTGAGTATATATATAGATATATATATATATATATTTCTTCCTGATATATTCATATATATATTTAAGTCTCAGGCCTGAAAAAGAGGTGGATGGGCCCGGGTACAGAGCTTTGAGAGCTCGTATTCCCAAAGTCACCCAAAGCCAAACTTAAGTAAGGTAAGCTCTATGTAGTCACATCCAACTCTGTCAAAAGCCTTTTCAGCATTCAAAGAAAGAAAAACAGCAGAAGTTTCCTTTGATCTTAAGTGTGAAGTCATATCAAAGAGCTCAACAGTGTTATCCAATCCTTGTCTCCCTGGTATAGTTCCTGATTGATCGGGCAATATCAATTTAGTTATTACTTGACCCTGTCTCATAAGTAGAATCTTGAAATATAGCTTGACATCCGTATTTAACAGAGAAATTGGTTGGTAGTTCCTGCACTCAGTTGGATTATGTTAAATACATCTCGCAAGTGCTTCACTAAAACATATTTACAGATATTATAATACTGGTTAGTAAACCCATCTGGGCCAGGAGCACTAAATATTTTCAAATTAGAAATTACTATAGATATTTAATATTTCTAGTTCTTCGTATGAGACTTTAGGTAAACTAAGTTGATTTAAAAACAATTTAATATCTTCCCTTAATGGCCTTTTAAAATGTGTCTCTTCTTCCAAGTTATACTGTTTTTGATCAAAATTGTAGAACATTTGGCCTATGTTGTCAGGTTTTGTCACTATTTTACCTTTATCCTGTAGAGAGTCTATTATCTTCCTTATAAATGTATTTCTCAATTTGTTAGCCAGTACCTACCTATTCAATTGCAAGCCCGTCATTTTATTCCAATTGAACTTCTGGCTGTGGGTTACATATTTTTGTGAGTGACAGAGGGAGTGGGGTACAGAGAGTGACCCACAGCACAGAGAGGGAAAGAGACACAGGGGAGGGTGAAAAGAAACAGGGGAGGGGGGAGAAGAAAACAGAAACAGGGGAGGTTAAGAAGGGACACAGGGGAGGGAGGAGGGGGGAAGAGACACAGGGGAGGGTGAGAGACACTGGTGTGAGGGGGGAAAAGACATGGGGAAAGAGACAAAGGGAAGGGCGGAGGGGGGAAAGAGACACAGGGGGAGATACAGGGGAGGGGGAGAGACATGGGGAGACACAGGGGAGGGGGTAAAGAGATACAAGGGAGGGGGCAGAGATACAGGGGAAGGGGGAGGGAAGAAACACAGGGGAGGGAGAGGGGGGAAGATTCACAGGGGTGCGAGAGGAGGGGAAGAGACACAGGGGAAGGGAAGGGGTGACATCAAATATTATCCTGTCAATTTTGACGGGCAAGTTACTAGTTTGTTAATAATCACACAAAGTGTTTTATAACATGCTCTTAACATGCCTATAAATCCACTACTGGGGTGTGGTAGCTTGTGATGGGAGGTGTGGTTACTAGGAAGCAGAACTTATATTCTGTGAAAACATGTATCACAGTCCATCACAATGACTTTGTGAAGCAAATTTGGTTGTGTTATCTTGGTAAAAATTATCTTTTTTCTTGGGCTACATTGCTTATGAAAATTGTGTCTTAAAGAATTGTTCACACAAAATACATTTGAACACTATGGGCTAGGTTAAAGGGCATTAAAGCTAATAACAATTTTTATCCAGCAAAATGCTCCTGTGAAGCCTAGTGAATCTGGGGGTATATTGAATCACTAATTACACAGTTAGGGCCTCATTAAAATTATTTGGCCAATCGAATAGGGCTCTATATAAGCATATAGCACTGTTTTTTTACAGAAGTCTTTAGTTAGTGAAGACCTTGCTTTTGGATAAAAGTTCATTAATTAAAGACTTCTGTAAAAAAATATGCTATGTGCTTATATAGAGCCCTATTCAATTGGCCAAATCACAATTGAATGAGGCCCTTAGAGCTTTGGTTTCATATTACACAAATAGAAAAAACAGGGTCCCTCTATCTGGGCTCACCCATTGAATATCCAATCTCAAAATTGAGACAAAATTGTTTGTGATAAAATGTAACTATTATTACTTGATTAAAAATACTATTAAAATGCTCAGACTCTGCTATCCTAGGAGAAAGGCAATAGATCAAAAGATTGGCTTATTAGTTGTCCTGAATAAGGAATGTATGATAAGGTGCTATGATAAAAAAGTGCTAATGCCAATTAATATAAAGTAAATCTATGTGAGATAAAGTGCATGAATAAATAAACAAAAAGAAAATATATTCCTTTACCTAGAAACAATATTATCAAAGCTTTTTGCCTTGATGTAGTATTATAGCCACCTTTATAATCCTTTTGTCTCTGCTGATGCATCTGGTGCATAGGGGAAAGGTGGGCTTTAAACTATGGCTCTTATGGATTTAGCTTTCTCCCATTTATAATCTTCCACCAAAGTATTTTTGCCTTCCCTATAGCCTTAATATCAATCTCATCTTTGCTGGAAATCTGTCTCTGAAGGCACTACCCTTGAAAATGTATTTTTAGTATGAGAGCATCAAGAATGATGATAAAGGTGAAAACCTAGTCATCCTGAACAAGGGAGACTATATCATTGAAAATTATAGACTTCTAAATAACAAAGATTGTTATAAAAAACTACAAAAAAGATCCAACAGAAGTATTTACTAAAGAATTGAAAGCAATCCTATTAGATTATCTAAATGATAAAGATATCAGCAAACAAGAATGGGAATTTTTAAACATCAAAGATCCTAAAGTGACCACATTCTATTCTATTCCTAAGATTCACAAATATGCACAAAAATCACATGGCAGACCAATAGTCTTTGGTATAAATTGTTTAACAGAAAATTCCAGCAAATACATAGACTCTATTCTAAGAGAACATGTAGTATCCTTAAGGACACAAAGGATGTCTTAAAGAAATTAAATGCTATAGTAACAAAACAGCAGACTTTATTGGTATCATTAGTTGTTGAATCTTTACACACCAACATTCAACATCATTGAGGGCTGAATGCAGTAAAATACTTCATATAAAATAAAGGTACCCTCTATCAGAATCATAATTCATGACATTTTTGGCATTTCTGTTGACACACAATTATTTTGTGTTTCTAGAAAACTTCTACCACCAAATTTGCGGTACGGCGATGGTGACAGCTTGTGCTCCCACGTACGCAAATCTTTATATTGGGTGGTGGGAGGAACAGATTGTTTTTAATGACAACATGAACAGGTACACTAAAGATGTGTATTTATGGATTCGCTACATTGATGATATTATGATTTTATGGAATGGTACCCCACAACATTTGCAGGAGTTTATCAATGTATTAAATAATAATAAAACAGGCCCAAAGTTGACCTCAGAAATTAATGAAACATCAATAACTTTTCTGGATTTGAAAATAACTAAACAAATGGATGGTAAATTGAAAACCAACACTTACAGGAAACCTACAGCAACCAACAGCCTTTTAAATTCCAGAAGTAGTCACCCTCATCTCTTATCTCTGGAATCCCAGTAGTCCAGTACTTAAGAATCAAAAGGAACTGCTCAGATGATCAGGACTTTGAGTTGGAAGCAAACAAATTACAATCTCGCTTTTAGGAACCTGGATATAACAAGAAAGTACTAAAAAGGGCCTATCATAGAGCTAGGGACACCAGGAGAGAAACATTGCTAATGGAAGATACTTTGAAAGAAGATAACTATGTAAGATGCATATGAACCTATAATGATAAATGTTTTGATGTCAAAAAGATCTTTACTAAACACTGGCAAATTTTGCTAGATGATATAGATCTCAAGCCATATTTAAAGGACCATGCGCAATTGACTAGTCAAAGATCAACTAATCTGAAGGATATGTTATCCAAAAGTCATTTAGAGACTCTAAAAAGGACTGCATGGCTTCAAATCATAAAAGGTTGTTTGAAGTACTATTCTTGTAAGGCCTGTCAATATGTACGTCCTGCCAAGACTTTTACATCCTCTGATGGTAAATTAGCATACCCAGTGATATATTTATTAACCTGCAAATCAGAAATGGTTATTTATTTAATTTCCTGCAAATGTGGAATTAGGTACGTGGGGAAAACCTGTAGAGAATTCAGAAGAAGGATACTTGAACACATCTATAGTATTAAAAGAGAATACGACACCCCAATTGTTATCCATGTGAACAGTGAACATAAGGGGGATACAAAAGTACTCTCCTTTTTGTCTATTGACCACATTGAAAGAACTATAAGAAGAGTTGATATAGACAAAGAACTCATAAAAAAGAAGGCCATTCTCCCTGTATATTCACTATTTATTTCAAATATCTAGAAGTCAATAAACAAGGTTCCAGGACATTACCAGATAGCAACATCATATGTACATAATATACTTATACTGTCACTTAATAATTTGTTTGTCCTATATTGGATTTATGGTTATAGGTTTACTATATAATAATGAACCAGATCCAGATATAATATAACGGACAACAATAAATTAACACTTATATAAAGCAACTATATCAAAGATTTAATATAGGATGAGACATCAAAAAAATATTCAAAGTGCATTATGGTTATAAATTATTAAAGTTACAATATAATTATCAACATAAAAAGGTATATTCATTGATGTTGAATCAGCTTAAAAAAGGTTTATCTTAAATAAATATACTATGCCGTAAAAGTAGCATTATTAATACAGGATTTACAATGTTGGAGAATTAACCTGTATATGTTTACATAGTGTATACACACACACACACACACACACACATATATATATATATATATATATATATATATCACATATTATAATTGTCTAACTGCGATTCGTCGTCACGCTTGAGACGAATCGCAGTTTGACAATGATAAACTGCGCATTGCGCAGCAGTAGCCGCGCATGCGCGCAGTGCGGCGCGAGCCGCGCATGATCGCAGCGCGGCCCGAGCCGCGAGCAGATGGGAGAGTGGGGAAGGGGGGGGGGAGAGGCACAGAGGGAGAGTGGGGAAGAGGAACAGAGGGAGAGTGGGGAAGAGGGAGAGTGGGAAAGAGGGGGGGAGAGGCACAGAGGGAGAGTGGGGAAGAGACACAGAGGGAGGGGGGAGAGACACAGAGGGATAGGTGGGAAAGAGACACAGGGGAGGTAGAGGAGGGGGAAAAGACACATGGGAGGGAGAACAGGGGGAGGATACACATGGGAGGGAAATGGGGGGGAAGAGGGGAACAGACACAGGGGGAAGGGGGAAAGAGACACAGGCCAGGGGGGAACAGGCACAGAGGGAGAGGGGGGAAGAGGCACAGAGGGAGAGGGGGAAGAGACACAGGGGGGAGAGATACAGAGGGTGAGGGAGGAAGAGACACAGAGGGAAAGGGGGGAAGAGGTACAGAGAGAGGGGGGAAAGAGGCACAGAGGGGGGGAACAGAGGAAGGGGTGAAGAGACACAGTGGCGAGACACACAGAGAGAGGCGGGGGAAAAGGCACAGAGGGAGAGGGGTGGAACACACAGAGTGGGGAGAGACAGGGAGGAAGAGGCACAGAAAGAGTAGGGGGAAGAGACACAGGGGAGTGAGAGGAGGGGGAAGAGACACAGGGGAGAGAGTGCAGGGGGGAAGATACACAAGGGAGGGAAATGGAGACACGAGGAAGGCCGGAACAGACACAGGGGGAGGGGGAAAGAGACACAGGCCAGGGGGGAACAGACACAGGGGAGGGTTGGGGGAGACACAGGGGGGGGGAAGAGATGCATGGGAGGGAGAAGGGGGAAAGAGACACAGGGGAGGGGTTTAGAGACACGGGAGGGAGAGGGAGGTAAAAACACAGGGGGGCAGGAAATACAAGGGAGGTAAAGGAGGCGGAAGGAGACACAAGGGAGGGAGAGGAGGGGGGAAATAAGACACGAGGGAGGAAGTAGACAGAGGGAGAGACCCGCAACGAGCTCCAAAGGGGCTCATTGCAAGGCCTGTGATGAGCGCCAAAGGCGCTCATCACAAGGCCAGTAAAGTAGAGGGGGAGAGGCTTACATTGTGTGGCAAACAGCATTGCCAGGCTTCAGTTTTTATTGTCGTCATTTTTGACGGGCAAGTCGCTAGTATATATATATATGTATTCCCTAAGTAATGAAATAATCTTGTATGGAGAATTTAAGAGGTTAGAGATATCCTTGACATAGGATGAACCATGATACATATGTAAACAATATCTATGATTATCAAATAGGCACAGTATAAATTTAATGTAATGATATGTATAATATGAACTCAGAACTTTATATCTCAGTGTGCTAGAGATAGTCCTCAAAATCTGGTTAAACAACATGATACTTAATAATATAATTGGAATCTGATTAATAATAGAGCTTCATGAGACAAAATATCTGTATTTTATGTCTTTAAAGTTGATTTTAATGCTTGCGCCAGTCACCATGACAACTAGTAGGCTATAAAGGGATGTTGGTGATCCCTGATGAAACAACAGACACGTGCGTCAGGTCAGACGCTGCGCATGTTGTACGCGAGTTGATGACATCACTAAAAGGTGTCTCAACCGCGATACACGAGGATCTACTGCTCTCATACTAAAAATACATTTTCAAGGGTAGTGCCTTCAGAGACAGATTTCCAGCAAAGAGGAGATATTAAGGCTATAGGGAAGGCAAAAAGACTTTGGTGGAAGATTATAAATGGGAGAACGCTAAATCCATAAGAGCCATTGTTTAAAGCCCCGCTATCCCCTATGCATGAGATGCAGCAGCAGAGAGAAATGGATTAAAAAGGTGGCTATAATACCACCTCATGGCAAAAAACTTTAATAATATTGTTTCTAGATAAAGGAATATATTTTCTTTTTGTTTATTTATTCATGCACTTTATCTGACATAGATTTGGATCAGACTAGTTCTGATACCTCTTTTAGCACTCTATATTAATTGGCATTATCACTTTATTATCATAGCACCTTTATCATACATTCCTTATTCAGGACAATTAATAAGCCAATATTTTGATCTATTCCTTTTCTCCTAGGATAGCAGTGTCTGAGCATTTTTAATAGTATTTTTAATCAAGTACTAAAAGTTAAATTGCATCACTAACAATTTTGTCTCACTTTTAAGATTGGATATTCAATGCGTGTGCACAAATAAAGGGACACTGTTTTTTTCTATTATACAAATTTGTCAAAGATCCCTAGTAGCACCCTATTTAGAGGTAATCCTATGACTGTACCTTGAGCCACCTGTTTCTCCCTTTTCTTTAATTTTCATATTACGCTACCCTAGCATTTTGTGTCTTTCTCACTATCCTCCTTTCTGCATTTTTTTTTTTTAAGGTAACTGTGATGCATTTTGTATTTTGGAATGTATTAAAATATCAGTGTATTTTGTATATATTTTGAATATATCACAGAAACAGATTACATAAGTAAAATATTTCACTGAAGCACACCTTTACAACTGACTGGAATCTATTTTTTTGAATTGTGTCATTCTTTTAAGTGAATGCACTGTATAAGACCTTTCATTATTCAGTGACATATACCAATATTGATTTGGACATCTAAATAATTTTCAAGCAATAGATTTTCTCCCTCTGTATTAGATTGCTACGTGAGCAATATTTTAGTAATTTTCGGTACTGTATGTAGTCTGCAGACTAGGATCCCAATGTAAAATTTCTCCCCAAACTCTTTTTGTTTTTACACTATTAGCTTTGCCAAGCATGCACTCACTGTATCTATTTCTCATATGAAGAATTAGGGCTTTCTGCTGGCTTCTGTTCCAATTCACTCTACTGAAAAGCAGCATGATCTGGAGTCACACAGAGCAGCCAGGCTGTGAGAAGTTGATAACTTGCATTGTAATTTGCTGGCATTTTATTAAGATTATGTTCCAATTTATAGAAATGCATAACATTATAGAACTGGACATTTTATATGCTAGTACCTTTTATTATATAGTCATTGTTTCTATAGTCTGCTATTTAGAGACGTAGCATTATTATGTAAAATAACTAATAAGTCTACATTTTGAATCCCTGCACCTTTACTGGAGTGTATTTTAATATTGGTAGCTTACAGTGGAATGTAGATGTTAAATGTAATTTTATTTACTTACTATTATGTCTGTACACATATGTTTACTTACAAATATGCATCAATGTATCCACAAACTACAAGGGATTCATTCTTTAACTAAAGCTTACATTAAATTAACGTAATAACCTAAATTGTGTGAGTAACAGCATTTACATTATAATGTCAGGTGTGATACCTGGGGCCTCATTCTATTAATGGCCGTAGGGGTTGCGCGGCTGCAAGGGATGGCCGCAAGCTACTTCCCTATTATTTTCCCTTGTGGCCGAGGGCTCCAGCCGGCTTGAGGCCGGCGCCCTGTTATCCCTTGCGGCCACCCCCGGTGCATGGAAAACCTTTGATCTTACGTGTCCGCAAGAGTTGCGGTGACAAGAAAGCCCAGGTCGCTATTCGAATGCTATGCAAACCCTTCCGTCAAGGCCGTAAAACCAAGCCGCAGGTTACTTACACCAAAAAGGTCCCGCAAGGCTCTTACTTACAAATCGTAGCACCAATTAAACACATAAAATAGCCATCCTTAACTTTATTAAGATGTGAAAGTGGTATTAGGAGGTGTTAGAATTCATAGCCCTTACACTCAAATCTGCAAATAATTTTTTGTAATTCATGTACAATTTTCATGTCCGAGTGCCACGGGCTTGGAGCACATCAGACCCGCAACAGATGCGGGATTAGCCTCCATCAAGTCCGTAAATGGGTAAAATAGACCCACAGGTTACTTGGGCCACGGAGGTGACGCAAAGGGCTTACTTACAAATCGTTGCACTAATTAAGCAAATGGAAAAGCCATCCTGTACTTTTATTAAAAGTGAAAGTGATGTTTGGTCTTAGAATTACGGGCTTGAATAAAGAGCTACGGGTTGGAGGTCATTGAAGCCCATGGGACTTTGGATGGAAATTAAACCTAAAATCAAAGATTATAATTTGGCAATGTGCAAGATTGAGAATGTTTTGCTATTAATCCTCATGCCCCCATTGTGTTCCCCATCATTTACAGTGCTTTACAGTGATGGATTGAATATATATTTGCTTCTACAATGTTTTGAGTTTGCGGCCTTCAACCTCCGAACCCGTACGGGTTTTAACAACGATTTACTGGCTTCGAGGTCATTGAAGCCCGCAGGACTTGGGACGGAAAATAAACCTGAAATTAAATATTGGATTTAGGCTATTTGCAAGCTTGAGAGGGTGTAGCTATTATTCCTAATATCACCAATTATGTTGCCTATCATTTACAGTGCTTTACAGTGCTGTCTTGAATTTATATTTGCATTTACAGTTTTCCAACTTTGCAGCCTTGAAACACGATTGCATAGTTTGCGGCCGGTCGTAAGGGGGACCTCCTTGCGGTGCTTTCCATTTGAATAGCAGCGTAGCTGTATCGCTACGCAGGGCCGTAAGCTGGCCACAAGGAATTGCAGTTTTACGGCCCTTAATAGAATGAGGCCCCTTGTGCTTAATCTGTTTGGCTCAGAATATAGAGAAAATCAAAACAATTTACATA
The DNA here is from genome assembly GCA_027410445.1 of Discoglossus pictus. Classification (NCBI taxonomy): domain Eukaryota; kingdom Metazoa; phylum Chordata; class Amphibia; order Anura; family Alytidae; genus Discoglossus; species Discoglossus pictus. The sequence goes on from CM050166.1 coordinate 168,655,605, forward strand.
ACCAATAATGGCACACTGGTTGTGTTTTGGCCAAACATTTTTAATAACTGAGCAAAATGTACTACTAGCTTGATTGAAAAGCAAGTTATTCTAACTCCTTTGTACTGTTATTACATGTATTAATAGTGCTAGGATGTGAGAATAGCCTCCAGTCATTAGGTATTGTATCACACCAGATTTGAATATTTTCTTATTTGAGTATGTTTGGGTCAAGCTGTGTCTCAAACATTTTGATTTACTTAACTATGCTATATCACATATTAATGAATTGATAAAGTAAATGAATTGAAGACAAATGACTGGAGAACACCTTTTTGTTGTTTTACTATTCATATTGCCAAAAAAAGAATTTTTAAAATCACTTTCTTTATTATATTTTAAAATCTATTTAATTTTAAAATGTAAACGTTTAAAAACTGAAAAATAGATTTCAAAACAATATAACAATATAAAGAAAGTGATTTAAAAAATTCTATTTGTGGCAATATGAATAGTAAAACTACAAAAAGGTGTTCTCCAGTCATTTGTCTTCAATGAATTGACTTTATCAATTAATTAAAATATGATATAGTTACAGAACTTAACACCTTATAGCAAAGAGTTCTAAATTGAGACAAGGTCAAAATTAAATATGAGTAATACTTAACTATGCTGACAGAGGAATACCCTGAAATTGTGTAGGGCTCAAAACATTTTTCAGTACAGTACTCTGTAGGATGATGAAACCATGCAGTGTTCTACCTCATATACACATTTATTGCAAATATACAAATATTGAAAAATAGAAGCTAATTACATGATATGAGAGGGTGAATACACCTTCAATTTGTACTTCAACTTTCTCCACTTGTTTTATAACTTATTGTGTAGAGAAGTTTTAGGAGCAAATAACATGTTTTACATAGAATTTAAACAGTATTTGTAACTTGTTGTTTTCCATTATTATTATTATTATTATCTTTATTTATATCGCGCCAACATATTCCGTAGCGCTGTACAGGTGGTTAGTACATGCCATTATAATTGTAGTTTGCATTAGAATCTAAAGAAACCTAAATGGAACATGAGAAACAAGATTAAAAAACATAAATGTAAATATTCAACTGATCTGTATTTGCAACCATCACATTTTTTGATATACCTCCCTAATATTTTACTGTTACAAATAGTGGAGTGAACAGTCTATCTGAGGATAGAGAGTTTCAGCTGAGAAAATGCAATTTTTAATGTAACATTTCTGCATTCAGATTTATTTTTTGCTAATAAAGAAACATGCTTGCTTGCTTAGTTATTATTATTATTAATAATAATAATAATAATAATAATAATATTATGTTTTACTTTTAGAGGACCATCAGATTATATAGAGCTGGGTGTAAAATGAACAATGGAGAAATATGTTTATTCATTAGAAGGCAGATAAAACAAGATAGCATATTTGTACATACATAGTTACATGAGGAGATGAGGACCTTAGAATCTAAAGGGTAATAGGAGATAGAAACATGAGGTGAAAGTGCAAGATTTGTTACTAATGAAGGAGAAGTATGCAAACTAGACCAGGGGCCATATTCAATTGCAAGCCCGTAGTAGCAACTGTACACCCACAAAGCCTGCGGGCTTGAAATTCTGCGTAGTTACAGAGCTTTTACATTCAACCATGCCACGATCAACGGGACGTAGACCAAGCCTGTAAACCCTTTCAGTGCACGCAAGCTGTCAAGGGGCTGGCCAAGATGCGAATGTCAGCTACGATCCAACCTCGGTATAACGTAGTGTGACACAGGCTTTCAGCCAATAGAAAGCGGTCTAGCCGCAGATGATTGACAGATGGAGATTATAAACTTGCGTTCCACGTGCCCATGCGTTGACTGCGTTGTATTTTCTGATAAAGGAGTTTGTGGTTGGTTCTAGATAGAGAGAGAGTAGGAGTATTTTGAGAGCAGTAATTTGCGGTTTTGTTCATTTGTATTGTACTATTTACGATTTTACACTTAATCCTTGATTACACATATTTACAGATTACACATGATTGCAATACACATCATTTAAAAAACACACATAGAGACACATAGAGCTAGGTCACTCCATACACACACCCCATCCACCAACAGTTATTAAATACACATAATACACATATTTTTTTTCTCCATCATAAATTTACAGTAACACTTATTTTTATTTATTGTTATATTCTTTTTGGGTTGAAATGGAGGAAGCAGAGGAGGTGGCTGGGGCTTCAGGCCTAGTGGCCCAGCAGGACCCAACCTCCATGTCAGGTGAATAACACATACACCAACATGCTGATGAACAAGGACGCTGACATGTCAGCTGCATGGAATTAACAAGGGATAGATGGATGCGTCATTAAATCCATGACGCTGATAAATTTACTGTCATTCCTGGGCATAACAACAGTAATCAACCAATAGAGTCCATGTATTGGTGTGCCCACTGCAGCCTTTGCAGTTACAGACCGCAGCCGGAATCAATATAGCATTTGGAGCCAAGAACAATCAAGACCAAGGCCCAAATAATAGATCATATCTAGTAAATGATAGCTAATCTGAGTTGCAATTAGAAGAATCATCCAGGTTGAAGCCTAGATGTCAGATAGTTAGGAATGAACACAAAACAATGTATTATTCATCACACTAACAACATATACCTTTTTTCTCTATCTTTCAGCATCAAGGAGGTCTGGCTCCAGTGGTTAGCCAGAGGCAGGGGCTACGCCTCCATCGGAGTAGGAAGTGGAGGAGCAAGAAGGAACCGGTACAGGGGGAAGAGGAAAGAAGAGGACCCAAGGGCCCTGGTTTGGAGGAGGAGGATGTCATCTGGCTAGTGGGTCCCCAGCAGGATCACCAGCCACCGCCGGGATTTGACCCTGTCACAATCTGCTTCTTCAAGGGGGCTTGATATGAACCTAGTTCAAACCTACCCCAGCAGAATTGTGTAGTTTTTGTTCTCTGTGGCACAAAAGATGGCTTCTGAAGAGGGCAAGGCCCAAACGTATAGACAGAGAATACTGGATACAGATTACTAGTGGCCCATGGCAATACCGCTCCCCAAGTCAGGATACAAAACACAGAAATAGTCTCACACTGTGGATATGTGAAAACTATAACTGAACCTTTTTTTGAATGATGAAAACAACATATGTATACTCTCCAATACCATACCCCTTTGTCTGATGTCACACATCTGCCCTGTAGCCCTGGTTACTATAACAATTGAAATAACACTCATCAGATATTTAAAACGATAGGCCAGGTGTCCATGGCTAGCTAGGGCAGAAAACCTTGATGTAAAGCTCAAGTGTTTAGTTAGGACTATTTGAAGTACATACATCTGTCTTGACTGTGAGGGTGCAATGATCTGCAGCTAACTTCTGTGCAGAGCATTCTTACCAGTTCCACATATGTTATATATAACATTTTCCCTCTCATAATATATAACTAGTATACATAACAACCATGTACAGGCAACATATAAACTACACACAATAATACATAATCCCAATGCAACATTGTCCTGCTCCCTTGGCCATATTCATAATTACTGGCAATATGAGTCCTTAAACAATTAAATCATGACAGACCCCACTATTCCCCTCCTCCAGATACTCAGTATCTCACCAGGGCCCTCACACTGAAGGACCATCTGGACCTGACACCATATCCTTCTCCCCTCAGCAGTGCTTTTGACTGGCCACCACCACCAGGCCCACCAATACCACTGCCCTTACTTGACCAGACTCCACCCGGGCCCCAGACCCTCCCCACTCTGACACCACCACCACCTCCTCACCAGGCCACGCCGCAGGGGCCTCCATCCCCAATATCAGGGCAGGATGGGCAGGCGGAGAGTCTGGCCCTCATGCGGCAGCAGTTGGAGTGTCTTCGGGGGATCCAGGTCAGCATCTCCGCCAATCATGCAGAGGTCATGAGCAGCCTGGCCAGGCGCAATAGGGAGGAGAAGAGGTATCAGGGAGATGGCAACCGGCCACAGGGTATTTGGGCACTGTGCCTAGGCGGAGGAGAACCTAGGGGCTGCACATATGTATGTCTTGGCCTATGTGATGGTGATATTTTATATGCAGATGGTTACCTTGCATCACATGGTCCATGATCCCTTTCTCTTTGGATAGGGTTCTATTGTACATTTCATCAATTGATGGTCACTGAGGAATGCTGTTGAGAAGAAATGCTGCAGTCCCTATCTTTTTTTAAGGCCTTATTTTGTAGGTGTTATTTTTTCAGTTTTTTTGTTCGTTTTAGGTACAATTCAGGTCCATGAAGGCATCTTCTGCATCTGCAAGCATTGTGAAGAAAATGTATGAGGTGTAAGGTTTTCACAGTGCCTCTCAGGTAGACATTCCTTCAATGACAGCCCCCCTTAACATATAGCTCCCACAATCTTAAAACGATCATATAGCCAGATATCTAAAACATGATTGTTGTTAGCTTAAATGTAGACTAATACCGCTATGGGGGAGGACTTGCAAAGTCTCACAGTGGCCTGTTAATGACAGCCAGCATTGCTATATGCACTAGTGAAGCTTGTGATCCTGACATCAATATCAGTCTGAGAACAGACCCTTGGGTTTGATGGGAGTAACATTGAATCTGGCTGCTGACCTTTGTGTCCTCTCCGTATTAATGGGTAATTTTGCTGATTATACAGAGACCTAGTATAGGTATAATAGTTAGAAATGTTTGTAGATGGGAATCAGGTGAGTTGGTATATTATTACAGTTACAGTATTTAGCACTGTACTGTATATGCATGCTGATTATTTTTCATCCTCCTCTGCCTTATTTTTGTTGACCATTTTTTTCAGATTTTTTGTTTTGTTAACACATTGTATATGTGAATCTGGACTGGATTACACAGTCCAGAGGTTGAATCATCTGTTTCATTGAGCAGATCTAGACAAGTTGTAAGTGCTATGCACATTATTGGTTTCTTCAATTACATGGAGTGATTTCTGATGATCCTTTTTTTCATCAGATCTGGTTGCAGTGGTGTAGTGACCACATGTGACCCTGGTAGGTGCTATGCATCATGCTTATTCTAGACTATGATATTACCCCTTTAGGAATCCCCTTTTTCCAACAAGCTTCTTGCTCTACCGGGATCCGCCCACACCACACCCATGATATTAATGCACAGTCTTGTCAATTTCTGATTGTTATACCGTTCTCACTGTGTCAGTGTGTTTTCAATGGTTGGGGTTATGGGACATCCACTTACATCACATTTGTGTCACATTCCTATATATGTAAACTAATGAGCCCTAGTTACTATGCAATAGATCAATACATATCACAATAATAATAATAGTCATAATTGCATTAGATATCATTTAATAATATATATCATATAAAATAATAATAAAGGGTTAATACACATGCAAAGTCCAAATTGTGATACTGTAGAGTATCAACATTCCCCAGAGGGACTGAGAACAATATAACAGGTGATACTGGAGTGGGTTGCCAGTTTTTATGTGGGGTTTATTGTGCAAGTAATTGTAATGTCTTTCCCCATATTTTAAAGGCCACTGGTGTGTTTCTATTGTCTTTTTCAGTGTTGAGAACCTTGTCTGTAAACCCTTTTGCGGGTCCTATTTGGAGGCCGTAATATTTTTTCCTCTCTTTGCTCGTAGGGTTTTTTAACCTGTAATCCGCAGACCGATTGCGAGTAGCTTTAAGAGGCCAATTTTATAGCCGTAAGTCTAGCGGGCTCCGTTACAGGCTATGAGTTTTCACGTTAGGGAAATTTAATAGGGCTGCAGGTAACCTATTATAAAGTTGTGGATGATCTAGTTAAGGAGGAAGGTGGTATGCTTCTATTAACAGGTGTATTTTTTAGAGAAAGTTTGAGTATTTGAAGACTATGATAGAATCTTACAAAAAGAGCTAGAGAATTCCAAAGAATGATCTGGAAAAGTCCTGAGGCAAGCATGTGAGGAGGTAATGGTTTGAATTGTTTGGAGCATATTTAGAGACAAGAGTTGAGGTGGTTTACAATGCGTAAAACCATTTATGTGTCCTTTAATGTGTATATGTTGTGGCAGCACCCTTTTACTCATAAATATAGCATATGAACACGCTGATGCAGGGTATCTGTTTGTCGGCACAGGTAGGTAAATCATAATGGCCGAGCCATTGATTGACCCATCTCAACAGAACATATCTGAAGTCTGTACTAGAAGATAACATTACTTCTAAAAATAACCGCAACTTTGTCATCATATAGACATCATCTGCAAATGCTAATTAATTTATTCAACACCTTATTTTAACTTATCCACTACATATCTCTTGAATATTATTTCTGGTTTGATATATATCCACTACATATCTCTTGAATATTATTTCTGGTTTTCAATGTATATCAAAACAAACTGAAGCTTTATATCAAATTCCTTGAGATAACGTCCAAAATTTGGATATGAAAAATATAGACCGGTTAAAGTATCTCATCAGAAAATACCAACATTATCACTACCAGGGTACATGAAAAATTAAATTAAGGCAGCAGGTACAGCTTGAATTCAATGGGCCGCATTTTCTGAATATCTGATTGATTAAAGTTAAATGCACTAAAAAGAAAGATGAAAATAATATAGCACAATGTTTCTGTCTGTATATGTGTTTTATTGTTTATTTGTAACGCCAACCTATTCCGTAGCTCTATACGTGGTTTATAATCAAGGCAAAATCAATAGCAATATTAACATGTTGCAAAGGATGGAGGGTCTCCTGTCTTTGAGCTTAAAATCCAGTGTCCAAAGGGCTTTCCCAAAGCACCTTGCAAGTTTGAAAACTCGCAAACTTACAATCTAAAGGGTAGTGTAAAATATGTAGTTTCATTGTTTTCTGCCTTTTTGTTCCAAAATGCTTAGCATGTTTAATGGTAAACTAAAATCTTGCTTGTAATTACTTATCCAACAAGAACAAGAATCAAAATTGATTCTGCTCTTGAAATGTAATTTGGAGATTAATAGCATCTGTTTAAGATTTACATAGAATTGAATTGACTTTAGAGTCCAGTAATTTCCCTATAGAGTGTTAGTTAATTTGATTCTCATTTTCATTCTTCTTTTTGTTTTTGGTATTGGTTATTTTTTCTGAGTATTTATAACCTTTATGGTATGTGTACAGTCCAGCAAAGTTAAATAACCACCTAAATTATAGATCTGTAGTTCTCCTTTTGCAGGACTAGACTTGATTATAGGGAAAATTTATTTAGAAAAGGAAAAAAAGGGCCAGTTAATTCAGCACAATTTGGACCACATCACAATAAAAATCTCCTAAAAACATGTTGAAACAGTTTTTTAATTTTTGAAATATGTGCATTTTTTCACAGAGAAAATGAAACATACTTTTTATTTTATCTAAATGTTTCTTGATTTTTCATTCTCAGCCCCATCTGTGCCTGACAGCTCAGACAGAGTGTTGTCCATCCTCCTAAGCGACGTAGGGTATATTTTTATTAAACTCTATGAGTCTTTTGACTGACAGGGACATCATGGATAGAGGCTGGACCTCCTGCCCTGTATGTCACCGTCTAGCAGCCTGCTAATGAAATACTTTAGAGAAGCCTTCCTGCTCCATACACACTATGGCCCTCATTCAATTGCAATTTGGCCAATTGAATAGGGGTCTAAATAAGCACAGAGCATATTTTTTTTAAAGAAGTTTTTAGTTAGTAAACATCTATCCAAAAGCAATGTTTTCACTAACTAAAAACTTATTTAAAAAAAATATGCTATGTGCTTATTTAGAGCCTTATTCAATTGGCTAAATCTCAATTGAATGAGGCCCTAATACAGTAAATACAAACATGAATACATATGCATACACACAGACTATATATATATACTAGCGACTTGCCCGTCAAAAAATTATGGCAATGAGATGTGTATGTTTGGAAAGTTGTTTAATTATTAATATCCGTATTTGACATTTCAGGAACCGTTTGTAAAACATGACGGTCAATAAAAGAAAGTGTTGAAATGCTGTTTGTCACACAATGTGAGTGTACTGTGTGCCTCAAGTAACTAAATTCCTCAAAAAGCAGAAATCTACATGACATAAAATAGGAAAAACTAAAATCACCAAAAATAAAAAATGTACATTACAGAACCAAAAAAAGAAACCTAAGTGACCAAAAATAAAAAAAGGAACATTACAGAAACTAAAAAAATACATTACAACCTCCCGTCACTACAAACATTTTTAAAAAATTACACACCTGAAAATGAAATACATATAATACATACATATAATACAATACAACACAATTAAATAAAATAAAATACAATACAATTAAATAAAATACAATACAACCCTATGTAATATACATGCCACTATCTAATATACATGCCACTATCTACTATACATGCCACTATCTAATATAAATATCACTATGTAATATATATGCCACTATATAATGTAATATACATCCCACTATGTAATATACAATACTATCTAATAATACATCCCCCTATCTATGTAATATACAATACATGCTATCTATATATATACTAGCGTATTGCCAAAAAAATGACGGCAATCAGATGTGTATGTTTTAAAAGTTGTTTAGTTATTAATATACATATAGAATTGTAAGGTAGCTAATGTTGTTTTCTGTGTACTACTGAAATATAGAAATCAAATTAATAAATGAATTTACGTATTTTTATGCATTGTGTTGAAGAGCTGGCAATCTGTGTTGATGTTGCAGCAGCATTAGTGGTGTGGAGGTGCTGTGTAAGCGTGATGAACGTGTGCAGTGTAATAGTGTGCGTGCGCGATCCGAAACCGGTAACGTAACTGTGTACTACCGCATTATCGTAAAATGGTGGATAATGTGTGGTATGCGTCTTAGCGGATTATCGGTACATGTTTTCCGTGGTTATAGTGCTGTCGCCTGTTTTTCGTTTTGTTCGTGCAGCATTTTTTCTGCGGCGCTCATTGCCAAATTACTACGGTTTAATGGCTCGCCTCGCTGCGCGAGTCTCGCCGGGCAATGATCGCCTGCGGCGCTCATCGCTCAGCCCTGCGGCGCTCATTGCCAAAGTACTACGGTTTAACGGTTTGCCTCGCTGTGCGAGGCTCGCCGGGCAATGATCGCCTGCGGCGCTCATCGCTCAGCCCGCTAAAGTACTACGGTTTAACAGTAAATATGGTCAAACGGTCAAATGACGGTCACTAAAAATTAAATAAAGTGAAATGTGTTTGCCACACAACATGTCCTGTCAAAAAAAAACATTACATTAGTAAACATAAAGCAAAGTTAAATAAACACAATCTACATTATACTTACCTTTCGGCGATGTCTCCGACCTCCTCGTTTTCTCCGAAGGATCCGCACCTTTAATAAAACAAAAAAAAAAAAACAACACACATCCGCCCTAGAATGTTTATTTTATAAGTGTGAACGTGTTGCACTAATTTTATTTTTATTTTTTTTCGTAGGTGGCTGATCGCAATGGACATCTGCAAAGGTAAGTGGTCTTAATTTTTTTATTTTAGCTTAGACTTAGATTAGTTAATATATAGATAGCATTTATTATATGTAAGCTAGGGGTTTTATATAGATAGCATAGGATGTATTGTATATGAAATTGTGTTATTTAGATAGATTGGGAATGTATTATTATATAGATAGGATGTATATTAGATTATGCTATTTATTTAGATAGATTGGGTATGTATTATTATATAGATAGGATGTCTATTAGATTATGGTATTTATTTAGATAGATTGGAAATGTATTATTATATAGATAGGATGTACATTAGATTATGCAATTTATTTAGATAGATTGTGTAATGTATATTAGATAGTGGTGTATTGAATTGTAATTGTCTGTAATTGTATTGTAATTGTATGTATTTGTATTGTATGTATTTGTATTGTATGTATTTGTATTATATGTATTTCCTCTTCAGGTGTGTATTTTTTTTTTCTGTAGTGAGGGGGGGTTGTAATGTTTTTTTTTCTGTAATGTTCCTTTTTTTATTTTTTGTGACTTAGGTTTTGTAGTGTAGATGTTAATAGGTTAATGTAGAGGGTGTTTAGTTGATCTTTAATGTTTTATTTGGGGTGGTATAGTGCAGTATAGTGTTAATACTTAGTGTCATGATGGTCCTTGAGGACCATCATGGCACTTATGTGGTTAATGTAGTGTTGTAACAGGCCCATAATGGTGTTAATATACCCTTATGGGACTGATGGGGTTAAATAGAGGCTTATGGGGGTCTGTATTGCCCCCCATGAGTGACAGGGTTAATGAAGGGCTTATGGGGGTCTGTATTGACCCCCCTGAGTGACAGGGTTAATGAGGGTTTTATGGGGGTCTGTATTGACCCCCATGATTGACAGGGTGACAGTGTATTTTTTTTTTCTTTTACAACGGGTCCTTTAAGGACCTTTATGGTCCTTTAAGGACCTGTAACTCAGGAATTTTGAATTTTGATTGCAGCGGGGGTCCCTGATCGCGTGTAATCTGGACCCCCACTGCGATGGTTAATGTGGGGTTAATGCAGGGCTCAGAGTTTATCTCGGATCCCCTGCGTTTAGTCCGGGTTTCCGATTTTATCTCGGATCCCTTTTTGGGTAAGTTGTAGGTGGCTGAGCGGTCCTGGGTCTTTGAGCCTCGGTTTCATTTTTTTCGGCGGCCATTTTTTTTCTTGCTTAGGGGATTTTCGTGTGTGTGAACTCAGGTATTTGTACTTAAATGGAGGTGTAACTTCACTTTCAGAGGTCCTGGGTGCCCCCCCTTGCTATGGGTAAGCTTTTTATGTTGTTTTTGTGAGTATTTGGTGTGTTTTCACTGTTTGTAGTGGCGCTCGGGTCGGCCGTTATAGTGGGATTCTTAGTGCGTGTCAGTGTCTGTTACGTTAAGGTTGCCTGATTCCCTAAGTGCTTTGCGAGGACCTGCATTGCAAATGCGGCCCCTCGCTTCGCGAGGACCCGCAATTGCGGAAGCGAGGGCCTCAGTTGCCCTCGGCCACAGTGTGTGTGTGTGTAACCGGTGTGAGGCGCCTTTGAGTTTTTTGGTTTTTTTTTAAAGTCGTGTGTGTGTGTATGTGTGTTAACACAGCCGACGTTGGAGCCTCCACCTCCACAAATGCGGACCCTCGCTTCGCGTTTGCGGGGACGTTGGGATGCTCCACCACCGCAAATGCGGCCCCTCGCTTCGCGAGGACCCAAATTTGCGGGGAATTGCGTCCCTTGCTTTGGCCCGCATGCTCACAACTATATATGTGATATATATATATATATATATATATATATATATACACACAGTACATTTAGCTAGATAGATAGATAGATAGATGTACTGACACTGTACGTTGATGGATATTTCTGTTTTATTGGTGTTCTATATTTATTAATAAAGGATTAAATGTATACACTTTCTTACCTTTCTGGTCATTACTCCAGGGATGTGATGTAGAGCACAGGACACACACAGCACAGATTCACCTGTTGTGTTGTTTTCTCACACAGAGCACATGCACTCACACACACAAGCACACACAACACATATTCACTTGTAGTTATTTTCTCACACACAACTTCCCCTATGCCTTTGCTGTGGGAGGGTTAGAGGCGGCACTGCTCATTAATCACATGGTCTGATTGACAGGTCACTGAGAGCTTGGATGTAGCAGCTATCCTCATAGAACAGTATTAAAGCAGCGCTGGTCAGTGCAGTGATAGGCTGTGAGGCACACACCTTTAATTAAGATGGTAGGTTTGATCAGGGGAGAAAGTCTACACATGTAAATAAACAAAAGCAAAAAAAAAACACATTTTTATGTCAATAAATAAATAAAACTTAAATAAAAAAACATTTTTTTTGTAAACAGTTCTGTGTCACATGCAAAAGAGCACTATATGGGAGGTAACTGGCCCTTTAAGGTGAAATAACTGACCTCATTAATTTTGCAATAAATGATACATTACATGCTATTACTCATTCATTATGCATGATGATTTCATGAAAGGTAGCTCAACAGACAATGGCATTAAATGACCCACATTTGCTTTCAACTTGTTTGTGAATTTAGGCCACATTTGCAAAATTGCAGCCATTATCCCTCAGCACATAACTTTTCACAAGCAGCATTTCTTTGTGACTACAGCTCATCCGTATGTTTAGTTATAAATAACAGTAAATTATTTCCCAGTGGTGAATAGTCTATTGAATATTATGTTGCAAAACCTTGAGTCACTAACCTTTTCTGAAGTGTGAATGAGGCACGTCTAATCAGTGAATCAATCGGTCCTATAGAACACCTCTTCCAAAGCTCTATTGAGGTACCAGATAATGATTGTGCATTATACAGACTTCCTGAGATGGAATAATAAATAACTCTATGTATTTTATCAGTCTCTGATCTCACTCATAATTTTTATGTACTGAAAACATTCAGCATGCTTACACATAGTTCTCTGCATGTCCGTGCAGCAATTGATAAAATAAGCAGTGACATTCCAGAATAGAACCATATTAATTATATTTAACCATGTGGCAATTTGTTTCCAGGTTTTACACCGTAGAAAGTACAAATGAATATGGTCATGTGGATATTAAATACTCTGGCAGCAGTATGTAAGTGTAGCTTAATGAGGGTATCTGATGAATCCATTCTCGTAATAAATAAAACCATCTGATGAAGCAAGACTCAGTAAGCAGCTTTACATTGCATATGGCTGTGTAATTTGTTGCTAGAAGGTCAAAAGACCTGTAAAGACAAAAGCACTGTATTATCTCCAGCTTGAGCCAGCTGCCAGTTTCCAGCATTATTGAATTAATTTATTCTCCATGTTATTTTGCTCCAGTGAAGGCTTTAGTCGCACGATTCAATAAAGGCACATGAGAATTCCCTAGTATCTGGAGCAGCCATGTGTTCAGTTTTACCTACATGCCAGACTATGAAAGATATCTTCACGTGTCAGCACAAAGATGCTCTTGCAAAGCTACAGCTGTTCAGCAGAGATACAACACCGTTACCATCCAGAAACAGGCACCAAGAAAGACTAGTTAATGATTTCCTTTCAGAAACTCATTTACAAAGAGAATATCCTCAGACTGACAATGCAGTGTGAATCCAAATGTAAGGCACCAAGGTTGGCATAGAATGTACGGTGAACATTAATGACATACCCTATACTTCCCGCTTGACCTGGGAAAGGGGCACTGGCATTTATATTTGCACTGGGAGTAGTGTAAGGGAGTAGTCATTTGTTTCAGAAATTAGAGGCAGTGCAAATTATATATCCCTAGCGAACTGCCTGTCAAAAAATGACGGCAATGAAATTGTAAGTGAGCTAAGGGTGTTTGGTGTATATAATGTGGCTGATCTAGCGTTGTTCGTTTTCTATGTCGTGCGAGTTTTTCGGAATATTCGTTTTCTATGTTGTGCAAGTTTTTCGGAATATCCGTAGCTGTTTGCTGGGCTTTTTCTGAATATCCGTAGCTGTTTTGCATGTTTATGGTAGTGTTTTGAGTGTTTAGGGACCTTTAGCCTCGTTTTCGTTTTGTTTGGCGGCCATTTTTTCTCTCGCTTAGGTGATATTTGGGTCTCTAAACTCAGAAATTTGTGGTTAAATGGAGGTGTAACTTCACTTGCAGAGGTCCTCGGTGCCCCCCCTTGCTGTGAGTAACCTTTTTATGTGTTTGTTGTTTGTATTTGTTGTGTTTGTAATGTTTTTGGGGTTGCGCGGGTTGCGTCCTTGTTTTCTAATCTTGTAGGTGTTTTTCGGCAAATACATAGGTGTTTGGTGGTGTTTTGCGTCTTTAGACTGCTGTAGCCTCGTTTTCGTTTTTTTTCGGCTGCCATTTTTTCTCTCGCTTTGAGAATTTTTTAGTGTCTAAACTCTTTTAATTTGAGTTAAATTGAGGTGTAACTTTAGTTTTTCGAGGTCCTGGATGCTCCCTCTTCCTGTAAGAAAGCTTTTTTTGTATTTGTTGTGTGTATTTATTGTACTTTTCATGTTTTGATGTGCGTGTGTTGCGGCCGTTTTTTGCAAGGTCGTAATGGTCGTAACGTGTCTCATATTTTGTTTCCGTTCCGACGTAAATTTTGCGAGGGTCACAGTTGCTGGCAAGGAGCACCTTCAGTAAGCTTTTTATGTATTTGTTGTGTGTATTTGTTGTATTTTTCATGTTTTGATGTGCGTGTGTTGCGGCCGTTTTGTTGCGAGGTCGTAATGGGTCGTAACGTGTCTCGTATTATGTTTGCGTTACAACGTAAATTTTGTGAGGGTCGCAGTTGCTGGCAAGGAGGGCCATGGGGTCGCTACGCAAACCCGCAAGCGTGAGCAACGGCTTGTATGCTCACAACTATATATATGACTAGCGAATTGCCCGTCAAAAAATGACGACAATGAAATTGTAAGTGAGCTAATGCTATTTGGTGTATAACAATAAAATAACTAATAGATTAATAGAAAGTAATATACTTTACCTATTTTTAAGTAATATTTGCAGGAAGCATTGTGTTGAAGAGCTGGCAATCTGTTTTGATGTTGCTGCAGCATTAGTGGTGTGCAGCTGCTGTGTAAGCGTGATGAATGTGTGCAGTGTAATAGTGTGCGTGCGCGAGACCAAACCGTTAGCGTAGTTGTGTACTTCTGCATTGTTCTAAAATGGCGGGTAATGTGTGGTCTACGTCTGTAGCGGAATATCCGTAGGTGTTTTGTGGTGTTTTGCGAGTTTGTTGTGGTGTTTTGCGTGTTTAGAGTGCTGTAGCCTCGTTTTCGTTTTGTTCGGCGGCCATTTTTTTCTCTTGCTTACAGAATTTTTGAGTGTGTAAACTCTTTTATTTTGAGTTAAATTAGGTGTAACTTCATTTTTTGAGGTCCTGGATGCTCCCTCTTGCTGTAGGTAAGCTTTTTATGTATGTGCTGTGTGTATTTATTGTGTTTTTTATTTTTTCCTGTCCGCGGGTTGCTGACGATTTTTGCGAGGTCGTATTGAGTGGTAACGTGTCTTGTATGTTTGCGTTGCGACGTAAAGTTTGCGAGGGTCGCAGTTGCTGTGTCGTATGTTGTTTGCGTTACGACGTAAAGTTTGTGAGGGTCGCAGCTGCTGGCAAGGAGCGCCTACGGCGCTCCTTGACAACAACTGCGGTCCTGGTTGTGTTAGGGAATATGGGTGGTTTAAGGTCCATGGTAGTAATTAGAGTGCTTGCTATTATTCTGTTACAGGTCACACTCATAGCTTATCATAAGGTATGTTCTCTCTCAGCATTGGTCTTTTCAGCCTGACACAAACACATACATACATACATACACGTACACACTAAGGAAAAGGGACACACAGTTACTTTAACAGACACTATACACTTTAAATGGACAATGTAAGACCAAGAAAAATGGGTCAGAGTATCTAGTTGACAGTTTAAGACACGGCTTGATAAATATTACTGCTGGCTCCTAATATTTGTGTTATTATACTTATATTTCTATATAGAATGCATTGCCTGGCTCCTAAAAATGTTTTGATTTATGCTAAAATGGAAGAAGAAAAACAATGTAATAAAAAAAATGGTATGGATTGCACTAATGGCTGGTATATACATGATTACACAAGCTGTATACATGCATGAAGTCTGCTAAAGTGTAAATATCCTGTACTGAGTATATGTGGCTGTGTATATGTATAGAT
Organism: Discoglossus pictus; assembly: GCA_027410445.1. Lineage (NCBI taxonomy): Eukaryota > Metazoa > Chordata > Amphibia > Anura > Alytidae > Discoglossus > Discoglossus pictus. Next base: position 168,671,304 of record CM050166.1, read on the forward strand.
TTGAAGATAGATAAAAAAGACAGAGACATATATATATATATAGACAGGCATATAGATTTATAGATGATAGGAGATAGATAGATAGAGATACAGACAGAGACAGACAGATAGATACAGATAAACAGATACAGATAGATAGACAGACGAAGAGATATAAAGATAGATACAGACAGATGGAGATATAGATACATAGATAAATAGACAGACAGACGGACGGAGAGATAGATAGACAGACAGATGGAGAGATAGATAGACAGATAGATAAACAGACAGAGATAGACAAAGATAGATAGATAGATAGATATCCATCACAGTTCACCACCAGCTGTTTCTATCCCTCCCACTCACGGTCTCGATATACTCAGACTTGTTATACAGCAGCTCACTCAGCTCCATGTTTCCCCTGTCACTGCGTCACTTCCGTGGGGGCGACGGAGAGTCATGTGACCTTCTGTCAGCTGGGGCTGGACTGTGGCTGTGATCTGCAGGTTTGAGCAGGGACTGGATGTGCGCGCTCCCGAGAGCGGGCTGTGATACGTGAGGCTTGGTGTGCGGGGACATGTGTAATGTATCTGTATTATTACACTGCATACTGCACTATAAGTACTGCAATATGGGATTATATAGGGTCCAGCTATATACATACACCGAGTTATACACTTATTCACTATATACATACACCTGGGTACTTATACAACAGATTGCTCCCTATGCGAGGGCTACGCGAGCCCGCAAGCGTTAGCAACAACTCGTATGCTCACAACTATATATGTGATGGTCCCAAGACTCTCAAACCATAGCTATATTATAACAGTACCTTGGAACTTGGAAAATGTATCACAGTTCTCTTTACCAGCAAATACATTTCTATGCATGTTTAATACTTTCCTTTTTTTCCACTGTTAAAGGCCTACTCTAGTTTAGTAAGTACATTAGTAGTTTTGTACGACAGGAACATATAAGCATTTGTAGAGAAAATCTTATATTTAGATAACTCTGTTTCATGGTGCATTCCATCTTGGACAACTGCCCTGTAGCTTGAGGGGGGAAGTTATCCTGTGCTGGCTTACTCTTCCATTGAGTTCCATTGTCAAGGGACTAGTTGAAGTGACAGTCTTTCAACAGAACTGAACTTACATCATATTTGAATCCACTGTCCCTCCCACGAGTCAATCAAAACTGAATACTATAGTCAAAGGTTAAGGAGTTGTAACGGAGCTGGAACACGCAGTCCAATATCTCCCCTGGTATACGGTAAAATATCCAAGAAGCACTACAGTCTCACCATTCCCGACCTCCCATATTGGACGACACACAATTTGGGAGTCAAATGAATACTGACTTTATTTTGTTATGTGCAGAAATATTTATACACATCTCTTCCCACAGGCAATCCACATCCCCCATAGTTGGCCACACAATACACATACAGAGAACAATAGGTGAGTCACACCTCCCTGGCAACTTGATATAATCAGACATTGATTAAATCATCCTTCTTTGTTCTTATCTGAGAATGAAAACACTTTATACAATCGACTCCCTTATCTCTGAAGTCTCTGTAATAGGATTATCTATTAGCCTAGGTCTGCAATAGTCTGGCTAATATTCTGCAGAGCATAAACCAACATACATATAATATAACAGTAGAATCATATTTTCACCAAGAATTAAATAACCATAAAACAGGGTAAAACAGTGATGGGTTCCGTTACAGGAGTGTATTTTTTTAAACTGTAAAAGCTATATAGTATCAGTAAAATATATAGTATTCGTATATCCTGAGTTCTTTCTAGTTATTGAGGAGAGACCATCATTGACATTTTAGTACTGAAAAGCAGTGCTGAAAGAAGATATTTTTGTATATCATGTTATTATTGACTTCTCTTTTAACATGTTTGGCAATAAAAATATTTTTGCACATCATCATGCCAGGTTCTCCAAAAGAGAATACTAGAAGTATGACACATCCGTAGTCATTTGAAATGTAAAACTTGTATGCCATTTTAAAGTGCAGCAACATCGTTACTGATTCTGCAAAGTTGTTGGGACAAAATAGATGCCTTGTTTTTTATGGCATTAATTTTGCAACAGTGAGTAAGAAAACTGACAAACAAACCTAGGAACTCTCAGAGTGTGATTCTGAGGCCCAGTAATCACGGATAAGGACAATACAATGATGTCTAAATTAGCAAATTACACTGTATCCTTAGAGGGTGGGTCAAAAAAGGCAAACCTTAATGCAGACCTTCATGTATGAAAGTATAATTTTATAATTACATTCTACTGGTATAGGACTTGTTACCTGTAGTTTTAAGCTATGTCATATTCAGAACCTCTGTAAATGAATTATGTGGTGTCTACTTTCAGCTGTCCCCTGATTCAGGCACTTACTTCTTATTCTTGCTCTGAACTACTTTACTAATAACCTGCTCTTACTATTGGTGTTACATTTACAGTATAATATGTGTACAAAAGTAAAAAAAAAAAAAATATATATATATATATATATATATATATATACATATATATATATATATATATATATATATATATATATATATATGTTTTTAAAATACTTTTAAAGCCAATAAATAGATTGTAATGAGTTTATTAATTCTTCCGTTTAGTTTTCTGCTATTCAAGCAATAAACTATGGATAGACATATACATTAAAAGGCAGGTAGGACAAATTAATTTTCAGACATGATGAGTCAGAGGAATAAAATAGAAAGAGTTGTTTTTCAGAGAACATTTAAATATCTGAAGGCTAGGGAAGAGTCTTAAAGTTCAAGGCTGAGAATTCTGAAGAATGGGGGCTGATCTTGAGAAGTCCTGCCAGCGAGTATGTGAGGAGGTAATGTTAGAGGATGATAGGCAAACATTTTGGGCAGAGCAGAGAGGGTGGTTTGCAGTGTACCTTGAGGCAAGAGTTGAGCTGTGTGTTGGTGTAGCATTGTTGAGGGCTTTGTAGGTGAAGTTAAGAATTATAAATAACTAGCGACTTGCCCATCAAAAATGAAGGGGCAATAACATTTGAAGCCATGGGAATGCTGTTTGACACACAATGTAAACCTTTCTGTACACTGAGGACCTTCGGCGCTCATGGCGAACCTCTCGTCTATTTTTGCTCCTCTGAGCCCCTTCGTCACTCATTATAAAGAGAGATATATTTATCTATATTTACTTAATCAATAATGAATTATTTAGTTCTTGAATACATTAATATACTTTACCTCTTTGTAATTAATATATCCAGCAATCAACAGCCTGAAGAGCTAACAATCTGTTTATATTTTCCGTCAGCATACAGTTTGAGTGTTGGTGCTCTGATGATAAAGTGTAATGAATGTCCCAACTGTGCATTAGAAAGTGGTTGTGTGCACGAAAGAAATCCATTGGTGTAGTGGTGTAAAGCGGCATTGTATATTCGTAATGTAATTAATGTGTTATGCGGCTCGCAAGTGTTTGTAATAGTGTATTTTGTAGTTTGTTTGTTCCTGTGTGAAAGTGCTACGCGTTTGGCAGTGTTTTGCACAGTCGAGGGTCGTGTAGACTCATTTTCTTCGGCGGCCATTTCTTTTTCGCGGAGGCGATTTAGTGTGGTGAAAGTCGTTGAAATCGCCGTAAATTCCACCTCACTCCCAGAGTGGCTGTTCCCCCGCGCTGTTGGTGATGTTTTTGTTGTATTTATTTTTATTTTCTTCGTTTTTTGTGTGTTTTTGGGATTTTCGCGGTTCGTCCATTAACCTCATATTTTTGTTATCTCGTATTATTTGTTTTCATTGTCTTCAGTGCTCGCCTCACTTCGCCAATTATAATATGTGATACTTTTGAGGAACTATGGAGCTAGTGTGGGGACTGGCAGAGGGCACAGCAAATGATGAGCTTTTGGGTGAGGTGGATAAGTGACCCCTGGACTTAGTAGTCACTAGGTCATTTGTTAGATTGTTGTTGCAATTGATTGTTGGGGATAGAAACTAAATTGTAGTGGGTAGAACAGGGGTCACCAAACTTGGTCCTGGAGGGCCGACCCAGGCCTGGATTTGTGGATATCCTTGCTGCAAACAGGTGAGAATCTTGTTTCTTCAGCCATCCTGATTGACTCACCTGTTTGCAGCAAGGATATCCACAAATCCAGGCCTGGGTCGGCCCTCCAGGACCGAGTTTGGTGACCCCTGGGGTAGAAGAACTGTTTTTAAATATGTCAGTAAGGCTGGTGTTAACTGGACATTCCAGTAGTTTAGAGGCTAGGGGAGTAAAGAGACTATTCCATTCAGGCAGTAAAGACTATTGCATTCATTATTACACATCTGCTGATCTTGTTAGTTTGTTAAATACATCACAAACAATGGTCTGTTCTCTTGAAATACAGTGGCCCTTTAAGCCAAGCTCTATACATATTTCTATCAGGATACATACACTGCAGATTTGTATTCTGTAATCTGTGTTAGATAAAGATTTAAATATTTCTTCTGAATGTTCTAGCTTAATGTAGTTCAAAATGTCCTTGTCTTAATGTATCAAGTGTAATTTTGTTTGTCCTTTGAAGTTACTAAGTTATCATAGAGGCTCCAATGATCTATGAAGGCGTGCAGTGACAATTTTCACATAGGAAATAGAGCACATCAAACACACTATATACATTACAATCCCTGCAATGCTTCATAAAGTAAGTAAAAGTCCCTACTTTTCATTACTGTATCAAAAGATCATATCAATTAATTCTGTTAGAGTATTTGAGGATAGATAATTTTTAGATTTTTGTTTTAAATAAATGAATATTAAATGAATATTAAATTATATTTTTATTATTCATTTTATTTGTGGCTCTAAGTAAGCATAACTTTGCAGAAGGATAAAAACATGTCTAATAATGATAAAAGATAAGTAAAGAGTATTTAATTGAGTGGAATAAAGCAGAGAACACAAAATGGTGGGGGTTATCCTCCACTGTGAACATAAAGTATATCTTGTATTCTGTCTAGGAAAGGAGAGGAAGCCTCTCTCTTTAAAACTGAAATATTTCAAAGCTCTAAGTAAATAAGATATTTTATATGTAAACAATTGGTAATTTTAAAATCTATCAAGAAATGACAAATGTATTATTTATTTTTCCATGGTTTGTGAAGCAACATGAAAAAGACTAAACCCAAAGAACACCCAGCTAAAAAATCTCATAAATACGGTAACTGCTGTAAATTCTCAGGATATTATCAGTACATGTGGATAAAATATTGGCTCCATCATTTTGACTTGTTTTGCTGTAATGACAAGGAATATTAATTTCTAATGTCGTGGAGTTTAGAGTAGGAGTATTCCCAAGTATTTTGTTGGTTAATTTTAAAGGGGCAGGTTGTTTTAATTTGTTTCTATTTTTGTGTGTGTGTTTAAGGCCTGCAGGCTTCATATGCTTTTTAATCAATGGAAGAATGGAGCTCTGACTTTACTTGAACAATGGCTGTGTTGGTTTTAGTAATGTACACGTGATAAGATACCCATAATATTCTTGTATTTTGAGTGGCTTTGAAATATGAGAGCAGTAGTTGTATGAAATATAGATAGTTGGGGAAATAAGGGGATTCATTGACATGTGCTTTAGAGATATTATGGGGTACAATGGATTTAACAGAAGGTTTGTAATAAAACATTCTAATGTATTTTAGCATTGCCATGCTTAGACAAAACACTTTTAAATTATGGAACATGTCACACAGATTAGTGGAGAATTGGTGAGTCACACAGATTAGTGGAGAATTGATGCTGCAGATAGATTATTTGAGGGTTTGTTGGTCACGTGTAGTGTGGATCAAATTATCCTTAGATTATTTTCAAGTTCTAAGACTGATTGGTCACTTTGCACTGTATAAGTAATAACAAGAAAAAAATGTTTTGTTTTCTATTGCTTCGTAAAACACCTAGAGCCTCATTCAATTCTGAAGCTGCAACTCTTCGTATGTCTGCGAGCTTGCTGTGGGCCCACAGCGTGCTAGACTTACGGTGCTATTCAGTTGAACAAGCCCACAAGTTACGGGCCAAAAGCTGAAACTGTAAATCATGGACTCGTGCGTAGCATTTCAGGGCGGGAACATGACAAAGTAAGCAAGGCTGTAACTCCCGATTTAGAAACAGCCAATAGAAAATGAGACTGTCAATATTACGAAAGTAAAACATGGAGGTTACATGTCAATCAATAAGGTTCGGGGATTCGATATGCGTTCAGACTCGCAAACCCGCAAAATACAGAATTATGAAAATCAATGCCGATATTGTTCTAGTCCATGTAGGTGGCCCTATATGTATTAACTAAATGATTCCCGAGATCGATAGAACCCCAAAATGAAAGATAAAAGAAAAATATTTTTGATTGCCGATTTGTAAGGTCGGGACTGTTATGCAATTAATTTGAATGTCTTTCATCGCTTTCCCCGTTATTTACAGTGTAGTATTGCTTTTTTATTACTTTATTACTTACTTAAGTGCTATGGATATGTCTTTAGCCCCTTTGCGGGTCCTCTCTAGTACTCGTAGGATAATCTCCTTCATTTTCCATTGACAGGTGTGAAAACATTTGCGGGCTTGGGGAATCGGAGCAATTGAATAGCAATTCGCGATTTTAGCGATTGTAACGATAAAAAACTTGGACGGGCTGTAACTTGCAATGTTAACCATTGCATGGAATCGGAGGCCTGAGCCCGTAACGCGGTTGGAGCCCGCAAAAATATGCCAATTGAATAGTAAAATAACTCCTGAGGACTCAATTGAATGAGGCCCCTAATGTTCAAGTTAATATATAAGCATTTAGCTGCTGCTTTCTCTTATGATCTTATTTTATTTGTGTAACACTGAAATGAATGTTACCACCACAAACAAATAATTAAACACATCACTTAATAAACCTAGTGGCTGAGTGCTAAAAGTTCTATGGAAAGTAGTGTCACCTCCACTAGAAACAAGGGATTTATGGATAGCTTCACAGTACATAAGTAAGAAATTGAGGCAGCAATGGTAGGAGTTTTGGAGTAGAGGGTAGTTCTTTCAAAAAGTGCTACGTCATTAGCATATACCGGGTGCCGGCACCCGGTATATGCTAATGACGTGGCGTGCATGTGACTTCACATGCGCGCTGGGTCAAGGAGCCGAGCGAAGGCCGGAGCAGAAGCAGGTAAGTGAGGGGGAGGTATTTAGGGGGGTTTAGGTTGAGGAGGGGGGTTTAGGTTGAGGAGAGGAGGGGTTTAGAATGAGGAGGGGGGTTAGAATGCGGAGGTGGGTTTAGAATGAGGAGGGAGTTTGAGGATAGGGTGGTTGAGGATAGGGGGGTTGAGGAAGGAGGATGATGATGGGGGGTTGAGGGGGTTTGAGGATGGGGGGATGAGGAGGGGGTTTGAGGAGGGAGGTTGAGGAGGGGGTTGAGGATGAGGAGGGAGGTTGAGGATGAGGAGGGGGGTTGAGAAGGGGGGTTGAGGATGAGGAGGGGGGTTGAGAAGGGGGGTTGAGGATGAGGAGGGAGGTTGAGGAGGGGGGTTGAGGATGAGGAGGGAGGTTGAGGAGGGGGGTTGAGGTTGAGGAGGGGGGTTGAAGAAGGAGGATGAGGATGGGGGGTGGAGAAGGGGGTTGAGGATGGGGGTTTGAGGAGGGGGTTGAGGATTTTGCTTCAAAGTTCTTTATTTGAAAAAAAAAAATCCCTGAAATTTCCTTCTTAAAATTAGGTGCGTTTTATACGCCGGTGCGTGTTATATGCTGATAAATACGGTATATAATATATATATATATGTATGTGTATATATATATATATATATATATATATATATATATATATATATATAAAATCACACACACAATAATTTATAATTTATATATACACTTGTACATAAAAATTTGTATATACAGATATCTCTTTTTCTCTCTCTTTGTATATGTACAAATATAAGTGTGTGTATGTATATATATATATATATATATATATATATACAGGGGGACCCAACAAACAAATGTTATAGGGGCGGCTTTGAATTTTCTGCCCAGGGGCTCAAAAAATCCAGGCCTATGTATAGCTCAGTTGAATGAGTCAGATGGGCCTTGAAGACCTTGTCTGCAGAATCTATCAAATTATTTTCATCTCAGTGGTGTGAGCAATCCTATTCTTTGTTTGTGCATGTTTCTCAACAGATATGAAGTTAATAAAGAGGTGATTATCATTTCACTAAGTGATGAGAACGACTTTCTGGTCCTGATGTCCATTGTCATCTGTCTTCGCTTTATATGGCCATTCAGCAGATGCTGGTAGCAAGACACTGCCCCAAGAATGCTGCGTCTCACATTTCTGCTCTTGAAACTGTCCAGATCATTGGCCACAAAATAATCCAGAAGGATGTACCACAAACTCTTGATGAGGAACTTGGTGCAAAGTTCTTTTGGTTTCTCAGTGAGTCACTTCTTTCCTGGGCTTCCTGAATCCTCTGTTCTACCAGTTGTTGGAGGATCTCGTTTGTCAGGATCTCACCTGGAGTTTGCACCAACTCCTCAATGTTCTGGGCATTCTGCATGCATCTCCCAGTCCAGATGTGTTGACCAGGTCTACTATATCTGAAATGATGGGCTGTTCTGGTTCCACATCTGCACACAGCCCTGGCCATTTCTTCCTATACACTGCTTTCAGACATTGCTGTGTCCCTTCCCGTGTTCCTGTGTTGTGTTACGGCCTGAATGATGGTATACTTTTTCCCAAAATCCATCATGGATTCTTAGTGTCTGTTTGGTCAATGAACTGGCAGAATGTGCAGTGAAGATAATAGGTCTTGAAGGTTGCAATGATCCATTTGCTGGATGAGTAAAGTAGTACTACTTCTACTGGGATGTAGCAATGGAGCTTAGACAAGTTGGTAGCGTTGCACCGATGGACAGAAATGTTACCTGAACCAGCTTTTGAAGTCCATGGTGATCCAAGCTTTATGGTTGAATTGCCAAATAACCGGCAAAGTGTATTTTGGAATCCCCATTCATGGTTCTTGGTGTTTTTGAATAGTACACCAGCAATGGCTTGATCTTGAAATTGTCAGTGGCGTTCCCACTCAGAAGAAGGCTTAAACGGTCTTGGAACCCCGGTGCTTGCTTCTGCTCATATGAAATGAAGGTGTGGCTTGGCATTCACTTGCAGAACAGTCCAGTCTCTTCAATGTTGAATACCAGTTCTGGAGCATAATTGTCTCTTTCGATGATGTCCTTCAAAGTGACTGGGAAGGCCACAGCAGCTTATATGTCAGCTATTGCCACTTCTCCCGTGATTTTTATGTTATACAGGTTGTTTCTCTTCTTGAAGAGGTCGAAACCCACCTCTGCTGGCTAAGAAGCTTTCGGTCACATCTGATAATAGATGCTTCTGGCCTTCCCCATGATGATGGCCTGGCTGAGAGGCATGCTGTGCTCTATTTTGTCATAGATCCAGATGGAAAACCACTTATCCATTTCCTCCAGGGCATAGCATCTGAACTGGGTAATCTTCTTGACAGAAGATGTAGTGCTGATGGTTGCCAAAGACTTGATCTTCTCCTTATTTTTTAGGATGGTGTGGATTGTGAAGGTTCGCAACTTTAAATCTACTCCAATGTCAACTTGGCGTTTTTCCTTTTTCTAAGCTGTCTAGCAACTGCATCTTCACATTTAGATGAATGCTTTGGCACTTCAGTCTGGCCTGATCTTCTTTGCGTTGGCACATTATCTGTAAAACAGTGCAAAATAAATACAATTAATGTATATTTTATTAGACAATTAATAACCACATGATGAGACACAAAAGAACATGACAAACACTCTGTACCTTCTCTCTGATTGGTTGAGGTAGGAATTGATGTTCTTTTGTGGCTCTTTCTTTGTCCAGGCTGGCACATTTCTTCTCCTCTTTAATCTTTTCTGCTGCTGCACCTCATTTTAAGCTCTTGCGTTGTTCTGCTCGTTAAATGGGGTCCCGCAAGCGTTATATATAAATTAGCGTTATAGTGATGCATAGTGTTCAGCTTGGATCAGCAGCCAAAAAACAGTGCTATAGTGGGTTTAGCGCATAGCGGGGAAATTGCAGCAAAAAGAGCGATATAGCGAATCAGTGCTAAAAGGGGTAATGTTAAGCGGGGTATACTTGTACTGATATTTGAGGATATCAATTGGAAGGACTGACTCTGGCACTTCTCTTATTTTGTTTTATCTTATTCTCTCCTACATATCCTTTAAGTTGAACAGTGCTGCCTGCAGATGTTGTCCAGGTAGCATGTGTAAACCCACATTTCTGTGTGCTTGTTTTAATTATCAAGATCACTTGTTCCAGCAGTTGGGTTCTTAACCTCACATTTGAGCAAGATGGCAAGATTTCTAGGGTCAATAATGTATTGCACCATACTCAAAGGTATTGTATATAACTAAGCAACCATCTTGGCTATATTTTAGTCTTCCAAGAGAAATGTATGCATGGAAGCCAACTCTGTTAGTACTATAGAAGTGTTTCTAAGGTTACTGAAATCTTATCTGCTGGTCCTCAGGGACAAAGTGATGAGGAGAACACTTTAAATGTAACACTACCATAAGACATAGTTATAGATATTTTATCAAGGAATGTATCTTTAGTTAAACGTTACAGTATTCATATGATTACAAAACCAAATGAAAATTAAGTGTGCCACATTTAGTATGACCTTGTGCAAAATGTTCTTGATCTCAAAGGCGGTCCCAATAAGCACTGGAAGATAACAAGCTGGCCCATAGATCAAAGACACTGAGAGCCACTCTGCTAGAGGACCTCAACACTTGAATTTCAGAGAATCTTCAGTTATGAGTTGTGAAAATGTTATTCTGTACTTATTAAAAATATTGTCATCTCCATCATTTGGCTTAGGTCTCTAAATCTGGTTTCTGATACATTTAATTCAACCATAGATTTGCCTGATATTCTTAAACAAACACATTTCTAAAAATACTTTAATATAAACAGCTTGTCAAAAAATCTTGCCTGCTTTTCAGTATTGTAGCTACATTATGAGTGCAGATTAACGTATCTGATTCCTTAGTAGCTGTGACATGGACAGATGTTACACAAAGACATGCACACCTGATTAACCATGAATACAGCAGCTGCTGCTTTCCTCAGTGATTATGAACAACCTCAGTAACTCTGTTTTATATGTCTTATGTTTGTTTTTCTTCTTTGTCTCTAGTACTTGAGGGGATTGAAACCTGCTATTAAAATCAGAGTTAGTGGGTGTCAAAAGCCAGCCTTTTATTTTTATATCATGTTCCAAAGACATATGCGAGGTTCTTTTTAATTATCCCATCACGCGATGAAGTGCGTCCCACTGGGAGTTTAGACACAGTGAAACCAAACTTAACATCTTTCTATAAGATGAAAGTAAACATATGTAGAAAAGGTAGACATGGAAAAATACTCAAATTAATGTTGTTGCTTATCATGATGCTGAAGCTGCAGATAAACAGAGAATATGTTTTAACCAGTTTGTGTATTAGTGTGTATTTTCTTATTATAAATAGTGTGTTCAAAAACAAGAATATCTATTTATTTAATCTAATTTACAATATATAACCATTTCATAGACCCATGGAATATACCAAGTGATGGTCAGGTTTAAAAAAAAAAAATATTAGAGAATAATAGAGAAATACAAATAATCAACATGTAGCAAATATACATCAATATAGAAATATTTTTGTTCTTTTTCCTTTTTTTTCTTCTGCTTTTATATAATTTAATGATATATCTTAAATATCATAATAGAGTGAACAAACAAAACCAGACAAACAAAAAAACAGGGGGCAGGGGTGAGAGGAAATTAATAGGGAGATACATTCTAGTTATAGGGAATCTGTGAGTGTTTCTATTATTGAATATGTTTCTTCCCATATCTGTGAGATTTTAGGACAATTCCATAGAGCATGTTTCAAAGTGCCAGCCTCATCACAGCCGCTGAAGCATTTACTATTAAATGATGGGTTTGAGGTTTTTTTTTATGCTACTGGTATAAGATACCATCTTTTCAGTGTCTTGTAGGCATTTTCTTTTAAAGAATTTGCCAAATTTCTAGGTATTTTATACCATTGTTGTTGTTAAATATATTAAGCTTTTTCCCCCCATGATTTCTTATATGGTAATTAAATTACTGTAGTTCGGTCGATCAAATATAGAATAGAATAATGACTCATTTATTGTTTTTTATAGTGGGAGCCATAGTTTCATTTATTATAGCTAAATTAAACCATTCTTTTTGTGGGGTTTGAAACTATTATTTGAACAGGACTTGAGACCATTTAGACATTTTTGTACGGATGTCTGCTACTACAAATAAGTGTCTGTAGTGCAAGGTGTACAATAAACATATTCATATGATTTGATAAACATTTGAAGACAGTAAAATAAGAAGACATCACATTTTTTATTATGCATTGCTACAAGTGGAAATGAGAGCCCTGATCTGGTGAGGCCTTACAATGTAGGATTTTTTTAACAACATTTGATATTATAATGCATAAACAAAAATTGCCATGCATTTTTACTTATTAATGAAGGTATGTGCTTCAAATAGCTATAGTTAAGGGCCTATAATGTTCACTGTCATTCATGTGCCTCATTATAATAAGGAAATGTTATTACAGGCAGTAAAGAGTTTACCTCTGAATATCAATGGGCATCTCAATTTCTTAGCAAGCCATCATTTTACATTTTAGTACACCTGGCCTATTGTCTTTGCTGCTTGATCTCTAATGACATTATTGTTGTGATTTGAATTAGTGTAACAAGTGGAATGTATTTGGCAAGACCTCTTTGTCTACTACTTACTTATATACAGCCTTATTAAATTGTGATTGGGCCAATTGAATAGGGCTCTATTTAAGCACATAGCATATTTTTTTACAGAAGTTTTTAGTTAGTGAAGACCTTGCTTTTGCATAGAAGTTCACTAACTAAAAACTTCTGTAAATAATATATGCTGTGAGCTTAAATAGAGCCCTTTTAAATTTGCCGAATCACAATTTAATAAGGCTGTAAATGTTCTCAATGTTTCATAGATTCAGATGTAACACTACAGGGATTTTGTGGTTGTGTGCTTCTGAGTGAACAACTCAACACTATTATGTTGCAGAGGATTGTTTTCTAGGATACAGACCAGTTACGCATTATCTGCCTTATTAAATTGTGATTTGGCCAATTGAATAGGGCTCTATTTAAGCACAGAGCATACTTTATTTACAGAAGATTTTAGTTAGTGAAATTCTATCCAAAAGCAAGGTTTTCACAAACTAAAAACTTCTGTAATAAAATATGCTCTGTGCTTAAATAGGGCTCTATTCAATTGACCGAATTGCAATTTGATAAGACTGTAGGTTAGTCTCCAATATATAACAAGAGTTGCTATTAAACATGCTCAGGAATAACATGGTAAACTACATGTGGTTTTCACTAAGAATTGTAAACAGTTATGATAAACAAAAGAGAGATTTTTAAGTAGTTCACTACAGCCCTCTACAGCAATATATAACATGTTTATTCATAGTACCCCATTTATACCTGAAATCATGAAAAGTGTTTATATCTGACTATAGGAATTCTCATTGGTGCTATTTTCTAGCCAGGCCATTTTACTTAAGTTGATAAGAAGTGTAGTTAATGTTGTATATGAAAACAACTGTTGGGGCATACACTTAATCATTTGGCAAAATAGGCATACAGCTCCAAACCATTGTGTGTAAAATGTTGTAGTATTATGGCATAATAAATGGACACCTTTTCTTCCAAACTGAAGCGTTGTGCTGTATAATCTGATGTACACGTGGTAAAAATTATTAAAACATGGCAGTGATTACACCTGGGCATTCCTGGTTGTCCCTTTTAGAGGGGACTTGCCTGGCTATTTGGGGCTGTCCTTTGTGCGTTGTCAAACTACCCAGCGCCCAGCGGTACCAGTGAGTTAAAACTCATTTGAGACTGGACTCATAGTTCATATCATGACAAAGAGCACATTAAGGATTGCTTGCTTTCCGGCCTACATCTCTTAGTTTTCTTTGGCTTGGAGCAGAGAGACTTATTTGCTAATGTGCAGCAAGCCAACTTCAGTATGGCAAACTGCCAAAAATGTCTCCTTTGCAATGACACAAACGCTAAAATATATTTGAGACAGCACCCTCAATGGGTACCATTACAAAGAGCAATATTTGTCAAAAGCCTGTCTGTGGGACACCTTTTGTCCTCAGTTAGAAAAGGAAATGTGCGGAAATAAGAGTTAGATTAAATAGAAAAGCTTAAAATGACTGGCAATATGGAAAGGCTGACCCCTTAAAAATGTCACAGACACTGTAGTAAATCGAAGAACTGGCCTGTTAATTTTGATCTGTATATCAAAGGCGGACCGGAGAAATTTTGGATAATATCCAGACAAAGCAAGTTCTAGTGACATCTTCTTAGGTGTACTCATCTTACATTTATTTGATCATTGCAGAGAATAAAGCATATTAATCCATGTATAAGCAATTTCTCTTGTCACCACTACATCAAATATTTAAATCCATCAGCACACTGAAATTCTTTAAAATTAAATCCTGTGGCACAGGCAGATAAATTGCATATCTCTGATTGGTTCCAATCAACCTGTGACATTATTTGGCCCAGAATATGTTACAATTTCTACCTAATTATAGCAAAAAGAGAGGACTCATGGCCTTTTACCAGTACAAATATGAATGTGATGACACAGCATCAGGCTGAGTGATCAACTAGTGTGTGGCCCCTAATCTATTTTTACTGTGAGTTTGTAGTAATCAAAGGGAATAAAATCCTCATCCTAGTATTATGCAAATATAAAAGAGGGGAGTACATAATAGGGACAAACAGGAGATAAAATAACTGAAAGAATAAATTCCACCTACACTCATGTTGATATTACTTGGAGTACATTTATAACAAGGTAAAATGTATGTGAAAATAGCACTTACCTTATATTGATACAAGACCTACATTTGCTACATGATGTGAGCCACTGAAACACAAAAATAAATTAATATAACTGTCATAGTTTAGAACTGTAGCTGTAGCATGATTGACTCTCAGTGACAGAAATGGAACAGATTCATTTTTGCATCATAATGTCACTCAACTCTCCTCGAACTTGGAGCAGTATCTGAAAAACTACTTAAGACCCATAACATATATATATATATATATATATAGTTAATCTCTTCTGGGTACAGTCTTTAAATATGTTTAATTTATTAAGAGCAAAGACTTGTCTCTGAAAGGGAGAGGCAAAGTGAATATTATTAACCCTTTGTGAATAAAATGTTTATGACAGATCTTCTGTAATGGTCAAGGTGGCAGAAATCTATGGCAAACAATCAGTGTTGACCTCTGAAATCTGCAACATTTGAGAAAGGAGGGATTAAATCTACATTAATAATATTCAGTAAGTGGATTGTGGATTAGAGAAGACTACCTTTACAGGTGGACTAAAACTTCCATGTTTGTATTTTCCTTACTAAATGAACAACTTCCCTTCTCTTTTGTATCAACATAATGTAGAAAAATACAGAGAGAACACTAGTATTTTTATGAAAACATTTTTGCATGCAAATAACCCAAAATAAACCTTAATTAGCTTTCCTTGAAGTTAGCAACATGTCCTATGGTTTTTGGCAGTTGCAATCCCACCTACATTATCATAACATTCAAATTCAGCACTATTTATCATTGTCTGAACCTAATTTATGTACAGCGCTACGGAATATGTCAGCGTGTTATAAATAAACTATAATAATAATAATAATAATAATAACCAGGATAATACATTGTATCATTCTTCACCTTCCTCAGCACTTCCTCTTCCTCCTGTTTCAGAGACACTGTGCAAACTGTCTCACTTGGGATGAAATTGCACTTATTACTAAAGGCTGAAAAGAATACCTCTCCTCTAACTATCACTCACTCCACCCATTCCACGCTCCACACTCACTCCACCAATTCCACACTCCCTCCCTTCATACACACTCCACACACACTCCACCCACTCACACTCACTCTACCCACAATCACTGACATCACACTCACTCACTGACTTTACACTTATGCACTCCATCTACACTCACTCCACCCACACTCACTCCACCCACACTCACTCACTCCACCCTCACTCACTAACTTCATGCTCACTCACTTCATCTACACTCACTCACTCCACCCACACTCACTCACCCCACCCACACTCACTGACTTCACACTCACTCACTCCACCTACACTCACTCCACCGACACTCACTCACTCCACCCACACTCACTCACTCTACCCACACTCACCCCACACTCACTCACAATACCCACACTCACTCACCCCATCCACACTACTTTTGGGCAAATAACTTTGTAAGTAAACTGAACTTATCTATACAACACATCTTTTTCTGATAATCACTGTCTGTTTCTTACCAAACATTTGAAACCCAGGAAATGTATACATATTTTTAACGTGTAATCTAATCATGTACTGTAGATTTATACAAGTGATATCAGTTCAAAGTTAAATATGAGTCACATTATGAAAACTTTCAAAATATCAGTTTAGTAATTTCTAGGATTTGGAGAATTGCCAGTAACTAATAATTCTATTTTAAAATAAATGCAGAGGTATGTGACACATATTACTACAAATAAAAATTAGAAAGAGATTAATCAGACAATTGACTTTATATAATTGGCTTTATCCTTGTAATGTAAAGAAAGCAGAGTCACTGTAATTTTATAGCACATGGCCAACATTTGAAATTAATTTAGAACATGTTTTTAATAAATATTTCATGAATTATAATGGAATTTCATTATACATAAGCCCTTACTAAAAATCTGTTCATACTACATTGAATGATAATTTGACAGTCAAATTGTGAGAGTAAAAGATGCTGAGAAGAAACTGAATAGAACAGTGAACAACATGAAAGAGCAGGATGGGAAATCATACCTGTGTTAGAGTCAACATCAGAAAAATTTGGGCCCACAACACACGTAAAATACACTTTGACTCAATCACGCACAAACACACAGACGTACACTATATAGGTTTTATACTGCTTTATGTCCATTCACATTTGTGCTCCTGCACCACATCCCAGTTACTTGTCCTCCTATTATAAAATTCCCCTTCTGGATCGCTAAATTGTCACAGTGAAGGGGCTTGTGTACTTCAATGAAGCTGTGAGCTATATCATGTAGTGTCACCGAAGATGGGCAGGTTATAGCAGAGAGGTGAGACAAATAGCTGTCCACTGGAGAAGAAACTGGCAACCCACTCCAGTATCTTTGCCGTGAAAACCTTATGGATTAGCACACCCAAGCAGAAGATGTGCCTGGCAAGCTGTGGTACACATGGTCACAGAGAATCGGACATGACTGAACAGCAATCGTAAAATTACCAACACCTGTATATTCAATTGAAAAATTAATGTGTATCTAAGTACATATACACTACGTCAGAAAGTGACATGAACATAAAAACAGAACTGTTACTGTATGTAGACATGGCTTGACTTGAGTACTCGCACTTTTCCATGGACTTTACCAAAAAATTCAGGTAACCTGCTGCTCCCCTGAAAATGTGTATATATTCTGCCCTATACTTGCTTACACAGTGCCATTACACAGTGCCATTATGTTGCCTATTACCACCTTCCTTATTATAACCTCCTGCCTCTTTCTCAGACTCTCTTATACTGTCTCTACACATCATGTCTCCAATAATATAACTATCTCACCTTCCCTGCTCTCCTCTCCTCTTCTCTGCTCCCATGAGCTCCTCTCCTTCCTCCAGTTACAATCTCATCCCTCCCTTAAAGCTGAAAAGCAGAAATGCTCCTGCAAGTCATATTCCCATCTCCTTTTACTCTCTCTCCTTCTTCTGATGGCTTGTGGGGATATATCCCCTAACCCAGGCCCCTCACTCATTCCCACCTGCTGTCAGCCACGCAGAGTCCCCAGGGCAGCAAATGCCCAAAACACCCATAATCTAATACCCATCACTTGTCACAAACCATCTACTTTGCCCTTCTCATGTGCCCTCTGGAATGCAAGGTCCGTTTGCAATAAACTTACCTTCATTCATGACCTCTTCATTTCCAACTCCCTCAATTTACTGGCTATCACAGAAACCTGGCTCACTCCATCTGACTCTGCCTCCCCTGCCGCACTCTCTTATGGTGGTCTGCACTTCAGCCACACTCCTAGACCTGGGAACAAACAAGGTGGAGGTGTGGGCATACTACTATCCTCTCGCTGCACTTTTCACTGCATACCCCCTGTTCCCTCCCTCCAATTCTCATCTTTTGAAGTCCACACTATCCGCATCTTCTCTCCTATCGCCCACCTGGATCACCCTCTCAATTTCTGGACAACTTTGCCGCCTGGCTCCCTCACTTTCTCTCCTCCAATATACCTTCACTCATTCTTGGCGATTTCAACATAGCCACTGACACCCCCACCTCCCCAACAACTGCAAAATTACTTGCACTTACCTCTTCCCTTGGCCTCTCACAATGGACAGATTCTGCAACTCACAGTGGTGGACACTCCATTGACCTTATTTTTACTAATCTCTGCACTATCTCCAACCTTGACATCTCCTCACTTCCCCTATCTGACCACCACCTGCTAACTTGCAACCTCACCTCATCTTCCGCTCACCACCCTTCTTCAAATCCTGCCATCAGAACACGCAGAAACCTGCAAGCACTCAACCCATAACAATTGTCAAATGTACTAAAACCCCTTCTCAGCCCCCTCACCACCCTTGCCTGCCCTGACATCGCCACTTCACAGTACAACACTACTCTAACCTCCACCCTTGACTCTCTTGCCCCCATAATCACAAGCAAATGCCCTCGCTCTCAACCACAACCATGGCACACTACACAAACACGCTATCTACAGAGATGCTCACGCACTGCAGAACGACTATGGAGGAAATCTCGAACCTCAGCAGACTTTCTCCACTACAAATTTACCTTGCGCTTCTACTTGTCTGCCCTCAATCTTGCCAAACAACACTACTTCTCATCACTAATATCAAACCTGTCCTCCAACCCTAAACGTTTATTTGCTACATTTAACACCCTCCTCTGCCCACCCCCACCTCCTGCCCCTTCCTGTCTAACTGCTGATGACTTTGCCAGCCACTTTAAAACTAAAATTGAAACTATCCGAAATGAGCTCTCCTCCCAGCTCTGCCCTATCCCACCATCCTTTCCACAAGCCGACAACACCCAACATTTACCCTTCCCCAATCCCTCCTCCACTATGGATTCCTTTGACCCTGTTACCGAGGATTAAGTATCTACTTTACTATCAACCTCTCACCTTACCACATGCCCACATGATCCTATTCCTTCACAGCTAATTCCTCCCCTATCCACCGCACTTATCCCAGCTCTCACACATCTATTCAACCTCTCCCTAAACACTGGCAGGTTTCCATCCTCCTTAAAACATGCCGTAATTACACCCATTCTCAAGAAGCCCTCATCTGACCCAGCTTCTGCCACCAACTACCGCCCTATCTCACTACTTCCCATGGCTTCTAAACTGCTAGAGCGGCTTGTTTACAATCGCCTCACTCAATTTATTTCTTCCAATTCCCTTCTTGACCCCTTCCAATCTGGTTTCCATGCCCAACACTCAACAGAAACAGCCCTCACAAAAGTCACCAATGACTTGCTAACTGCCAAATCAAAGGGTAACTTCTCCATGCTAATTCTCCTGGACCTCTCTGCTGCCTTCGACACAGTTGACCACCCTCTTCTAATCCAAACTCTTCGTTCATTTGGCATCCAGGGCACAGCTCTTTTATGGTTCCCATCCTATCTAAAAGATCGTACATTTAGCGTCTCCTTCTCTGGCACCTCTTCTTCACCTCTCCCTCTGTCTGTTGGCGTTCCCCAAGGTTCTGTCCTAGGCCCCCTCCTCTTCTCTATCTACACCTCCTCCCTTGGCACCCTCATAAAATCCTTTGGATTTCAGTATCATCTCTATGCAGATGATACTCAAATCTACCTCTCTGCACCCGATCTATCCCCCTCTCTTTTAGCTCAAGTTTCCAACTGCCTCTCTAGCATATCCTCCTGGATGTCTACCCGTCAACTCAAACTCAACATGTCTAAGACTGAACTCCTAATCTTTCCACCCTCTACTATAGCTTCCACTCCTCAAATATCTCTCACTGTTGACAACACCATCATCACTCCCACCTCCCAAGCCCGTTGTCTTGGGGTTCTACTGGATCCCGCCATCTCTTTTATTCCTCACATCCAATCGATAACTAAATCTTGTCAATTTCACCTAAAACACATCTCCAAAATTCGTCATTATCTTACACAAGACACAGCTAAAATTCTAATACACTCTCTCATCATATCTCGACTCGACTACTGCAATTCCCTTCTTGCTGGCCTCCCCATCTCTCGTCTGTCTCCCCTCCAATCCATAATGAACGCCTCCGCTAGACTCATCTTCAATACCAAACGATCAGTGTCTGCAGCTCCTCTCTGTCAATCACTCCACTGGCTTCCCATAGCTTCCCGAATCAAATTTAAAATCATGACCCTAACACATAAAGCCCTCAACAACAGTGCACCCCCTTATATCTCTGCTCTTGTTTCAAAATACTCTCCCAACCGCCCCCTTCGTTCTGCTAACGACCTTCTTCTTTCCTCCTCTCTCATCACCTCCTCTCACTCCCGTCTTCAGGACTTTTCTCGTGCAGCCCCTACTATCTGGAACTCCTTGCCTCGCTCCATTAGATTAACTTCCTGCCTCAAAACCTTTAAAAAATTACTAAAAACACACCTATTTAAAAAATCATATCACCTTCAGCCTTTTTAATTGCAACTGCACACTCCACAGCTTAAAAACACTCCCACCCACAATCTACAGTACAGCTCACAGACCCCTCCAATTGATTAAACAAATTGCATTCACGTTGCAATTTTGTATTTGTCACCCTCTTGTATCACACCTAAACCCTTAGATTGTAAGTTTGCGAGTTTCATTTGTGTGTCCGTGTCTTGGAAACAAGCACTATGTACATTTGATTATATGCTCAAAAACAGGGCCCTCCATTCTTTAAGGTGTTAAGTTTGTTTTTTGCCATGTACTAACCACCTGTACAGCGCTACGGAATATGTTGGCACGATATAAATAAAGATAATAATAAATAATAAGATAATAATGTGACAGACCTTAGGAGACTGGAGAGAATGAATGTATATGAGGAGACTGGAGAGAATGAAGGTATATGAGGAGGGGGAGAAGAGTTGAGGTAATTATGCAAGCCATAAATGGGGAAAGGATGGGGGGAGGTGGAGAGAGCCAAGCTAGGTATTGTAAACAGTTAGGAATTGAAAACAAAAAGCTAGAAATATTTCTATCAGCCAAGATATAATAACATGCATACAGTAGTGATATTAATAAAGATATTAGCTCCAGGGATGGCGCAATTTCCATGGTTTCCTCCATATCTGCTGGTGGTGTGCAAGCAGCTCTGAGAATCTCACAGGTGTAGTAGGCCTTATGCAGGGTGAATTAGCACTGATGGCGGTGTGCAAGCAGCTCTGGGAATCTCACAGATGTAGTAGGCCTTATGCAGGGTGAATTAGCACTGATGGCGGTGTGCAAGCAGCTCTGAGAATCTCACAAATGTAGTAGGCCTTATGCAGGGTGAATTAGCACTGATGGCGGTGTGCAAGCAGCTCTGGGAATCTCACAGATGTAGTAGGCCTTATGCAGGGTGAATCGGCACTGCTGGCGGTGTGCAAGCAGCTCTGAGAATCTCACAGATGTAGTAGGCCTTATGCAGAGTGAATTAGCACTGATGGCGGTGTGCAAGCAGCTCTGGGAATCTCACAGATGTAGTAGGCCTTATGCAGGGTGAATCGGCACTGCTGGCGGTGTGCAAGCAGCTCTGGGAATCTCACAGATGTAGTAGGCCTTATGCAGGGTGAATCGGCACTGCTGGCGGTGTGCAAGCAGCTCTGAGAATCTCACAGGTGTAGCAGGCCTTATGGAGGGTGAATCAGCACTGCTGGTGGTGTGCAAGTAGCTCTGAGAATCTCACAGATGTAGTAGGCCTTATGCAGGGTGAATTAGCACTGATGGCGGTGTGCAAGCAGCTCTGGTAATCTCACAGATGTAGTAGGCCTTATGCAGGGTGAATCGGCACTGCTGGCGGTGTGCAAGCAGCTCTGAGAATCTCACAGGTGTAGCAGGCCTTATGGAGGGTGAATCAGCACTGCTGGTGGTGTGCAAGTAGCTCTGAGAATCTCACAGATGTAGTAGGCCTTATGCAGGGTGAATAAGCACTGGCGGTGTGCAAGCAGCTCTGGGAATCTCACAGATGTAGTAGGCCTTATGCAGGGTGAATTAGCACTGCTGGTGGTGTGCAAGCAGCTCTGAGAATCTCACAGATGTCGTAGGCCTTATGAATCAGCGCTGCTGGTGGTGTGCAAGCAGCTCTGAGAATCTCACAGATGTCGTAGGCCTTATGAATCAGCGCTGGTGGTGGTGTGCAAGCAGCTCTGAGTATCTCACAGATGTAGTAGGCCTTATGCAGGGTGAATTAGCACTGGCGGTGTGCAAGCAGTTCTGGGAATCTCACAGATGTAGTAGGCCTTATGCAGGATGAATTAGCACTGCTGGTGGTGTGCAAGCAGCTCTGAGAATCTCACAGATGTCGTAGGCCTTATGCAGGGTGAATCAGCACTGCTAGTGGTGTGCAAGCAGCTCTGAGAATCTCACAGATCAAAAGTTTACGTACCATTGAATGTTTGGCCTTGTTACAGACACACAAGGTGACACACACAGGTTAAAATGGCAATTAAAGGTTAATTTCCCACACCTTTTTAAATTCTAATTTGTGTCTGTGTATAAATAGTCAATGAGTATGAGCGAACGTCAGGTAGACCAAGAAAGATTTCAGCCACAACTGCCAGACTTGTTCGGAAAACAAAGAAAAACCTACAGGTAACCAGGAGAAATACAGGCTGCTCTGGAAAAAGAAGGCATGGTTGATTCAAGGAGCACAATGCGGCGATAATTGAACAAAAATGAGCTGCATGGTCGAGTTGCCAGAAAGAAGCCTTTACTGTGCCAATGCCACACAAAAGCCTGGTTACAATATGCCCGACAACACCTTGACATGCCTCACAGCTTCTGGCACACTGTAATTTGGAGTGACGAGACCAAAATAGAGCTTTATGGTCCCAACCATAAGCGCTATGTTTGGAGAGGGGTCAACAAGGCCTATAGTGAAAAGAATACCATCCCCACTGTGAAGCATGGTGGTGGCTCAATGATGTTTTGGGGGGGTGAACTCTAAAGGCACAGGGAATCTTGAGAAAATTGATGCCAAGATGAATGCAGTATGTTATCAGAAAATACTGGCAGACAATTTACATTGTTCTGCGCTAAGGCTGCGCATGGGGCGCTCTTGGACTTTCCAGCATGACAATGACCCTAAGCACAAGGCCAAGTTGACCCTCTAGCGGTTAGAGCAGAAAAAGGTTGTGGAATGGCCATCACAGTCTCCTGACCCTAATATCATTGAGCCATTCTGGGCAGATCTCAAACGTGCGGTTCATGCAAGACGACCAAAGACTTTGCATGACCTGGAGGCATTTTGCCAAGACGAATGGGCAGCTATACCACTTGCAAGAATTAGGGGCCTCATAGATAACTATTACAAAAAACTGCTTGCTGAAGGGGGCAATACATAGTATTGAGAAATAAGGGTATGTACATTTTTGAACAGGAGCAAATAAATGTTTTCTTTATTGCCATGTTTTGTTTTATGATTGTGCCATTCTATGTCTAGTTGAAAATGAATCCCATAAGAAATAAAATAAATGTGTTTTGCCTGCTCACTCATGCTTTCTTTAAAAAGGACACATATATTACCAACTCGCCAAGGGTATGCAAACTTTCGAGCACAACTGTATATAAGGAATGGAAGGGTATACATAGACACAATCTCATCTCACTTGCAGATGCATCAGTGATATACAAACTGTCTATTGTAGGTCTTAGAGTAATAAAGCTTGATAATGGCCAAAATTGCTTTAGAAAACATAAAAATAAGTAAATAAATAGTTCTAGTATTCCCATTTCTATGATCTATACCCACTTATTCATAACCACAAGGAAGCCAGCTGATTGTGTTTTATTCTCAGGAGAATTCCATTAAACCTAATGAATGCACAGGCAGTTGTCGATGCAACATTCCCATTTTGGAGATATAAAGTTCTTGTACATTCAAAGTCTATTCCCACCTCAGGAAGATGATCAGCAGAAATCAAAATGGTAAATCCCACAGAAACATAACTGCAAAAAGTAATATATTAAGTCTTTTCCATTATAGCAACATTTTCAAGTGTAAAACTAGTATATTTTATACATAAGGCTTAAGTGGTTCTTTCAATGGGAATATACAAATACATTTACTTGCTTCAATATCCAGTTGCCAAAGAAATAGATTAATCTTTCACTCACTCTTCTCTGCAGGTTCTGGTATTTATGGTGTTAAGAAAAATGATAAAAAAATGGGTTTCAAAACTGCTGTCATTTTTATAACATGTCATCCTTATTTCTTTAGCATAATACATTTTGTTTGGAGAGAGGAGTTACCTGCAAAGTAGAATGTGCCCACATAAATTACATAGAAGTCTCCTATAGTGGCTCAGCAACCAAGGTGGACATATAGTGCTTGATTAGAGCTGCAGATGGAATAATAATTAAATCTTTTGTAAAATAAGCAACTTTATGCTTTGTTTTCATATAGTGGTCCTTTAAGTTGTGCATCACAGAACTCATTAGCATAAAATAATCCGTGAATACAAATAGGTGGGCTTGTCGAGAAAAGCTGCAGCGTATCACGGCTGTCCACTGCAATCCTTGGTGAATCTTCTTCAATATGATGACAATGAGGTATGGACCAATACTCTATATACCGAGCTGCAGCATACAGAAAAAAAATTACTATTTTTGCTAAATGTTACATTGTAATATTTTCTTTTTCAGAAAAAAAAAGATGAATTTATGTGTGTATGGTTATAATACAATGTTTTTGTACTCTTGTTGCTTTTTGTCATGTAATAAGAAAAAATATATATATTTGCACTTCAAGAAAATTATAATTTGCGAAGTTAAGGTCTTATATTTCATCACAGTCCTAAAAAGCCCTCGTAGAAAAGACATAATTCACAGCTGTATCAAATGTTCATGAAACCAGATAACTTAGTCTCTTGTATGTATATAAAATGTTATAGCTTTATGGTGATTTACATTTTTTGTCTCCCTTCATTAGTGGCACTTTGGTCATGTCCCTGTAACACTTTAAAGAATATTGTATCCGAGTGGAAAAAGCCTGATGGCTTTTGCTGATAAAACAGAAAGCAGACTAAACCTCCAGATTAATGAGAAGGCAGACGACAGAAATTCTAGACTGCTTGGTGTCTCCTCTAATTTCACTTCCTACTCTAACCGTGTCCAATAAACTTGGCCCTCAGGGGTTTCAGGAATAACTGCCTGAGTTACACAAACTAACCCAAATTACTACTAAGCAAATGGGAATCTGCAGCACTTCACCTCTGAAAATGTGCCTGTCACGGAATTATATGACAGTTTTATTCTACACACAGAAATAATAAAGCAATATTAATGTCTAGGGATGGCAATGTCTGCATCACAAAACATTATCTATGATATGTTGTGCGCACTCATTTTATGTGCAGCATTACAATAATAAAACCTGTTTCACGTGTAGCCAGTTTTATCATGGTTTTTTCTGTCTGATTTATATTAACGAGGAATTGCTACAGTTCCTTCTGCTATTGAATATTATAAGTATCTCTTGCTGTATTTCATAATTATAGTGGCACTGGTGTAATTAGAATTGATTTGTAAAATGTAGTAAATTGTAAGTCAGCAGAATCAGTTCTTTTAATAGTGTGTGTATATATCTCTTATACGTGATTTATGTGGTTACAGTGTAAACATAAACTAAAAGAGAGGATTCAGCATTACAGAGACACTCTAATCCCATAAATAAAATATACTCTTTTGAAGAATTACACTTGAAAATAGGCAACATGTTCTTAAAATGTAAAAAAACATTTTAGTTTTTGGAGGAGACTTCAATGCAGACCTAAAACTGTCAGTGTTTTAATTAGGACAAACTGATAGATCATTATCTTACAACACATTCTTCTGAAACAGAAGCTGCAAGAGGCAACCTGATAAAGGAAATAAAAGTCTGCAGTAAAGAATAATTGCATATAAAAAAGAAAAAGTTAAAGATTGTGTTTATTTATTTTTTTACTTTCTAAAACTATTTTGCTCACTATCAGGTTAATTCAAAAAGCCATATAAATACATTTTTGATCCTTAAGAATTAGCTTAAATAATCCATATACATGATCGAAACAACTCCACAATATCAATGTGAAACCAGCCCTGATGTGGGGCTTAGAAGCCTGTAATAAAGGACCGTGGTAGCTGCTTTTTTTTCTTTACTGAAGGAACTTAGTCCAGCCTTCCTCAAGGGAATCCATTCACTGGGCCAGCAAAAGATGGGTATGACACCACTGGGCTTTGTGTTTTCCAGCCCAGGGCTACCTCTGACATATCCATGGCTTTTTCTGTTTGGACAGTCTAGGGTCTGTAGAACATCATCCCCAGTGAATACATCTTATGTATGTGTGTTTTTGACATTGTGTGGCTAAATGCTTGTTATACTGTATATATCTATTTTAAACATGATATTGGTATATATATTTTGTAAGTAGTTTTATAATTGATATACTCTGATCCAATTGTTGTTTGTAAGCCCACTGTTAAACTAACACAATGCGGGTGATCAGCATTGAAGACATCCTGATGAGTGATTAGGCTGGCCTGCCTATCTTAATTACATTATTTTTTGTTACTCTGCTCCCAGAAGAATTTAATTACCGGGACCTTGTTATTCTCCAATGTATATAAGTATCTGTATGTCTCAAGTGCATTACCCGCTTTAAAAGTACACAAGCATGTTAGTTGTATTTCTGAGGGTGTGAAAGAGCTTTTTAATCACTTTACTCCAGTCCAGCTACCCAGGAATCCTGCATCTACGTTCCATAACTGCATCCCTGCTCTCCACAGATCCTGAAGCAAGAATTCTTCCAGGGATATCCGCATTCCAGAAAGGATTTATT
Organism: Discoglossus pictus; assembly: GCA_027410445.1. Taxonomy (NCBI): domain Eukaryota; kingdom Metazoa; phylum Chordata; class Amphibia; order Anura; family Alytidae; genus Discoglossus; species Discoglossus pictus. Next base: position 168,698,571 of record CM050166.1, read on the forward strand.
AATTTCAGCTGATCCCTTTTTGTGACAATCAGACTTATAGTATATTTGTGCTCTTCCCTAACGAAATAACTTCAGTAAATGGATATACTGATGTAAAAACAAACCAGCATGTCTTTATTTTTAATTAAATTATTTTTTTGGAGGGGGATCCTAAAGATTCCCCTATATTTTACATTGAACTGCAATCACAATCGGGATTGCAGCGCATGCTCAGTACGGTCAAGAATAGAGAATAGGGAAAAGCTAAGGCACTAATAGGAAAAAAGTGTCCCAGGAATTCTATTTGAGCTTTTGAACTGCATCAAATGACCAGGCATAGCTGTACAGGTCATAGTTGCATAGTTACATAGTAATTGAGGTTGAATAAAGATGTTCAGTCCATCAAGTTCAACCTTTTTAAATCTCTTCTGTTCATTATATGTGGATTATTTTATTACCCGGTAATAATTGTTAGCTGCTAATTATTAATTATTGATCCAGAGGAAGGCAAACTGAAAATAAAAACATTGAAACATTTGCCAATTGTCTCATAAAGAGGAAAAATACATAAATTCCATCCTGACCCCAGATACTGGCGATCAGACTCCTCCCTGGATCAATACTCCCTCTCTAATTATCCAGGATAACCCAGAATGCCCATTTTATTCAAAAATATATCCAGTCCCTTTTTAAAGTTTTCTATTGATTCCACTTTCATCACTTCCTTTGGTAGATAATTCCACAGTTTAAACACCCTTACCGTGAAGAACCCTTTTCTTTAAGGTGGAATCTTTTTTTTTCTTCTAACCTCAAGGGATGTCCTCTTGTCAGTTGAAAACCTCTTGGTACAAAAAGTACACTTTACAAATCCCATTATTAACCCTGGATGCATTTTTTATAAGGCAATTATATACCCTCTTAAGCGCCATATTTCGAGAGGAAATAAGTTTAATTTGGTTAGTCTTTCTTCATAGCTTAGCCTCCTATTCCACTTATTAGTTTTGTTGCCCTTCTCTGTACTTTTTCCAGCTCTAAAATGTCCTTTTTATGAAGTGGTGCATTATTGTACTCCATATTCCGAATGAGGGTGTACTAGGGATTTGTATAGTGGCGGAATTATATTTGCCTCCTTTGCTTCTATACCCTTTTTAACACATGCTAATATTTTATTTACCTTTACTTGGTCGGTGGATCTTAATAAGAATTATGAAAAAGAAAAATTAAATAATCCCTTTTCAATTAAAACATATTCAAAAGCAAATTAATGAGATACAGCAAAGATCCAAGTTACTGCATAAATTAAAAGTACTGTACACATTTTAATGAATATAACTGCAAATGTTTGTTATTAATTTATTAATTTAGGAATTTAAGCATACAGTGCCTTGCAAAAGTATTCACCCCCTTGACTTTTTACCTATTTTGTTACATTACAGCCTTAAGTTCAATGTTTTGTTAATCTGAATTTTATGTGATGGATTAGAACACAATAGTCTAAGTTGGTGAAGTGAAATGAGAAAAATATATACATAAAACTATTTTTTAGAAATAGAAAACAGAAAATTGGCATGTGCGTATGTATTCACCCCCTTTGTTATGAAGCCCATAAAAAGCTCTGGGGCAACCAATTACCTTCAGAAGTCACATAATTAGTGAAATGATGTCTGCCTGTGTGTAATTTAAGTGTCACATGATCTGTCATTACATATACACACCTTTTTTGAAATGCCCCAAAGGCTATAACACCTAAGCAAGAGGCACCACTAACCAAACACTGCCATGAAGACCAAGGAATTCTTCAAACAAGTAAGGGACAATGTTGTTGAGAAGTACAAGTCAGGGTTAGGTTATAAAAAAATATCCAAATCTTTGATGATCCCCATGAGCACCATCAAATCTGTCATAACCAAATGGAAAGAACATGGCACAACAGCAAACCTTTGTATATATAAATGAAGTCCAGTATAAAGTGGGGAGGCAGTACCACATACATTTAAAATTTTTAAATTTCAAAGGTAAATACCTAAATATACATATTGTATCTACCAACAGGAGTGGAAAAGTGTAAAGATATATTCAAAAAACAGGAAGAGAAAGACACCTATATATCCACACCTGTATAACATCCGTAGTTATAATAAACAGTAGTGAACAAAATTATCTTAGTAAACTGACAAGAAAATTATTCAGTAAAAGCTCATAATTTATTCAGAAAAATCAATCTACAATACATATTCTAAAAACATTTAAAAATTAAGCAACGACAGTCACAGGTTATATGTATTATCTCAATATCTTACTATCTGTACAATACTTTAAACGTTTTTTACCACCTATTGGGATAAAGCACCTGATCTAAAGCACCTGATCTAAATTTGGTGGTAGCGGAGCCCACCATTTACTCCTTTTATACTAATCTAAATACACTGTCTAGGAAATAAAATTTAAACGTGAAAAGAAAGAAAAAATTGCTAAATAAACTATTACTGATGGTGGAACTGGGGATCCACCAATTACCCCCTAACCTGTGTGTGAAAGAGAGCTTACCTACTCTAAACTAAATATATTATCCCCTTTGTGCCAATAAAGTGCTCATAGTATAAATTACACAACATACAGTATATTTGATTTCCAGACAAAATATAGAGATATCTTATAAAGGATATATATAGATGCACTGCAGACTGCTATTATTTCAGCATCTATGGATATTATGCTAATAATATTGTGTAAATAAGCCTGACTAATGTCATATATTTTGAAACAGTTAATATATATATAAGTGCTATTATAAAAATGTACAGAAGCCAAAAGCTATTTAAAGGTATATTGCTATTTATCCATATGTGCAAATATGCTGAGTGCAAATATTATATTAAAGATTAAATCAATTATAATATTCTATTGTATTGGTACAGATATACATTTCAAGATATTACGAGCAGTATGGATGTATCAGATGAAATAAAAGGTATATTGCTATTTATCCATATGTGCAAATATGCTAAGTGCAAATGTTATATAAAAGATGAAATCAATTATAATATTCAATTGTATTAGTACAGATATACATTTCGAGATATTACAAGCAGCATGAATGTATCAGATGGAAAAACGCATTACTTATCATTTGTAAATGAGAGTCCAAAGACTGCACATGCATCGTGTGCACCAAAAAACCGACAGGGATCCGCCAAATGCTGCCAGTGATGTCACAATCGCAGGACAAGACAGGTCGACGCTCACGTTTCGCGTCACAACGCTTCCACGTGGACCTGTTGAGTGTGTTCATGTTGCCAGTACTTTATAGTAGATTGGAAAAGGAGGTGGCTTTAAAGTATTAACTGTTTCCGATCCTTGCATTAGGATTCTTGGCTTTAATAAACGATTGTTAGAGGTCATAAATCTAGGAAATGAATAGATAAGAAAATAGCAATATAGATTAATCCAGTATATGTTTATATATATCATTTGTTAATTCAATCATATGGCAGAACATTGTATAATACAATAAACGTTTTTAAACATAAATATATCTGTTCAGAATCTCTTGATAGGCACGAATTTAAGTATAGTAAATAAAAGCCTATCTTATTTCTACCAAGTAGTTCAACCTATGTGCATATAGTTATAATGTGCAATTCAAGAAACGGTGTGCAAATATGCTGAATATGCTGAGTATACTATATAAAGCTATATTTGCAAAAAATTGCACATTAAATGTTTTAATAGAGTGATTTATGTCAGAATGATTTTAAAGGGGCATACTCTGCAAGTTTCTTACATTTGCCATTCTTACTGAAATAAGCAACAGCAAACCTGCCAAGAGACGGATGCCCACCAAAACTCACACATCGGGCAAGGAGGGCATTAATCAGAGAGGCAGCACAGAGACCTAAAGTAAGACCTGCAGAGTTCCACAGCAGAGACTGGAATTTCTATACATAGGATGACAATAAGCTGTACGCTCCATAGAGATGGGCTTTATGGCAGAGTGGCCAGAAGAAAGCCATTACTTTCAGCAAAAAACAAAATGGCACGTTTCGAGTTTGCGAAAAGGCATGTGGGAGACTCCCAAAATGTATGGAGGAAGGTGCTCTGGTCTGATGAGAATAAAAATGAACTTTTCGTCCCATCAAAGAAAACGCTATGTCTGGCTCAAACCCAACACATCATATCACCCAAAGAACAACATCCGGGACTTGGAAACTGGTCAGAGTTGAGGGAAAGATGGATGTGCTAAATACAGGGATATTCTTGAGCAAAACCTGTACCACTCTGTGCGTGATTTGAGGCTAGGACGGAGGTTCACCTTCCAGCAGGACAATGACCCCAAACACACTGCTAAAGCAACACTAGAGTGGTTTAAGGGGGAACATGTAAATGTGTTGGAATGGCCTAGTCAAAGCCCAGACCTCAATCCAATAGAAAATCTGTGGTCAGACTTAAAGATTGCTGTTCATAAGCGCAAACCATCCAACTTGAAGGAGCTGGAGCAGTTTTGCAAGGAGGAATGGGCAAAAATCCCAATGGTAAGATGTGGCAAGTTCATAGTGACTTATCCAAAGCGACTTGGAGCCTCTACAAAGGTGTCCCTACAAAGTATTGACTTTAGGGGGGTGAATAGTTATGCACATTGTCTTTGTTTGTTATTTTGTCCTATTTGTTGTTTGCTTCACAATAAAATAAATAAAAAATCATCTTCAAAGTTGTGGGCATGTTCTGTAAATTAAATGATGCAAATCCTCAAACAATCCATGTTAATTCCAATTCCAAGTTGTGAGGCAACAAAACACGAAAAAATGCTAAGGGGGGTGAATACTTTTGCAAGGCACTGTAAATCATGGAAAGGTATACCCTCCCTGTGATTAGCTTTATCTAAGGTGAGTGATTAATTAACTTTTACAATGTTGGTTAATTCAACCTAATCACAGAGTAAATATTTCTATTTACATGAATTGGGTATGCTCTCCAACTTCTTCCATAATTGAGACCAATTTTGTCTCCTTAAGACAAGTTTCATGGGTCTTGTGTCCCCCAGCATCTACACCATTATGTGCATCATGTTTTGCTTAAAAAAATGTTCATCATAATTAGATATATGTAAATAAATTGGAGGACTAACTCCAACTGATTGTTGACATTACTGTTACTAAACTATACCAAGTGAAACAATTTAAACATTTATTTTGCATTTTCTTTGTGGGAAAATTAAACCTGAGTAGAGATTTGTGTTTATCCAGTCGATTCATTATTTACACATCTCTCTTCTTCAGTATTTACACATCTCCCTTCTCACATAAGGCATTATATTGCTGGGACTGTGTCCTGAAATATGCAGCTGCATGTTGCCTTAAGCATTATACATGTATTGGCACTAGAGCTCATTAAACCTATATCTCTCTCAGTACGTGTGAGGATTTCCTCTGACACTGGGCTCTAAAAGATTGTTTCAGGGAATACAGATACAGTTCCATAGTGTGTTTACTATAAAATGCTGTGAAGTTTTGATTTAAGTCAATGTGCCAATCTTCAGAAATATAATAAATTACACATACCTGTAAGAAATATAATGATATAGTGACTATTGATTTAAGCAATATATATTTCTAAGATTATTTGTCATTTAGACTACATTTATATTTTATCAAGAATTCCATTGTAAAGCAATGAGCAAAATTAGCATTCATGCTGAAGGACCACAAAAGTTGCCATATGTCCTCTGCACCATCAGTTAGAGAGTTAGAGAAAAATCTGCATAAATAGTAAGGCTGGAGTCTGTGCCCTTTACACATTCTATTATAGTTACACTACCTTTCAGAGCTGAGTGTGACGATGTAATGGTAAGTATTCTGTTTTAAAAATGTTTTTCATTGGTAAGTCATAGATTTGATTTCCCTACCTTCCACTTGTTATATTTTGTTTAACTAGTGTATTTATTAATCACATATATAGTTGTGAGCATGCGAGTTGTTTCTAATGCTTGCGGGCTCGCGCAGCGAGCCCGCAAGAACTGCGTCCTTCGCGAAGCGAGGGAAGCAGTTCCCCGCAAATGCGGTTCTTCGCGAAGCGAGGGGCCGCATTTACGGTGGTGGAGCATACCAACGTCCCCGCAAATGCGGATCCTCGCAAAGCGAACGTCCGCATTTGCGGAGGTGGAGGCTCCAACGTCGGCTGTGTTAACACACACACACACACGACTTAAAACAAAAAAAAATCTTAAAGGCGCCTCACACCCGGTTACACACACCGCGGACAAGGGCCTCAGTTGCTGGCATGGAGCGCCGAATTTTGTGAACTAATTATTTTAATAAATATACATACATACATGCATGTGTATTTATTTATATATATATATATATATATATATATATATATATATATATATAATTTTAAATAACTAGTTAACATAACTATTCAATATATATATTTCAAATAACACAATTAGTTTAACTTTTATATACTGTAAATCAGAGTGTAGTAATATAATGGAAAATATGTTTTTTTTTTCATTACATTTTTTCATTAGTAAGTCATTGGTTCTAAATCAATGTTTTATACTCGCTTTTTTATTGACTAATTTATTAACACACATATGATTAATATATACAACTAGCGACTTTCCCGTCAAAAAATGACGGTCAATAAAAGAAAGTGTTGAAATGCTGTTTGTCACACAATGTGAGTGTACTGTGTGCCTCAAGTAACTAAATTCCTCAAAAAGCAGAAATCTACATTACATAAAATAAGAAAAACTAAAATCACCAAAAATAAAAAATGTACATTACAGAACAAAAAAAAAACCTAAGTCACAAAAAATATAAAGAGAAACATTACAGAAAATAACAAAATACATTACAACCCCCCTCACTACAATTTTGTTTAAAAAATTACACACCTGAAAATGAAATACATATAATACATACATATAATACAATACAACACAATTAAATAAAATACAATACAATACAATTAAATAAAATACAATACAATACACCACTATCTAATATACATGCCACTATCTAATATACATGCCACTATCTAATGTAATATACATCCCACTATCTAATGTAATATACATCCCACTATCTAATGTAATAACAATTCAATTAAATACAATACACCCCTATCTAATATACATGCCACTATCTAATATGCATGCCACTATCTAATATACATGCCACTATCTAATATACATGCCACTATCTAATGTAATATACATCCCACTATCTAATGTAATAACAATTCAATTAAATACAATATACCCCTATCTAATATACATGCCACTATCTAATATACATGCCACTATCTAATATACATGCCACTATATAATGTAATATACATCCCACTATCTAATATACAATACTATCTAATAATACATCCCCCTATCTATCTATCTAATATACAATACATGCTATCTATCTATATATTTATATATATAAAGCTACCCTAATTGTAAGCTACAATAAAATAATTAAGACCACTTACCTTTGAGATGTTTCTTCAGATTAGCAACCTACGGTAAAAAAGATAAAACAAATGAATACAACACGTTTACATGAAATACCTAAACATTCTAAACATTCTAAATATTCTAAATATTATACTCACCTTTCCAGCATGTCCCGTTCCAGCATGTCACGTCCCAGGATGTCACGTCCTCCATGTCACGTCCTCCATGTTCCGTCGTCCATCTTTGCGTCTTGTCCGCGATACTCCTGTAAAAAAAACATTACATTAGTAAACATAAACCAAATTTAAATAAACACAATCTACATTATACTTACCTTTCCGCGATGTCTCCGGCCTCCTCGTCTTCCCCGGAAGCATCCGTGCATGAAAAAAAAAAAAAGCGACACACATCCGCCCTGGCGGATGTCTCCAACGCTAATGACCTTCCTATGGAGTATTCCAAAATAAAATTGGCAATGGCGGCTTCTGATTGGCTGAAAAGGCTGTCTAGCAAATACAGCCAATGAAAAGACCCCATTTGTGAACCAATGAAAAAAGTATACACCCCAAAATACAACGGTGATTGAATAACAGACCTGCCAATCTTTATTTGAACCAATCCTAAGGCTTTATTGCCATCAGCCAATCACAATGGAATATACCCCACGTACTGATTGGTGAAGACATCTGCGCCTTCCCATTGGCTGTCATATTGATTAATATTAACAGTAGCCAATGAGAATGCGCAAATCCTTCACCAATCAGTACGTGAGGATGTATTTCATTGTGATTTGCTATTGTCAGTGCAACCAATCAGAATGCGCAGAGGCTCCAACCAATCACCCTGTGGGGGTGTATTCCATTGTGATTGGCTGAAGGCATCTGCGCCTTGTGATTGGTTTAAATAAAGATTGACAGGTGCATTATCCAATCAGAGTGGGATTTTAGGGTGTATCCCTTTCTGATTGACTCACACATTGGCGCCTCCTGATTGGGTTAATTTGATAGACAGCGTTTTCAACCAATCAAAAGGCGCCATTGCTTATTTTCTTCCGGAAAAATCTCCTGGAGCCTTATTAGCGTCGGGGATGTCCGGGAGTGCGGATGTAAGTATATATATTTTTTTTTGTTTTTACAGGGCGTGGCAGCAGAGGATCCGGAGGAGGCCGGAGACATCGCGGGGAGGTAAGTAGAATGTAGATTATGTTTATTTTATTTTGATGTATGTGTATTTAATGTTGTGTTTTATTTAACAGGTGCCGCGCCGGAGAATGGACACTTCCCGAAAAGGTGAGTAGAATATTTAGGATGTATAGAATGTACAGAATGTTTATTTTAGAACTGTTAACGTGTTGCACTATTTTTTTTTTTTTTTCCGTAGGTGGCTGATCCCAATGGACATCTGCAAAGGTAAGTGGTCTTAATTATTTTATTTTAGCTTAGACTTAGATTAGTTAATATATAGATAGCATTTATTGTATGTTAGCTAGGGGTATGTGTTTTTTATAGATAGCATAGGATGTATTGTATATTAAATTGTGTTATTTATTTAGATAGATTGGGGATGTATTATTATATAGATAGGATGTATATTAGATTATGCTATTTATTTAGATAGATTGTGTGATGTATATTAGATAGGGGTGTATTGTATTGTATGTAATTGTATTGTATTGTAATTGTATGTGTTTGTATTGTATGTATTTGTATTATATGTATTTGTATTATATGTATTTCCTTTTCAGGGGCCTTATTCAATTGCGATGTGGGCAATTGAATAGGGCCCTAAAGAAGCACATAGCATATTTTTATTAAAGAAGTTTTTAGTTAGTGAAAACCTTTCTGTTGGATAGATGCTTGCTAACTAAAAACTTCTTTAAAAAATATATGTTATGTGCTTATTTAGAGCCCTATTAAATTGGCCACATTGCAATAGAATGAGGGCCCAGGTGTGTATTTTTTTTTTTTTGTAGTGAGGGGGGGGGGGGGGTTGTAAAGTTTTTTTTTTTTCTGTAATGTTTTTTTTTTTTTGTGACTTAGGTTTTTTTTATTATCTGTAATGTACTTTATTTTATTTTTGTGAATTAGGTTTTTTATTTCATGTGATGTAGTTTTTTTTTTGTGACTTTAGGCTTTTTTTTTCCTGTAATTAGAGTGGTGGGGGTTAATAGTGTAGATGTTAAAAGGTTAGTGTAGAGGGTGTTTAGTTGATATTTAATGTTTTATTGGGGGTGTTATAGTGCAGTATAGTGCAGTATAGTGTTTATACTTAGTGTCATGATGGTCCTTGAGGACCATCATGGCACTTATGTGGTTAATGTAGTGTTGTAACAGGCCCATAATGGTGTTAATATACCCTTATGGGACTGATGGGGTTAAATAGAGGCTTATGGGGTCTGTATTGACCCCCATGAGTGACAGGGTTAATGAAGGGCTTATACACCTCCATTTAAGTCCAAATGCCCGAGTTCAGACACACGAAAATCCCCTAAGCAAGAGAAAAAATGGCCGCCGAAAAAAATGAAAACGAGGCTCAAAGACCCAGGACCGCCCAGCCACCTACAACTTACCCAAGAAGGGATCCGAGATAAGCTCGGAAACCCGGATTAACCGCAGGGGATCCAAGATAAGCTCCAAACCCTGCATTAACCCCACATTAACCATCGCAGTGGGGGTCCCGAATGCACGCGATCGGGGACCCCCGCTGCAATTAAAATTCAAAATTACAGCGTTACAGGTCCTTAAAGGACCGTAAAGGTCCTTAAAGGACTCGTTGTAAAAGAAAAAAATATATACACTGTCACCCTGTCAATCATGGGGGTCAATACAGACCCCCATAAAACCCTCATTAACCCTGTCACTTATGGGGGTCAATACAGACCCCCATAAACCCATCATTAACCCTGTCACTCATGGGGGTCAATAGAGACCCCCATAAGCCCTTCATTAAGCCTGTCACTCATGGGGGTCAATACAGACCCCCATAAGCCCTTCATTAGCCCTGTCACTCATGGGGGTCAATACAGACCCCATAAGCCTCTATTTAACCCCATCAGTCCCATAAGGGTATATTAACACCATTATGGGCCTGTTACAACACTACATTAACCACATAAGTGCCATGATGGTCCTCAAGGACCATCATGACACCAAGTATAAACACTATACTGCACTATACTGCACTATAACACCCCCAATAAAACATTAAATATCAACTAAACACCCTCTACACTAACCTTTTAACATCTACACTATTAACCCCCACCACTCTAATTACAGAAGAAAAAAAAGCCTAAAGTCACACAAAAAAACTACATCACATGAAATAAAAAACCTAATTCACAAAAATAAAATAAAGTACATTACAGAAAATAAAAAAAACCTAAGTCACAAAAAAAAAAAACATTACAGAAAAAAAAAAACTTTACAACCCCCCCCCCCCCCCCCTCACTACAAAAAAAAAAAAATACACACCTGGGCCCTCATTCAATTGCGATTTGGCCAATTGAATAGGCCTCTAAATAAGCACATAACATATTTTTTTTAAAGAAGTTTTTAGTTAGTAAGGATCTATCCAAAAGGAAGGTTTTCACTAACTAAAAACTTCTTTAAAAAAAATATGCTATATGCTTATTTAGACCCCTATTCAATTGACTAAATCACAATTGAATGAGGCCCTAGGGCCCTCATTCTATTGCAATGTGGCCAATTTAATAGGGCTCTAAATAAGCACATAACATATATTTTTTAAAGAAGTTTTTAGTTAGCAAGCATCTATCCAACAGAAAGGTTTTCACTAACTAAAAACTTCTTTAATAAAAATATGCTATGTGCTTCTTTAGGGCCCTATTCAATTGCCCACATCGCAATTGAATAAGGCCCCTGAAAAGGAAATACATATAATACAAATACATATAATACAAATACATACAATACAAACACATACAATTACAATACAATACAATTACATACAATACAATACACCCCTATCTAATATACATCACACAATCTATCTAAATAAATAGCATAATCTAATATACATCCTATCTATATAATAATACATCCCCAATCTATCTAAATAAATAACACAATTTAATATACAATACATCCTATGCTATCTATAAAAAACACATACCCCTAGCTAACATACAATAAATGCTATCTATATATTAACTAATCTAAGTCTAAGCTAAAATAAAATAATTAAGACCACTTACCTTTGCAGATGTTTATTGGGATCAGCCACCTACGGAAAAAAAAAAAATTAGTGCAACACGTTAACAGTTCTAAAATAAACATTCTGTACATTCTATACATCCTAAATATTCTACTCACCTTTCCGGGAAGTGTCCATTCTCCGGCGCGGCACCTGTTAAATAAAACACAACATTAAATACACATACATCAAAATAAAATAAACATAATCTACATTCTACTTACCTCCCCGCGATGTCTCCGGCCTCCTCCGGATCCTCTGCTGCCACGCCCTGTAAAAACAAAAAAATATATATATACTTACATCCGCACTCCCGGACATCCCCGACGCTAATAAGGCTCCAGGAGATTTTTCCGGAAGAAAATAAGCAATGGCGCCTTTTGATTGGTTGAAAACGCTGTCTATCAAATTAACCCAATCAGGAGGCACCAATGTGTGAGTCAATCAGAAAGGGATACACCCTAAAATCCCACTCTGATTGGATAATGCACCTGTCAATCTTTATTTAAACCAATCACAAGGCGCAGATGCCTTCAGCCAATCACAATGGAATACACCCCCACAGGGTGATTGGTTGGAGCCTCTGCGCATTCTGATTGGTTGCACTGACAATAGCAAATCACAATGAAATACATCCTCACGTACTGATTGGTGAAGGATTTGCGCATTCTCATTGGCTACTGTTAATATTAATCAATATGACAGCCAATGGGAAGGCACAGATGTCTTCACCAATCAGTACGTGGGGGTATATTCCATTGTGATTGGCTGATGGCAATAAAGCCTTAGGATTGGTTCAAATAAAGATTGGCAGGTCTGTTATCCAATCACCGTTGTATTTTGGGGTGTATACTTTTTTCATTGGTTCACAAATGGGGTCTTTTCATTGGCTGTATTTGATAGACAGCCTTTTCAGCCAATCAGAAGCCGCCATTGCCAATTTTATTTTGGAATACTCCATAGGAAGGTCATTAGCGTTGGAGACATCCGCCAGGGCGGATGTGTGTCGCTTTTTTTTTTTTTCATGCACGGATGCTTCCGGAGAAGACGAGGAGGCCGGAGACATCGCGGAAAGGTAAGTATAATGTAGATTGTGTTTATTTAAATTTGGTTTATGTTTACTAATGTAATGTTTTTTTTACAGGAGTATCGCGGACAAGACGCAAAGATGGACGACGGAACATGGAGGACGTGACATGGAGGACGTGACATCCTGGGACGTGACATGCTGGAACGGGACATGCTGGAAAGGTGAGTATAATATTTAGAATATTTAGAATGTTTAGGTATTTCATGTAAACGTGTTGTATTCATTTTTTTTATCTTTTTTACCGTAGGTTGCTAATCTGAAGAAACATCTCAAAGGTAAGTGGTCTTAATTATTTTATTGTAGCTTACAATTAGGGTAGCTTTATATATATATATATATATATATATATATATATATATATATAGATAGATAGCATGTATTGTATATTAGATAGATAGATAGGGGGATGTATTATTAGATAGTATTGTATATTAGATAGTGGGATGTATATTACATTATATAGTGGCATGTATATTAGATAGTGGCATTTATATTAGATAATGGCATGTATATTAGATAGGGGTATATTGTATTTAATTGAATTGTTATTACATTAGATAGTGGGATGTATATTACATTAGATAGTGGCATGTATATTAGATAGTGGCATGTATATTAGATAGTGGCATGCATATTAGATAGTGGCATGTATATTAGATAGGGGTGTATTGTATTTAATTGAATTGTTATTACATTAGATAGTGGGATGTATATTACATTAGATAGTTGGATGTATATTACATTAGATAGTGGCATGTATATTAGATAGTGGCATGTATATTAGATAGTTGTGTATTGTATTGTATTTTATTTAATTGTATTGTATTGTATTTTATTTAATTGTGTTGTATTGTATTATATGTATGTATTATATGTATTTCATTTTCAGGTGTGTAATTTTTTAAGCAAAATTGTAGTGAGGGGGGTTGTAATGTATTTTGTTATTTTCTGTAATGTTTCCTCTTTTTATTTTTTGTGACTTAGGTTTTTTTTTTTTGTTCTGTAATGTACATTTTTTATTTTTGGTGATTTTAGTTTTTCTTATTTTATGTAATGTAGATTTCTGCTTTTTGAGGAATTTAGTTACTTGAGGCACACAGTACACTCACATTGTGTGACAAACAGCATTTCAACACTTTCTTTTATTGACCGTCATTTTTTGACGGGAAAGTCGCTAGTTGTATATATTAATCATATGTGTGTTAATAAATTAGTCAATAAAAAAGCGAGTATAAGACATTGATTTAGAACCAATGACTTACTAATGAAAAAATGTAATGAAAAAAAAAACATATTTTCCATTATATTACTACACTCTGATTTATAGTATATAAAAGTTAAACTAATTGTGTTATTTGAAATATATATATTGAATAGTTATGTTAACTAGTTATTTAAAATTATATATATATATATATATATATATATATATATATAAATACACATTCATGTATGTATGTATATTTATTAAAATAATTAGTTCACAAAATTATCCAAATATTTTTTTTATAATAAATAAAAAAACACACTTAGCTCACATTGACATTATCAGCCATATTAAATTGCGATCGTTTTGCCAATTCTAAAGGGCTCTATATAAGCACAGAGCATATTTTTTTACAGAAGTTTTTAGTTAGTGAAGACCTTGCTTTTGGATAGAAGTTCACTAACTGAAAACGTCTGTAAAAAAAATAGGCTCTGTGCTTATATAGAGCCCTTTAGAATTTGCAGAATTGAAATTTAATAAGGATGTAAATAACCTAACAAACATATTTCTGTTTTTTTAATCAGTAAAGTAAAACAACTCTCAGTGGGAATTTGAACCCAGGACCTTCCCCACCACTGACAGCAGTCTTTACATACTGTGCTATCTGTTATACAACTACTTTATGTGATAAAATATAATCAAGTAGTTACAAGTCACTTAGCCACGTGCCTACTCTGAATTAATCAAGCACAATGTATTTCAAATTGTTATATATACTAAGCCACTATTTAGCACATCAATTTGAGGCAAGGGCACATCAATTTTGTTGAAATCTGCATCAATTAACAATTAATTCACATATTGTAAGGATCAGAAGAGATCTATGAAGGTTGAACTTGATAGACTAACAGCCCTATTAAATTCCCTGAATGTGTATAACTGTAGCCCGTTAGATTTACAGCTATTAAATTGTAAGAAAGAGACACAGGTGTCTGGAGTGGCCTGCGACAAGCGCTGAAGGTGCTTATCGCAAGGATCGTAAAGTAGAGGGGGGGGAGAGGCTAGCCGAAGGCGCTCATTGTGAGGCACACAAGTTGCGGGTTTGCCTAGGCCCATGAGGCTCGTAAAGTAGAGGGGGGCGGGTAGGCTTGCATTGAGCGCAAAAGGCGCTCATCGCAAGGCCGGCAAGTTATAGGGGGGGGGGGGGGGGGTTGGAGTCTTGTAATGTGTGGAAAACAGCATTGCCAGGCTTCAGATTTTATTGCCATAATTTTTGAGGGGCAAGTTGCTAGTGTATGAATAATCATAACGTTGTTTAAACATAAGCTATTTTGGGTTTATGTGTCATAAATAATGTCAGTATTCATATTTTCTATAAAAGAATAAATACAGTTTCTGTATGTAATGCAACTATTTTTTGCTCTTTGCGAAGACCAAGATAACTCTTTTTTCTATTGAAAAACAATTTTGACTCCATGTTTTTGCATAAACAATAATGTTAGAAGGACTTTAGTAAACATAGGACTGCATAGTTACCAAAAAACGGTCATCTCCTTCTTCTGAAATAAATGACAATCCCATCACTGACTCTTCAACTTGTTGGGGATAGAATAATAGACAGGAACTGCAGCATACAGTGATTTAATACTTAAGTGAGCGTGCTTATGCAACATGTAAGGAGATGCTTGACATCTCCTCTGGGAAAACAAATTATAGACACAGGCTTAGCAACAGCAGGTGGTAATCAGTTTGGCATTTTCCTTCATTCTGTCTTCACTGCACCTTTTTTTCTATAAAGAATGGACAGTATTTGGTGAATAGCAAAGAAAAACGAGTCTGCCTAAAATGTGTAGCCCTGATCATCACCTGCTAATAAAGAGCAACTGACAAACTATGCCGTTGTAGCAATTACTTGCAATTAATCTTTTTACACTCACAAGCATGGTCCTTAAAGCACCACTGAACTCTGGAAAAAAAAGTTACAGAATCTCTTCTATATTTTTGATAACATTTTAGTGGAATATATGTAATAGTTTTGCTTGATTTGTTTTGCCACTCATATTGTTCAGTACAGGGGAGTCATTTTGCCCCTCAAATTCTAGCTTAGTGAGCAAGGGTCATTTGCATACACAACAACAAAATTAGAGGTGCTCAATCTGAGAAGGGACAATACCTGAAGTAGGTTTGTCCTATCAATCTGTTACCTACTCAGAGAGCAACCTCTTTTAGCTCACTTGTCTGGTCTCACTCAAAAGAGTGATCCAGCCCCGAAATACCAGGCAGTTCTACCCTGAACAGGAGAAACAGCAAACTCCAGATGTGTTTCGGCTTCTGTAGGCCTCATTAGCGAGGTGCAGTTTTACTCCCTAAGGCACAGTGAGCAATGAGTCCATGTCTGGTTCCCCCTATCGCCCCGAGGGCGAGAAAAACCCCTAAGGGTCATTTGCATACACAATAACAAAATTAGAGGTGCTCAATCTGAGAACGGACAATAACTGAAGTAGGTTTGTCCTATAGGTCTGGTTACCTTCTCAGAGAGCAACCTCTTTTCGCTCACTTGTGCCCTTCACAGGGAGAAATATCAGGTAGTATATCAGTCTGGTCTCACTCAAAAGAGTGACAGACCCAAAATACCAGGCAATTATACCCTGAACAGGAGAAACAGCAAACCCCAGATGCGTTACGGCCTCTGTGGGCCTCTTCAGTGAGGTGCAGCTTTACTCCCTAAGGCACAGTGAACAAGGAGTCCACGTCTGGTTCCCCCTATCACCCTAGAATAATGTATATACTGTAACTTTATAAAATAGAAAAAACACATATTTTAACATATTTAATTGGCAAATACATTATTTTGACATACTGCTCTTATAATCAAGGTTTCTAGATTTCACTAGGAATATAATATACCTATGTATCTCTTTACTTTTGTGTATTTTATTTTATTAAGAAGTGTTTAAAAACATTTTTTTCTGCCTAAAATTTTACAAATAGTTCCCAACTGGTTTCTCCCATCTGCATCTCATGAAGACAATGTACTTCTATGTATCAGGCTTGGACTGTCTCATGATAACCAATCAGTGGCAACATTCTTCAACACGATACTTGGAGAGGTCACTGGTTGGCTAATTTGAAACACTGCACTTCACAGTATGTGTATTTACGAGCTTCATGAGCTACAGTGGGCAGACCTAAACAGATAAAAATCGAATGATTGTTGGCAGAAAAAAGAGAACTTTTAAGCACTTTTAAATAAAATTAAGTAGAAAACCGGAATTAGATACATAGATATATTCTATTCCTAGTAAAATCCAGGAAACTTTGATGTCAGTTTAAGTATTATGGCAATTGATATTTTGTACTTTTCTTAAAGTGACCATTGAGTAGTGGTGAGTAATGGAAGCTCTTTTATTATTATTATTATTATTATTATTATTATTATTATTATTATTACTAGCGAATTGCCCGTCAAAAAATGACGGCAATCAAATCGTAGGGTAGCTAATGCTGTTTGGTGTGTAATACTAAAATATATAATAGATGAATAAATGAATATACTTTACCTATTTTGAAGCATTGTGTTGAAGAACTGTCAATGTGTTTTGATGTTGCTGCAGCATTAGTGGTGTGGAGCTGCTGTGTAAGCGTGGTGAATGTGTGCAGTGTAATACTGTGCGTGCGCGAGACCAAACCGTTAGCGTACTCGTGTACTTCCGCATTGGCGTAAAATGGCGGGTTATCGGTGTTATGCGTCTTTGTGGATTATCCGTCGGTGCTTCGTGGGGTTTTTCGAGTTTCGTGTGTTGTTTTGCGAGTTTCTTGTGGTGTTTTGCGTGTTGAGTGCTGTAGCCTCGTTTCGTTTTTTTCGTTGGCCATTTTTTCTGTCGCTTAGCGATTTCATTAGTGTGTAAAGTGTATTATTTTTATTTAAATGAAGGTGTAATTTGTTTTTTTGAGGTCCTGGATGCTCCCTCTTGCCGTAGGTAAGCTTTTTATGTATGTGCTGTGTGTATTTATTGTGTTTGAAATGTTTGTATGTCGGCGTGTTGTGTTTGATGTTTGCGAGGTCGTAATGTCTGGTAACGTGTCTCGTATGGTGTTTGCGTGTGTAGCCTCGTTTTCGTTTTGTTCGGCGGACATTTTTTCTCGCGCTTAGCAAATTTTTTATTGTCCAAACTCTTTTATTTTGAGTGAAATGAAGGTGTAAGTTGCATTTTTGAGGTCCTGGATGCTCCCTCTTGCTGTAGGTAAGGTTTTTATGTGTGTGCTGTGTGTATGTATTGTGTTTTTAATTTTGTGAACGTGTGTGGTATGTTGTTTGTGAGTGTCGTTATTTGCGTTGCGACGTGAAGTTTGCGAGGGTCGCAGTTGCTGGCATGGAGCGCCTTCGGCGCTCCATGCCAGCAACTGAGGCTCTCGCCCAGTGCCCTCTCTTTGCGAGGGCCGCGGCATTAGCAACAACTCGCATGCTCACAACTATATATGTGATACTGACAACGGGCCTCATTCAATTGTGATTAGCATATTTTTTTTACTGAAGTCTTTAGTTACTGAACTTCTATCCAAAAGCAAGGTCTTCACTAACTAAACACTTCTGTAAAAAAAATATGCTATGTGCTTATATAGAGCTCTATTCAATTGGCCAAATCGCATTTGAATGAGGCCCAAAGAACGTGAGGTCAGGGGTTCACCATACACTTGTCTCTCTCTGTGTCCCTCCTGTCTCTTTCTCTCTCTGTGTCCCTCCTGTCTCTCTCTGTCTGTGTCCCTCCTGTCTCTGTCTGTGTCCCTCCTGTCTCTCTCTCTCTATGTACCTCCTGTCTCTCTCTCTCTCTGTCCCTCCTGTCTCTTTCTCTCTGTGTGTACCTCCTGTCTCTTTCTCTCTCTGTGTACCTCCTGTCTCTCTCTGTCTGTGTCCCTACTGTCTCTCTCTGTCTGTGTCCCTCCTGTCTGTGTCCCTACTGTCTCTCTCTGTCTGTGTCCCTACTGTCTCTCTCTGTCTGTGTCCCTACTGTCTCTCTGTCTGTGTCCCTACTGTCTCTCTATCTGTGTCCCTACTGTCTCTCTATCTGTGTCCCTCCTGTGTCTCTCTCTCTGTCTGTGTCCCTCTTGTCTCTCTCTGTGTCCCTTCTGTCTCTCTCTCTCTGTGTCCCTACTGTCTCTCTCTCTCTGTGTCCCTACTGTCTCTCTCTCTCTGTGTCCCTACTGTCTCTCTCTCTCTGTGTCCCTCCTGTCTCTCTCTCTCTGTGTCCCTCCTGTCTCTCTCTCTCTGTGTCCCTCCTGTCTCTCTCTCTGTGTGTCCCTCCTGTCTCTCTCTCTCTGTGTCCCTCCTGTCTCTCTCTCTCTGTGTCCCTCCTGTCTCTCTGTGTCTCTCTCTGTGTCCCTCCTGTCTCTCTGTGTCTCTCTCTGTGTCCCTCCTGTCTCTGTCTCTCTATCCGTGTACCTCCTGTCTCTCTATCCGTGTACCTCCTGTCTCTCTATCCGTGTACCTCCTGTCTCTCTATCCGTGTCCCTCCTGTCTCTCTCTGTCCCTCCTGTCTCTCTCTGTCCCTCCTGTCTCTCTATCCGTGTCTCTCTCTGTCCCTCTCTGTCCCTCCTGTCTCTCTCTGTCCCTCCTGTCTCTCTCTGTCCCTCCTGTCTCTCTCTGTCCCTCCTGTCTCTCTCTGTCCCTCCTGTCTCTCTGTCTGTGTCCCTCCTGTCTCTCTCTGTCCCTCCTGTCTCTCTCTGTCCCTCCTGTCTCTCTAGGTCTGTGTCCCTCCTGTCTCTCTCGGTCTGTGTCCCTCCTGTCTCTCTCGGTCTGTGTCCCTCCTGTCTCTCTCTGTCTGTGTCCCTCCTGTCTCTCTCTGTCTGTGTCCCTGCTGTCTCTCTCTGTCTGTTTCCCTCCTGTCTCTGTGTGTCCCTCCTGTCTCTCTCTGTCTGTGTCCCTGCTGTCTCTCTCTGTCTGTGTCCCTCCTCTCTCTCTGTCTGTGTCCCTCCTGTCTCTCTCTGTCTGTGTCTCTCCTGTCTCTCTCTGTCTGTGTCCCTCCTGTCTCTCTCTGTCTGTGTCCATCCTGTCTCTCTCTGTCTGTGTCCCTCCTGTCTCTCTCTGTCTGTGTCCCTCCTGTCTCTCTCTGTCTGTGTCCCTCCTGTCTCTCTCTGTCTGTGTCCCTCCTGTCTCTCTCTGTCTGTGTCCCTCCTGTCTCTCTCTGTCTGTGTCCCTCCTGTCTCTCTCTGTCTGTGTCCCTCCTGTCTCTCTCTGTCTGTGTCCCTGCTGTCTCTCTCGGTCTGTGTCCCTCCTGTCTCTCTCGGTCTGTGTCCCTCCTGTCTCTCTCGGTCTGTGTCCCTCCTGTCTCTCTCGGTCTGTGTCCCTCCTGTCTCTCTCGGTCTGTGTCCCTCCTGTCTCTCTCGGTCTGTGTCCCTCCTGTCTCTCTCTGTCTGTGTCCCTGCTGTCTCTCTCTGTCTGTGTCCCTCCTGTCTCTCTCGGTCTGTGTCCCTCCTGTCTCTCTGTCTGTGTCCCTCCTGTCTCTCTCGGTCTGTGTCCCTCCTGTCTCTCTCGGTCTGTGTCCCTCCTGTCTCTCTCGGTCTGTGTCCCTCCTGTCTCTCTCGGTCTGTGTCCCTCCTGTCTCTCTCGGTCTGTGTCCCTCCTGTCTCTCTCGGTCTGTGTCCCTCCTGTCTCTCTCGGTCTGTGTCCCTCCTGTCTCTCTCGGTCTGTGTCCCTCCTGTCTCTCTCGGGCTGTGTCCCTCCTGTCTCTCTGTCTGTGTCCCTCCTGTCTCTCTCTGTGTCCCTCCTGTCTCTCTCTGTCTGTGTCCCTCCTGTCTCTCTCTGTCTGTGTCCCTCCTGTCTCTCTCTGTCTGTGTCCCTCCTGTCTCTCTCTGTATGTGTCCCTCCTGTCTCTCTGTCTGTGTCCCTCCTGTCTCTCTGTCTGTGTCCCTCCTGTCTCTCTCTGTCTGTGTCCCTGCTGTCTCTCTCTGTCTGTGTCCCTCCTGTCTCTCTCGGTCTGTGTCCCTCCTGTCTCTCTGTCTGTGTCCCTCCTGTCTCTCTGTCTGTGTCCCTCCTGTCTCTCTGTCTGTGTCCCTCCTGTCTCTCTCTGTCTGTGTCCCTCCTGTCTCTCTCTGTCTGTGTCCCTCCTGTCTCTTTCTGTCTGTGTCCCTCCTGTCTCTCTCTGTCTGTGTCCCTGCTGTCTCTCTCTGTCTGTGTCCCTGCTGTCTCTCTCGGTCTGTGTCCCTGCTGTCTCTCTCTGTCTGTGTCCCTCCGGTCTCTCTCTGTCTGTGTCCCTGCTGTCTCTCTGTCTGTGTCCCTCCTGTCTCTCTCTATGTCCCTCCTGTATCTCTCTGTCTGTGTCCCTCCTGTCTCTCTCTGTCTGTGTCCCTGCTGTCTCTCTCTGTCTGTGTCCCTCCTGTCTCTCTCTGTCTGTGTCCCTCCTGTCTCTCTCTGTCTGTGTCCCTCCTGTCTCTCTCTGTCTGTGTCCCTCCTGTCTCTCTCTGTCTGTGTCCCTGCTGTCTCTCTGTCCCTCTTGTCTCTCTTTCCCTCCAGTCTCTCTTTCCCTCCAGGCTGTCTCTCTCACCTCAGTCCCCAGAATGCATGCCGGTCCCTCCCCAGGGAGGAGTTGAGAGCAGCAGGGGGGAGGAGTTGAGAGCATCTGGGGGTAGATGTTGAGAGCAGCCGGGGGAGGAGTTAAGCACAACAGGGGAGGAGTTACGATGGGCAGGGGAGGAGTTAAGAGTGGCGGGGGAGGAGTTAAGAGCGGCGAGCGTGCAGGAGGAGTTGTGAGTTGACTCGCCCCCTAATGTGCTGAGTGGCTACTGCTTGTGCTGCTGAGCATTCTGAGACTTGAAGTTTTGTGCAGTGAGTTCTGGCACACCCACTTCCAGTTCCTTATTAGTGCGACGCGAGGGGCCGTAGCGAGCCTGCAAGCAGGTAAATACAGTGATTCAGGGTGAAGTTGGTGACCAGGAGGGCCTCAGTTGCTGGCATGGAGCGCCGAAGGCCCTCGCAAGCGTGAGCAACGGCTTAAGCAAGCTCGTATGCTCACAACTATATATGTGATTATTATTTTTATAAAGTGATAGTGACGTCTCCTCCTTTAGGCACTAAACTCTAGATCAAATATGCATCAGTAAAATTTGCATCAGTAAATAAACAGTTGTTAGGTGTAATTCACATTCATACCTTTAGCACATACTGTATAACATACCTTCTTATCGGATATTCTGCCCTGTCAATAGGCAGATTGTTTTGTCCAGTGTGCCTTTAATCTATATTTACAAGAAAAAAAATAGATTAATTATGCCCGAGGCCCATTTGTACCTCCATGTCCAGTTTCTATTCCTCATTTGCCATGTCCCATACTAAGATAATTTTCTAAAACCTCTCAATTAGCATCCAGTAAAGTCAAAAACAGTCTATAAAACTCTTCTCTTTCAAGGCTAGTCACTCCTCAGCTCCTACTTAGATCTTTCTTCATATAGCTTGCTATATACCGTTTTTTTTTTAATCATTGTTACATACAGTTCTAAAGCTCCTTCTCAGCTAACACCTCACAGCTTTCAAGTCCCACCTTAAATTCACTTAATTAAAGATGCTTTGATAAAAACACTCTTTGTGAAGACACATATAGAGGCTGAGTAGTGTTCTCCCAGTAATATACTTTTTGCGTTTTACCCTAATATGTCTTGACCTGTGAAAGGCCCAGTGGGTATGTCCGTATGACCTTTTGGGCATAACTTGCTCCCTGAATAATTTGTTAGGCACAAACACTTCCTAAACCCTCTAATTAAATAATTATACACAACCACTTTTCGGGGGAATACTGGCCACAGCGTTTATTGGTAAACCCAAATTCACATAAAGAGAGGGGAGGAGCCTGACGACCGAGACAGTACACTCTGCGCCCTGACCCTCGTCCAGGGCCTACCGTGATGGAGCATCCGTACCCCCGTAGGGTAGGATCACCCCCACTTTACCACTGTCCCGGCGACTCCCCTCACCACCGCCACGCTGTGACAACAACAAATACAGACACATCATAAATCAAACTGAAAATGAAAGCATATCACAACTGTTAATGACGTAGACAGATTAAACTAAAATACTTGACTGATTACTTTATTTTTTCTTTTTAACACATACTTTCCAATTTTTTATACCTAACACATGATTTTACATTTGCAATAGATTAACACCTATGCTCCCAATGTTAGGGATGGGTGGGTGGGATCTAATTTCTTGGCTAGCTGGGGGCATAATGGCCAAATTGGCGCCAATCCCATAGGTGGCTCTGCCCCCAGCTAGCCACTCCTTCTCTCCCATCTTCCCGGGCCTGCAAAGGTCACATGGCCCTCCGAACCCAGTCCCTGAGTAGGTCTCCAGCCCGTCAGTATGTGTTTTTTCTCATATAACTAAATTCGAATATCTTATGGGCAGGAACGATATATCCCACTGATTGTTGTTGTGTAAAATGTAATTATATTGTCATATAATGATTCTGTACCTTGATTCTGTAAAGCTCTTGCTTCACAAGGGGTCAAAGATAATTTTCAAGATCTCAGTGTAATCTCAGTTTAAAAGTTACCAGGTTGGGGGAGAAAAATACATAGGAGGCAAGAGTTGTAATACACTTAGCAATCTTGTCTAACAAAGTTGTAAGGGTAAATGGTGGTAAATTGCGGATGAGATGAATCAATTAGATTTCAGTGTAAAATATAATTTTTAAGATGCATTGTAACAACCCTGTGAATTAGTGATCCCCTGTTTATTTTATCACAAGTTTTCAATCATAAGAAGGTTGTACATTTATTTGGCAGCTCAGAATTGAAACAGTAGCCATACCTATATACAGGCTAACAGGGCAATTTTAGGGGGAACCAGGGGTAATGGTGCATGGTGCCCTAAAAAGGAAGGCACGTAAAGCTTCTGATCAGTTACATGCATATTGAGATTTATTAAATTAGTTACATAATCAAGCTGACATCTTTTTTTCATGAGCCTGTATTAGATAGCATGCACTGCCTTCACATGATATAAGATCAGAATAAACTGAAGCTTATAAAATCTTTAAAAGGGTTCTAAAAGTGAATCTTTGTAGTATGTTTAATAACGTTTTGGGAATGTCCATTAATTCACTTTTTTATGGATTATTTTCTGCTGATTGCACATTTTAATGTAGATTTGGTTTTGGGGATCACTTTGTTTTTATTTGAATGGCATTTGTATTCCCCAAATGTACCCTACCTGGAAGTTTCAGAGGATTTAGAAGTTTGTGTTTGTGGGCCCTGGTTACGTTTGTCTTGTTTTCAGATAAGACTTGGGAGGAGATTGACCTCCACATTTTAGCTTGGATTATTAATTGATTTTTTTCACATTTTCAGCAAGTCAATAATTTATTTATACTGATCTCCATTTTTTTTTAGAAAAAAATGTTTTTTTAAACGACAGCTGTACACTTTCCGTAATATCACTTTAAAGCTGATGGGCAAGAATTAATCTGCACATATGTAGTAAGCACTGATAGTAAGTTTGGTATGCTGTGGTGTATGATTTGGAGGTATGGGTCAAGACTCAGTTCACTATGTTAAGTCTCTGTGCTGCATTGGATTTGTCAGAGACAAAAAGTTCTAGGGATGTGCATAGAATAACTGCGTGGTTACCATAGCGATACTTCTAGTTAGGCAGTAGAATTTCTGAAAGGGCCAGAGGATGAGTGACAATACAAGGACTTAGCGGTTGATCTTAAGAGCCAGACTGAATTAATGAGATTTTTCACGGGGAGTTATAATCAAGGCTAGCCTGGTATGGCACTTAGGTTTCCTTTGCTTTCTCAGCTGCAGTCCTGAAAAGCAGAAATGGAAATATCTAATTGCTGTTTTTTTAAAGGCCTTCAGCATTATCTTAACCTATAACATTTAAACGATCTAATGAAAAGATTACATTTTCTTTACATTTGGTGACTATTACTTTATTTTTACTATCAGTTGTCCTTTATTTGAATGGAAATGGGAAATTCAATAGTACTTATTATTTTGAGCAGATAATGCCCCCATACTGTGAATGCATTCTGGCTGCAAACACATTGCCAGGAGCTCAGTTTAGAATCAAACCAAGAGTTACTTTTTATGCTTTGACAAAATGAGTCATGTAAAGTGCCTAGCAAATTATTTCAGATATTTTTAAGCGGCTCACCTTTTTCCAGTTATTATATTCATTTTTGTAATAGAAGAATAATTTTCAAAGCGTCAATCTGTGACTCAATATAAATGTAAAATCACAGAGCCATTATTAGAAACCAGTTTCAACTAACCTTGGCAGCATGGTCTATTACAAGCTGTGACTTTTATAGTTAATTTTATTTAATGTGTTTCGCTGGCAAAACATTTTTTTTTCCTATTCCTAGAGCACATCAACCTACTGACATCACATTGTAGTTTTTTTCTGATTTGCACAAACTACCATATGTTTCCTCACACTACAAAATCATAATGTTTCCGTGCTGAGTAATCCACAACAAAAGCACATGTCGGCTTCATTCCACAGATTCCTGTACAGTAAACTAATCCCCTTGATCTCATTGTCTGACCCTCTTCTTTACATAGCCAGCTGGAATTTCACAGTTTCTTTTGATTTACTAGCTTACAAAAATTCTGACTGAATGTTTAGAAATCGCTTTGCCCTATGGATGACTTTGTTCAAAGTGGTTGAAATAAAGGTCACTGATCTATTTTGCTACTTGAGAACCCTGCATTACATAATTTTTCCATTGATCTTTTGCCAGCTACGGTTAATTTCCTTACCATTTTTTAAAGAGGTCCCTTGATACCAAATTCCAAATTTTCTATCCTGCATTAAAAACAAATGTATTGTTTTTTCTTCTCATGATTAAGTAGTGATTCCAAATGAAGAACACTTTATTTGCAGCGCAGTTATTATTATTATTTATTATTATCCTTTATTTGTAACGCGCCAACATATTCTGTAGTGCTATACAGGGGTTAGGTACAAGTCAAAGACAAATTGAACACATTGCAAAGGAATGGGGGGCCATGCTATTGAGCTTTATATCAAACACACACAGTGTTTTCCCTAAAGCACCTAACAAGATTAAAACTCTACTGCTCTTCTTCAGTTGGAGATAAAGATATTAGCTTGCCTAGCCAAAATAACCTGCATGTAGAATAGTTCTCTCTTTAATATTTCAGTATATATGCACCTTTGTTGCTGCAGCTACTTACAATGTTCTTATGACTGGGTTTTAGTAGCTTTTCAATATTTGCTAAATCAGGAGAGCAATGCTTAATACATTTTTCTTCACTCAATGTTGTCATGTGTTGTTCTTTTCTACTGAGCATAATGCTGCCCTTCCTGTCCATGCAGCCAAACTGCACCTTGGTATACAAGACATAACTGATTGTACCTACAGTATATAGAACTGTGTACATGCGTTAAGCCAGAAAATACCAAGTACAGCAGAGTATTTTAAAGAGTGCATCATATTACTGCATCATCCCCATCCAATTACTACAGTTATATACAAGTCAATGATCATCACCTTTTCAAACTCAGATAAATTTCACATTTTACTCATGACAGTGATGGTTGATATGCTTGCAGAATGCTTACATGTCACCTTATACACCCACCAAGCTTGCTCATGACACATGCTGTATTTCATTGGGTGACATCAAAAGTAGGAGGTGGTCATAATAATGTGACTTTACTCTGTTGTCTCACAAACCTAAAACAGCCAACCTCATCTTCCAGTTGTAATGTCCAGGTAGGTTTGTCTTCTTGCTTTAGCTGGGAGCTATGTTGAAAAGCCACAAACATTGATTCAGGCTATGCATTTGTATGTTGCACATGATTTATTCAAATATAACTGAATACATAATGTATGTTGAATACTTTTATTGAAATGTGTCTTTTAAATGGTGTCCTTTAGCTGATATAAGTCATTTACTAAAGCTTTACATTTTGTTACTGGCAAAAAGCTAATATCTTAAATGACAATTTAGCCATCTAAAATGGGCAGCAAACATTTCCACACATTGTAATGGCAATTTACTGACATGTCAATGGGATAAGTATTCAACAAATACTTCTTGCTTCTTCCATAACTGGATGTGCTGTTTTAGTGATATAAAGAGCTTTTAAAGTCATGGTCATGTTGTAATTTGACTTCCTTGTGTAATGTTTCAAGAAACTTACATTGTAAATCACAACATGAAGCTGTTTATAAATGCAATGAAAGTAAATACGCTTAAATGTAATGAATAGGCTAAGGAATAAAAGTTATTCAATTGTGGTAACAAAAAATAAATAGCTAGAAAGAACCAAATGACTGACATAATGCCCTGTCAACTGCAGTTCATAACATATGCTTTTATTTAAAAAAAATATATATATATATTATTATGAGCATACATTAAATAGATATTTGGCAGGTAGGACACAATTTTATTAAAACAGGCTTAATTTGGCCTTAAATCAGGGTGAATTTGCCTTAAAGCATTACTGAAGAGTGTTGCCTCACAGATAATCAAAAGATCATATGATATACATCAGATTGCTTAGCTGAAGTGTTTCCAGATAGAAAACGAAATATACATAAAACGTTACTTTACAAAATGTTACCAGTCAAATTCAGTTTAGTAACATCAAAACACAATATACAATTGCAAATGACCACCATTGTAGAATTTTTTTTTATTTAACAAAACAGGATCAAAAAGTAATTTTATGCATGGTATCTGCAAGGACCCATAAAAGTATATCTTATATCACATATAAAAATTGCCAAGCTGCGAGTTTTTGTCACGCTTGCGAGCCTCTATTTAAGCTTCCTTACACAAACACAAGTTTTATACCTTCTGCCCTATTTGAACTTTCCCCACTTGGGCTAGGACTAGGGACCCTGTGCCAACCAAGGACCCTGTTCCAACCAGTCTATTTCCCCACCTAGGTTTCGAGGAGTCTACAGCCCCAGCTATTAACTACCTCCAGTCAGGATCTTTGCACACCAGGGGTTGATAAGATATAGTGAGCCATGGAACCAGAATGTTTGGGCAGGGGTTAGGGACTAACCCGAGTAGGGGGAATATCTTTTTTATCTAAATGAAATAGTTGCACCTCAAACACACTCTACACACAAAATAATGGGCTAAAAATGGAAAATGGATCCAGTGCCTTCTAGGCTCAAATGACCTGGAGAGTCCAGGGCATGCAATCAGAGCTTAAGAAAAAAAACATCATATATCATAAAAAATAATAATACAGTATAAGGTCCTTATGGCCACTATAATACCCCTTTGATTTAACTGGCTGTGTGGCTAATGTTCGTCAAGATCTAGTGGCTAGACCCAAAAGTGTCCTTTTGTTTGTCACATAAAGGTTGTTGTAAACGTTTACAGATTATGTCTTTAGGTGAGGATGGAAACCTAGATGGTCTGGTCATAATGGGCCATGGGTTGGGTTTGAGACTCTTTAAACATGAATGATATAGCTGAGATCATTTCAGCTTATAACAAAGCGTTTTAACTAGTCTCCAACTATCTCACATGTTTGTTGTTGCTTAGTCATTCAGTCATGTCTAATTCTCTGTGACCTTATGGACTACAGCACACCAGACTCAATCTGTCAGACACTGCTTATCTGAGTGCCATTTAGCTCATGCTCATTGCTTCAATTACCTCACCTTTTCATCTCTGTCTCTGCCGCCGCCTTCTTCTTGTGCCTTCAATCTTTCCCTTCATCAGAGTCTTCTCCTAGGAATTCTGTCTTCTCATGATATAGCCAAAATATTAGGCCTCATAACCATACCTTCCAGTGGACAGTTTGTTTTGATTTCCAGCAGTATTGATTGATCCTTGCAGTTCAAGGTACTCTTAGCAGTATTCTCCGGCACAACAATTCAAAGGTGTCAATTCTACCGTGCTCAGCCTTCTTTATAGTTCATCTCTCCCCTCTGTATGTTACTACTAGTAATGTTTTAGTTCTAACAATGTGGACCAATGTCTCTTATTTCCTCACAAATTTAACTTTATATTCAATTTTTTCAGGAAATATGTGAAACAGTACCAACCCAGGTGTAGCTCTCCAGTGCGGGCAGCACTCAGGCAGGACCAGACCATGACACTCCGACCATCAAAAGTATACATCTATACTGAGGAAAGGTAGTCTAAATAATATCTAAATGACAGATAAACGGATAAGGCACAAAGAACACAATACCCTGATATGAGATGAAACCCTCAATTTGAATGTAAACAGCGATGCAGAGAGAGTGGAGGCAGCATCTGACATCAGCAGGTAAATGCATATAGGAGAAATCAACACAACATATTATAGAAAACATATATACACATATAGACATCTGTGTATATATGTTTGGTCTGGGCCTGCATGAGTGCTGCCGGCACTGGGGGGCTACAGTTCATTGAGTGAACGATGAATGCCAAAATGTACTGTGACATACTGAAGCAGAGCATGATCCCCTCCCTTTGGAGACTTGGCCTCAGGGCAGTATTCCAACATGATACCAACCCCAAACACACCTCCAAGAAGACCACTGCCTTGATAAAAAAGCTGAGGGTAAAGGTGATGGACTGGCCAAGCAAGTCACCAGACCTAAACCATATTAAGCATCTGTAGGGCAGCCTCAAACGGAAGGTGGGGGAGTGCAAGGTTTCTAACATCCACCAGCTCTGTGATGTCATCATGGAGGAGTGGAAGAGGACTCTAATGGCATCCTGTGTAGCTCTGGTGAACTCCATGCCCATGAGGGTTAAGGCAGTGCTAGAAAAAATGGTGACAAACACAAAATATTGACACTTTGGGCCCAATTTGGACATTTCCACTCAGTTTTGTTTCCAACGCTTTAGACATTTATGGCTGTGTGTTGAGTTATTTTGAGGGGACAGCAAATTCACACTGTTATTCAGGCTGTACACTTACTACTTTACATTGTAACAGGGTTTAATTTTTTCAGTGTTGTCAAAAGATATAATAAAATATTTACAAAATGTGAGGGGTGTTCTTAGTATATGATATGTAATAAAGATCATTAGTATGTATTATGCACAAACTTAAAAAAGAAAAATTGAGAGAAGATAACAAAGAAAATTATCCTAGAAGGACATGAATTCCTGAATGAAAAAGTATGTATTGGTAAGAATAAAAACTCTACTTTAGTTATATTATTTGTCGTTACCTTGAAACGGTTTGATCAGAAATATTTATGTACTAAGTGGATATAATAGCACTAAAGTCAAACTTTAATGACAAGATATAAATGGGAGGTAAGGGCTTGTCAAAAGAACTCTTAATAGGGCAGATATATCCTCATCTTAAAATTATTTAATTAAGAATATTATTATACAAAGTGAATAAGATCACACCAATGTTAGAAAATAATGATCAAAATACAGAATGGAAATAATTGCTAGAAAAAGGAGCTCATAATAAGGTTACGGTATCCTACCTCCTTATATTGGATATTATTCAAGACAAACTTAAGGCACTATGGAATACATAGGTAAACACTACATGTCAAGTTTTCTACCCCAAAAAAATGTATATGAAAAAAGGAGTTAAAGATTACTCATAATCTATAAAGACAATGAGCCTCATTCTGAAGTGGCCAACATTTGATCTTTCTAGGAAATGTCTGGCTACTGATGTGATAATACATATCCTTTGTAACCGTAACAGACTATGGGCTCTATATAAGTACATAGCATATTTTTTTACAGAAGTTTTTAGTTAGTGAAGACTTTGCTTTTGGATAGAAGTTCACTAACTAAAAACTTCTGTAAAAAAATATGCTATGTGCTTATATAGAGCCCTATTCAATTGGACAAATCACATTTAAATGAGGCCCTATATTATTGAATTGGACGGTATTCCCCTTTATGTCTGAAGACTATTAGTACTATTAACTGTGGAATTAAATACTTCTCTGACACATTGTACAATATCTAACATTGATGTTATGAGGATATATCGTATTGTATATTAACTGTATATTAATAAAATGATTATTTGAATACAGTTGTTTTTCTGGATTCAAGCTACCTTAGTTTAGTATAGATAGATTGTATATATCTTCTTCTGTTTAAAGTTCATTAGGCATTCTGTCTACCATGACTAGTCCCTTAAATCTCTTCCTTACACCCACTGCATGTGATATTATTAATTTAATGTCTGCTTGGGCTGATGATTTTCCATCTTTTCCTCAGGATAATTTTGAAATATGCAATAAAAAGACCATGATCTGATCCGTAGTCAGCTCAAAGTTTTTACTGACTATATAGAACTCCTCCATCTTTGGTTGCAAAGCATATAGTCAATCTGATTTTTATATTGTCCATATGGGGATGTTGAAAGAGGGTGTTTGTTAGGAACAGAGAATTATCTTGACAATAGTATCAGGAATGTGCTTTGAGTCCAACAAGGAGAAAAGCACTATTATTTGGAATTCCATGAAAACCCAGGATAAAATAGTATTAATTTATATGTAACAATCCCCCTACCCTACAACCACCTTACTTATGAATAAAGACATCTCTGAATATCTGAACACCTGCATCTTTTGTGATGAAAATTCCAAACTCATATTTATTTATCAATAAAAAAACACTAACTTTGCTTTAACACAGTCAAAGTTCCCTTTCACAATTACAGATAACTGCTGATATACCCACGTTTCCATTAACTTTAAAAAACATCAATTCCATGGATTCTTAAGAAACCCTCATCTGACCCAGCTTCTGCATCTAACTACCTTATCACTCTACTTCCCCTGGTTTCTAAACTGCTTGAGCGTATAGTTTACAGTTGCCTTACTAAATGACTTTCTCATTGCCAAGTCAAACGGTCACTTCTCTATTGTAATTCTTCTGGATCTCTCTGCTGCATTTGACACAGTAGACCACCCTCTTCTTATCCAAATTTCTGCTCTCTTGGTTTACATCATACCTAGAAGATTGAACATTAACAGCCTTATTAAATTGTAATTCAGCAAATTTAAAAGGGCTCTATTTAAGCACATAGCATATTTTTTTTCCAGAAGTTTTTAGTTAGTGAAGACCTTGCTTTTGGATAGAAGTTCACTAACTAAAAACTTCTGGAAAAAAATATGCCATGTGCTTAAATAGAGCCCTTTTAAATTTGCTGAATCGACATTTAATAAGGCTGTAAGTGTCTCCTTCTCTTGCACCTCTTCTTCACCGCACCTTCTGATCGTTGGTGTACCCCAAGGTTGAGTCCTAGGACCCCTCCTTTTCTCCATCTATACATCATTCCTTGGTACTCTAATACAATCTTTTGGATTTCAGTGTCATCTGTATGCAGATGACCGTTACATTTACCTCTCAGCACCAGAACTAACTCCCTCTCAGCTAGTTCACGTTGTCAACTGCCCTCTATCTCCGTTGACAATGCCATCATCTCTCCCAGGTCCTCTCTTACACTCAACATATACAATCAATAACTACATATTTTCAGTTTCATCTAAAAAACGTATCCCAAGACACAACCAAAAGGTATGTTTGACTTTAAGTTCAAGACAAGGCCCTCCATTCTTTTGCAATGCTTAAAACTGTTGTTAAAAAAAAGGAGTTACAGAGCGATTACTTCTAAGCGTTGCTGCGGGAGGAATGTAATAGCTACGAGGATCCCGATATGGAAAGTTCACTTGCACAATTTTGTGCAACATGTAAGTGCTCTTATTCTGGAAGCACTGCTCAAATTATCCACAAACAGACAGAACCAGTTGGGACAAACCAAATTGTTACAAAGTGTTCTATGGTTAAAATATCAAGTCATAAGAGCTATATATCTACTCAATGTAATGGCCCAACTTGGCACAAAGATGTTTTTTTTTTGTTTTACGACTGGTTTAGTAAATAAGGGTAACATTACTTATGAACACAGTCAGACTGTTTGCTGTTAAATATTTGCACAACTTAGCTGAAACATACAGTTTTGATTCACAAACATTTATATCCCAGTAGATAAGGTTGTCCCTTTTGGATTGCTATCTTGTTCTGAGGGGCTTGTGGACTTCAGTGAAGCTGTGCGCTATACCATGTAGGGTCACCCAAGATGGGCAGGTCATAGTAGAGAGGTTAGACAAATCCACTAGAGAAGGAACTAGCACCCCACTCCAGTATATTTGCCAAGATAAGAGTATGGATAAGCATGACCAGTGACATAACAGTACATGTGGCTGGCAGAGTTGGAGAGTTGGACACGACTGAATTACTAAACAGCAACAACAGATAAGGTAGATTAATTTTTTTAAGAGTATCATACAAATGTTATGGCAACATTATTTCATGTATACTGCTGGAATTTAATATCATGCACTGTGGACAATACAGGAACCTGTTATGATATTAACTCTATAAACATGATGCCCTGTAAACACCATTAAAGGTAAAATTATACAGTGAGAAGGTTGGGGAGTTGTCTCTCTGCCTGGCAGTAAAAGAAGCCACCACAGCAGTCTTGGTTATCTTTCCAAAAGTATAAATATTACACAATCAAAGGCTCAGATATTCAAATTATTATCATTACTTTATTTTGTATGCACCGAGCATATAATATTTATTTTATAACAGATCTGTACCAGTGTTAGGAGACCTAAGCACTGATTTCTGACCACACTTCTGGATCATGCTTGGCCTGTACTATTGCATTGTTTTTCGTACATCAATTAAACTAAGCTTATCACAAGCCAAATCTGAATATTGACTTCTGATTTACAAATTGAAGCAATAGTAAGGCTTGTTCTATCACTTGCTATTTCCTGATGACACTAGTTCCTTTTTTTAGACAATGTTTTAGAAGATGGCAATACAGGGGAGAAGCGCAACAGAGGACCCAATAATGTATTAAAAAATATTTATTAAGAATAGATAAAAAAACATATATAATGCACTCACATTTTAAGTCCACGGCAGACTGAGGTATGCATGCAGCTCAGAGATATCCACACAAAAGGTTCCAGGTGATGTGATAGATCCTGGTGGCGCTATCCTGGTGTCCCACTTGGTGGTGTTATATCGAGATGTTAGGAGCACAGATACAGTCCACAAGTTTTCATATGTGTTCTTTAGTGGTGATATTGGAGTGTAAGTGTTGTTCAAGTGTTTGAAGGCTCACCACCCTAGTATGTGTCCGGGGGAAGTCACAGAATACTGGGTATAGGTGAGTGTCACATGAGTGAAAATCACATATATAGTTGTGGATCTTGCAAATGTTCTGGTCGTTTGCGATGTTGGTCATGCTTTTGTGACCCTCGCACAGCGAAGGCTGCAACTGCGAGCCTCGCAAAGCAAGGCATGCCATTTGAGGCACAATACTGCAAGGCCCGAAGGTTTTAGGATGCAATTAGCGCCAAGGGCAAAGCGAGGAGAGCAGTTGAGGCACGTAGGACTTTTGCTGCAATGAGCGCCAAAGGCGCTTATTGCAGGGCTCGGGATGAGCGCTGCAGACGCTCATCCCGAGGTCCGTGGGGCAACTGTGATCGGTGCAGGACTTTCACGGCCCGCGTATCTCTAAAAACCTGAAGAAACAACAAAATACAACCTCACACACAGCACAGGGGGAGAGCCAGGAAGCCGTAGAGTGAGGTTGCAAGAGAATTTGAGCCATATTTGGCGTTTTTCGTCAATCGAAAATCGGCAAAGCAAGGAAAAATATGGATGATGAAAAACGTAAAAGTTCTGAAACAGAATAAAAATGAGGCTGTGCAACACCAGGCATGAGGGACTTCGAAAATACACAATGCCGCAAACAGAAACACAATGACAGGCACGCAGGACTATGAAAATAAAACCAATGGCAGTAAGCGCGCACCAAGCAAAGATTCAGCAGACACACAGAGGAGAAAGACATAGGGAAGGGACAGGGGTGATGGTGGAAAGATACACATGGCATTCCAAAGCACAAAACTTGCAGGTTAAGGAACCCTGCAATGAGCAGGCCATACAGTAGGTGGGAGGAAAGTCGCTCAATGAGCGCCAAAGGTGCTCATTGTGAGCCATGCAATGAGCACCAACGATCCTCATAAGGGGCTCCCGATGAGCACTGCAAGTGGGAGACGGTTGCAATGATCGACAAAGGCGCTCATTATGGCCCACGCAATGAGCGACAAAGGCGTGGAAGCTCGCGATGCGCACCGAAGGTGATCATCGCAAAGCAGGAAAGTTGAAGTACACAAGTAGAGGCTTGCAATGAGCGCCAAAGGTGCTCAGCTTGGGGCTTGTGATGAGATTGGAGATTGCAAGTGGTATAATAAATACAGTCAGGTCCATAAATATTGGGACATCGACACAATTCTAAACTTTTTGGCTCTATACACCACCACAATGGATTTGAAATTAAACTAACAAGATGTGCTTTAACTGCAGACTTTCAGCTTTAATTTGAGGGTATTTACATCCAAATCAGGTAAACGGTGTAGGAATTATACAACAGTTTTGTATATGTACCTCCCACTTTTTAAGGGACCAAAAGTAATGGGACAGTTGGCTGCTCAGCTGTTCCATGGCCAGGTGTGTGTTATTCCCTCATTATCCCATTTACAAAGAGCAGGTACAAGCTCCAGTGTTCATTTCAAGTGTGCTATTTGTTGCTGTTAACTCTCAATATGAGATCCAAAGAGCTGTCACTATCAGTGAAGCAAGCCGTCATTAGGCTGAAAAAAACAAAACAAACCCATCAGAGAGATAGCAAAAACATTAGGTGTGGCCAAATCAACTGTTTGGAACATACTTAAAAAGAAAGAACACACCGGTGAGCTCAGCAACACCAAAAGACCCGGAAGACCACGGAAAACAACTGTGGTGGATGACCGAAGAATTATTTCCCTGGTGGAGAAAACACCCTTCACAACAGTTGGCCAGATCAAGAACACTCTCCAGGAAGGAGGTGTATGTGTGTCAAAGTCAACAATCAAGAGAAAACTTCACCAGAGTAAATACAGAGGGTTCACCACAAGATGTAAACCATTGGTGAGCCTCAAAAACAGGAAGGCCAGATTAGAGTTTTCCAAACAACACCTAAAAAAGCCTTCACAGTTCTGGAACAACATCCTATGGACAGATGAGACTAAGATCAACGTGTACCAGAGTGATGGGAAGAGAAGAGTATGGAGATGGAAAGGAACTGCTCATGATCCAAAGCATACCACCTCATCAGTGAAGCATAGTGGTGGTAGTGTCATGGCGTGGGCATGTATGGCTGCCAATGGAACTGGTTCTCTTGTATTTATTGATGATGTGACTGCTGACAAAAGCAGCAGGATGAATTCTGAAGTGTTGCGTGCAATATTATCTGCTCATATTCAGCCAAATGCTTCAGAACTCATTGGACGGCGCTTCACAGTGCAGATGGACAATGACCCGAAGCATACTGCAAAAGCAACCAAAGAGTTTTTTAAGGGAAAGAAGTGGAATGTTATGCAATGGCCAAGTCAATCACCTGATCTGCATCCGATTGAGCATGCATTTCACTTGCTGAAGACAAAACTGAAGGGAAAATGCCCCAAGAACAAGCAGGAACTGAAGACAGTTGCAATCGAGGTCTGGCAGAGCATCACCAGGGATGAAACCCAGCGTCTGGAGATGTCTATGCGTTCCAGACTTCAGGCTGTAATTGACTGGAAAGGATTTGCAACCAAGTATTAAAAAGTGAAAGTTTGTTTTATGACTGTTAACCTGTCCCATTACTTTTGGTCCCTTAAAAAGTGGGAGGCACATATACAAACTGTTGTAATTCCTACACCGTTCACCTGATTTGGATGTAAATACCCTCAAATTAAAGCTGAAAGTCTGCAGTTAAAGCACATCTTGTTAGTTTCATTTCAAATCCATTGTGGTGGTGTATAGAGCTAAAAAGATTAGAATTATGTCGATGTCCCAATATTTATGGACCTGACTGTATCTCCACTATGGGTTGATAACACGTAAAATGTGATTTATTCCCGAATGGAGGGCTCCCATATATACTTCCTTCACTTGGAAGTGTGACTCATATAGTAGCGAGAAAGCCTATCAATTGCTCACACCACAGTTTCTATTGTCTATGTGATTTAACAATCACATCTGGTCTCTTTCATATATATCTATGACTATTATTTTTTACGAGCATCTTGCCGTCAATAATGATGGGGCAATAAAATTTGAAGCCATGGGAATGCTGTTTGACACACAATGTAAAGCTTTTTGTACTCTGAGGACCTTCAGCGCTCATTGCGAGCCTCTCCTCTTGTGTACTTTTGCTCCTCTGAGCACCTTCGTAACTCATCAGAAAGAGAGATATATATTTATCTATATTTAGTTAACTAATAATGAATAAATTATTTCTTGAATAAATTAATATACTTTACCTATTTGTAATTAATATACAAAACAATCAATAGTCTGAAGAGCTAACAATCTGTTTGTATTTTCCGGCAGCATACAATATACAGTTTGAGTGTTGGTGCCCTGATAATAAAGTGTAAAGAATGTCCCAACTGTGCATTAGAAATAGGCTGCGTGCGCGAGGGAAAACTTTTGGTTTAGTTGTAGATTCGTAATGTTATTAATGTTTTACGCTGCTCGCAAGCATTTTCCGTCATTTGTAATAGTGTATTTTGTAGTTCGTACGTTCCTGTGTGAAAGTGGTACGCGGTTGGCAGTGTTTTGCAGAGTCGTGTAGCCTTGTTTTAATTTTTTGGGGCGGCCATTTTTTTCTCGTGTATGCAATTTTCAAGTGCGTAAGCTCGACAAAATTGACTTAAATTTGCGTTTCACCTCACTCACGGACATCCTGGTTGTTCCCCTATGCTGTATGTGATGTTTGTGTAGTATTTTTTTGTGTATTTAGTGTGTTTTTATTGTTTTTTGTTTTTTGCGTTTTGGCCGTTAACCTCGTAAGTCCAGCGTCTTGTGATTTTATTTTCTAAGTCCCGCGTTCGTCAAGTGCTTGCAGCTTAAGGCGATTCCATGTTTCCTGAGTGTTTGGAGGCTAAGACATTGCCTCTATGGCTCGCCTCGCTTTGCGAGGCTCGCAGGTGATGAGAGCCTCAAACCCCCTCCTCTACCCCCCTCCTCATCCTCAACCCCCCTTGAGGAGAGGGGTTGAGGATGAGGAGGGAGTTGAGAAGGGGGGTTGAGGAGGGAGGTTGAGGAGGGGGTTGAGTATGAGGAGGGAGTTGAGGAGGGAGATTGAGGAGAGGGGTTGAGGAGGGGGGTTGAGGAGGGGGATTAAGGAGAGAGGTTGAGTAGGGGTTTGAGGATGAGGAGGGGGGTTGAGGAGGGAGGTTGAGGAGGGAGGTTGAGGATGAGGAGGGGGGTTGAGGAGGGAGGTTGAGAAGGGGGTTGAGGAGGAGAAGGGGGTTGAGGAGGGAGGTTGACAAGGGGGTTGAGGAGGGGGTTGAGGAGAGAGGTTGAGGTGGGGGTTGAGGATGATGAGGGGGTTGAGTATGAGCAGGGGAGTTGAGGAGGGGGGAGGGAGGTTGAGGAGGGAGATTGAGGAGGGGGGTTGAGAAAAGGGGATGAGGTTGAGGAGGGGATTGAGGAGGGGGGTTGAGGAGGGGGTTGAGGAGAGAGGTTGAGGAGAGAGGTTGAGGTGGGGGTTGAGGATGAGGAGCAGGGTTGAGGAGGGAGGTTGAGGGGGGAGGTTGAGGGTGAGGAGGGGGTTGAGGATGAGGAGAGGGTTGAGGAGGGGGGTTGAGGTTGAGGAGAGGCTTGAGGAGAGAGGTTGAGGAGGGGGTTGAGGATGAGGAGGGGGGTTAAGTAGGAGGAAGTTGAGGAGGGGGTTGAGGAGGAGAGGATGAGGAGGAGAGTTGAGGAGGGGGTTGATGAGAGGGGTTGAGGAGGGGGTTGTGGAGGGAGGAGGGGGGTTGAGGAGGGAGGTTGAGGAGGGGGGTTGAGAAGGGGGGCTGAGGAGGGGGTTGAGGATGAGGAGGGGGGTTGAGGAGGGAGGGTGAGTACGGGTTGAGGAGGGGGTTGAGGTTGAGGAGAGAGGTTGAGGAGGAGGTTGAGGATGAGGAGGGGGTTGAGGATGAGGAGGGGGGTTGAGGAGGGAGGTTGAGGAGGGGGTTGAGGATGAGGAGGGGGGTTGAGGAGGGAGGTTGAGGAGGGAGGTTGAGGAGGGCGGTTGAGGAGGGGGTTGAGGAGGGGGTTGAGGATGAGGAGGGGATTGAGGAGAGAGGTTGAGGAGGGGTTGAGGATGAGGAGGGGGTTGAGGATGAGGAGGGTGGTTGAGGAGGGGGGTTGAGGAGGGATGTTGAAGAGGGGGTTGAGGATGAGGAAGGGGGTTGGGAAGAGAGGTTGTGGATGGTTTTGAGAATGAGGAGGGGGTTGAGGACGGGATGAGGATCATGAGGGCGGTTGAGGGAAGAGGTTGAGTAGGGAGGTTCATGAGGGGCGTGGAGGAGGGGGTTGAGGTTGAGGAGGGGGTTGAGGAGAAAGGTTGAGGAGGGGGTTGAGGATGAGGAGGGGGGTTGAGGAGGGAGCTTGAGGAGGGGTTGAGGAGGGGGGTGGAGGAGGGGGTTTGAGGAGGGGGGATGAGAAGGGGGGTTGAGGAGGGAGGATCAGGAGGGGGGTTGAGGAGGGAAGATGAGGAGGGGGGTTGAGGATGAGGAGGGAGTTGAGAAGGGGGGTTGAGGAGGGAGGTTGAGGAGGGGGTTGAGTATGAGGAGGGAGTTGAGGAGGGAGATTGAGGAGAGGGGTTGAGGAGGGGGGTTGAGGAGGGGGATTAAGGAGAGAGGTTGAGTAGGGGTTTGAGGATGAGGAGGGGGGTTGAGGAGGGAGGTTGAGGAGGGAGGTTGAGGATGAGGAGGGGGGTTGAGGAGGGAGGTTGAGAAGGGGGTTGAGGAGGAGAAGGGGGTTGAGGAGGGAGGTTGACAAGGGGGTTGAGGAGGGGGTTGAGGAGAGAGGTTGAGGTGGGGGTTGAGGATGATGAGGGGGTTGAGTATGAGCAGGGGAGTTGAGGAGGGGGGAGGGAGGTTGAGGAGGGAGATTGAGGAGGGGGGTTGAGAAAAGGGGATGAGGTTGAGGAGGGGATTGAGGAGGGGGGTTGAGGAGGGGGTTGAGGAGAGAGGTTGAGGAGAGAGGTTGAGGTGGGGGTTGAGGATGAGGAGCAGGGTTGAGGAGGGAGGTTGAGGGGGGAGGTTGAGGGTGAGGAGGGGGTTGAGGATGAGGAGAGGGTTGAGGAGGGGGGTTGAGGTTGAGGAGGGGCTTGAGGAGAGAGGTTGAGGAGGGGGTTGAGGATGAGGAGGGGGGTTAAGTAGGAGGAAGTTGAGGAGGGGGTTGAGGAGGAGAGGATGAGGAGGAGAGTTGAGGAGGGGGTTGATGAGAGGGGTTGAGGAGGGGGTTGTGGAGGGAGGAGGGGGGTTGAGGAGGGAGGTTGAGGAGGGGGGTTGAGAAGGGGGGCTGAGGAGGGGGTTGAGGATGAGGAGGGGGGTTGAGGAGGGAGGGTGAGTACGGGTTGAGGAGGGGGTTGAGGTTGAGGAGAGAGGTTGAGGAGGAGGTTGAGGATGAGGAGGGGGTTGAGGATGAGGAGGGGGGTTGAGGAGGGAGGTTGAGGAGGGGGTTGAGGATGAGGAGGGGGGTTGAGGAGGGAGGTTGAGGAGGGAGGTTGAGGAGGGCGGTTGAGGAGGGGGTTGAGGAGGGGGTTGAGGATGAGGAGGGGATTGAGGAGAGAGGTTGAGGAGGGGTTGAGGATGAGGAGGGGGTTGAGGATGAGGAGGGTGGTTGAGGAGGGGGGTTGAGGAGGGATGTTGAAGAGGGGGTTGAGGATGAGGAAGGGGGTTGGGAAGAGAGGTTGTGGATGGTTTTGAGAATGAGGAGGGGGTTGAGGACGGGATGAGGATCATGAGGGCGGTTGAGGGAAGAGGTTGAGTAGGGAGGTTCATGAGGGGCGTGGAGGAGGGGGTTGAGGTTGAGGAGGGGGTTGAGGAGAAAGGTTGAGGAGGGGGTTGAGGATGAGGAGGGGGGTTGAGGAGGGAGCTTGAGGAGGGGTTGAGGAGGGGGGTGGAGGAGGGGGTTTGAGGAGGGGGGATGAGAAGGGGGGTTGAGGAGGGAGGATCAGGAGGGGGGTTGAGGAGGGAAGATGAGGAGGGGGGTTGAGGTGGGTTGAGGAGAGAGGATGAGTAGGGGGGTTGAGGATGGGGGTTGAGGATGAGAATGACTGTTGAGGAGGGGGTTGAGGATGAGGAGGGCTGTTGAAAAGGGCTGTTGAGGAGCGGGGTTGAGGAGGGAGGATAAGGAGGATGATAAGGGAGGAAATCGAGGAGAGCAGTTGAGGCACGTAGGACTTTTGCTGCAATGAGCGCCAAAGGCGCTTATTGCAGGGCTCGGGATGAGCGCTGCAGACGCTCATCCCGAGGTCCGTGGGGCAACTGTGATCGGTGCAGGACTTTCACGGCCCGCGTATCTCTAAAAACCTGAAGAAACAACAAAATACAACCTCACACACAGCACAGGGGGAGAGCCAGGAAGCCGTAGAGTGAGGTTGCAAGAGAATTTGAGCCATATTTGGCGTTTTTCGTCAATCGAAAATCGGCAAAGCAAGGAAAAATATGGATGATGAAAAACGTAAAAGTTCTGAAACAGAATAAAAATGAGGCTGTGCAACACCAGGCATGAGGGACTTCGAAAATACACAATGCCGCAAACAGAAACACAATGACAGGCACGCAGGACTATGAAAATAAAACCAATGGCAGTAAGCGCGCACCAAGCAAAGATTCAGCAGACACACAGAGGAGAAAGACATAGGGAAGGGACAGGGGTGATGGTGGAAAGATACACATGGCATTCCAAAGCACAAAACTTGCAGGTTAAGGAACCCTGCAATGAGCAGGCCATACAGTAGGTGGGA
Organism: Discoglossus pictus; assembly: GCA_027410445.1. Classification (NCBI taxonomy): domain Eukaryota; kingdom Metazoa; phylum Chordata; class Amphibia; order Anura; family Alytidae; genus Discoglossus; species Discoglossus pictus. The sequence continues at coordinate 168,740,359 of CM050166.1, forward strand.
GGAAAGTCGCTCAATGAGCGCCAAAGGTGCTCATTGTGAGCCATGCAATGAGCACCAACGATCCTCATAAGGGGCTCCCGATGAGCACTGCAAGTGGGAGACGGTTGCAATGATCGACAAAGGCGCTCATTATGGCCCACGCAATGAGCGACAAAGGCGTGGAAGCTCGCGATGCGCACCGAAGGTGATCATCGCAAAGCAGGAAAGTTGAAGTACACAAGTAGAGGCTTGCAATGAGCGCCAAAGGTGCTCAGCTTGGGGCTTGTGATGAGATTGGAGATTGCAAGTGGTATAATAAATACAGTCAGGTCCATAAATATTGGGACATCGACACAATTCTAAACTTTTTGGCTCTATACACCACCACAATGGATTTGAAATTAAACTAACAAGATGTGCTTTAACTGCAGACTTTCAGCTTTAATTTGAGGGTATTTACATCCAAATCAGGTAAACGGTGTAGGAATTATACAACAGTTTTGTATATGTACCTCCCACTTTTTAAGGGACCAAAAGTAATGGGACAGTTGGCTGCTCAGCTGTTCCATGGCCAGGTGTGTGTTATTCCCTCATTATCCCATTTACAAAGAGCAGGTACAAGCTCCAGTGTTCATTTCAAGTGTGCTATTTGTTGCTGTTAACTCTCAATATGAGATCCAAAGAGCTGTCACTATCAGTGAAGCAAGCCGTCATTAGGCTGAAAAAAACAAAACAAACCCATCAGAGAGATAGCAAAAACATTAGGTGTGGCCAAATCAACTGTTTGGAACATACTTAAAAAGAAAGAACACACCGGTGAGCTCAGCAACACCAAAAGACCCGGAAGACCACGGAAAACAACTGTGGTGGATGACCGAAGAATTATTTCCCTGGTGGAGAAAACACCCTTCACAACAGTTGGCCAGATCAAGAACACTCTCCAGGAAGGAGGTGTATGTGTGTCAAAGTCAACAATCAAGAGAAAACTTCACCAGAGTAAATACAGAGGGTTCACCACAAGATGTAAACCATTGGTGAGCCTCAAAAACAGGAAGGCCAGATTAGAGTTTTCCAAACAACACCTAAAAAAGCCTTCACAGTTCTGGAACAACATCCTATGGACAGATGAGACTAAGATCAACGTGTACCAGAGTGATGGGAAGAGAAGAGTATGGAGATGGAAAGGAACTGCTCATGATCCAAAGCATACCACCTCATCAGTGAAGCATAGTGGTGGTAGTGTCATGGCGTGGGCATGTATGGCTGCCAATGGAACTGGTTCTCTTGTATTTATTGATGATGTGACTGCTGACAAAAGCAGCAGGATGAATTCTGAAGTGTTGCGTGCAATATTATCTGCTCATATTCAGCCAAATGCTTCAGAACTCATTGGACGGCGCTTCACAGTGCAGATGGACAATGACCCGAAGCATACTGCAAAAGCAACCAAAGAGTTTTTTAAGGGAAAGAAGTGGAATGTTATGCAATGGCCAAGTCAATCACCTGATCTGCATCCGATTGAGCATGCATTTCACTTGCTGAAGACAAAACTGAAGGGAAAATGCCCCAAGAACAAGCAGGAACTGAAGACAGTTGCAATCGAGGTCTGGCAGAGCATCACCAGGGATGAAACCCAGCGTCTGGAGATGTCTATGCGTTCCAGACTTCAGGCTGTAATTGACTGGAAAGGATTTGCAACCAAGTATTAAAAAGTGAAAGTTTGTTTTATGACTGTTAACCTGTCCCATTACTTTTGGTCCCTTAAAAAGTGGGAGGCACATATACAAACTGTTGTAATTCCTACACCGTTCACCTGATTTGGATGTAAATACCCTCAAATTAAAGCTGAAAGTCTGCAGTTAAAGCACATCTTGTTAGTTTCATTTCAAATCCATTGTGGTGGTGTATAGAGCTAAAAAGATTAGAATTATGTCGATGTCCCAATATTTATGGACCTGACTGTATCTCCACTATGGGTTGATAACACGTAAAATGTGATTTATTCCCGAATGGAGGGCTCCCATATATACTTCCTTCACTTGGAAGTGTGACTCATATAGTAGCGAGAAAGCCTATCAATTGCTCACACCACAGTTTCTATTGTCTATGTGATTTAACAATCACATCTGGTCTCTTTCATATATATCTATGACTATTATTTTTTACGAGCATCTTGCCGTCAATAATGATGGGGCAATAAAATTTGAAGCCATGGGAATGCTGTTTGACACACAATGTAAAGCTTTTTGTACTCTGAGGACCTTCAGCGCTCATTGCGAGCCTCTCCTCTTGTGTACTTTTGCTCCTCTGAGCACCTTCGTAACTCATCAGAAAGAGAGATATATATTTATCTATATTTAGTTAACTAATAATGAATAAATTATTTCTTGAATAAATTAATATACTTTACCTATTTGTAATTAATATACAAAACAATCAATAGTCTGAAGAGCTAACAATCTGTTTGTATTTTCCGGCAGCATACAATATACAGTTTGAGTGTTGGTGCCCTGATAATAAAGTGTAAAGAATGTCCCAACTGTGCATTAGAAATAGGCTGCGTGCGCGAGGGAAAACTTTTGGTTTAGTTGTAGATTCGTAATGTTATTAATGTTTTACGCTGCTCGCAAGCATTTTCCGTCATTTGTAATAGTGTATTTTGTAGTTCGTACGTTCCTGTGTGAAAGTGGTACGCGGTTGGCAGTGTTTTGCAGAGTCGTGTAGCCTTGTTTTAATTTTTTGGGGCGGCCATTTTTTTCTCGTGTATGCAATTTTCAAGTGCGTAAGCTCGACAAAATTGACTTAAATTTGCGTTTCACCTCACTCACGGACATCCTGGTTGTTCCCCTATGCTGTATGTGATGTTTGTGTAGTATTTTTTTGTGTATTTAGTGTGTTTTTATTGTTTTTTGTTTTTTGCGTTTTGGCCGTTAACCTCGTAAGTCCAGCGTCTTGTGATTTTATTTTCTAAGTCCCGCGTTCGTCAAGTGCTTGCAGCTTAAGGCGATTCCATGTTTCCTGAGTGTTTGGAGGCTAAGACATTGCCTCTATGGCTCGCCTCGCTTTGCGAGGCTCGCAGGTGATGAGAGCCTCAAACCCCCTCCTCTACCCCCCTCCTCATCCTCAACCCCCCTTGAGGAGAGGGGTTGAGGATGAGGAGGGAGTTGAGAAGGGGGGTTGAGGAGGGAGGTTGAGGAGGGGGTTGAGTATGAGGAGGGAGTTGAGGAGGGAGATTGAGGAGAGGGGTTGAGGAGGGGGGTTGAGGAGGGGGATTAAGGAGAGAGGTTGAGTAGGGGTTTGAGGATGAGGAGGGGGGTTGAGGAGGGAGGTTGAGGAGGGAGGTTGAGGATGAGGAGGGGGGTTGAGGAGGGAGGTTGAGAAGGGGGTTGAGGAGGAGAAGGGGGTTGAGGAGGGAGGTTGACAAGGGGGTTGAGGAGGGGGTTGAGGAGAGAGGTTGAGGTGGGGGTTGAGGATGATGAGGGGGTTGAGTATGAGCAGGGGAGTTGAGGAGGGGGGAGGGAGGTTGAGGAGGGAGATTGAGGAGGGGGGTTGAGAAAAGGGGATGAGGTTGAGGAGGGGATTGAGGAGGGGGGTTGAGGAGGGGGTTGAGGAGAGAGGTTGAGGAGAGAGGTTGAGGTGGGGGTTGAGGATGAGGAGCAGGGTTGAGGAGGGAGGTTGAGGGGGGAGGTTGAGGGTGAGGAGGGGGTTGAGGATGAGGAGAGGGTTGAGGAGGGGGGTTGAGGTTGAGGAGGGGCTTGAGGAGAGAGGTTGAGGAGGGGGTTGAGGATGAGGAGGGGGGTTAAGTAGGAGGAAGTTGAGGAGGGGGTTGAGGAGGAGAGGATGAGGAGGAGAGTTGAGGAGGGGGTTGATGAGAGGGGTTGAGGAGGGGGTTGTGGAGGGAGGAGGGGGGTTGAGGAGGGAGGTTGAGGAGGGGGGTTGAGAAGGGGGGCTGAGGAGGGGGTTGAGGATGAGGAGGGGGGTTGAGGAGGGAGGGTGAGTACGGGTTGAGGAGGGGGTTGAGGTTGAGGAGAGAGGTTGAGGAGGAGGTTGAGGATGAGGAGGGGGTTGAGGATGAGGAGGGGGGTTGAGGAGGGAGGTTGAGGAGGGGGTTGAGGATGAGGAGGGGGGTTGAGGAGGGAGGTTGAGGAGGGAGGTTGAGGAGGGCGGTTGAGGAGGGGGTTGAGGAGGGGGTTGAGGATGAGGAGGGGATTGAGGAGAGAGGTTGAGGAGGGGTTGAGGATGAGGAGGGGGTTGAGGATGAGGAGGGTGGTTGAGGAGGGGGGTTGAGGAGGGATGTTGAAGAGGGGGTTGAGGATGAGGAAGGGGGTTGGGAAGAGAGGTTGTGGATGGTTTTGAGAATGAGGAGGGGGTTGAGGACGGGATGAGGATCATGAGGGCGGTTGAGGGAAGAGGTTGAGTAGGGAGGTTCATGAGGGGCGTGGAGGAGGGGGTTGAGGTTGAGGAGGGGGTTGAGGAGAAAGGTTGAGGAGGGGGTTGAGGATGAGGAGGGGGGTTGAGGAGGGAGCTTGAGGAGGGGTTGAGGAGGGGGGTGGAGGAGGGGGTTTGAGGAGGGGGGATGAGAAGGGGGGTTGAGGAGGGAGGATCAGGAGGGGGGTTGAGGAGGGAAGATGAGGAGGGGGGTTGAGGATGAGGAGGGAGTTGAGAAGGGGGGTTGAGGAGGGAGGTTGAGGAGGGGGTTGAGTATGAGGAGGGAGTTGAGGAGGGAGATTGAGGAGAGGGGTTGAGGAGGGGGGTTGAGGAGGGGGATTAAGGAGAGAGGTTGAGTAGGGGTTTGAGGATGAGGAGGGGGGTTGAGGAGGGAGGTTGAGGAGGGAGGTTGAGGATGAGGAGGGGGGTTGAGGAGGGAGGTTGAGAAGGGGGTTGAGGAGGAGAAGGGGGTTGAGGAGGGAGGTTGACAAGGGGGTTGAGGAGGGGGTTGAGGAGAGAGGTTGAGGTGGGGGTTGAGGATGATGAGGGGGTTGAGTATGAGCAGGGGAGTTGAGGAGGGGGGAGGGAGGTTGAGGAGGGAGATTGAGGAGGGGGGTTGAGAAAAGGGGATGAGGTTGAGGAGGGGATTGAGGAGGGGGGTTGAGGAGGGGGTTGAGGAGAGAGGTTGAGGAGAGAGGTTGAGGTGGGGGTTGAGGATGAGGAGCAGGGTTGAGGAGGGAGGTTGAGGGGGGAGGTTGAGGGTGAGGAGGGGGTTGAGGATGAGGAGAGGGTTGAGGAGGGGGGTTGAGGTTGAGGAGGGGCTTGAGGAGAGAGGTTGAGGAGGGGGTTGAGGATGAGGAGGGGGGTTAAGTAGGAGGAAGTTGAGGAGGGGGTTGAGGAGGAGAGGATGAGGAGGAGAGTTGAGGAGGGGGTTGATGAGAGGGGTTGAGGAGGGGGTTGTGGAGGGAGGAGGGGGGTTGAGGAGGGAGGTTGAGGAGGGGGGTTGAGAAGGGGGGCTGAGGAGGGGGTTGAGGATGAGGAGGGGGGTTGAGGAGGGAGGGTGAGTACGGGTTGAGGAGGGGGTTGAGGTTGAGGAGAGAGGTTGAGGAGGAGGTTGAGGATGAGGAGGGGGTTGAGGATGAGGAGGGGGGTTGAGGAGGGAGGTTGAGGAGGGGGTTGAGGATGAGGAGGGGGGTTGAGGAGGGAGGTTGAGGAGGGAGGTTGAGGAGGGCGGTTGAGGAGGGGGTTGAGGAGGGGGTTGAGGATGAGGAGGGGATTGAGGAGAGAGGTTGAGGAGGGGTTGAGGATGAGGAGGGGGTTGAGGATGAGGAGGGTGGTTGAGGAGGGGGGTTGAGGAGGGATGTTGAAGAGGGGGTTGAGGATGAGGAAGGGGGTTGGGAAGAGAGGTTGTGGATGGTTTTGAGAATGAGGAGGGGGTTGAGGACGGGATGAGGATCATGAGGGCGGTTGAGGGAAGAGGTTGAGTAGGGAGGTTCATGAGGGGCGTGGAGGAGGGGGTTGAGGTTGAGGAGGGGGTTGAGGAGAAAGGTTGAGGAGGGGGTTGAGGATGAGGAGGGGGGTTGAGGAGGGAGCTTGAGGAGGGGTTGAGGAGGGGGGTGGAGGAGGGGGTTTGAGGAGGGGGGATGAGAAGGGGGGTTGAGGAGGGAGGATCAGGAGGGGGGTTGAGGAGGGAAGATGAGGAGGGGGGTTGAGGTGGGTTGAGGAGAGAGGATGAGTAGGGGGGTTGAGGATGGGGGTTGAGGATGAGAATGACTGTTGAGGAGGGGGTTGAGGATGAGGAGGGCTGTTGAAAAGGGCTGTTGAGGAGCGGGGTTGAGGAGGGAGGATAAGGAGGATGATAAGGGAGGGGAGGGAAAGAGACATGAGGAAGAGGGGGGAAAGAGACACAGGGAAGGGAGAGGGGGAGAGACACAGGGGAGCGAGAGGGGGAAGAGACACAGGGGAGGGAGGGGGGAGACACAGGTAAGGGAGAGGGGGGAGAGAAACAGGGGAGGGAGAGGGGGAAGAGACACGGGGGAGGGAGAGGGGAGAAACAGGGGAGGGAGAGGAGGGGAAGAGACACAGGGAAGGGAGATGGGGGAGGGAGAGGGGGAAGAGACACAGGGGAGAAAGATGGGGGACACAAGAAAGGGGCACAGAGGGCACACAAGGGAGGGACATAGAGGGCACAAGAGGGACACAGGGGGCAGCACATTTCCCACCCTCGGCTTATACTCGAGTCACTAAGTTAAGTTTTCTTATACTCGGGTCGGCTTATACTCGAGTATATACGGTATATATACAAAAAAATGATTTATATATATATATATATATATATATATATGGGCAAGAACTGTATTAACGTATAGTTGCAGTGCTTGATGGAACCTATTAAGTCTGGAAAAATTCAGGCAATTGGGAAGTTAACATTAACAGTTTATAATGTTTTAAAATTATTAGGTTTTTGTTATTTATCCTTCCAATTGATATATGTCAGAAGGAATCAAACAGTTTGATATAGTTGGTTACTTTTATGGTTAGCCATCAATGTGTACCAACAAGTTGATTTATATTGTTTTATTGCTAAGACAGTACCACACCTTCCTTAAGATAAAATACTTTTATATTTATTTCTAAAATTAGTTTTCAGTCATATACATTATCACTGGTTCCAAATATCCACCAGACTATCCTCCTGCCTCAAAACCTTCTAAACCTCACTAGAAACACATCTGTTTAAAGAAGCGTATCACCTTCCTTCCTAACATACACTTGTCTCACCCTCCTGCACCACACACAAATCCTTTAGATGGTAAGTCTGCGAGTTTTCAATCTTGCAGTGTGCTTTGGGGAAAGTACCATGGACACCGGATTCTAAGCTCAGACACGGCTGTCCATCTTTGTAATGTGTTAATATGGAATTTGTCTGTGCCTAGAAATTATCTTATGTATAGACCTACGGAATATGTTGATGCGTTACAAATAAAAGATAATAATAATATCAATATTTTCATTTGTAAGAATGCTGTTAACATTAAGTGACAACATAGGGGGTCCAATGTGATGTCATCAGTAATATCATGGATTATGTCATTTTTAATAATATATGTAATGTCATGAGTGAGGTTATAGCTGATGTCATGTATATCATATGTGATGTCATGCATGACATGTCACAGTTGACATCATGAATGATGTCATCATAAAAAAACTTTGCGGGCGGGACAGGGATGTTAAGGTTGCATGCAACCTTAACTTCCAATTTCTTGCAGTTTTCCAGTCTTAAGATGCTCCATCCTGCACTGCAGCTTTAACTATACTTTAACTTTAAATTTCCAGTGTTTCACGCAATTTCATTATAATGAAATATTAACTAACTTTATTCTCTTTACTTGTAATGTAAGAAAGTATACAACAAAGAGTAGTTACTATTATTTTAGCTCTCTCTCCCTCCTTAAACACCTGCACTGGAAGGCAGTTCTGTACTACTCCTTTAGCCCTCTCTCGCTCCTTAAATACCTCTACTCTCTCTCTCTCTCTCTCTCACCTGAATGTACTAACAAATATATCTGTATCTATCTAACAAACGTTTGCTTGTTTTCTCTGACAAAACAATATAAACGTATTTACATTTTGTTTCCTCACCCAGTCTGGCTAACCATTATAAATGCATTCACATTTCATTCGCTCTCCGCCACTGGTGAACTATTATATATTTAGTTTCCTTGCCTCCTCTGGCGAATCATCATAAACGCATTCACATTTTGTTCGCTCGCTCCTTATGGCGAATGTCTGGAATTGCAGAGACATAGCATTAGTTACTATTCACTGCTGCCTACCAAATTCTCCCTAGGTGATATGATAAGTGTTACGCCCACCAGATTTGGGGGACTATGCTCACCCAAATTCTCTCTTTATGGGTCGCAACTTTTTGTTCAGATCTCAACACCAGCAGACACTTCAGATTACACCATCAGGCCCCTTTTCTTAGGATCTAAGATCACACACCATGTACCTTTGATTAGTACAAGCAGACTCAGACACCACCATTGTGGGGATTGTCATTGGTGAATGTTGAGATTGAGCAACGTAACTTTGTTTAATCCTATGCCTTGTGTTTTACTGACGAGGCATGAGTTGGAGGTACGATCAGCACTTTTTACAGGGGAGCATTGAATATGTATGTTACATTACTGAGAATAGCCCCCGCAGCCAAAATTACATAATTTTTTTTATTTACTTGTCTCGAATTGAATGGAGCCCGAAGTCATCTTGTTTTAAAATATTCCTTTCACTCCTAAGTATTTTATGATTTTAATTTATATGCAAAGAAATTTTTTTTTTTTTAGGAAACCATTGTCTTAGGTTTTTGCACAATAGGTGTGCTTTTATTGACTGAATTTTATTTCTGTTATTAGTTATGTAAGTAAATAAACAGTACATTTGTGTTCACATTTGAATGTCTAAAACAAATTAAAAAGCTTGTTTCATGCCCAGAATTGTGAGAAATACAGTTATTACACTGCATTCTGAGAACCATGGCAGGGGCATGCAAATGTGCCCACAAAGGCTTCGCTCTTGCAATCCATAACCATAACATGATTTCCCTTAAGCATATGCCCACTGTATCAAACAACTTTGAGCAAAGCTAGGGTTGGATTATAAACAAGCTAGGAATCCCACCCACGTACAGCTGTTTCAAGGTTACTGCCTCCCATCAGAATGGGGCCTCTTCCTTAGCTTGTGTAGTGGATATTTTTAGGAGGTAGTTTATATGGTGACTTCAGCGGCCCTTTAATAGAACTAATACTGACTTTCCTTTAGAGGATTATGTTACCTAAAGAAAGTAAAATAAATATTGTGTTCTATCTGGGCCTTCATCTGTGATCTTTTACTTGGGAATACTTATTTAGATAAGTCACAGGAGTCTTGATAAACAGATAAAAATGACGGCAATAAGATTGTAAGGCAGGTAATGTTGTTTGCATGCAAAATTTATTTTGTTGGTGTTTTAAGATTCTTCGGCGCTCATTGCGAGGCTCTTGGTTGTTTGTTTGCCATGAACAGCATTGGTGTTTTTTTTCGGTATAGCAATGAATAATTAATAAAATAAGAAATTAATATACTTTACCTATTGTGAAGTAATATATGCAGGAAGCATTGTGTTGAAGAGCTGGCAATCTGTTTTCATGTTCTGCAGCATCAGTGCTGTGGAGCTGCTGTGTAAGCGTCATGAATGTGTGCAGTGTGTAGTGTAATAGTGTGCGTGCGCGAGGCAAATCCGTTAGGGTAGCTATGTACTTCCGGATTGTATAAGTTAATGTTCTAAAAATGGCGCCTATTGTGTGGTATGCGGCTGTGGCTGATTGACTTTTTCGGAAAATCCGGATGTGTTTGATGGTGTTTTGCGTGTCTAGGGTCCTTTAGCCTCGTTTTCGTTTTGTTCGGCTGGCATTTTTTCTGACGCTTAGGTGATTTTCGGGTGTCTAAACTCAGAAATTTGGACTTAAATCGAGGTGTAAGTTCACTTGCAGAGGTCCTGGTTGCCCCCCCTTGCTGTGGGTAAGCTTTTTATCTGTTTGTTGTGTGTATTTATTGTGTTTATTGTAATGTTTTTGGGGTAGCACGGTTTGTGTCCTTGGTTTCGGATCTCGTACGTCTTTTTCGGAAAATACGTAGGTGTTTGGTGGTGTTTTGCGTCTTTAGAGTGCTGTAGCCTTGTTTTCGGATTTTTTCGTCGGCCATTTTTTCTCTTGCTTAGGGGATTTTCGGGTGTCTAAACTCTTTTATTTGGAGTTAAATTGAGGTTCAACTTCAGTTTTCGAGATCGTGGGTGCCACTCCTTGCTGTAGGTAAGCATTTTATGTATTTCTTGTGTGTATTTCTTGTGTTTTGCATGTTTTCATGTGCGCGGGTTTCAGGCGTTTTTTGCGAGGTTGTAATGGGTCGTAGCGCGTCTTGTATTTTGGTTTCGTAACTCCGTAAGTTTTGCGAGATACGCAGTTGCATGCACGGAGCGCCTTTGGCGCTCCATGCCAGCATCTCCATGCCAGCAACTGCGGCCCTCGCTTCGTTAGCAACAGCCCGCATGCTCACAAATATATATGTGATAAGAGAGAAATCTAGTAATTCTATTTAGTCACAGGCCTCACATTATCAAAAAAGAGAGCCGAGTCACTATGAAAAGCTCTAACTGCATAAACAACATCATTGAGAACAGACCTACCACATCTAGTTATTACTGATTTGCAAAAACTGCAGCATAGGTCACCTATTAAATACCACTACTACATTAATAGAATGTCCCATGCCACTACTTCTCAAACTAAATCAGACACATTATGATAAAGTGTTGACCGAACCCCAGAAAACCAAAGGCAAAGTACAAGTATCTACCTTGATGACACACTTATTAACCATTCTCACAGGCTTTTCTTAGAGCCAAGTGATGGCTCCTATCACTTCAGACCCCCCTCCCCCCAACCACAAATGAACACTTATAACAGTTTTGATAGAAAATCACCTTTTGTGGATATACTGAGCCACACAGGATTTCATGAATATTCTAACATATCAGTCTCACTACTCTCAAAAAAACTATCTGGCTAAGAAATACCAAGCTATTCTCCTCTGTGCGCCAGGAACAGACCCTTCCCCTTTGTCAGGGAGATTCCGCTCACGGCCCAAACAACAATGTGTCCTATTATTAAAAATCCCCACAATGGTATAATTTTTATACTTGATATTCATTAACACACTTTTCTTTTGTGTTAGGGATAATAATTTCTACGTATAATTAAAGGGAAATAAATAAAATAATAATAGAAATCCAACATGTGGTCAGAGCCTAAGTATTTGAGAAGAGGAAGCGCAATACCAGCATCTCTTGATGCTCACAAGCAGACAGGGAGAAAGGAATAGGCTCCAGAATATGTTACTCCAGGGGCTTCATAGAAGTGAAGTTTACATGTTATATTTGAATTACTATGATTATAACATTAATTAAGTAACATAGCTAAAATTACACCCTGTCCTCATAAGTCAATAGTTAGGCCAAGACTCTCTAAACATAGTTATATGGATAACAATAGTGTTTTTGAAGATAATGATAACACTATGAGATTTTGCAAAAGGATTTTACACTGATGAGATAAATAATGTTTGTCCGATCACTTGGCATCAGGTATCATCTCATCGAAGGTAGTCTGGCCTATGTTTGCTATAGATGTAAGAGCTGCCTGTGTTATTTCTAGTGTTATGGGATAGTGTTACTCCTTTCCAGTTAACAATATTCTTGGCCTCTAATATAATTTTCTGCAATAAACATCTTGATTTGCAAATGTTGTCCAATGATTCCATATTCCACAGTGACATGCACATGATAAACTAAACGATCTAGCACAGATATCAGACCAGAGCACATGACTTGCAGTACACTAACTCAAATTACTAGATGAGACGTGATACAGTTGTATGATATGAGAATGAAATGAGAACTGCACAATTTACATTCCTGGAAAAAATACGTAATTTCAGAAATTATTATTTTCTTGCTGTATTTTGGCATCCTTCTATCCTTGTATGTAAAATTTTTTAGATTGTGGTAATGAGTAACCAATTCTCAAGATATTATTAAGCTTTATTTACTAAGCAATGTAGGAGTAATGTCCCATTACAAAAAATAAGTATGACTAAGCATATCAACATAAGTTATTTGATATGGGCAGTTTTTAGTTATCATTATAGGACCAGTAAAAGGTTGAGGGAGTTTAAAATTATTCATCTTTGGGGGCGATGGTGGGAAACGATTCCCAGCATCTGCTTTTCTTTGCTATCTAAAGGTAAACATGTATTGTTCTTTACAGAGAAATATGACTCAAATGCTAATTTTCCTCCTCCTCTTTAAAGAGTAAAGTTTGTCATGCTTCACACTTCACAAATTCACAGGGCAAATGTACAAGAAGAAAATAAGATGATGTCTGACACTTTTTTCATTTGACATTCTTGGAAAACTTCTCAAGTCCTATTTCATTTTCTAGGACTGGTGTAGTCAATTAATATTTATGCAATTCTCATAGGAAGAAAAAATAGTACATTTTAATAGTGCAGTAGATACCTAGAATAAAGGGTCTATAGGTTTGGAATAAGCCTCCTCCATCCATGAGTAGTGACTCAATCTTTTTTGTATTGGTTACTTGTGATGGAACACAGCCAGTTGGACCAGCCATGAAGCACATCCCATTGGTTAGGCTCATGTTCCAATCGGAAGAGTACAATATGGATTTAGGAAGACCCAGAGAATTGGTTTAAGCACAGTGACCTGTTCTCAGAAAGTATGTCTTCATTTCCAGTTAAAAGACATAGGCAACAGCCCTACGACTTGTTCCAAATCTAAAACCAAACATATGCAGAATTTCTAGACACAAAACAAGGAGGGGTAACATATAAACATTAACTTTGGGCTAACAGTTCAAACTTCCCTCCCAGTGGTTGGCATGGTAGTATGGTGACATCTACTTTGACTCTGCCTGGAGGTGGGTTAGGGGAAACACGATCAGCTTGTTCATGTATTTCCCCTTGTGAAATGAGTAGTAGCACCTGGGAGATGGGGCCAGTCATGATAAGGATGGCATATGTCCTGACCAACAACATAACAACAACCATTCATAAGCAGAAACAACAACAGGACTGTGGGTCATTTTCTGGCCTAAGCCGCAACACAGGGAATCACATCCTGGTATGTGGGGTGACTAGCACCCTTGGAGAGTAGCTAAGGGTACTAACTTTCCACCTCCTGCCACCCATGTTACTAACAGGAGTCAGCTAACGCCAGTCATGGTGGCATATGGAAAACCTTGACATAAAATGTCTAGTGGGAACTAAATCAATTGATGGAAGCTGACTTCCCCTTTGAAGTGCAGGACTAACCTTTTAAGCTTTGTTGGAACACCCCTTTGTTGAATTTTCTCACAAATGATCAACTTTTTATTCACAATTATTTAAAATGTTGTTTATACCGATCTTTACTAATTGAAACGTATATAAACTACACTGTGTGAGGGGGCCTTTAAAATCATTTAAATGTATATTTTCCTGTATTTCATGTGCTCTCACTTATTCCACAGCTGTACCTTACTGTCTACTATTCATTGTAATTCAGAATAGATGATATTGGTGCTGACCCTAGAATCTGTCTTTGCTTTATACTCCAACCCTGACATGCCCATAGATTTAACATCAAAGAATTAATTGACATTAATGTTATCATTAAAGCATTAACTTGACGTATTACAAACAGAAACAAATGGAAACATAGATTTGCTGAGCTTAAGTAAAGAACAGCTCTACAATATTATAGTCTATTTATATTCCTGAATAGTGCTAACATATTCCAAAATACCAGTGAATATTTCCCTAGAAATCATCTATATGTATCATTCCTGGCCATGTTTCCATGCAATTCAGGTACACTCTATTTGTTTGTGCTGTTTGAAAACTGTGGAATCCCTCGCTATCTGACATTCTTTCTGTGAAAACTACATGTAAAGTAAAAATCTAAACTTTATACTTTTTACTAAAAAATTAATCTGTCACCGGTTCCCATGTTATAATCAGCCACTTTTGCTTATAAGAATAAACATTCGGGACCTCATTCAATTGCAGTTTGGCCAATTGAATAGTGCTCTATATAAGCACAGAGCATATTTTTTACAGAAGTTTTTAGTTAGTGAAGACCTTGCTTTTGGATAGAAGTTCACTAACTAAAAACTTCTGTCAAAATTGGCCTAATTGCAATTGAACGAGGCCCTTGGTTTTACATATAGGTGTTAAATTCCATTTCTCATGTAAGAGAAAACTCATATAGCAGTTGCTTATATAATGCTCTATTACTTTACTAGTTTAGTTCTTTGTTTATAAAGAAATAATGGTTAGTTAAGTGTAAGTGTTTGCTCAATTCAATCACCAAAAATATGATATCCTCTTCTTTTTCTGAGATTTTTTGGGAGTTCCACGGTAGTGGTTACAGCTTTTTTTCTTGTCTGAAAAATTGGCCATCTGAATTTTAAAAAACACTGATTGAAATGGCATAGAAAAATCTGCTGATGAAAGTGTTTGATCCTTATTTAGCCTCAGTGGTGGAGTTAGTCAATGGAGTACCCTGGGGCAAACAGAAATTGGGGTCCCCCTCATCATGCAAGAGGAGGGGGGATATCGAGGTAGCTAGGAGAGATATAAATACAAAGGGGATGAAGATAAGAAGAGGGAATAGGGAGATGAGGGGGGAAAGAGAAGGAAGAAGAGAGAGACAGTGAGAAAGTGGCAGTAAGAAAGTGAAGGAAGAGAGAGAATGGATAATGAGAGAAAGATATAGAGAGGAGGGGCAGACGAGAAGGGGAAAGGAGAGGAGAGAGAAAATCTGAGAAATCAGAGAAATGAAAGAGACAGAAGGGAGAAAGTGGAAGGGAGAGAGAAGTGGGTGTAGAGAGGTAGAGAAAGATACAATAATGGAGAGGGGGAATGAAGAAAGAGGTGGGGAAAAAGTGAGGAGAAGAAAGAGGGATGAAATGGGAAAGAAAGAAGGACGATAAGGAACAGGGGTGAGAGAATGGGAGGAAGAATGGGGAGAGAGTGAGGAAAAAAAGGAGAAATGGAGAAGAGAGGGAGATAGTTGGATTGAGAGAGTGAGGAGAAATGAAAGAAATGAGTGGAAGAGGAGAGAGGATGGGAATGAAAAGGAGATGAGAGAAATGGTTGGGTAAGAAAATGAGAGAAATAATGGGAAGAAAAAGGATGAAAGGTAAAAGCATATTAATTAAATGGCAGTCAATAAGCTTAATGAACTTCACTAACATATTTTTCTCCACTTCAAGTAACTTAGAAAAAAGAGAGTTTAATGGGTAGACATAACAACAGGATTATCAGAATCTGGTGATAATGTATTTAGAACCGCATCAGGAGAAGTGGCTGTGAATTGTTTTGGATATTAATCAGTAGATTATTTTGTACTGGCAAGCTTGCATGCAGCTTTCTTGGAGATGTTTTTGCTGGTTCCGGTTGCTTGAGAGTTTTCGGTTGCTGGAATATGTATATATACATATATATTTTTTTAAATATATTTGTATACCCAATAAATGTGCTAAGGCCTGCATTATGAGACTATAAGGAGGCACGGGTATGAAGACCTCATCTGCACAAACCTCAACTTATAGTGGCCCTGAGATCTGTGTATGTGGAAGGAGCTCCAGACCAACCAGGCTTCAGTATATTGTTTATCTCCAGGCTCCCAAGGAACCTGCAGCCTCTTTTCAGACTCTCTCTAGCGCAACAATTTTTTTCTCTATTCATTACCGGTTTGTTGCTCGTTCCATTAGACATCATAAGATCATTATCAGGATATACGTTGTTCGTTTAAGAACTGGAACATTAACATTTCATAATATTCTTTTATTGTGTCATTACAATTTCTCAGACATTTTGCATACATGTTTTATGTTATTATCAGTAAATGCATTTAATAGTATTATTAAATATTTTTCATGTTTTTATTTTCTTATTTTGTTTTAAAGTCTATTTGACTTGTAATTTAAATAAAGTGGTGTTTTACTTATTTATGTTATTACATCATTTTAAGTTTATTTCAGTTTAATCATCATGTTATATCAATACTTTTATTCATTTTATTCATTTTACCATTTTACCATTAGTAACCATTTAATTCTTAAGAATCAATGTAATAATCACATAAATCATTTAACATGTTGTTCACATTTTTATTATAATATATTTTGTTTATATAAACATAGAAACAATATTTATTTGCACAACCTATTTTTCATTTACTTCACTGTAAGTGCTCTTCATGGTGGGAGTGCAAGATTATATGTTAAAATTGAAGGGGTTACATATTCTGCTGAGGAAGGGGTTAACATTCTGCTGACATATTCACATGAGATATAGGATAACCGCAATAACATGTTCTTGTCCTTGGGATATCTTGCGACCTTACTCACAGTACTAAAAACACAGACATTTCTATTATTCTAAGAAACAGAAAACACCTGATTATCTGTCCGCGTAACTCGCCTCTAATATCTGCCTTCTTTAGCAAGTATATAACTTATGTTATGACGTAGCAATAAAGAGCTGCTGTGTACTGAGAATCATTGTGTGTGTGTTACTTCCAGTACGGCTCCTCAGAATTCTGACTGGGGCCTGTGTGTTCCAAGCTGCCAACTACTGAATTAGGAAGCCCCAACAAACTGCTGTCAGAGGTGGGATGGATCTTTTTTTGAGTAAGCCAATAACAGTTACAAAAATCTAAAGTTTTAAGTCTCTATTTACATACAAAGTTTAGCCTGCATACTGGCTGTTGTATAAGTAATAACACATAGAAGTGCGTTGTGGTGATTGTCTGTAAGGAATGTGGTGATTGATAGCAGCTTTTTCATGGACTCAGTTTTCACTGCACTGACCAGTCAATCGATAGATGATCTGTTTAGAGGAAGTCCAGCATTCTATGCATGCACACATAGATTTGTTAAGTGTTATTTTTTTTTTTCTTTTGATCTAAACAGACACGAATGGAGTGTGCAGGGTGCTGCATTGTTCAAACTCCAGGGAGGCAAGAGAGCAGAACCTTGAATTAAAATTATAAAACATTACACCTTCTGTTGACTTCAAATTGGAAATCAAAGCAGTCACACTCCTACAAACCGATTGTCTGTCGTAACGCCAAAGGATATGGGCACGCTATTACACATGTAAACATAGATTTTATTTGATTAAATTTCTTAATGAAAATGCATGTATTTCTAAAATTCTAGATGTATTTCAACATGCTTTTAGGAGACTTTACTGTGATGTGGTCCAAATAGCATTTTACAACTTTCCTAGAAATGCTCCACCATGCTTTCACCATGATGTCTAACAGACAAACCACATCACAACTTAAGTCAGAAGCAAGTAGCCATAGCAACAATAAGAAGCTCAGTCTGTCTGTTAGACAGCGCCATCTAAAATTATCCTTACATTCTTACACATACTGTAGCTTTTCGTTTGTTATCAACTAAAACCATTTAAATGCTTCTTTCTGCTCTTTCTGTTTTATGTTTTATTCCTCCTTGTTCATTTCCTCTTACATACATTGTTATGTTCCTTAAGTTACCTTTTATGTCATAAATAATATAACCTTATTTCTATTTATTTTTATTTCTATTTGACTTATAAGGTTTTTATCTATCTAGCACATAACTCCAATAAGTTACTTTAATATATTTTAATATCATAAATGATTTAACTTTAATTTCTAATTTTATTTTTCTTTTCTCCTTGTGTAATTAGCACATAGTACTACTACATTCCCAGACTTATATTTCTTAAACAGAATTCCATCATTTGGTCCAAGCCATGTGTTCAAACATTCAGTAGGCAGCGCCCGAATAATGACCTCTCATCTTTGAGACATTTTCATCATTAAACAATATAATTTTTGATTTATCAACTAGAATCGCTTAAATCATTATTCCTACTTTTAATTTTTTTAATTATATACATTCTTTAAAGTTACTTTAGATACCTTTCCTTTTCACATTTTATTGACATTTCTATTTTTATTTGTTTTTTTTAATCCAAAATTATAATTTTATTTGTACAAGCTATGTTTTATTTATAAGCCCCCTTTATACAAAGCAAATAGCTCTTTAAATATTCCCTGATTGTTATATTCTAAAATATATTTTAAATATTATTTGTTAAACATTTACCAGTTTAATCTTGTTTCACTTTTCGACTGCATTTATAATCATATTTATTTTCATGACCTATATCCAGACTTTTCAAATAATCATTTTTTTTAATTATACATTAAGTCTTTGTTATCTAACTAATCTTTCAATGTATTTTTTTTTCTCTTAACAGGTATTCCTGCTGGTTTAATGTAAATGTTTAAATAAATAATGAATGCTTATCTACTCAATTTGGGGGTACTCATGCTCTCCTCGATGTAGAGGTACTCGCTTGTTGTTCTATTTGGTGGCACTCATTTGTTACCTCAACCTGAAGGTACTCATGCTGATTTTAGAAGTACTCATACTCACCTAATATTAATACCCATTGATTTATTTCTTATAACCCTTTCAGATGACACATTCTCATACTCCCTTTGTTTCGAAGTACTCAGTGTTTTTAGTTATTTTATTCTTCTCACTTCAACCAGATTTTCTTTGTTTTTATTTTGTACTTATATGTCCACCCCCAATTGCCTCAACATCAAAGGCCTTATACTGGCCAACATGAAGCAGTGTTTATGTTTAAAGAACAATAAAATGTCTTTAATTTCTAATTTTATTTTTCATTCTCCCATGTCTTCTTAGCATATAGCACTACTACATTCCTAGCCTTATACTTCTTAAACATATTTTTTTAAATTACCTAAACCATTCCACCATTTGGTCCAAGCCATGTGTTCAAACTTTCAAATGGCAGGCAGAGTAATGACCTCACAACTTTCAGACCGAAACCTGAATTCTTGACAATTCTCAAAAGCTAAGTCTGCCTGTCAGACAGCACCATATTTAGTTCACTTTTCCTTATGACACAATATAATTCTGGATTTATCAACTAGAAATGAGGAGTTCTTAGATCCAATAATTTCTAATATCTTGTCAGGAGTAAACTGGTAAAATGTAAAGTATAACAATAATAACAGTAATTACTACCAGATATCAAATGTAACCATATTCAAAAATTATAAAGGCAAAAGACTGCTAGGAACCTAAAATATAACTTTTATTATGAATCATATAAAAATACGGTTATCAATAATGATAAAATAAATTAAAAAAAATATATAAAATAATTCAGCTAGGATCACGGCATGGCTGGAAACATATACCAGCAGTAACAATAGTGAGGGGTTTAATACATACATGTGCTGAGCCTATTTAGAATATCATCTATGTGTCAGTTACATTTTGGGATATATACATGTATATACATTGCACAGTACAAAGGAGAATCGGGATAATCAGTGATGGAACAGGTAATACATAATTTTAAATCAGGTTGTGATACATAAACAGAAGCAAAACATAGGGAAAAGGTTCATAAATATGCACTTAAGAGTTCTACACTGGTAATAAGTATAAGATAATAGAACGAATATCCAACTATATATATTAACTGATCACAGTGGCTCTATAGAGTTAAAAGTTTCATATCTGCTTTATGTCCCATGCCTATTATAATAAAATGGTATTATAAGTACCTTGGATCCAAACAGTGAAACTGAGTAGTCAGCTGAGAACTTATATGTTGAACCTAATAATAATAATAATCCCTGAACTCAGAGGCTAGTCTGGGTCCTCTGGAAAGGGCCCAGGGTACTCTGGAAAGAACCCAGGAGAATAGTGGGGGGAGGGGAAATACTATGTTGATCCACTACAACCATCAAAAAATAAGCTTGACTGTCAGACAGAGGTACATGCTCTCCTCATTTTGGAGGTACTCAATAGTTGTCTCAATTTGGAGGCACTCTTTTGTTGCCTCATACTTGCCTCATTTCAGAAGTACTCAAAATGACTTAATATTAATACCCATTGATTTATTACTTTCAATTGACACATTTTCATTCTCCCTTCATTTGGAAGTACTTCAAATTATCAATGTTTTTAACTCTATTTTTAGCTAATCTATTCTTCGCATTTCAACCAAAGGGTTTTGTTTTTAATTCCAAATAAAAATATATTTTATATTTATATGTTCATGCTTAATCACCTCAATATCAAAGGAAATCATATACTGGCCTTAAAGGGACTCTGTCACCCCAACCTGAAATTGATTTATTTTTAAAGAAAATTAAAAATACATTGTACTAGCAGTTTTCTATACATTAAATCATTCCTGAAATGTTTAGAATAGATTTTGCGGCTCCTGTATGCTAATGTGTTGGCTCAGTATGCTAATGTGCTAGGGGTCTAATTGCCAGATAAATTTGCAGGTCTTTATTCTGATCATTATAGAGACAGACAAGCAAATTAATTAGCACACTAAAGCAGATAAATACTATGTGAGTCATTATTTGCCTATAAATGCAGTAAAAACAACATGGTATTTCCCAGGATTGATTCATTTTAGAACACAACAGTTTTTCAAGCTCTTTAAGAATAACATAAAAAAAACAACTTCAGGTTCGGGTCACTGAGTCCCTTTTAAATACACCTCAAATGGGACTATTTTTCTCCGTAGATATGCCTTATCAAACAGTAGTCATATCTTTACATATTTTCATAATTATGCAGTCAATAATGTATTCTTTTTGGCCATTTACATACCTTGAAGGCAATTTTTGTTAATTATATTTTTTATTGGTACAGAATAACTTGCTAAGTTTTCAAATGTTCAGTTATAAGTTTCTTATATACTTTCTTTTTGACCCTTTTAGCGGGCTCATAAATTTTATGCCAAACCTTCTATCCTAACATATACAATACCCCATATCTTTATACCATATCATAATATGATTTTATGTTTTATTATAACATTACAATACCATGTAATAATACAAATACATAGAACACTCTCTCATTCTTCCTCTGTGGACTGCTTATCAGCTCCATGCTGCAATCTCTAAGTATCTTTTCAAATGTAAACCAAAACAGTTCTCTCCCTGGGGGGTTTCCACTTGTTTCTCAGGTCTGCAAATTCAACAGCTTCACACAGAACACTGCTTGTAACCAACCCACTATTTGTCTTAGGCTTTCTTTCTCTCTTTGCTGGCCATACTGTGTGTCTGTAGCAGTCCAAAAAGGGTCCCATCCATCTCTCTTGTCCACGCTTTTAAAGTCTGCGATTAGGTGTATCTTGATTAAACTGCTCTTTCAGACCTTCAGGGAGAAAAAAAAATAATCCAAAAACCTGTGTCTCACACCAACCTCTGGGGGCACTCTGCTGTACATTGCATCCATGTTATGTTGACATATCTGGGCATGCTTCCTGTCAACTTTGCACTGGAGCAGCTGAAGCCCCTGCTCTTCGAGTTCCTTCATTACTGTCACAATTTCTTTTGGAAGGTAGTTCTGGCCTCCAAACCCCTTGTGGTAGAGATGTGACTGAAGTTCCAGGTGTAGATATTGTTGTTCACTTTTCAGGAACCTCTGCACGCTGTGTAACAGCTCATCCCTCTAGACCTTCCATTGTCATGCACATCCTTCTTCCTCAGTGTGTCACTGCAGTAAAGCATTCTACAGTGTCTGAATGGCCTCTTATAGATTCTGCTGCTTTTTATGGCAAGCTGATGCTGATAGTCTTGGGAAGCGGTCTTGTTGTCAGCAGTTTGCTCAGACAGAGTCATAATCTTACAGATCTACCCTTGGACCATCTATAACTTGTCCTGCAACTTTGCCAAATGTTCATTCTCATGTGAGGAATTAGCCTTTTGCTGCCTCATTTTCTACAAGACCTCTGGGCTCTCCAATCCAGGCTGTCCCATTTTCCATCTCACTAACCCTGGAACTTTTCTTATAGTCACTGGAAGTAGACTAAATGGTGAAGTTCCTCAGACTATGCAAATGCTCTTCCAGTTTTGGGGGAGTCCCAGGCACTCATATCTGTCAGACTTTTTGTGAAGCTTTGGACTAGAGCATTTTGGTGTGAGGGTTACATATAAACACATATAGTACAACACTCTATATTACAACAGCTTTTTACATTATATACATACATTAACATATACTGTAGTATATTCCACATTATATCATATAACAAAACAAAAACACCTATTAAAATCGTGACCAAAACAAAAAAAGAATGTATTGTGCAGTAGGGAAAAACTAGAAAAACATACAGAAATATTTAGTGCAAAGCACAATATTAAAAAATGGTTCCCAATATCTACCGTATATACTCGAGTATAAGCCGAGTTTTTTCAGCCCTTTTTTTAAGTAAAAAAAGGGCCCTCGGCTTATACTCGAGTCACTCTCCCCCCTGTGTCTCTCTACCCCCCCGTGTCTCTCTACCCCCCCCCGTGTCTCTCTAACCCCCCGTGTGTCTCTAACCCCCCATGTGTCTCTAACCACCCCGTGTGTCTCTAACCCCCCTGTGTGTCTCTAACTCCCCCCGTGTGTCTCTAAACCCCTGTGTGTCTCTCTACCCCACCGTGTCTCTTTCCCTCCCCCCTCCTCAACCTAAACCCCCCTCAACCCCCCTTCTCCACCTAAACCCCCCTAAATACCATCCCCCTCTCCCCTCACTTACCTGCTTGTGCTCCTGCCTCCGCTCCTTGACCCGGCGCCGTCGCACATGTGACATCACATGCGTGACGCGTCATTAGCATATACCGGGTGCCAGGTCAAGGAGCCGGCGCCGGGTCAAGGAGCGGAGGACGGAGCAGAAGCAGGTAAGTGAGGGGAGAGGGGGGAAGTATTTAGGGGTGTTTAGGTGGAGGAGGGGGGTTGAGGGGGGTTTAGGTGGAGGAGGGGGGTTGAGGAGGGGGATTGGGGTTTTGGGGTTGAGGGGGGAGGTTGAGGGGGGTTGAGGTTGAGGAGGTGGGTTGGGGTTGAGGGGGGTTGAGGTTGAGGAGGGGGGTTGAGGAGGGAGGTTGAGGATGAGGAGGGAGGATGAGGAGGGAGGTTGAGGATGAGGAGGGAGGTTGAGGATGAGGAGGGAGGTTGAGGATGAGGAGGAGGGGTTGAGGAGGGGGGTTGAGGATGGGGGGTTGAGGAGAGAGGATGAGTATGGGGGGTTGAGGATGGGGGGTTGAGGAGGGAGGTTGAGGAGGGGGGTTGAGGATGAGGATGGGGGGTTGAGGATGAGGATGGGGGGGTTGAGGAGGGAGGATGAGGATGGGGGCTTGAGGAGGGAGGATGAGGATGGGGGGTTGAGGAGGGAGGTTGAGGAGGGGGGTTGAGGAGGGGGGGTTGGGGTTGATGGGGGGTTGAGGTTGAGGAGGGTTGAGGCTGAGGAGGGGGTTGAGGATGAGGATGGGGGGTTGAGGATGAGGATGGGGGGGTTGAGGAGGGAGGATGAGGATGGGGGGCTTGAGGAGGGAGGATGAAGATGGGGGGTTGAGGAGGGAGGTTGAGGAAGGGGTTGAGAATGGGGGGGTTGAGGAGGGAGGTTGAGGATGAGGAGGGAGGTTGAGGATGAGGAGGAGGGGTTGAGGAGGGGGTTGAGGTTGAGGAGGGGGGTTGAGGATGGGGGTTGATGATGGGGGGTTGAGGATGGGGGATTGAGGAGAGAAGATGAGGATGGGGGGTTGAGGAGGGGGGATGAGGAGGGAGGTTGAGGAGGAGGAGGGAGGTTGAGGATGAGGCAGGAGGTTGAGGATGAGGAGGGAGGTTGAGGATGAGGAGGGAGGTTGAGGATGAGGAGGGAGGTTGAGGATGAGGAGGGAGGTTAAGGATGAGGAGGGAGGTTGAGGAGTGGGGTTGAGGAGGGTGATAAGGGAGGGGGAAGAGACACAGGGAAGGGAGAGGTTGGAAGAGACACAGGGAAGGGAGAGGGGAGAAGAGACACAGGGAAGGGAGAGGGGAGAAGACACACGGAGAGAGAGGGGGACACAGAGGCCACAAGAGGGACACAGGGGGCAGCACATTTCCCACCCTCGGCTTATACTCGAGTCACTCATTTTACCCAGTATTTTGTGGTAAAATGGGTGCCTCTGCTTATACTCGGGTCGTCTTATACTCGAGTATATACGGTATATAATAGTCCTCATATGTCTAAATGAGAAATCATAGAACTAAAAAGAACGAGTACCATTAAAAAAAATATATATATATATATATATAGGACACTCTATGTACATAAAAAATATAATATACTAGCAGAAAGCTGGACTAGAGATACCGTGGACAGGAGGCCCCATATATACAGAGCTATAGAATCGGCATATCAGCTCCTGTATAAAATCACTGGGGAAGAAAAAGTCCCATACTCCAGAGGCAAAAACAGACCCTTACCTTAATGAAGTAATCCGTATACTCACGGTAGTCTGTGCCCGTAAATCTGCCAAAAAATATAGAAAGGTATAAAAGCCAACCGGTGTCAATAGCTTCCTGCTATCTTTATCAAGGCAATTGAATGTCCATAGAGAGTTTAGTAGTTTGCAGACTTTTTAAACCCTTTACTTCTGCCCACAGACTATTTTATCGTTTTTAGCCAATAGTAGGCTTCAATTCCAATGTTGAGGTGTGATGATCCTATAACTATACGCTCGGAAGCACCAGCACTTTCATAGTCACCATCTACTTCCTTGTTTAGTGTGGTGATGTCATCTCGTAATACGCTAATGTGTTATTACTTAACATAATTTTGACAAATCAGAGGCTTTGATTCCAACATTGAAGCGTGATGACGCTGTGCCAACACTTTAAGAGTCACCATATACTTCCTTATTCAGCGCAGTGACTTCATCTCATAATACGCTAGAGTGTTATTATTTTCTGAATTGTGTCTAATTAACCCATGAAGTACGAAATAGGAGTTATGTTTTGCCCCTACTACTTTATAATTTTACTAGAAATACCCTGTTATTATTAAAACACTTCCCTACGGATATAACACAGGATATTTTAGATAAAGGGACCAAAAGTAAAGCCTTCATTAAGGTCCCATTTACTTTGTGCACCCATTAAATATATTCATTTGCATTCCTCTTGCATTAACTTCTGATCCATATCAACCCCTCTTTTACCTGATTTTAATCCCTTTATAATATGGAACTCCAAACATTTCGTATCTCCTTGATGGTAGAGTCTCACATGTCTGGAGACTTGGGTATCTAGGCCATTAACAATAGATGATACATGTTCCAGTATACGGCGTCTTAATTGCCTAATAGTTTTCCCTACATATAGCTTTTTACAGCTGCATATTATGAAGTAAACCACCTTAGTGGACAGGCCGTTACAAAATGACTCCAATGGAATTGGTATGAGGATGTCAAAAATATTTTTCTGGCTTGATGTATTGACAGGCCCAGCAATTGCCGCATTTAAATAAGCCCTTTGTTCTTGTTAGCCAATTCTTTTTATCTTTGCCGTCATTAAAGAGACTTCTTACCATCTTATCGCCCAAATTTGTTCCTCTTCGTTATGTAATTTGAGGACAAAAGGTTAATAAAGTTTTAAGAGCTACATCCTTATAGAGAAGATGCCAATGTCTCATCAGTATATTCTTAATTTGTTCATTATCTGTCCCATATAACATTATACATCTGCTGTTTTTCTCTTCTTCTATATAATGATGAGAGCCTGGACGTTATCAGAGATCAAATTTCATTAACTTTTGATTAATTTGAACAAATGCATTGAAAGATAATAGGTAAAGTGTTATTATTTACTAATTTATTAATTGCTGAATATAAAAAAAATATATAGAGAAATAGTACATTTTAAGATTACATAATAGAAAACGAGATACCTGTATTATTTTTTAAAATACGTACAAAGATGAGCTGAAGGTTTATTAGTTATTTATTTATGACATTGATTTTTTAAAAAGAAAATTAGATAAACAAATTAGTCTGACGTTACTTAACACATTGTATGCTGTATGTCTTTGGATTGTATAACATATAGTCATTACTGAAATATGATTTAAAACTTTACAGCACACAGATTTTGGCTGCAGGGTCTGTTTATGAACAGATTGACACATGTGCATTAACAGACCAACTTAGAAAGTTGATTTAGAGTATGTTTCATTAAAGTAATTATATTGCATTCAAATATTACTCATTTTTTATTCCTTGCTCAATTAATTTGCATTAAAAATGTTTACAATATAACATTTTTGGATTATGTAATTGTACAAATGTTAACTTAGCTCAATAGAATTTCAATAAAATACATATAAAGATAACAGCTAAAGGCTTCTTATTAAATTATATAGTCAGTGATTGATTACAAAACTAAATTACAATTTTTTTTTATATTTTACACTGACGTACTTTAACACATTGTAAGTTGTATATGCGTGCACACTATAACATATAGTAATTGCTGAAATATAATTTCACATTTTGCAGGTGGTGGTGAATATAAAACTGACAGAGATTTACCCTGCAGTGGCATAAAGACATCAACTTGGAAGGACACACAGTACACTATATTTCATTACATTATCTGATATCATATTTAGGATATATTATATTTCGTTATAGCCTATTTCATGTATATTTCATTGCATTCATTGATTGTATATTTCGGATATATTATATAACGTTGTTGTGAGGTGATTTCGTATTTCATGTCACAAAACAGAAAATAAAAGGTGAAGAAAAAATAGCGAATCATTACTTTATTAAAAATAAAAAATAATCTTATTTCATTCTTTGCAAATCTCTGTCAATTTCAATGGGACACAGAAGGTCGCTGCAGTGATGGTTTCTGGACAGACATGTCACTAACTAACAGGTACAGTATATTTCATTTGCACACACCATAAATAAATAAATGCAGATATTATTAATTTTAACAGCAGCAATGACCCCCTTCACCACCCCTCTCCCTCCTTGTGTCTCTTCCACCTCCTCTCCCCCCGTGTCTCTTCCCCCTCCCCTGTGTCTTCCCCCCGCCAGGTGGTCTTCTACAATGCACTCCCTATATTACATTGAACTCTATATATTACAGGCACCTCCCTCTCTATCACAGACACTTCAATCTTCCTGTCTCGGACATGTACTACTCTCTGACACACACAAACTACACTCTCACACACACACTGCACTCTCTCTAACACGCACTCTGCACTATCCCTCTCTATCACACACTGCTCTCTCTCTCTATCACAGCATTCACTCTCTGTGCTCCTCCCAGTCAATCACCCGGCTAACTTTGGCGCAGTGGCGCCACAGATCCCCCACACTCATGTCATTCGCCACTACACTGCGCACAATTGCAAAAAAAATTAAGAAAAAAAAAAGAAAAAAAGAAATTGATAATTCATTCGAACTTCAAATAACTTAAAATAAATGGTTTCACAATATTAAAATGTTTCATTATCATAATTTGTAGACTACAAATAAAGATTTACATTGTACATTACAGATTACAATGGCTGAAAATATGGAAACCAGGAAGGAAGCAAAACAATGTATGGACAGGGAACGAAAACAAAGATGGAGAGCCAAACAGTCGGAGGACACCAAAAAAAGAGTACAAGAAGAAGAGCGGCAGAGAATTTCGAAGAAAAGACACACTGCATTGAGAACAGTGGAAATGGAAGTGGAAGAGGTAAGCTACTTTAAATTATTAATTCACATCCAAATGGCTCATTAACATAATCGGTACGTTTAAAATAAATATTCATATTTATATTTACAGATTTCAATGGATGAGCAGACAGAAAGCAGCAAACAATATCAAGAACATCTGCACCAGGAGCGAACAAAAAGATGGAGACAGAAGCAATCGGAGGCCACTAAACAAAAAAATCAGAGAACAAGAGCGTGACCGCCTTTACAACAAAAGACACACTGATGCTCTAAAAAGTCTGTGTAAGAGAGATAGGAAACTTAAAAATATTGTTCAAGAAACATGTCAACAAAATGCTAATGATGACAATGTAGATATAAATTATAATGTTCAGGTTGCTTCACAGGATAACCCATTATTTACAGATGTAACTGCAGAGAGTCACAGTTGTGGTATGATGAATGTGCTTTGTCAATTTTGTGGGGCTTATCATTTTCTAAATGAAAGACCAAGAGACAGTAAGTTCACTAGTTGTTGTCAAAAGGAAAAAGATCAATTTCTGGAAAAAAAAATTCCCAACATATTTACAAAATATAATGAGTGACCAAACCTTCCTAAATTACAAATTTTTTAAACAAAATATACGATCTTATAATAGTTCCATTTCTTTTGCATCTATGGGTGCAAAATTAGCTGGAAATGTTGCAGGACATGGCCCTTACTGTTTTAAAGTTCAAGGGCAAATGTACCAATGTACTTCACATTTACACCCTGAGGAAGAAGAGCAAAGAAAATTTGCTCAACTATATGTACTAGATACAAACAAAGCTGTGGAACAAGGTAAGCAGCTTCATGAAAATACAAAATGCTTAGCTTCAGTTTTTCATGAACATGATAAGATTATGGGAAAAAATCCATATAGTCAAGCTTATAAAAAACTAGCAGAAGTTGAACAACAACAACTTATTCATGCACATCAAAATCAGTTGCCAATACCAAGAGTCAATATGGTTCTTAAAAGAGATCGACATTCAGATAAAAGACGTTATAACTTACCAACAGCTAATAAGGTTGCAATGGTCTTTCAAAATGATGAGGGGAACCTCATGGATTATGTTGCTGAAGTGGCTACAAACCAAAATCTAGCAGCTGGTCAAGCCATAATTTTACCATCTTCCTTCCAAGGATCTCCTCGCAATATGCGAGAAAGATACAATGATGCTCTGGCTATTGTAACTAAATTTGGCAAACCGATTTATTTATTACATTTACATGTAATCCTCAATGGCCAGAAATTGTTGTTAATTTCAAAGATGGTCAAAATGATTCTGATAGACCAGACTTAGTGGCCTAAAAAACAAAACAAACGTAGCCTTAATACATGACATAACCATCACTATCTTATTTGGTAAGAGTTTGGCTTATGTTTATACAATTGAATTCCAGAAAAGAGGCCTTCTACATGCACATATTCTGATAATACTTAACGAAAATCATAAATTGAATACTGCAGACAAAGTGGATTCAGTAATTACTGCTGAACTAACACATCCACAAAAACATGCCACACTATATGAAATTGTAACACATTGTTTGATTCATGACCCATGTGGAGAGCTAAATCCACAATCACCGTATATGGAAAATAAGAAATGCACAAAAGATTTCTCAAAATAATTAGAGATCAAACTTTTGCAAATTGTGATGGCTATCCATTGTATAGATGAAGGACAGGTCCAAAAGCAATAATTTGAGGAAAAGATGTAGATAACTCGTATGTGATGCCATATAATCCACATCTCTTAATGAAGTGTAATGCACACATAAATGTGGAAGCTGGCACTTCCATTAAATCAATTAAATATGTCTACAAATATATTTATAAAGGATATGAAGCTGCAACTGTTGTGATCAAAAGTGGCCCAAATAAACAAGAAAATTAGTTATTGCATGATGAACTGGCATCTCATATAGATGCTCACTATGTCAGTGCACCAGAATTAATCTGGCGGCTTCTGAAATTTGAAATGCATGATCGATCACATGCAGTATATCGATTAGCTGTACATTTGCCACAAAGACAATTAGTTTACTTTCATACTGGCAATGAAGAAAATGCTCTTGCACAAAATGAACATCGACAAACCACACTTACTGCTTGGTTTATCACAAATTCTAAAATGTAAAAGATATCCAGGCAAGGGAATACTTATACAATGAGATTCCATATCATTATGTTTTCATCAATGGCAAATGGAAACGTAGATAAAAGGGTGGTAATAAAATTATTACCAGAATGTATACACTAAGTCCCAGATACATTGAACGTTTCTGCTTACATTTACTACTTTTAAATGTTCCTGGTGCACAAAGTTTTGAAGACTTGAGAACTGTCAATGACACAGTTTATGACACCTTTCAATTAGCTGCATGACATAGAAACTGCTACTAGCACCCCTCCCTGAGAGGGTAATACATGCAGCAGCAACTACAGATAGCCTCCTGGAGTCTGAGAGTAGGATCTACAATGCACAGTACAGAGACTTTGAGAGCCAGCCTTTTGGAACCAATTTGGTGATATACAATATTGCCTCAAGTACTTGTGCATATTGCAATGAGTATACTTCGGAAGGGAATTTATACTTGGAATGAATGAGTTATGCAGTGATTACAGGTGGATGACCAACCTTTTCTTTGAAAAAAATACATGTGATGCGATTAATAGCCATATGGAAAATGGAGGAGAGTGGAAAAGTCTGATTTCTGAGGTAAACAATTTTACCATGACCCCAGGTTTTGAAGTCTGTCACTAGCAAAGGAGACCTGAGACAATTATACGACCCCAGTGTGCAACCCATTAGTGAATCCTGTGATAAGAAAGTTGACAAACCACAGTGATGGCTGGTCTTTGAGGTATATAGAAATTGTGACAGGTTAATGGCTGCTAGTCACTTATAGTGCATTATCGTGGGGCATATGGTCTTAGCATGTACCTTTTGGCATATAGCACAGACGTATAGTAGATGGTAACCACAAAAGCTGCAGCCTATCAAATTAAAAATTATTACATATAGGAAATGCCCAAAGATAATCCACTAGTCTGCGTGGTCTCTTTCTTAGGGCTTGTTGATGGAGTTCGATCCATTAAGGAAAACTTTGGAGTTTCTGATGAGCTTGGGTTGTGGGTTTGGGTTTGGATAAAAGGTAGAAGTCATCCTGGTAAAGTAGTGACAACATAGCTTGTGAGCCAAGATCAACCAGTTAGCAATGTAAATGAATTGAGATAATGCAGAAAAATATCTATGGTAGTTGTAATAAGTAAAGCCACCATACTTGTAAGCAAGGTAAATCGTCAGATACAAGTAGTCATCAATCTTCTTTCTGCGGTGAGAAAAGGAGGACCAGAGTAGTCTCCATAAACGCTGAAACCTAAAACAAATTCAGAGGCTGTTAGCTTGCTCTTCAGTCTTGGATCCTTAGCTTTCAAGATAACTGAGATGTTCCCCTTTCAAGATAACTGAGATGGTCTTATTGTCAAATATGTCATGGGCAGAGATGAGAAGTGGTACAAGGTTGGTGTCTTTACCATCCATAATGTCTCTACTGAGATGTGCTAGGATGAAGTTGCCTGGTGTAATTGTTCGAGGTGTAGTTGATTGCTCACCTATGTTTGGAGGAGAAACTAGAAATGGAGCTTGGACCTGGTGGGACCTGGTGCTGGCTGGGTTTTCAAGTTAAAACATTTGATTCTCTAGAGTATTTATAAAATGTGCAGTGTCGGAGAGCATTCTCTGCATTTGAAGAAGTTGTTCATTAGGGGTTCCTTGAACAAAAGAGCCTGAGTTGGCATCGAGTAGCCAATAATGTACATTTTTTGGAGGGAAAGGTGAGCTTGTAACAGGCAAGGGTGAGCTTGTAACATTGTTACTTTGTTCAGGCGCTTGATGTCAAACAAAGCATTTAGCAGCTGTCAACAACATGCAGTTCTAAGCATCTATAGGATCTGGGGGCTATATCCTAATGTATAAACTCCCACCTCTTAAGATTTTTGAAAACAGCCAAAAAAGTCATTACAAAGGTGCTCATTGCGAGGCTCCTGATGAGCACCAAAGGTGCTCATCGCAAAGCCAGAAAAGTAGAGGGATGAGAGGTAGAGGGGGAAGAAACTTGCAATGAGCACCAAAGGTAATGTTTGGGCCTGTATAGACATGCATGGTATAATTTCGGTTTATAGTTACTGTTTGGGCCTATATAGACGTGCATGGTATAATGTGGGTTTTTAGGTACTATTTGTTCCTATATAGACGGAATGGTATAATGTGGGTTTTTAGGTACTGTTTGGTCCTATATAGATGTCCTAGTATAATGTGGGTTTTTAGGTACTGCTTGGTCCTATATAGACATGCATGGTATAATGTGGGTTTTTAGGTATGGTTTGGGCCTTTATAGACTTCATGGTATAATGTGGGTTTTTAGTTACTATTTGGTCCTATATAGACGTGCATGGTATAATGTGGGTTTTTAGGTACTGTTTTGGCCTGTATAGACTTGTATGGTATATTGTGGGTTTTTAGTTATGATTTGGGCTAATACAGACCTGCCTGGTATAATGTAGACCAGCATGGTATAATGTGGGATTGTAGGCACTGTTTGGGCCTATATAGTCCCGTTTGGTATTTTAAGATTTTTTAGGTACGATTTTGGCCTTTATAGTCCGGCTTGTTGTAATGTGGGTTTTTAAGGTCCGGATGGGGCCTATATGGTCCCGCTTGAAGTAATGTGGGTTAATAGGGTCCGGTTTGGGCCTATATAGTTCCGCTTGGTATTTTAAGCTTTTTAAGTACAGTTTGGGCCTATATAGTCCTGCTTGGTATTTTAAGGTTTTTAACGTCCGGTTGGGGCCTATATGGTCACGCTTGATATAATGTGAGTTAATAAGGACTGGTTTGGGCCTATATAGTCCTGCTTAGCATTTTAAGGTTTTTAAGGTCTGGTTGGGGCCTATATGGTCCCGCTTAGTGTCATGTGGGTTAATAAGGTCTGGTTGGGGCCTATATAGTATAGTCTCACTTGGTGTAATGTGGGTTTTTAAGGTCTGGTTGGGGCCTATATGATCCCGCTTGGTGTAATGTGGGTCAATAAGGTCTGGTTGGGGCCTATATAGTCCTGCTTGGTATTTTAAGCTTTTTAAGGTCCGGTTGGTGCCTATATAGTCCCGCTTGGTGTAATGTGGGTTTTTATGTACTATTTGGGTCTATATAGACCAGCATGGTATAATGTGGGCTTTTAGGTACTGTTTGGGCCTGTATAGACTTGCATGGTATATTGTGGGTTTTTAGTTATGATTTGGGCTAATACAGACCTGCCTGGTATAATGTGGGTTTTTAAGTACTGTTTGGGCCTGTATAGACATGCATGATATAATTTGGATTTTTAGTTACTGTTTGGGCCTATATAGACGTTCATGGTATAATGTGGGTTGTGGGTTTGGATAAAAGGTAGAAGTCATCCTGGCAAAGTCGTGGCAACATAGCTTGTGAGCCAAGATCAACCAGTTAGCAATGTAAATGAATTGAGATAATGCAGAAAAATATCTATGGTAGTTGTAATAAATAAAGCCACCATACTTGTAAGCAAGGTAAATCGTCAGATACAAGTAGTCATCGATCTTCTTTCTGGGGTGAGAAAAGGAGGACCAGAGTAGTCTCCATAAACGCTGAAACCTAAAACAAATTCAGAGGCTGTTAGCTTGCTCTTCAGTCTTGGATCCTTAGCTTTCAAGATAACTGAGATGTTCCCCTTTCAAGATAACTGAGATGGTCTTATTGTCAAATATGTCATGGGCAGAGATGAGAAGTGGTACAAGGTTGGTGTCTTTACCATCCATAATGTCTCTACTGAGATGTGCTAGGATGAAGTTGCCTGGTGTAATTGTTTGAGGTGTAGTTGATTGCTCACCTATGTTTGGAGGAGAAACTAGCAATGGAGCTTGGACCTGGTGAGACCTGGTGCTGGCTGGGTTTTCAAGTTAAAACATTTGATTCTCTAGAGTATTTATAAAATGTGCAGTGTCGGAGAGCATTCTCTGCATTTGAAGAAGTTGTTCATTAGGGGTTCCTTGAACAAAAGTGCCTGAGTTGGCATCGAGTAGCCAATAATGTAAATTTCTTGGAGGGAAAGGTGAGCTTGTAACAGGCAAGGGTGAGCTTGTAACATTGTTACTTTGTTCAGGCGCTTGATGTCAAACAAAGCATTTAGCAGCTGTCAACAACATGCAGTTCTAAGCTTCTATAGGATCTGGGGGCTATATCCTAATGTATAAACTCCCACCTCTTAAGACTTTTGAAAACAGCCAAAACATTAATTACAAAGGTGCTCATCGCAAGGCCAGCAAAGTAGAGGGAGGAGAGGTAGAGGGGGAAGAAACTTGCAATGAGCACCAAAGGTAATGTTTGGGCCTGTATAGACATTCATAGTATAATTTCGGTTTATAGTTACTGTTTGGGCCTATATAGACGTGCATGGTATAATGTGGGTTTTTAGGTACTGTTTGGTCCTATAAAGATGTCTATGGTATAATGTGGGTGTTTAGGTACTATTTGGTCCTATATAGACGGAATGGTATAATGTGGGTTTTTAGGTACTGTTTGGTCCTATATAGATGTCCCTGGTGGGTTTTTAGGTACTGCTTGTGGGTTTTTAGGTACTGCTTGGTCCTATATAGACATGCATGGTATAATGTGGGTTTTTAGGTATGGTTTGGGCCTTTATAGATTTCATGGTATAATGTGGGTTTTTAGTTACTATTTGGTCCTATATAGACCAGCATGGAATAATGTGGGATTTTAGGCACTGTTTGGGCCTATATAGTCCCGCTTGGTATTTTAAGATTTTTTTTGGTACGATTTTGGCCTATATAGTCCGGCTTGTTGTAATGTGGGTTTTTAAGGTCCGGATGGGGCCTATATGGTCCCGCTTGAAGTAATGTGGGTTAATAAGGTCCGGTTTGGGCCTATATAGTTCCGCTTGGTATTTTAAGCTTTTTAAGTACAGTTTGGGCCTATATAGTCCTGCTTGGTATTTTAAGGTTTTTAACGTGCGGTTGGGGCCTATATGGTCACGCTTGATATAATGTGAGTTAATAAGGACTGGTTTGGGCCTATATAGTCCTGCTTAGCATTTTAAGGTTTTTAAGGTCCGGTTGGGGCCTATATGGTCCCGCTTAGTGTCATGTGGGTTAATAAGGTCTGGTTGGGGCCTATATAGTATAGTCCCACTTGGTGTAATGTGGGTTTTTAGGGTCTGGTTGGGGCCTATATGATCCCGCTTGGTGTAATGTGGGTCAATAAGGTCTGGTTGGGGCCTATAAAGTCCTGCTTGGTATTTTAAGCTTTTTAAGGTCCGGTTGGTGCCTATACAGTCCCGCTTGGTGTAATGTGGATTTTTATGTACTATTTGGGTCTATATAGACCAGCATGGTATAATGTAGTGTAATGTGGGTTTTTATGTACTATTTGGGTCTATATAGACTTGCATGGTATATTGTGGGTTTTTAGTTATGATTTTGGCTTATACAGACCTGCCTGGTATAATGTGTTTTTTTAAGTACTGTTTGGGCCTGTATAGACATGCATGATATAATTTTGATTTTTAGTTACTGTTTGGGCCTATATAGACGTCCATGGTATAATGTGGGTTTTTAGGTACTGTTTGGTCCTATATAGACGTGCATGGTATAAAGTGGGTTTTTAGGTATGGTTTGGGCCTTTATAGACTTCATGGTATAATGAGGGTTTTTAGGTTTGGTTTGGACCTATATAGACCAGCATGGTATAATGTGGATTTCTAGGTTAGGTTTGGGTCTATATAGATAAGCATGGTATAATGTGGGGTTTTAGGTACTATTTGGTCCTATATAGATGTCCCTGGTATAATGTGGGTTTTAGGTACTGCTTGGTCCTATATAGATGTGCATGGTATAATGTGGGTTTTTAGGTACTGTTTGGTCCTATATAGACAAGCATGGTATCATGTGGGTTTTAAGGTATGGTTTGGGCCTTTATAGACTTTATGGTATAATGTCGGGTTTTTAGGTTTTGTTTGGGCCTATAGAGACTAGCATAGTATTTTAAGTTTTGTTAGGTACCATGTGGCCCTATATAGACCAGCGTGGTACAGTGATGGAGTATAGGTGATAAAGGGGACAGTTGTAGTGGATGAAATTATGCCTTGCATGCTCTGATTTGTTTGCTTGTTTTCGATTATACCCAAGTCCAAGCACTCTGCGGCTTCAGACATTTTTGGACTAGTTGTTCAATGACCACACTTAGAGAGACCCTGAGAAGGAGAACCAACTGTTGGTGAGTGTCATTGTGTTGTTGACACAGAAGACAGATTTTATTTGTTATTATTCGTCAGAGTCGTAAGAATCTTGAATTTATCAACAGACAAAAACACTATGGGTGGGGGTCTATTTCAATGGGTGAAGCCAGTATAAGGTAATTGGGCGGGCATATAAAGGTCAAAATAATGTCATGGGTTGAGTCCATACAAATGGGTGAAGTCTATGAAGGGGGAGGGGCTAGCTCTTGCTCCGCCGCTATCCAACTTGGAAATTTACCAGCCGCCACTAGACTCCGCACTCCTGTCTCTCATGTACCTGTTTTGTACACATTTTCTTTATGAGCTGTCTCTTTTTTCTCTATGACTTATAGTCATCAGGCTCTTGATGGGAAAGATAACATTATTATTTTGAAAAATATTATTTTTTCATTGCATGAACAAAGGATCACTATTTGTTAGAGAAAATTAGAAAAATATTCAAAATGTACTAAAATATATTTACAATCAATGTAATTGGATACTATAATAATATTTTCAAATTACTTATGGGAATGTGCCATTAATACAAATGTTTAATAACCACAACATAAGAATCCATGTGTTGTACTTGCATATGTTCAAAAACGATTAAAGGACCACTGTACTTTGGGGAAAGGCTTAACATGAACCCATAATCATACATACATTGAAAGGGAAGCTTAAAGTGCCATTTACCTCACTATAAGTGCTCTTCGTGGTGTGAAAGAGCACAAGATTCTATGTTCTATCTGCAGTCATAGGACTGTTTACACTGCTGACTGTTCATGATTAACTGTATCTACCGACAACTGCATTGCAAGCTCCGTGAACAGAATAATTATGCTTTCTCTCTACTTTCAGGAATGTCATCAGCCATCAGTTAACCCACAAGTAACATATTTAGGAGTTTCCAGCAGTCATTTCCCTGCACACCCCTTTCTGTGTCTGCACTCTGTATGCAGCTCTTGCTCTCAGTCTGTCTGGAAGCATACCTAATTATCATGTAAACTGACACTTCTTTATGTTTTTTTTCTGTGAAAAAGGCACTTATTTAAAAAATTCAAAAAGTATTTCAACATGTTTTGAGGAGTTTTTTTACAGTGGTGTACTCCAAGTTGTACTGAATTTAAATGTAGCTGTTTATGTCATGGAGGATTCTATTATCATGTAGTTTGAGGGTAATGGTTATCATGCTGGAGCTTACAGTGGAATTAGTTCTATTGCAGCAAAGAAATTCAGAAGTTTCAGCTTTTCAACAGAACTGAATAGAGATCTTATCTGAATCAACAGTTCATCCCACTTTTCCTAGGTTTCTAACACTATTAGGAACAAAGGTAAAATGACTCCTGCCCTCCCAAAAAAATAAAATTGAATACAATAGTTACAAATCTAAATTCATTGTAAAACATTTCAAGTTCAAGATATGTTTCCATTTTTTAATTTCCATCTATCTTATACAGAATCTATATTATTCTGCATGAAATGTTTGCGAAGTACCTAGGTTTGAATTCTTTCCAGATCTTAATATAGAGGAAGTATTCTTTTTATTGTATATTTGTGGAAATGTAATTTCATTAATAATAAGAAGATTCTATCAGATAAATTTGCTTGACAAATAGCCCTATTAAATTCTAGCTAAGTTTAAAAACGTAGCTCGCATTGTAGAAAGTAAGGCCTACGGCTATTAAATTAGCTCGTAAAGCAGGTCACTGCCAATCTGCAGGTTAGCAGCGAAGATATGCCTACGGGCTGAGCAACGCTGAACTTCGCGGCCTCAAATCCTTTGATCCGTCAAGCCCGTAGCCGCTACAATTCCAATCATGCTATTAAATTGCAACAAAGTCACTCGCGAGCAAGCCCGTAACACGCAAATGAAGCCCAAAGCACTACGAGTGCAGGGGAGGACTCGCAAGGGGGGTAAAGTCCAATACGTAGCACTTGTACTGTGGATAAAAACACACTACTGTACTAATATTAAAAGTGATGTTAGGTCTTAGAATTAATAGCACAACCTTCTCAAGCCCGCAAATCGGCCCAATAAAATACTTCATTTCATGTATATTTTATGTGTTAGATCGATCCCGGCAATCAATTTGTTAATACATAGAATATAAGATCTGCAGCTTTATTAATATTTCATTCATAACTTTTAATTGAAGCCCGTAGGACTTTGAAATCTGACCTCCATTTGTCTGTGACGCAAATGATGATGATCTCTGTTTCCATTGGCTCCATCTAAACCCGTAACTACAGGTTTGTTTAATTGATCAGCAGCAAAAAAGTCAGACGGCCAACAACTGGTTTACGGTTAGCGTCTTAAACTCATAACTCGCAGCCAGTTCTAATTTAATAGCACATTAACTCAGCCAAATTTCAAGCCCGCAGTTGCTGTGAGCTTCACGTTGCACTTGGGGCTGGAATTTAATAGGACCCATAGACAGTAAGTGCTCTGTGCAGAAGTTACAGAACATGCTATTTCTGGTGCTTTGATTCTTCATCAGACGATATGTTTAAAGCAGATATATCAAACAGAAATATAAGCAGAGCTCGACCACCTGTGCTTCTGTGATCTGATAAGCAAACCCAGCAATTAAGCCCTAAGGGAGACTTCTAAAATATTGCATTTTAATGCTATTTGCATGCATATAACATGTTAGTAGCTTTGCAGAAGATTAAAAGGTGTTTTTTGCATAATTTTGATTACATCTCCCAGTTCCATGGTTTTTAGAAATAATATAATATATAGATTGCTCTCTATATGTTATCATTGATAAGGTTTGTTTCATTAATTTTCCTACCAACATGTTTGCTCCCTTTATTATTTGTATATTACCAACAATAAATGTTTCTGCATTTTTTTTAGATATGGCATAATTTGGAGCACATTATGCCAAATTCACCATAGCAAAAAAATTAGATTGTGAATCTTTCCTTTATTCTGTAAATGTAATGCAATAGTTGTTCAAGCTTTCCCCACTATAAAGAAAAAAAACATCTCTTATACTTTAGTACACTCAAGACTTTATTGTAATATATGGACAGACAGACAAACAAATAGTCCCTGACTGGGGCCCTCATTCAATTGCAATTTGTCCAATTGAATAGGGGTCTAAATAAGCACATAACATATATTTTTTAAAGAGGATTTTAGTTAGTAAACATCTATCCAAAAGCAAGGTTTTCACTAACTAAAAACTTCTTTAAAAAATATATGTTATGTGCTTATTTAGACCCCTATTCAATTGGCCAAATCGCAATTGAATGAGGGCCTGGATCTGCAAACTGCAGCGTATGCCGACACAGACACTCTAGTGCTGGATGAAATCCAGAAACCTTCCATATCCCTTTAAGCAAAGTGACACTGATTTGAATCTGTTGCTTTATTCTGACTGGCTAAAAAATAAATATGCTTTAATGTAACCTAGTCACATTTGACTGTTATGTAAATCTTTGATATGGACAGTCTAGTTAGAAATGTTTGATATAGAGAATAAATAATATCTTATAAACACATATTTATTGCTGTGCAGACAATCACTGAAAACCACAAATTCAGTCAAGGAGAGCACAATGTCAACAAAATGAGCAACACAAACCAGTATACAAATAGTACATTGTTACAGGTGACCAGGTCACCCAGTGAATGTTCAGGGGTTCGGCACTAAGATCTGATCTCAGAACCCAGAGGTATTAGACGACTGTAGGAACTTGATTTGACAATGGCAACTAACCTGGTGATGGCACCATCGCTTGGTGGGCCTTGGTCACTTTTCTGTGTCCCTTGTTGAGTCATGGTGACAGACCAACACTTTCTGTGTCCCTTGGCAAGACTTGGCCCACAGGAGCTGCAAATATGTGGAAGCAGTCTACATCTAAGACAGCCCTCCAACAACAGGCAGAATGCAATGACCATATAAAGGACCTGAGATTCATAGATTGGCTGAGCCCACGCCTTGTAGTTGATAAAGGGGGAGTAAGGACACATGGTGAAAAATACAGCAAGTGCAGCCTGAACAGTACCAAACAAGTAGCAGAAGCTGACCTGCCAGAACACCCACATCACAGGGATATGGAAGGACCCAGAAGTGGCTCACTGTGTGCAGGTGCAGATGAAGGCACACACTGCCTAGACCTACCACGCAGCCTACTTAGCATGTGTTTCAGGCCAGGCCCAGGCTCTTCTTCAGATCTTTGTAATCTATACACGTTCTCAGTCCAAACAGAACACCGTTTGAACTAGTGGACACCCACATAAGAAGATGCTTCCTTTGATATATGTATTATTGGCATTCTGATTTCCTGTGTGGGTGTATTAGGGCATGTTGTACAATATCAGCTTTGATGTTTTCATTTGTTTGTAACATGGAATCAATCGTAGAGTGACTATTTCCTAAGATTATTGAACATGGTTCCAGGGAAAGGTCAATGGAAAAATTAAAACATGTTATTGATGAAATTCAGAACCAGAGTCAATGAATTCCAGTATTTCTACAACTTAGTTGTCCCA
Source organism: Discoglossus pictus (assembly GCA_027410445.1). Taxonomy (NCBI): domain Eukaryota; kingdom Metazoa; phylum Chordata; class Amphibia; order Anura; family Alytidae; genus Discoglossus; species Discoglossus pictus. The sequence goes on from CM050166.1 coordinate 168,780,829, forward strand.
CGTCAGTCTGACTGGGACAAGTAGTTTCCTGACATGACTAGGAGCAGTAGTAATTATCTCTGAAGGATACTCATCTTAGACCTTGGCTTTTAATACCGCAGTAGTACCAGAGAACTTCTTTGCTGTTGGTCTCGAAATCTATAAAGTAGGGGGCACTATACAACTACCATTTTTCAAGAGAAGCATGTTAGTGGCAGAATAATCTTCCCTGGAAAGGAAATTAAAGGTTCTCTGAATTTTGCTAGGAAGAGATCTAGTCCTTAGGCTAGATGTGAGTTATTTTCACAGAGGGGTGGAACCGAGTCCAGAACTTCCCCCATAAGGAAGGAGGTCATGTAGACAAACGTAGCCTGAAGTGTTGGGAATAGTTGCAGGGTGTAGAGACCACTACAGTAAGCATTTCTGAAGGAAGCCCCTGCAGGAAGCTGGGTCTCCACCATAACACATTGGTACCACAAGAAGGCCCATCATTGCATCTGTCTCAGTACCTGATGAACTTGAAATTGTAGGCACTGGAGCAGCTGGTATAGTAGTAGTGGAGACTTTATGCTGCTGCAGATTGTGATAAAGGCATCCACCACCTGTGATAGCTTTGTTTCAAAAGAAGCAAAAATGTTATCATGCTTAGTTGTTTGCAGTGCCCCCTGGTCCAATGACTGAAATGCCTGGATCAGGAGTGCTTGTAGTTGTTCCAACTTACAGTCCACATTGGCCCATATTAAATTCTAACAGTTACAGGGTGATTCAATTGATCAAGCCCACAGTTACCTGGCCGAAAACCTAAACCATAAACCATGCACCCGTAAGTAGCATTTAAGGGCGTGATCACGACCAATTAAGCAAGCCCGTAACTACCGATTTAGAAACAGCGAATATTAAGTAAAACATGGAGGTTAAATCACGATCAATTAGTGTTCGAAAGTCTGATGTGCGATCGGATTTGAAATCTAGAAATGTTGATATCTAAAAAAATCAATAAATATACTATTCTAGTCTATGCGAGTTCAATAATATGTATTAACACATTGATTGCCAAGATCTATGTAACACGGAAATTACATAAAAAAAAAAATGTATTGCAGATTTTTGTGCTTGAGACTTGTGCAATTAATTCTAATGTCTTATATCGCATTCCCTGTCTTTTAAAGTGCAGTGTTGATTTTTTATTTGCTTTTACAGTACTATGAACAAGTGGCTAACCCCCTTGCGAGGAGGAATTGTAGCAATTTAATAGCGATTTACTATTTTAGCGATTGCGGGCTTTACAGATCAAAGGCTTAGCTGGGTCAGAGTTATGATTTTGACAGCCATAGGGATTTTCAGCTTGTAACCTGCAGATCGATTGTGAGTAGCTAAGAGAGGCCAATTTAATAGCAGTAACTTTTGCGGGCTACATTACGGACTACAGTAACCACAGTTTGGACAATTTAATAGGGGCCATTGAGTAGTAACTTCAGATCCGTGGGCCTGTTGTAATGTCAGGATGACCAGGTTCACTCAGTGGATGTTTAAGGTTTCAGTGCTAGGGTCTGGTCTCCGAGACCCAGGGGTACCAGTCTTGTCTTTAGGAACTTGACTTGACAATGGCACCGAACTTGCTAGTGGCACTACTGTGTGCCTTGCGATGGCTTCGTTTCAGACAGACAATGTCATTTGTACGTTGATGCGGCTTGGTCACAGACAGACATTTTCTGAGTCCCTTGGCGTGGCTTGGTCGCAGACAGGCACTTTGTGTGTCCTTTGGCAAGGCTTGGTCACAGACACTTTCTTAGTCCCTTGGTGAGGCTTTGTCAGACAGACACTTTCTGTGTGCCTTGGCGAGGCTTGTCCCACAGAAGCTGCAAAGAAGTAGAAGCAGTCTACATCTATGGCAGCACTACAGCAACTCCAAAGGCCCTGGAACTCACTGACTGTCTGAAACCATGCCATGTAGCTGATAAAGGGAGGAGCACAGCACCAATCAAGCAGCAGAAGCCAGAACATCTACATCACAGGGATGTGGAAGAACCTAGAAATGGCTTTCTGTGTGGAAGTGCAAATGCAGATACACACTGCCTAGGCCTGTCCCATGGCCAGCATGTCAGGCCAGTCTTAGGCTTCACATGCCAGGTTCAGTATTATACTGTGGCTGCCATGCAGATGGCCATATCTGGTACTCCTCCTGACACATACTGTATCTAGAAATGAATGGCAATAAAAGAAAAAAATGCCTGTTTCCACCCAACAAATCCTTACACTTACATTATTTTTATGTTGTTCTATGCACATACCATTGTTTGTACACAGTGCTACAAAGTGTAACAATGCATATGACATAAGGTGTATAAGTGGGCCAGATAGGCTTGCTGTCGACTTGTAGCTTGATGAATTATTATTATTATTGTTTATTTATTTTGCCGCTATTCTGTAGGGGTACACATGGGTTATCAAGGTAAAATAATAGCAGCATTAACATGTTGCAAATACAGCTAACAATCTGACAGGGGACACATTACATCAGAAGAGATCCAACACTATACTAATGAACAAGAAGTGAGTAGATAAATGGTAGGATAGCAAGATGGCAGCAAGACAATTAGGATAATAGTTTAGTGCAAACAGCAACCCAGGTGGCTCCATAAAACAGAGATGGACAAGAAGAGGCCAGTGGCTTTGTGTGGCCCTCATACTCTTCATTACCAAATAATCACATTTTTTCCCAAAGTAATCCTAGCATTTGTGCTACACCTAGACCAAAAAAACTAAAAAACTTTGTGTCGCACTCAATGACCATACTTGTGGTTCTTTAAGTTAAATAGATTGCCTGTCACTGCACTGCTCTGCTACTAAAAGTCCCTTGGAGCAATATATAGAAATAGAGTAATTTAAAAATAGTTTGTGTACAAAACCAAAATGTGAAAATTTGTATTACAAGACACTTGGCTGTTACTCAAGTAAACACTTGCCATATGTTCTGGCTCTGGGTGTACAATTCACACAACACTCATACCATAGTAGACATTTTTATCATGCAATAAATTATACAACAGTAATAATATATAAACCAGTTTTGTTAAGTAATAGATTTCTATTTAAGCATATGGATTTCAATACTTACAGCCTTAATAAATTGCGATTCAGCTAATTTAAAAGGGCTCTATTTAAGCACAGAGCATATTTTTTTTACAGAAGTTTTTAGTTAGTGAAGACTAACTAAAAACTTCTGTAAAAAAAAATATACTGTGTGCTTAAATAGAGCCCTTTTAAATTAGCTGAATCGCAATTTATTAAGGCTGTTAGGGTTTTTCACAAGGTGGCACTAACTATTAAGTATGGATAATTGCTTCTTAAATTACCCATATAATGGTAACATATATATAATTTGTCTAAATATAACTTATTAATCCTTGCATAATATATTGCATTCATATTTATAATTTACTATAGCTTTCACAGATGTTTAAAATCATTATTTAAAACATCTATGGGATTATTTTATAATATGAGAAATCCAAGTTATCTGATTCCTATGGTGCAGGCAGAATCCCAGTGGATCCCCGCCTCATACCGAGTAGCTGGTCATTGGCAGAGAGGTCATAAACCACATACATTAGTTTTGTTAATATTTAACCCATTCCCTGCCATGGCAAGGGTTTTTGTTTATAGATAAATAGGGATAAGGAAGGATATTAGCGGCCCCATTAAATTCCCTCAACATGTAAAACCGTAGCCCTTAACGGAGCCCGGATGACTTACGGTTATTAAACTGGCCTCTTGAGAAGCTACCCACAAACCATCTGCAGGTTACAGGCAGAAAAAGCCTACGTGATTTTATGAATAACAACAAAAAACAAAGGATATAATTGGACATTTTACAAAGGAATTTTAAGAAAGGTGATTTTGCAGTTTCAAATATTCTGGAATATGCTGAAGCTGTAAGATTGACTAAAATTTTATCTTGGTGTAATACAAAAGACATGATAAAACATAACATAATTGAAAAAGATCTTACAGAATATCAAAAACTAGAGTACTTCATTTTGGAGTAAATATAAAGATAAAAAGGATGTAAACACCTTCCTCAATGATTTTCTGGGTAAAATTTGGTTCAATATAATATTAAATGTGGATTAGTAAGGTTTCCCTCTCAGCTATTGCCTATAATAACCCCAAATGAAGGACCTTTTAAACTTAGTAAAATTAACTGGGAGAGATGGAACCTTAAGAGGTTAGTAAACCTGTTCTCAAATTGAAAAAAACAACAACTTTCAAGTACTGAGGAGAGAAAACGGTCTCCCAGGAGAAAAATGGCTGGAATATAATGCTTTATTTAAAGTTTTGTCTAATAATGAGTATAACAACTAATAAGACCAATTACAAAATTTGAAATAGAAATTACAAGGGAAGGAAGGAAAAACAATATAACGCAAAAACTAAAAATATTAAAACATATGAAAGAAGTAAAAAAAAATATAAAAATTATTAAATGGGAGGAAGAATTGGGAGAGCAATGGAGCCACACTTCAATGTGTTATGCATAAAATAAACGTATTTTAAAGTTATCCAAAGATAGCACTTAGTACCAAGCCAAATCTCCAAATTTAGTAAAGGAAACTATATAGATCTTTGCTGGAGATGTGAATTTGAAACAGGTTCTTTTGAACACATATGGTGGAATGTGAAATTGTGCATAGTTTTTGGTCTTCATGTATAGATAATATGAAAAAGATTGTAAAGCATTGATTTTACACCTGAATTTGTGTTGTTCCACATGTTTCCAGATTATATGGGTTGTAAAGTTAAATACAACTTAGTTCATATCTTATGTGAAATGGCTGATCGCTTTTAAATTGGAAAAAAACTCTTCCCACATGGGGAGAAGTAAAAGATATAGAGCCTCATTCAATTAGGAGGCAGCAAGTTCCAAGATCTAGGCTGTATGTTTGCGGGCCTCCTTTGGGTTTGCAGTGCGCCATTGTATGTAGCATTTGCGATCTTGAACATGATCAATTAAGCAAGACTGTAAATCCTGATGCTGAAACAGCCAATAGAAAAGGAGCCAATAGAAAATGAGCCTTGGCCACCCTCTCCCAGGGCCTTGGGCCCAGGCATGAACGGAGGTAGTGGCTGAGGTAACAGCAGAGGTCCCAGCGCAAAGGGATGTGAGGTCCGTCAAGCACAGTTTTGACAACATCAGGGTCAAGGTGAGGAGGATGATAGGTGGCCAAGGACCTTCTGAGCCAGGTGCCCGGCGCTGGAGCTTCAGGCCTGGTGGCACAGCAGGACCTAGCCCCAATGTCAGGTGAATATCACATATACCAACATCCCGCCACATGTACATCACACACTACCCACATGTACATGATGACCAACAAGGAAACTGACATGTCAGCTCCATGGAATTAACAAGGGATAGATTGATGCATCATTAAATCCACCATAGGCTAGCCCAGGGGCGGCCCGTCCATTGGGGCATCAGGGCAAACGCCCCCCCAAATATTTTCTTCACCCTGCAATAAAAAACACACAACAATGTATTAGTATAACCCAAAAACAATTAAATATAAGGTGTACATCATCATTTCAAGTCTCAATAGTATTAAAATGAAGTAAAGTTAGTAAAGGGACACTGTCACTTTAAGATAACCCTTGCGCTACATTAACTAATGCTGTGTATCTATATAGCCCCCTGCCTGCACCCTGTGTGATCAAATTACACTAGTACTGTGTACACTAACCTTTAGACTCTTCTCTTCTCTTCAATGAGTCCTGGCCTGGCCCCCTGACCGTTAATGCATGCCGCCCACCATCACAGTGACGATATGCATGGGCGGTCATAAATGTATCAATTAATAACTGACAGTCTTCCATCATTGACCAATCAATGATGGAAGGCTGTCCAGTTACTAAGTGATCAATCTAAACCCACCCAGACCGTTAGCCCTGAGCGCCCGCCAGCAAATAGGGCCTTGAGTTATCATTTTGATTGACTGATACAGTCAATAAAACCACCAGTTGCCTGTCCCTTCCCCCTTTCTGTTTCCTGACCCTGGTCACGCTGAGACTGAGAGACCTCCCTGGCTGAATCTACTCACATCTGCTCTGCCTGCCTAACACAGTAAGTCTACCTGCCTGGCACCTGCCCTGCCCCTGCCCCTGGCCAAACCAAAACCCCTAGTAGCCCCTAATAAAAGTTAGTGGTGACCAGTTACCCCCACTATGTCTGCCTGGCCTGCCACCTACCCAGCCACCCGCCAACTACCACCGACGACCCTAGGCCTACAATGCCTGGTGCCAGTGCCACCCTCAGCCATCACCCCCATGTGGCCTGTGCCACCCCCGATCAGGCCTGCCCTATGCTATGCCATCATGCCACCGCCGGATTACCCCGTGATCGGGGTAGTCGGGTGGTGAGCGGGGTGGCACAGGCCCACAGGGGGGTGATCGGATCACCCCCTTGATGAGGCCTGTGCCACCCCTGATGACCTCCATGTCGCCGCCCTATGCCACCCCCGAGGCCCGATCAACACCACCCCGATGCGGCCTATGCTAGCACCGCCCGATTACCCCGATCACGGTGATCGGGGTATTCGGGCGGTGAGCGGGGTTAACCAGGCCACATGGGGGTGGATGTTCACCCCCATGAGGCCTGTGCCACCCCTGATCGTGGCCTACGCGGTCCGATGGGCGACCGATGGGCGCCTGAGCGTGACCGACCCCACCCTGAACCAAATACCTACCCCCCCTATTTTTATTCCATTTTTAGAAGTAACAGGCATGTATATGTGCCTGTCACTTTTAAAGATAAAATAAAAATAAGGGAAGGGAAAAAAAATACAGTAAACACATTAACACAGTATGTAAGACATTATTATACAAAAATAAACAGCTTTAAACAAACATTAATAAAAAATAAAATAAACAACAGCACATACTTACCTGTCAAATTGACCCCTCCAGCGTTGGCCTTCTGTCCTCTGGATATAGTCATGAAAAATAAATAATCCAATGTTGATTGAAGCCCATGTCAAATAATCCAATGTTGATTGAAGCCACTGGTCAAATAAAATAATCCAATGTTGATTGAAGCCAATGGTCAAATAATCCAATGTTGATTGAAGCCAATGGTCAAATAAAATAATCCAATGTTGATTGAAGCCACTGGTCAAATAATCCAATCTTGATTGAAGCCATTGTCCATTCATCCATTCTGGCCCATTGAAAGAGGCCTCCACAAAAAAAAAAAAACGCTCTAAAAAAAATTAAACAACAAACTAAAATAGCTCCTCCTACAAGGAGCCCCTCCCACGATTAATTGTTTTTTTCCCACGGTCTGCTATATATACAAATTTTTGAAGGACTCTGATTGGCTGAAATTTTTGATTGACATCGATTTCAACCAATGAGAGTCTTTAAAAAATTAGCAAATCAGCAAGCAGGTATGGAAGCCTGTAAGGGTAAAAAAGGTTAGTGTGAACTTGTTTGACCCTGTATGTATTATACATATTACAGGGCTATTTTATGTGATATACATGTTACAGGATAATATCCTGTAACATGTATAGCCAAAAAATAGCACTGTAATATGTATAAAAAATAATGTGTAATAGAAATGCATGAACAATATAATATAACAAGTAATAAAGAACATCAATTAATCAAATAATAAATATCAATTAATATATATTGTTGCATGTATATGTTTATGTATATTTATGTGTATTTTTTATGCGTATATATATATATATTTGGATATATATATATATATATATATATATATATATATATATAAAAATTGATATCAATATATCACAATAAATAAATATATATATATATATATATATATATATCAATTTGATATATATATATATATATATATATATTTATTTATTTATTGTGATATATTGATATCAATTTATATATATATATGAATATATATATATAAATATATATATATATATATCAATCAATATATCTATCAATCAATCAATATATATATATATATATATATATATATATTTATATATTATTTTTTTTTATTTTTTTTTACAATTTGGGCCTATATGGTCCCAATTTGTTATTTAGGGTTTTTAAGGTGCGGTTGGGGCCTATATGGTCAAAATTGGTTATTTAAGGTTTTTAAGGTGCGTTTGGGGCCTATATGGTCAAAATTGGTTATTTAAGTTTTTTAAGGTGCGGTTGGGGCCTATATGGTCAAAATTGGTTATTTAAGGTTTTTAAGGTGCGGTTGGGGCCTATATGGTCAAAATTGGTTATTTAAGGTTTTTAAGGTGCGGTTGGGGCCTATATGGTCAAAATTGGTTATTTAAGGTTTTTAAGGTGCGGTTGGGGTCTATATGGTCCCAATTTGTTATTTAGGGTTTTTAAGGTGCGGTTGGGGCCTATATGGTCCCAATTTGTTATTTAGGGTTTTTAAGGTGCGGTTGGGGCCTATATGGTCCCAATTTGTTATTTAGGGTTTTTAAGGTGCGGTTGGGGCCTATATGGTCCCAATTTGTTATTTAGGGTTTTTAAGGTGCGGTTGGGGCCTATATGGTCCCAATTTGTTATTTAGGGTTTTTAAGGTGCGGTTGGGCCCTATATGGTCCCAATTTGTTATTTAGGGTTTTTAAGGTGCGGTTGGGGCCTATATGGTCCCAATTTGTTATTTATGGTTTTTAAGGTGCGGTTGGGGCCTATATGGTCACACTTGCTCTTTTAAGGTTTTAAAAGTTACGGTTTGGGTCTTAAACGTTCTAATGTTTTTTTTTTTTGTTTTCTATCACTTCCCAGGTGCAAACTATCTGTGGAATCAGATTTGTTTGGACTCGTTGGTTGACTTACTGGACGTGAATACACCGAGAAGGAGAGTCAACTGTTGGTGAGTATATGGTCACACTTGGACTTTTAAGGTTTTTAAGGTGCAGTTGGGGCCTATATGGTCACACTTGGTCTTTTAAGGTTTTAAAAGTTACGGTTTCGGTTAATGTTTTTTTTGTAGTTTTCTATCACCCCCCAGGTGCAAACTATCTGTGAAAGCAGATTTGTTTGGACTCGTTGGTTGACTTACTGGACGTGAATACCCCGAGAAGGAGAGTCAACTGTAGGTGAGTATCATTGCTTTTAATTTTCTGTCCATGCGTATAGGTGCAAATTTGATGTTGATGTAGTCTTGTCACATGAGGGTTTGCAATCTGTAATGTATACCAATGAATTCAACACACTGTTATTTTAAAGTAATTTTGTGACATAATAGAAATTAATATACCGTGATCTCTTTCTTCTATTGGTATCAGAAATGAATACTATTGACTCTCTACTTGTGAAGCCTTTTGGCACCCTAACCTATGAGGAGAAGGTGGAAGTAAAACGGTTAGGAGCTGACCAACCAGAGATAAATCTGCAGCAAATCGCAAGAGATAGAGGGAAGCAATATGTCCGTAATTTCAATACTGAATGGTACAAGAAGAACGACTGGCTTTCTGGAAGCGTTTCTAGGAAGTCCTTATATTGTTTCCCATGCATCCTATTTGGTGGTGACGCTGCTTGGACCAAAACTGGAGTGACTGACGTCAAACATCTAGCTGATAAATTGGCGAAACAAAAAAGTTCTAAAGCTCACTTGGATAACAGGATCAAGTTTGAGATGCTTGGACAGGCGAACATTGCTGTTCAACTGGACCAAGGATACCAAGTCAGCATTCAAAAACACAACGAAGAAGTGGCTAAGAACCGGTACATCCTTTCCAAGATAATTGATTGTGTTCGCTTTTGTGGCGCTTTTGAACTGGCATTAAGAGGACACGACGAGAGTGAAACATCGCTAAATCCAGGAGTGTTTAGAGGCCTGGTGGATTTGGTTGGCAGTATCGATAGTGCAATGGAACAGCATTTGAAGACTGCAACTGTGTTTAAGGGCACGTCCAAAACCGTGCAGAATGAGCTACTGGACTGCATGCATGAAGTTATTAAGGAAGTGATTCACCAAGAGCTTAAGGAAGCCCAGTTTGTGGCAATCCAAGCGGATGAAACAACCGATATTTCCGCTAGGACACAGTGCGTTGTAGTCTATCGCTACGTTGACAAGAAGCATCAAGTGGTGGAAAGATTTGATGGCTTCACGGAAATGAAATCAACGGATGCAGACTCGATTGCTGCTGTTGTGCTGGAAACACTGAATACTGTTCTTCCAGAGCCAGAAGACAAGAAGAAACTCATAGCTCAAAGCTACGATGGTGCCAGTGTGATGTGTGGAGATCAAGGAGGAGTTCAAAGAAAAATAAAAGACGTGTACCCGAACGCACACTACGTCCATTGCTATGCTCACCAACTGAACCTAATAATGGAGAAAGCAGTTTCAAGGATTGGAAGAGTTCGAGTTTTTTTTTCCAACATAGGCGGCATACCATCTTTTTTTTCACGCTCTCCAAAAAGGACTGGAGTTCTGGATGAGGTAGTTGGTAGAAGACTTCCAAGAGGTGCACCAACACGATGGAACTTCAACGTTAGGACCGTGAACGTGATCTGCGAGAACAGAGATGCGCTACTTGAGTGTTTCCAGACAATTGAAGCATGCCTAAACTTTGATCCAACATCTATACGGGAAGCCGCAGGTTTCATTGGAATGCTGGAAGACAGGGAGTTCCTTTACTTCCTTAAATTATTTCATTTAATAATGCCACATGTAGACATCCTCTATAGTCAGCTTCAGAAGCGAGACACGGATACTGTTTATATCAAAAAAGTCACAGAAGACTTTGTCGCCAGCATCCAGAAAATCCGTCATTCTGTTGAAGAGATAGAAGCAAGTTTGCCGAGCGATGTAACAGTCAACAGACGGAGTGCGGAGATCTCAACCTTGAGACAACTTTCAAGAGAGGTATGTGACATAGTGGTGGTTCATGCAAAAGAATGTTTTTCATTTTCAAATCACCTAGTCAGTGCCAAACTTGTTCAAAGTGACTTGTATAAAACCCATGACACTTGCTTTCCAACCCAAGCTCTGGAAGACACCGTGCAAACATATCCAATACTGAAGAAGGAACAATTACGCACTGAGCTGTCACTTCTGTATGGGAAGACAGATTTTCATACTTGTACAAGTGCTGTTGCTCTGCACAAACTTTTCCATCAATTTAATCTGCAGAATGATTTCACAGAGACTGCAAAATTATTAAGAATCATGATTACAACACCGATGACCACTGCAGAATCAGAAAGATGCTTCTCCACATTGAAGAGGATAAAAACCTTTTTAAGAAGCACCATGTCCCTGGAGCGGTTGAATGCATTGGCGATGCTCTCAATGGAAAAGCAACTGATTTCCGAGATCCCAGACTTCAATGAAAAAACCATTGAGAAGTTTTCTTCTTTGAAAGATCGCTGTGCAAAATTAAAATACAAGTGATTGAAGCAAAGAAGAATGCATACCCCCAAGGTGTGCAAAGATAAACTGTGTTAAGCAGCACCACCTCACACTACCAAACATAACTAGTGGTAAGTAAAGTATGAACGGTGTGTGGTTGTGCATATGGAAGGAGCTATGAAAGGTGTGTGCATGGTCAGTAACAAGCCTTGGCGTGGTTTGAAGGAATTGGAGGCACTTCCAAGGGTAGCTGTCACTTGTGTACGGGAAGCAAGAATTCCATGTCTTTACAAGTGCTGTTGCTCTGCAGCAACTTTAGCATCAATTTAATCTACATAATTTAACAGAGTGAGTGAAGCTATAAGGAATCCTGCTTACAACAACGAAGACTACTAAAGAACCAGAAAGATGCTTCTCCACATTGAAGAGGATCAAAAAAGTAATTAAAAAGCACCATGGCCCTGTAGCGGTTAAATGCATTGGTTTGAAGGAATTGGAGGCACCTTCAAGGGTACGTAAAGTTCTCAGAAATGGCACCACCTCACTACCAAAAATAACTAGTGGTAAGTAAAGTATGAATGGTGTGTGGGTGTGCATATTGAAGGAGCTATGAAAGGTGTGTGAATGGTCAGTAACAATTGTTGAAGCCTTGGCGTGGCGTTACTGCTCATATGGTTATCCATATGCTAATTCAACGTGTTTGTTTGACATTGATTATTGTGTTGTCTAAACAGAAGTTAAATGTTGTTGTTTTCTTGAATCCCAAGATCCACTGGTTTGGGCCTATACAGTGCTGATTGGTCATCTAAGGTATGTTTAGGGCTTATGGTCACACTTGGTCTTCTAAGGTATGTTTGGGGCCTATATAGTTCCACTTGGTCTTCTAATGTATGTTTGGGGCCTATGGTCACACTTGGTCTTCTAAGGTATGTTTGATGCCTATATGGTCACACTTGGTCTTCTAAGGTATGTTTGATGCCTATATGGTCACACTTGGTCTTCTAAGATATGTTTGGGGCTTATATAGTCACACTTGGTCTTCTAAGGTATGTTTGGGGCCTATATAGTCACACTTGGTCTTCTAAGGTATGTTTGAGGCCTATATAGTTCCACTTGGTCTTCTAATGTATGTTTGGGGCCTATATAGTTCCACTTGGTCTTCTAATGTATGTTTGGGGCCTATATAGTTCCACTTGGTCTTCTAATGTATGTTTGGGGCCTATGGTCACACTTGGTCTTCTAAGGTATGTTTGAGGCCTATATGGTCACACTTGGTCTTCTAAGGCATGTTTGACGCCTATATGGTCACACTTGGTCTTCTAAGGTATGTTTGAGGCCTATATGGTCACACTTGGTCTTCTAAGGTATGTTTGGGGCCTATATGGTTCCACTTGGTCGTTTAATGTTTTTTAAGTATGGTTTTGTTCTTGAATGGTATGATTGATTTGCTTGTTTTCTTTCAACCCCAGGTGCAAACCCTATGTGGCTGCAGATTTGTTTCTACTCATTGGTCAACTTAATGAACTTGAATGCCCTGAGAAGAAGAGCCGACTAATGGTAGGTGTCACTCCTTTAATTTTTCTGTTAATACGTATAGGTGCAATTATGATATTGCTGTAGTCTTGTCACGTGAGTTTTTTCAATCTATATTGTATACCAATGAATTTAACACATTGTTACTTTACTTCTTGACATTTCTGCATTGCAGATCATGTATTTCAATGGGCTTTACAAGCATAAGGTCATTGGGCGGGGCTTATAAAGGTCATTATGACGTCAAGGAGAGGAGTTATAAAAATGGGTGTGGTTTGAAAAAGGGGGAGTGGCTATGTTTCGCCCTGTCGACCCTCCAACTTGAAAAGTCACCAGCCGCCACTGGGCTAGCCGTGACTGGAAATGGTGATTTGCGCCGCTTGAGAGTGGAGTATAGCGGTTGGAGTGGTATGGCAGCAAGCAGCTTATCGAAGCTGACTGCAGTATCCCCTCCGCCCCCTGCAATTCCTGGAGAGGGATACCTGATACCTGGGTGAGGAGAGCACTGCGTCAAGGAATCCAGGAGCGAGCCCAGAAGTCGGCCTAAGGAGGCGTCACTAGTCCAGCTGCAGGAGTCCCGAGGTCGAGTGCCGGAAAGGCGCCAAGCAGGCACCGTACAATGGTAAGACGGTAAGCATTCACTCGTATACCGGAGAGTGGTGAGAACAGTCGGCTAAAGATCTGTATAGCGCTGAGGCTAAGGGCGCAGGAGGCCTTGAGAGACGGACTGGCGGAAGAACTCAAACCATGAACCGCCTGGTGGACAAAGACGCAGATGCAGGGGGTGAGTGAAGATAGGGGAGACAAATGCAGCAGATCCATCTAAATTTTACAGAACCTTCCTGCTAGGATAAAAGGGATGAATAATAATGATGAGATCTACCTTGACTTTTATATTGTATATATTGACAACATGAAGGAAGGAAAAGGGTATAAGACAGAGGTTGTATAACTTTCAAACTCATTAATGGTATGGATTTGAATCTGTGGACCTTTCTACAATTTTCCGTTTGACTCTAATTGAAGGGTAAATACCCAAATATGGCCCAAAGATATGCTATGAGATTGAGTCTTTGATACCCCAAATAATTAAAGGCCTTGAGAATAGTAAATATGGTAATATGGCCTTAAAATATATATGAAACATACTTTTTGTGGGGAATACAGGACTATATAGAGGATATGTAATACAAATCTGTATATAGTGAATGAGAAATAAGAAAGTGGAAATGTAAAAGAGAATGCTATGAATGGATTAAAAGACCCCTAAAAAAAAAAAATATATATATATATATATAAAATTCTGGCTGGGTCTGGAGAAGATAAAGATAGAGGCCACAACCTGGTTTATATATGTTCTCTCCGATGCCTCCGATGGAGAATCAGGTGCTGTGTGCTTTTAAGGAGTATCCTAAAAATTGTAAAGGGACTTATGGATTAGGTAAACCCTAAAAGGATGATACAATCTAATACTAAGTAAACAGGACCCCTTTTCATCAAGTGTTGGGAAGCTGCAGCAAAAATAAGTTCAATATGCCATCAAGAGCAAAAAATAAGGATAAAAAGCCCAACCATCAAAAGTCAAGTACTATTTATCTACATAAAGATAAAGGAAAACCTCAGGAAATTTCCCTCCCAGTTTCCCCAGATATGGAACAAAATCTAAGTCATAGTATGGGAAGTTTAAATGAAAGTATCATCAGTAAGGAATCAATTTTACAAGAGGAAGAAATACTTACGGTTGCAAAAATGAAAACATTGCTACAAGAGTTTCCAACAAATTAAAAATCAAATCCTGGACAATGTAAAATAAATTAAAGCAATAAATATTAGAACATCAGAGGTAGAGACTAAACTGGAAAAAGTAATATTGGATTACGATATATTTCAAAAACAGAACTTAGTTTTGGAAGAGAAAGTTGCAATACTAAATAATAAAGTTTCTAATTTAGATGACAAAATTAGGAAAAATAACCTTCGTATTAGAGGAATTATGGAATACATTAAAGATGCTAGTCTTGAGGAATATTTTTCTAACTGATTCTCATCCTTGGTTCCAGGCTTCTCCCAAATAGAAAATAGGTTTGATTTCTTTTATAGGATTCCGATTCCTGTATTCATGAAAAATAAAATCTCTAGGGACGTAATTGTGAGGATCCATCATTTATCAATGAAAGATGCTATAATCAAAGCAAGCCTCCGGGCGGAAGTTTTCAAGATACCTTATGAAAATATAAAAATCTTTTCGGATATCTCAGCTTCCACATTAATTAAATGAAAGGAGTTCTCAAGTATCACGGAATCTTTAAGAAGAGAAACGTTGATATATAGGTGGACTATGCCAGTGGGACTCTCGATAAATAGAAATTCGAGATGGCACAAAATTAAAATAAAAGAAGGAGAAGATCTATTAAAAAGCTGGAATATTGTGATGGAGACGCAGCCATTTCCCCTGCAAAAACCAATACTACTAGCCCCAGAATGGCAACAAAAGTAATGATCTCAGGGAGAACTATTTATAGACCTTTTTTCTACAATAAGCTAATGTCTGGGCTATGATTTTTATACACTGTTATGGAATATTGGAAAGGAAGATACCAGGATCATAGAAATTGAATAGATTCTTTCTTCTCCTGTCTCTCTTCTCCCTCTTCCCTATCACTTTTGTTTTTTTTTGTTCTGCTGGGGGGGAGTGGGGGAAGCTAGGGCGGGGATAAGGGTGCACTTAAAAGGTTTTTGGTTGAGTAAAATATAGAAAGTAATAAGAAAAGGACAACTAACGTTAATATATTAGAGATTGAATAGCACTTTAAGGGTTTTGTATGTAAGATAAAAATTTGTAGAATATGGATATTAGTATGGTATTGCTTATGAAATTGCACTGAGTAAAAAGGGTAAAATACCCATAATGTAGACAGTAATAAGAAAAGGATAACTAATGTTAATATATTGACGAATGAATTGCACTTTAAGAGTTTGTAGTAGATTGATATTAGTATGTTATTGCACATCAAATTGCACTTTTGTACTTTTTGGATGAATAATATTTGATGGAAGAATATGACTTATAGATAGGCAATAGAGAAATCATAATGCATAAAATTACACTTTACAAATATTTTTAGGGAAAAACGAATATACAGGGGGGAGTAGGAAAGGGGTATGAGAAAATCGGAGAAGGTTTGAATTAATTAAAGAGGGCAATAACTAAGGGAGAAATCCCTAGATTTTAGATGTACCACTACCATCGAGTAACGACTACCATTTCAGAACATCGGGATAAGATATCCTAGTTGTAAGATTGTATTGAAGAACTAATACAATCAAAGGTTTGAAAGTTAGTATGAATGAGAAGGTGAATGAGAAGTCAGGAGCAAGATGGGAGATAATAGAGAGGATGAGAAGGAGGATACATCTAGAATCAGGATAAACAAGTAGATGTCTTTAAAGATAGCCTCCCACAATATTAATGGAATCAATTCTCCAATAAAAAGAAGGATCGCCTTCGCAGAGTATGATAAACTAAAAATGTTCTATGTTTACAAGAAACTCATTTGAAAATGTATGTACATTTGTTAAGAAATAGGAAGTATATACATAATATAAATTCTACATTTAGTAGTAAAGCTAGAGGTGTATCCATACTGCTTAGTAAAGGACTAGTGGTGAAAGATGAGTTTCAAAAAATTGATGGTCGATATATTATCTGGGTGGGATATATTAATAATAATCTATACACAATAGTCAATCTTTATGCTCCTAATCAAAAACAAGAGGACTTTATAAGATAAGGTAAGATGATAATTTGTGGAGATTTCAACCTGGTGATAGATCCTGTGAAAGATAAATCACATAGACTTGAGGGTAATTAAGAGTACCCTAAAATATATGGCTCAAAGAAAATAAGGGAACTGCTAATAGACATGAATATATTTGATTCATGGAGAATAGGATTCCTCTTAAGAGATTATACTTGCTTCTCAAAGAGATTTAATTCTTATTCAAGAATAGATTATATTTTGGGAGATGAATCCATATTAAATAATGTAATAAATATAAATATAGGTACAAGTGCTATATCAGACCATGCCCCTGTAGTACTAATACTTAAAACAACTGAAGTCCAGGATAAATGTAATAATTGGAAAATGGAATCAATATTGCTAAAAGATAATATAAAAGCAGATGAAATTAAGAAACTCCTAATAGAATATCTGTATATAAATACAAGATAAGTATTATCGGCGTTGATTCCCTGGTGCTCAATAAATAAATAAATAAACAAAAATAAAAATTAAATCCACCATTACCAGGGAGACGGTGGCTGGCCACGGGGGAATGGGGTCCTGTGGCTAGGCTGAGGATGACCTAGGTGCTGTGCAGATGTTTGTGCCTTCTCGACAGCACTCCTCAGTGACATTCTATTGGTCCAAATGTTAACCTAATCTAGCCTGGCTACAGAGTCTTGGATCTTGGCCTATGTGATGGTTGTATTTTGTATGTAGATGTTTACCTCCCATCACATGGTCCATGATCCTCTTCTCTATGGATGTATCTCTCCCACTATCGCAAGCCCTTAGACTGGTGTCTCCATGCCTATTGTATGTAATTACCCCTACCAAGAATACAGCAGTGGAACAGGGAAAACAATGGGTAATTCTCTTAGACTTGCAGGAATCCATGATAACATGAGCTATTGATGGTTGATTGATGGTCATTGAGGAATACTGTTGGGAAGAGATGCTGCAGTCCCTATCTTTTGTAGGTGTTTTCTTTCTTCTTTTTTTTTGTTTGTTTTAGGTACAATTCAGGTCCATGAAGGCATCTTCTGCATCTGCAAGCATTGTGAAGGAAATGTTTCTGGTTTAAGGTTGTCACAGTCCCTCTCAGGTAGACATTCCTTCAATGACAGCCCCCTTCAAATTTATCTCCCACAATTTTAAAGCAGCTATGGTGGAGGACTTGCAAAGTCTCACAATAGCATGTTAATGACAGCCAGCATTAATATATCCACTAGTGAAGCATGTGATCCTTACCTCAGTATCAGTCTGTGAACAGACCCATGGGTTTGTAAGTAACATTGAATCTGGCTGTTGACCTTTGTGTCCTCTCCGTATTGATGGGTATTTTCCCCTATTGCTGATATCATGTTTATCCTTTAATGTGTGCTAACTGCTGTATATCTGATGAATGTGATATCAATGTTGATGAACTGTATTATATTGCGAAGGTGATAGTAGACCTTGACCGATGACGCTGGTCACAGCTAAGCATTTATTGTGAGATGACACATTATTTTTAATGGTCATGGCCAGAGAACTAGCTAATAGTTAGTAATGCTTGCAGATGGGAATCAGGTGAGTTGGTATATTGTTACAGTTACAGTAATTAGAACTGTACTATACATGCATGTTGTTGTTTTTTTTTTATCCTCCACCTTTTATTTTTGACCACTTATTTTCAGATGTTTTTTTGTGTGAAACTGGATTGCATTACACAGTCCAGAGGTTTAAGCATCTGTTTCATTGAGCAGATCTAGACAAATTGTAAGTGCTATGCACATTAATGGTTTCTTCAATTTAAATTGAGTGATTTCTGATGATCCTTTTTTTCATCAGATTTTGTTTGCAGTGGTGTAGTGACCACATGTGACCCTGGTAGGTCCTATGCATTATGCTTATTCTAGACTATGGCATTACCCCCTTCAGGTATCCCCTTTTTCCTACAAGCCTCTTGTTCCCTCGGGACACACCCACAAAACACCAATGATATTAATGCACAGTCTTGTCCATTTCTGATTGTGCTCTGTGTATGAAATAAAGCTTTGTTATACCCTTCTCACTGTGGCAGTGTGTTTTCAATGTTTGGGGTTTTGTCACATTACTTAATTTGTAAACTAATGTGCCCTAGTTACTATGCAATAGATTAATACATAACATAACAACAACGATAATAATAATAATAATAATAGTAATAATATCATTAGATATCATATAATAATTTATATCATATATAATAATAAAGGGTTAATACACATGTAAAGTCTAATTTGTGATACTGTGGAGTATCAACATTCCACAGAAGGCCTGATAACAATATGACAATGTAAATTCATTCATAGCAAATCACTTTATGGAAGGTCACCAAATGATAATGGGTATACATCTTGGCACATGGCCACTAGCAATGGCGTGGGACTTTCCAGGATGGTCCTAGCGTAGATTATCCCTGATGGAGGTGAGTTGGCTGTTGCTCCATGTGCCTCTGCACAGTCTCCATGTGTTTTTGTGGCCCTTCCTGATGGGTGTAGATTAGTGTGGTGTATGTTCCCCTGGTCCCTTCAGGATTGCTAAGTGGTGGTTGTGATGGGCCTTGTGTACCTGAATACAGCTGTGAGCTATACCTTGTAGGGCCACTGTAGGTGGGCAGGTCATAGCAGAGAGGTCAGACAAATCACAATCCACTAGAGAAGGAACTGGCAACCCACTCCAGTATCTTTGGTAATCCTTGTGGATATGCACAGACAGGGACATTAGTAAGTTTGCTGCAGTCCATAGGGTCACAGAGAGTTGGACACAACTGAGGGACATGAACAACCATATGTAAAATGTTCCCCTGGTACTTGATATATTCCATGTGGCGGTGTAATGTGGCCACTATTTGTTTTACCAAAGTAGATGTGATGAGTGAGATGTATATAAAATTATCTTTGTATTTTTAGGGTCAACATTAGAGCCTTTGTGACAGAGAAAGGGTTAATATGTAGTTTCCATGTATTTGTGTTGCAATTTAATGAAGTAGTGTGTCTTTAATAGCTTTCAGCATCTTGCAGCATGACTTTTTATATTGGCATGTGCATGACCATTACAACCTGTAAGAAAAATTAAATTACATTTTTTGCAATAGTTGATAGTTGGGTGTTGTTGTGCATATAATCAGCGCTACTGAATATGTGGGCGCATTATAAATAAACTATAATAATATAATTGTAATGCCTTCAATTGCTTTCCCCATATTTTAAAGTGCATTGGTGTCTTTTTTTTGTAATTTGCATTGTTCCTAACTAGTCTGTAAACGCTTTGCTGTTCCTATTTGGAAGCCTTAATCTTTGGGCCTCCGTTTGCTGTTTGCGGGCTTGACTGCAGATGCAGTCTTGATCGATTTTTGCAATTGAATAGCGATTTGCGATTTTAGTGATCGGAACTCTTGCGCCCGTGAAAGATCAAAGGCTTCAAGAGGCTGTAAGTTCTGGGTTTAGCAATGGCAACGTTTTTCAAGCCCGTAACCCGTTCGAAGCCTGCAAAAAAACGCCAATTGAATAGCAAATTAACTTGCAGCCTCACTTACGGGCTACAGTAACTTACGATAGCTAAATTGAATAGTTTATATATAAAATGATTAAGAAGAACCAGTTTTAGTACAAAGAAAGACATTAACTTGATTTCAGTGTATGGATAGCAAAAGTTATAGAATAGAGTGTCTCTGACGTTTCAGGTCTCTGTTATAAATGTAATGAAATCAAGTTCAAGTGAAACGTGAACACAAGTATTTAGGCAATCTAAACTTTCAACAGTGTAGTACTTTACTGCCAAACCAAAGAAAAACAGCTAATAAATATTTCATGAAGCGGCCATTGATTAAAAAATTATAACTCATCAGAATCTGGAAAGAAAAGTGTATAAAGTTCATGCTGAGTATAAATCTTTCTAATTATTTTAAAAAACAAGGTATTCTACTCTTGCTGCTTTTGTTCCAAAAAAATGTCCATTCACCAATGGGGAGAATGTTGCAATGTAATTAATGTTAGCATTATAAAAATGGTTTTGGAGAACTCTTATTAATCATTGCATTTGCTAATTATGTTGGACAGAAGAAGTGCTGGCTGTTAATTTTCAGGCTCAGCTGGATGGCTTCCGAAGACATATGGAGTATTTTGTAGGACAGTTATTTCATTTTTGTTGGGTAATAAACATAAAATGCAAGTCCTTAGTATTTTTGTTTGCATAGCTATCATACAAATAATGAGATAAAAACAGAAACTATGACACTGCTTCTAGGGTATGATGCGTCATTTGACACATAAATGGTATAATAAAGAGGATAATAATATTTATTTCAGTAATAACTGAATTGAGGAACCACTTGTCATTACAATCATTTGTCACCACATTTAAGGATCACCAACAAGAATTTATACTTTAACAAAAGCCTAGTCAATTTAATGTATACAATATGTACATGAAACTTAAAGGATCACTGAAGTTACCACATGCAATCTGCACCATCAGCTAGAAGGTGGAAAATCACACTGAAAAGCGTTTTTCATTTTCCAAGTTGATCAACAATTGACTTAGACATTGTCATTTTACTTTGTATAGCCCTTGCAGCAACTCTCTGTCAGTCATTCCACTGGCTTCCCAGAATAAAAATTGTAATCCTGACCCTAATATATAAAGTCATTAACAGTCCCCGTATATCATGTAATCCGGGGTGATGCCGACCTGACTGAGTCGGCAGAAATTTGTGTCCGGAGCGTCCTGATGACGCAGTAGCCCCTCACTGAGCCTCCCGATTCTCTCCCAGTGTGTAGCATGCAAATACCACACAATACTAGCAAACACAACAAATTCTTAATGAATACAGAATACTAAGCACGATACTACCCCCAGCCAAATTGGTGAATCAAATTACCATACAGAAAAGTTAAACCATTATAATGTGAAGGCTGTATAGGAAAATCTCAAGTGATGTACGCACTAGCGGCTGGTGGACTTTCAAGTTGGAGGGGAAACAGAGCGAGACTTGGCTCCTCCCCTTACACAGACCCCACCCATTTTTAAACTCCTTCCCTGTTGTCATATTGACCTTTATATGCCCTGCCCAATTACCGTATACGTGCCCCGCCCATTGAACTAGACTCCACCTACTGATTTTTTAGTACTGTTTATAAATTCTAGAATCTTGGGATTCAGGCAAATAATAACAAGTCTCTTCTGCAGTAATGACACTCACCAACAGTTAACTCTACTTCTCAGGGTGTCTTCAAGTGTAGTAGTCCAAAATAGTCTGCAGCCGCAGAGTGTTTGGACCTGGGCGTGCTATAAAACAAGCAAACAATTTAGAGAGTGCAAGACCACAACTGTACTTAAAAGCACTTATGAAACCAAGCAAGACTAGGCCCCAATCATACGTAAAAAAACAATATTATAAAAAGCGGGACTATATAGGCCACAACCGGACCTTAAAAACCCACATTATACCAAGCAGGACTATATAGGCCAAAAGTGTACAAAAAAAAAAACTTAAAATGCCAAGCAGGACTATATAGGCCCCAACTGGACCTTAAAAATCCACATTACACCAATTAAGACTATATAGGCCTAAACTCTAAACTATACCTAAAAAAAAAAACATAAAATAGCAATCTGGACTCTATAGGCCCAAACGGGAACTTACAAACCCACATTGCACAAAGAGGGACCATGTAGGCCCAAACCAGACCTTAAAAACCCACATTACACCAAGCGGGCCATATAGGCCCCAACCGGACCTTTAAAACCTTAAAAATACCAAGCAGGACCATATAGGCCCCAGCCAGACCTTAAAAACCCACATTACACCTAGAAGGATCATAAAGGCCCCAACCTGACCTTAAAAACCCATATTACACCAAGGGGGACCATATAGGCCCCAATCGTACCTTTAAAACCTTAAAATACCAAGTGGGAATACATAGGCCCAAACCAGACCTTTAAAACCTTAAAATACCAAGCGGGACTATATAGGCCCAAACCGGACCTTAAAAACCCACATTATACCCAGCGGGACCATACAGGCCCCAACCGGAACTTAAAAACCCACATTACACCAAGAGAGACTATATAGGCCCAAAGCGGACCTCAAAACCCACATTACACCAAGCGTACCTTTAAAACCTTAAAATACCAAGCGGGACCATATAGGCCCCAACTGGACCTTAAAACCCCACATTATACCAAGCAGGACTATATAGGCCAAAAGTGTACAAAAAAAAAAACTTAAAATGCCAAGCAGGACTATACAGGGAGTGCAGAATTATTAGGCAAATGAGTATTTTGACCACATCATCCTCTTTATGCATGTTGTCTTACTCCAAGCTGTATAGGCTCGAAAGCCTACTACCAATTAAGCATATTAGGTGATGTGCATCTCTGTAATGAGAAGGGGTGTGGTCTAATGACATCAACACCCTATATCAGGTGTGCATAATTATTAGGCAACTTCCTTTCCTTTGGCAAAATGGGTCAAAAGAAGGACTTGACAGGCTCAGAAAAGTCAAAAATAGTGAGATATCTTGCAGAGGGATGCAGCACTCTTAAAATTGCAAAGCTTCTGAAGCGTGATCATCGAACAATCAAGCGTTTCATTCAAAATAGTCAACAGGGTCGCAAGAAGCGTGTGGAAAAACCAAGGCGCAAAATAACTGCCCATGAACTGAGAAAAGTCAAGCGTGCAGCTGCCACGATGCCACTTGCCACCAGTTTGGCCTTATTTCAGAGCTGCAACATCACTGGAGTGCCCAAAAGCACAAGGTGTGCAATACTCAGAGACATGGCCAAGGTAAGAAAGGCTGAAAGACGACCACCACTGAACAAGACACACAAGCTGAAACGTCAAGACTGGGCCAAGAAATATCTCAAGACAGATTTTTCTAAGGTTTTATGGACTGATGAAATGAGAGTGAGTCTTGATGGGCCAGATGGATGGGCCCGTGGCTGGATTGGTAAAGGGCAGAGAGCTCCAGTCCGACTCAAACGCCAGCAAGGTGGAGGTTGAATACTGGTTTGGGCTGGTATCATCAAAGATGAGCTTGTGGGGCCTTTTCGGGTTGAGGATGGAGTCAAGCTCAACTCCCAGTCCTACTGCCAGTTCCTGGAAGACACCTTCTTCAAGCAGTGGTACAGGAAGAAGTCTGCATCCTTCAAGAAAAACATGATTTTAATGCAGGACAATGCTCCATCACACGCGTCCAAATACTCCACAGCGTGGCTGGCAAGAAAGGGTATAAAAGAAGAAAATCTAATGACATGGCCTCCTTGTTCACCTGATCTGAACCCCATTGAGAACCTGTGGTCCATCATCAAATGTGAGATTTACAAGGAGGGAAAACAGTACACCTCTCTGAACAGTGTCTGGGAGGATGTGGTTGCTGCTGCACGCAATGTTGATGGTGAACAGATCAAAACACTGCAGAATCCATGGATGGCAGGCTTTTGAGTGTCCTTGCAAAGAAAGGTGGCTATATTGGTCACTGATTTGTTTTTGTTTTGTTTTTTAATGTCAGAAATGTATATTTGTGAATGTTGAGATGTTATATTGGTTTCACTGGTAAAAATAAATAATTGAAATGGGTATATATTTGTTTTTTGTTAAGTTGCCTAATAATTATGCACAGTAATAGTCACCTGCACACACAGATATCCCCCTATAATAGCTAAAACTAAAAACAAACTAAAAACTACTTCCAAAAATATTCAGCTTTGATATTAATGAGTTTTTTGGGTTCATTGAGAACATGGTTGCTGTTCAATAATAAAATTAATCCTCAAAAATACAACTTGCCTAATAATTCTGCACTCCCTGTATAGGCCCCAACTGGACCTTAAAAATCCACATTACACTAATTAAGACTATATAGGCCTAAACTCTAAACTATACCTAAAAAAAAAACATAAAATAGCAATCTGGACTCTATAGGCCCAAACGGGAACTTAAAAACCCACATTGCACAAAGAGGGACCATGTAGGCCCAAACCAGACCTTAAAATCCCACATTACACCAAGCGGGCCATATAGGCCCCAACCGGACCTTTAAAACCTTAAAAATACCAAGCAGGACCATATAGGCCCCAGCCAGACCTTAAAAACCCACATTACACCTAGAAGGATCATAAAGGCCCCAACCTGACCTTAAAAACCCATATTACACCAAGCGGGACCATATAGGCCCCAATCGTACCTTTAAAACCTTAAAATACCAAGTGGGAATACATAGGCCCAAACCAGACCTTTAAAACCTTAAAATACCAAGCAGGACTATATAGGCCCAAACCGGACCTTAAAAACCCACATTACACCAAGCGGGACCATACAGGCCCCAACCGGACCTTAAAAACCCACATTACACCAAGAGAGACTATATAAGCCCAAAGCGGACCTCAAAACCCACATTACACCAAGCGTACCTTTAAAACCTTAAAATACCAAGCGGGACCATATAGGCCCCAACTGGACCTTAAAACCCCACATTACACCAAGCCAGACCATATAAGCCCCAACCGGAACTTTTAAAACCTTAAAAAGACAAAGCAAGACCATATAGGCCCCAACCGGACCTTAAAAACCCATATTATACCAAGCGAGACCATATAGGCCCCAACCTGACTTTAAAAACCCACATTACACCAAGCGGGACAATATAGGCCCCAATAGTAACTTTAAAACCTTAAAATAACAAGCGGGACTACATAGGCCCAAACCAGACCTTTACAACTTTAAAATACCAAAGCGGGACTATATAGGCCCAAAACGGACCTTAAAACCCCACATTAAACCAAACGGGATCATATAGGCCCTTACCTGATCTTAAAAACCCACCAAGCGGGGTTACCAAGCGGGGCCATATAGGCCTTAATCGTACCTTTAAAACCTTAAAATACCAAGTCGGACTACATAGGCCCAAACCAGACCTTTCAAACCTTAAAATACCAAGCAGGACCATATAGGCCCCAACCGGACCTTAAAAACCCACATTACACCCAGCGGGACCATATAGGCCCCAACCGGACCTTAAAACCCCACATTACCGCAAGCGGAACCATATAGGCCCAAACTGGACCTTAAAAACCCACATTACACCAAACAGGACTATAGAGGCCACAACAGGACTTTTAAAACCCACATTACACCAATCATGACCATATAGGCCCTAACCTGACCTTAAAAACCCACATTACACCAAGCAGGACTATATAGGCCCCTACCAGACCTTTAAAGCCCACATTACACCAATCGGGACCATATAGGCCCAAACCGGACCTTAAAAACCCACATTACACCAAGCGTGACCATTGCAAGCCTCTCCCTCCCTACTTTACTGGCCTTGAGATAAACTCCTTTGGCGCTCATCACATGCCTTTCAATGAGCATCTTTGGCACTCATTGTGAGCCTCTCCCCCCCTCTACCTCCCCCACCTCTACTTTAGTGGCCTTGCGATGAGCGCTTTTGTCGCTCATCACGCGCCTCGCAATGTGCGCCTTTGGCACTCATTGCAAGCCTCTCCCCCCTACCTCTGTGTCTTGTCCCCCCTCCTCTGTGACTCTTCCCCCCCTCTCCCCCTCCTCTGTGTCTCATCCCCCGTCTCTTACCCCCTCTTTGTTTCTCCCCCATATCTCTCCCCTGTGTCTCTTCCCCCCTCTGTGTCTCTCCCCCCATCTCCCTCCCCTGTGTCTCTTCCCCCCTCTGCGTCTCTCCCCCCATCTCCCTCTCCTGTGTCTCTCTCCCCCCTCTGTGTCTTATCTCCCCTTTCTCTCCCCTTCTCCCTCCCCTGTGTCTCTCCCCCCCTCTTTGTCTCTCCCCCCATATCTCTCCCCTGTGTCTCTTTCCCCCTCTGTCTCTTTCCCCCCATATCTCTCCCCTGTGTCTCTTTCCCCCTCTGTGTCTCTCCCCCCATATCCCTCCCCTGTGTCTCTTTCCCCCCCGTGTCTCTCCCTCATCTCCCTCTCCTGTGTGTCTCTCCCCCCTCCTCTCCCTCCTCTGCGTCTTTAGTAATACCATTTAGTGAACAAGAGAAGCCCACACCATACAGAGTACAACATTAATACATACACAGATATATTGCTGGTGGTGCAGTGGGTTAGTGCTCTGTGTGTCCACAGCTATTGACCTGGGTTTTAATCCAAGTCAGTTCCACTGGAGAAGGAACTGACAACTCACTCCAGTGTCACTGCCTGTACAAACTTACTTGGTTGATAAGATTAGCAGGGGAGAATCCAGTCAGTAAAAAGAGTGGGAACAGAGAGGGGAGTATTTGAGATAATTGGCTTTACATAAAGCCTTCCTGATGTCATATCATAACAATAACCACTATAGGCTTGGGGAGGTTCATAGCAATCAGACAGCCTGCAACACTGATTGGCTGATGCTGACAGTCAGCCAAATTGATACAAATGTAGCAGAGTCAATTAAAATTAACTGGAGCATTATAGCCTGACTCTCACACAGTGATATGATCTTGCAGTGCAGAACTAGAGAGAGAGACCAGGCAAGGGGGAAGACACACAAAGGGTTACTTTAAAGGGATAGATGCATATTTTTAACAAAAACAAAGACCTATATTAACCCTTTGAAAATATCAAGTGGGATTAGTCCCAGTGTGTTGTATTACAACAAGAGATAACAATTATATGAAATAGACACAAAAAGACAATTGGGAAAGTATACTTAATAACAAATCTTGCTACAATTAGTTTCTAAACTTATTAAAATGCAGACTTGTAATAGTCTATTAACATATGAAATATAACACCATCACAACTTTGAGTGCTGAAGATATAGCTTTACAGCCTTATTAAATTGTGATTCTGCAAATTTAAAAAGGCTCTATATAAGCACAGAGCATATTTTTTACAAAAGTTTTTAGTTAGTGAACTTCTATCCAAAAGCAAGGTCTTCACTAACTAAAAACTTCTGTAAAAAAAATATGCTCTGTGCTTATATAGAGCCCTTTTAAGTTTGCAGAATCACAATTTAATAAGGCTGTTGTACCTAGTAACCTGGGGGTTTATATCCATGAATAGAACTTGAAGAAATATCTAAATTACCTGAGAAATATATGCTATGAGAGGACACCATTTAACTTTAACAACCAGGGAATATATTTTCAAATAAAGGGAACTACAAAAAGTCATCAGATTTTATTGATATTAATCGACGATATTATAATTTTATTATTTTTTCCTTTTTATTCACAAACCATTAAAGGGTTAAGTTTTAAAAATGAATACCTTAAGGGAATTGCTAAAAGGTCTTTCTATTTTGACCGGTCTATCGGTCAAATTTGGTTAATTTCAATAATTACATACCTAGGATTAAAATTCCTAAAAAAATAGGCAAACACAAAAATTGGTATAAACAAACATTGTCTCATATTAATATCTTAATATACCTTGAATTCATTTCAGATGTTTTAAGGATGGTACATACTAAATAGTGTTAAGTTTAAGAAATCTCAAATACATTATTTTACAATTTAATTGAGAAGTCAGAGTCCAGCAATATACCAGTTACATAAGAAATCATGTTTTCCATTACAACACATTTTAGAATTTTTGCCTAAATCCAAATAACACATCTTTATAAAATGTGAAAGAATCTACAGGTAAGACTTGTCAAAATGTATTTCCTGTGGAATAATGAACTGCTGAGCACACCCTAGGCTAATTTCCATAGGAAGGTTTTGCAATAATTATAACCACAGTTATACTTAAACAACTGTTCAGCAATATTAAGGAGAACACATCCCTATTGTCATAGTATGCCAATAATAAATCATAGGTTGCTCTAATAGTTGCGACTGTATTAAAAGATAACACATCCTAAGTAAATACATCCTAAGTATTTGGCTTGATTCTGACCTTACAATAGTAGTGAGTTGTCAACAGCAGACCGTTGGCCAACATTCTTGACTTGCTGCCATATGTATGCTTTGGTTGGGTAATACATGAGCTATCAGTGACATAAATTATTTATACATTATGAAATGATCTGAGCATGGCTTATATCTAGGCTATTAAGCCATTTGATGCATGTATTTTAGTACTGACTGACATGTGAACCCCCATTCAAATATTCTGTACAATACCAAAAGAAAATTTGCCATGGCAATATATATATATATATATATATATATAAAGAAAACATCACGTAAAATTGATCTTATAGTGTGCTCAGATGTTCATTATAATAACACACATTTCTAAAAAAGGTTCTAAAGGAGAGCATACTATAACTATAGAATTTCACTGACACTTTTAAGACACTTAATAATAAAAAAAATGTAAAACTGAATCAGTAAAAAAATCTAAACATTATATATAACTAGCGACTTGCCTGTCAAAAATGACGGGGCAATACAATTTGAAACCATGGGAGTGCTGTTTGCCACACAATGTAAAGCTTTTGCTCTTCTGAGGACCTTCGGCGCTCATTGCGAGCCTCTCCCCTGGTGTACTTTAAGTTTCCTGCTTTGCAACGCTCATCTTCTTCGCTCATCGCAAAGCCAGATATATAAGTACATTGTAAAATA
The DNA here is from genome assembly GCA_027410445.1 of Discoglossus pictus. Classification (NCBI taxonomy): domain Eukaryota; kingdom Metazoa; phylum Chordata; class Amphibia; order Anura; family Alytidae; genus Discoglossus; species Discoglossus pictus. Next base: position 168,810,052 of record CM050166.1, read on the forward strand.
TAAAATGTATTTAGTACAGTGAATTAATACATTCATATGAATTAATAAATCAACAGACTTTATCTATTTATATTTAATATGCAGCAATCAATATCCCGAAGAGCTAACAATCTCTTTGGATTTTCCTGTATCTGAAAAAGTACATTTGGACTGTGATCAGCTGAGGAGAAAGTGTCAGCAATGTGCCAAGTGTGCAGTGTAAATAGGCTGCGTACGCAAGGCCAAACCGTTTGTTTAGGCGTGTAAATCACCATTTTGGAATAGTAATGTTATTATTTGCTATTAGTGTTGCAAGAATTTTCCATCCTTCCTAATAGTGTATTTTTCTACCTTGTACGTCCCTGTCAAAGTCGTATGTCCCTCGCTGTTTTTTGCGCGATTCAGGGTCGTGTAGCCTCGTTTTAATTTTTTTTCAGGCGCCATTTTTTTTCTCCGTTAGACAATTTTCGAGTGCCAAAACTCGGCAAATCCAGGTTAAATTTGCGTGCAACCTCACTGCCGGGCGTCCTCTCGTGCTGTGTGTTAGTCCCGCGTTCCTCAACTGCTTGCAGCCTAATACAAACCCGCGTTTCCTAACTACTTGGAGTCTAAGTCCTGCATGTTTCAATGCCTCAACTGTTTGCCTCTCTTTGAGAGGCACCTTCGGCACACATCAACTAAATGCTCCGAGCTCGGAAGGCTTCTATGCGTTAACATCTTGCCTAGCTTTGTGAGGCACGCAAACGTGACAACGAATCGCAGTTTGACAATTATAATATGTGATGTATGCCATGCTTGTAGCATACCAAGGTACAAGCTGTGCAATACCTTACAGACTGATGCCCTCAGCCTTATAGGATAGGTGTATTGTGCCAGGGGAAAGGGGCCCCCTGAGATATGGGTTAACATTGGGGACATTGTGATTTGTGTGTTATTCCTTGTTATGCCTGTTAAAAGCATAGGATAGTGGAAATTGCCTGGGTACCACTAGGCCCTACTATGGTACCCATTTTTATAGTTTGGGAGTGCATAAGAACATGATAGGAGTAGTGGTATGTATGTCAGGGGAAGTCTTGCCTCCATACTCAACTAAGAACCAGTTGAGGAGTCTTCTGAGAACTGGCGTCATCAGTATAAAGTATCTGACCTCTTTGTCGCTCTGCTTTAATGGGTTTACAACAGCTTAATAGTGTCCCAGTAAAGAGATACTAGAAGTATTTGCCACTTGAGTTCCAATATTATTATAAGCTGCCTATAAATGGTGCGGTCAAATAAAAAAGATAACTGACTGAGTTATGAGAGTTAGATATACTCCTGGTTTATGTATTTGTTGCATATTTATATGACTTTATTAGATTATGTTAAGAAACATTTCCTAGTTGTATAATTGTGTATTATAAAGGTAATGATTGCATATTATTTTATATTATGTTAATTTGATATTATGTTAATCTTTTCCAAAGTTGTATAAATAATATAGTCGCCAGTGTTACAATATTTACACCAAAACAGAACAGAGAAATTAACAGGCCTAGCTCCCATCAGAGCACTAACTTCATTGATAGATTCACTAACAGAGCTTTCATTCAGCTAAACCTGGATGGAGCAAAACAAAACATAAACAGTCCCATAGTTACTTCACAATCACTGGCCTGTATTCTTGAGAAGCCCAGCTTTTCATTCTGCTGCAAGAAGCTCATCAGGTCCACACTGCTATGGGTATTTCTGTATCTTTTCTAAGCTTCAGTAAAAACTTTTCTTTCTTTCTCTCTCCAGCCCAGACTGCCTTCTCACTTAGTTAATTAGCAGCTTTTTAAAGCTTAAACTCAGCTTGGCTAATCAACGGTTGCAGGAGTTAACTCTTTCAGTCCTCCTGGGAACAAAAAAATATTTGCAGAATGTGTGGCTTGCATGAACCAAATGTATAATTCTGTTACTATATATATATATATACATATATATGCCTTGAGTAGTAAACTAATGTATATTATATTTTGGGTAGCCTTGTTGATATTCTACATGCATATAAAGTCTTGCTTACAAGCTGCATTTGGAGCTTAGGTCTGACATTTATACACTGTATTGCATTGAGACTAATGTCACTATTGCAAATATTGTCTTAACACCCCTTTCTTATACACAAGCAGCTTATGCTGAATGGTGCAAGTTTGTAATAACTTGACATACCATTACATGATGCACCACTGTTTGGAATAGATGCCAAAGCTGTAGAAGCATTAAACCAGTTTATCTTAAACTTTTTATCTAATTAGTAATCATTTTCAATTTTATAATAAACTAGCGAATTGCCCGTCAAAAAATTACGGCAATGAAATTGTAAGGTAGCTAATGCTGTTTGGTGTATAATAATGAAATATGTAATACATTACTAAATGAATATACTGTACCTATTTTGAAGCATTGTGCTGAAGAGCTGGCAATCTGTGTTGATGTTGCTGCAGCATTAGTGGTGTGGAGCTGCTGTGTAAGCATGCTGAATGTGTGCACTGTGTGGTATGAATATCCGTAGGTCGTTTGTTGCGTTTTGCGAGTTTGTTATGGTGTTTTGCGAGTTTCTTGTGGTGTTTTGCGAGTTTAGAGTGCTGTAGCCTCGTTTTCGTTTTGTTCGGCGGCCATTTTTTCTCTCGCTTAGATTTTTTTTTAGTCTCTAAACTGTTTTATTTCGAGTAAAATCGAGGTGTAAGTTGTATTTTTGAGGTCCTGGGTGCTCCCTCTTGGTGTAGGTAAGGTTTTTATGTATGTGCTGTGTGTATGTATTGTGTTTTACATTTTGTAATGTTCGCGAGTTGCGTCCGAGTGTTGCGAGGCCGTAATGTGTGTGAACGTGTGTCGTATGTTGTTTGCGAGTGTCGTAATGTGTGTGTCGTGCTGTTTGGTTTGCGACGTGAAGTTTGCGAGGGTCGCAGTTGCTGGCATGGAGCGCCTTCGGCGCTCCATGCCAGCAACTGAGACCCTCGGCCACTGCCCTCGCTTCGCAAACTTCACGTCGCAAACCAAACAGCACGACACACACATTACGACACTCGCAAACAACATACGACACACGTTCACACACATTACGGCCTCTCAACACTCGGACGCAACTCGCAAACATTTCAATATGTATCAAGAAAAAACTGTATTCTGGGGAATCTTCTCAGCATGGTGGAAAGAAATCCAGTATCAAATTAATTTAATTTAGTTGAATTGTACCATTATGTTTGACTACATATATCCCATTAAACCCTTTATGCTTATTAGTGTTTTACTTTACAATAGCTGGTGACAAAAAACACTTGAGTACTAAAAACTAGCTTTGTAATTTACCATATTAAAATACTGCCGCTGAATAAAAATGAGTTAACTTCAAATTAGCTATTAGTTAGCCCTTTAGGCATTAACCATCTCTGTTTCTCACTATCTATTGTAGGGTCCAGCCAGAGAAGGGGTATCTCTTAGGGAGCCTTCTAGAAAGGAGGACCCACCGAGGTAACAGGCCGGCTCTTTCTTGCTATCCCTATTTGATAAGCTCTTCCTATGAAAAGTTTGGGAGGAAAAATGTCATTGTTATTAGTGTTTTATAATAAAATAAAATACACTTTGTCCTGCTGAAATTGTTTCATGAACTAATAAGACAGCAAAGTGTTGCCTGTTTAAAAAGAGTCCTCATTCACAAAAGATGGTGGCAAGTCCTAAGAAATCTGGCACAGAAAGCCTTGTATAGACTAAGTTATATTTGCAATGATCTCACTGTCACCTTTCTTTGCTCTCACCTCACACCTAATTTTGTATGCTCTGGAGGCAGTTTGTTTAGCATGGTCTCACAGCTCACTGAAGATAATTACATGAACACAAAAGCACCCAACTAATTTATGATTTTGAGCTACTTTCTTTTTTTGCAACGTTTAATCATTTCCAACTCTTTGTGACCTCATTGACCGTAACACACAGAACCTCTTTATGTCCATGGTCATGCTGATCCACTTTGTATTCATGGCAGAGAGTGACAGTGGGCCACAGTATATAGCTTCTGATATTCCTAGGTGGTCTCCCATCCCACTACTGACCAGGCCCAACCTTGCTTGGCTTCAGGGTGGTGTGACCTCTTGGTTCCCTGGCTTGGAATCAACCCCAGGTCTACAGTGGTAGAAACACAGAATCCTAACCACTGGACCACCAGGACACCCATGTGATCTACCTATTACTCTTAAATAGAAAAAGAGCACAATGTATTCAAGCCTCAAAGGGGAAAGGAACTTTCGTTGGAACACAGTTTCCCTTCATCAGGCATAATTACATGTCAGATTATTTAGATATATCTACACATATATATGCAAAGGTCTATCCCTTATGTGCGATTGTATAACTTTTACATTACTTACTACCATATTTTCAGGCTCATAACATATGCTGTTAAATGTATGGATGCAGGAAGCTATTTACCATGAACAAGAAACCTTGCTCTCAAAGCCTGACAGCTATCATATATACTAACTTTTTATCTCGCCTTAGTTTTATTTAGCAGGTAAAATAGAGAGTAAAAACATTACATTGTGGAATGGAGGAGACAGATTAGCCTAAAAGAGAGATGTGATGTTTCTCACACATATATCTCTGCAGATATAGGTTCGATTGATACCCTGAAAGGGTCTGGGAATTAGGAGATTGAGTAATTTAAAAAAAAATGCACTGATCATTAATACAAATTCTATTCAATTATTTCAAAAACACTATTTAGTATTCATTTTTCAGTATCACATTTTCAGCTTACTAACAAGCTGCTTGTCTCCAACACATAGGATGTCATCTAGGAGATGGGAGCAGCTCTGGCTTGTAGGCAGTGCATGTATGTAACTCATTCTAAGAGAAGCTATTTCTATTATAGTACAAGTAGAATATATAGTTAGTTCTAAGTAATGAAATATGTACTTTACCATTATTATAATGGTGACCCTATGTAGCTGGTATCTCTAAATATCTGAGACAGTGGAAGCCTTAAATGAGCTACAATTACAAAATGTAAATTTGGTGAATGTTCAAAAGGGTCACAAAACATGAAGTGTTTCAAATGAAGCTTTTATTTTTCACATCCTTGACCAAATGGAGAGCCTGAAGATAAACTTGCAGTGGCAAGATCAATCCAACACACTTGACAAAGGGGAATTGCTTCCAACTAAGTAAAATGGTTTTCAATTGTGTCTTGGCATAATGTTAGGATTATTATCATACAAGCAAGATGTACAATGAGAAAATGAAGAAATACATCTTTAACGCATCAAAAGGTGGACTTCATATGAATGATTACCATCAAAGAAGTTGCTTGCATAATAAAGATTATAATATATTTATAAAAATAAATACTGTAAATCAGTGCTTACAGTTCCACACTCCTAGGTCTTATGTTTGATTTTACAAATATAACATTTATGGATAAGGCTGAAAAATATAGAGACCAATGTCACGATTGAAGCATGCCAAGGCACCAGCTGTGCAATACCTTACAGACTGATGCACTCAGCCTTATAAGATAGGCTTATTGTGCCAGGGGAAAGGGGCCCACTGAGATGGGTTAACATTGGGGAGGTTGTGATTTACTGTACATCACACACACCCCACATGTACATGATGACCAAAAAGGACACTGACATGTCAGCTCCATGGAATTAACAAGGGATAGATGGATGCATCATTAAATCCACCACCACCACCAGGGAGATGGCGGCCGGCCACAGGGTAATGGGGTCCTGTGGCTAGGCTGAGGAGGACCTAGGGGCTGTGCAGATGTTTGTGCCTTCTCAACAACACTCCTCAGTGACATTCTATGGGCCAAATGTTAACCTAAGCTAGCCTGGCTACAGAGTCCTGGATCTTGGCCTATGTGATGGTGATATTGTGTATGCAGATGTTTACCTCCCATCACATGGTCCATGATCCTCTTCTCTATGGACGTATCTCTCCCACTATCACAAGCCCTTAGACTGGTGTCTCCATGCCTATTGTATGTAATTACCCCTACCAAGAATACAGCAGTGGAACAGGGAAAACAATGGGTAATTCTCTTAGACTTGCAGGAATCCATGATAACATGAGCTAGAAGGATTGGGTTTAACCATGGATGCACATTTGAATTGATTGGTCTGTTGTTGCTAGAATGTTGTATAAGTATGTCCAATGGTTTCAGTAATAATGAGATTATACCGGATCACATAATTAAAGTGGGAATTTTGTTATTGATGCTGGATGCTGGTTCCTGGAGTAAGTTCTTTTCAGAACTGAGAAAGATTTGTATGCTATACAAGACCACAGAAATGTCTCAGTCTAACCTAAGGGCTGAAAGTTCATCCTGCTGTACAGAGGTAAAACGAACCGGTCACACCTGTGGGGAGAGGTCTGGGCAATAGGCTCTTATCATACCCCATTCAACATACAGGTTGTGACAACCAACTTCACTGGTTGACTGGACTTGACTGGGCTCATTGCGAGCCTCTCCCTCCCACCCCCCCTCTGCCTCTCCCACCCTCTACTTGATGGGAGGCGCTCATTGCAAGCCTCTCCCCCCTCTACTTTACTGGACTCGTGATGAGTGCCTTTGGCGCTCATGACGGTCCTGGCATTGAGCGCATTTGGCACTCATTGCGAGCCTCTTCCCCCCTCTACCTCCCCACCCTCTACTTGATGGGAGGCACTCATTGTGAGCCTCTCCCCCTCTACTTCCTCTCCCTCCCTGTGTCTCTTTCCCTCCTCCTCCCTCCTGTTTCTCTTTCCCTCCCACTTTCCCTCCCATGTGTCTCTTTTCCCCTCTTCCTCCCTTGTGTCTTCTTCCCCCCATCTCCCTCCCCTGAGTCACTCCCCCTCTCCCTTCCTTGTGTCTATCTCCCTCCGCTGTGTCTCTTCCCCCCTGTGTCTCTCCACCCTCTCCCCTGTGTCTCTTCCCCCTCTCCCTCCCCTGTGTCTTTTACCGCCTCTCCCTCCCTGTATAACTCCCCCTCTCCCTCCCCTGTGGTTCTTCCCCTTCTCCCTCCCCTGTGTCTCTCCCTCCTCCCTCCTCTGTGTCTCTTCCCCATCCCCTCCCTCCTCTGTGTCTCTTTCCCCCTCCTCCCTCCCTTGTCTCTCTTTACTCCTCCCCTCCCTCGTGTCTCCTCCCTCCTTCTCTCCCTCCCCTGTGTCTCTCCCCCCTCCTCTTACTCCACTGTGTCTCTCCCCCCTTCTCTCCCTCACCCGTGTCTCTCCCCCCTCCTCTCCCTCCTTTGTCTTTCCCACCTTCCTCTCCCTCCTGTGTTTCTCCCCACTTCCACTCCCTCCCGTGTCACTCCACCCGGCCACCCGCACATGGCCATTTGCCTGGTCACCCGCTAAGGCCGCAAATAGAACATGTGCGTCCCTTTGCGCAATGCGCATGCGCGGGCCATGCGCAATGCGCAATGCGAAAGCAGACCTCAAAACTTTTGCGAGTTTTGGTAATTGCGAGTTGCCTGTCATGCAATTTTTAACATTGCATGACGATAACTTGCAATTACCGAAACTATTATATGTGATATATATATATATATATATATATATATATATACTAATGACTTGCCCGTCAAAAATGACAATAAAATTTGAAGCCATGGCAATGCTGTTTGCCACACAATGTAAAGCTTTTGCTCAGCTGAGGACCTTCCATGCTTATTGCGAGCCTCTCGCTAAGCGCCTTTGGCGATCATCGTGTGGCTCACAATGAGCGCCTTTTGCGCTCATTGCGAGCCTCTCCTCCCCTTGTGTACTTACATTTTCCTGCTTTGCAACGATCATCTTCGTCGCTCATCATGAAATCAGATATATAAGTACATTGTAAAATATAAAATGTATTTAGTACAGTGAATTAATAAATTCATATGAATTAATAAATGAATATACTTTACCTATTTATATTTAATATGCAGCAATCAATATCCTGAAGAGCTAACAATGTCTTTGGATTTTTCTGCATCTGAAAATGTGCAGTTGGAGTGTTGATCATCGGAGGAGAAGGTGTCAGCAATGTTGCAAATGTGCAGTGTAAATAGGCTGCGTGCGCGAGGGCAAACCATTTGTTTAGGCGTGTAAATCGTCATTTTAGAATAGTAATGTTATTATTTGCAAGTTAGTGTTGTAAAATGGCAGGGATAGTATATGTCTTACGCGCCTCACGAGCATTTTCCGTCCTTCCTAATAGTGTATTTTTGTGCCTCGTACGTCCCTGTCAAAGTCGTACGTCCCTGGCTGTGTTTTACGATCTTTGGGGTTGTGTAGCCTTGCTTTCATTTTTTTCTCTCTTAGTCGATTTTCGAGTGCTAAAACTCTTCAAATTTAGCTTAAATTTGCATGCAACCTCACTCCCAGACGTCCTGGCTGCCCCCATCTCTCCACCTCCCTGTGCTGTGTGTGTTTTTATTTTTATTGTGTGTTTTTTTGTGTTTTTGGTGTTTTTGGATTTGCGCCTTTTGGCCGTTAACGGACTATTTTTGCGAGGTCGGATTTTGTTGGCTAAGGGATTGCGAGGAAGATTTATTTTTTCTAAGTCCCGCGTTCCTCAACTGGTTGCAGCCTAATACAATCCCGCGTTTCAACTGCTCGTCTCCTGTGTTTATTTTTATTGTGGGGGTTTTTTGTGTATTTTTTGTGTTTTTGGATTTGCGCGTTTTGGCCATTATTGGCCTATTTTTGCAAGCTCGGATTTAGTTGGATAAGGGATTGCGAGGTAGATTTTTTTTTTCTAAGTACCGCGTTCCTCAACTGCTTGCAGCCTAATACAATCCCGCGTTTCCTAACTGCTTGGAGTCTAAGTCCTGCGTGTTTCAATGCCTCAACTGCTCGCCTCGTGTGTTTATTTTTATTGTGGGGGGTATTTGTGTATTTTTTGTGATTTTGGTGTTTTTGGAATTGCGCATTTTGGCCATTATTGGCCTATTTTTGCGAGCTCGGATTTTGTTGGATAAGGGATTGCGGGGATAGATTTTTTTTTTTCTAATTACCGCGTTCCTCAACTGCTTGCAGCCTAATACAATCCCGTGTTTCCTAACTGCTTGGAGTCTAAGTCGCGCGTGTTTCAATGCCTCAACTGCTTACCTTGCTTCGCAAGGCTCTCAGGGCGATAAGCGCCAAAGGCAATCATTGCAGCCAGTTGCGCCGTCACACATGCGAGCCTTGCAAAGCAAGGCAAAGCAGCCGCAAAGCGCGTAACTCTAAAAAACGACCAAAAAATAATTATTGTGTACACAAAATAAGAACACACTCATATATAGCACGGGGGAGACACAGGAAGCCTGGGAGTGAGGTTGCAAGCGTATTACATTGGAATTTGGCATTTTTCGCCAAACGAAAATCGACTAAGCGAGGAAAAAAATGGCGGATGAAAATTTTAGAAACGGCATGAAAACGAGGATCTGCAACGCCAGGATCGCAAAATGTAGAAAATAAACTATGGCAAAAACAGTAACACTTACATTAACAACGCCAGGCACGTGGGACTTTGAAAAAAAAAACAACTAGGAGCAAAAGCCTCACATTGTATGGCAACCAACATTGCCAGGCTTACAATTTTATTGCCCCATCATTTTTGATTGGCAATTCGCTAGTATATATATAATTGTTAGTTATACTAGCAGCAGAAGGACAGCTAATTTTCTCTCCTATTGCTGCTAGGGATAAAGTACCTACTTCCTGTACCATATAAGTGTGTGTGTGTGTATATATATATATATATATATATATATATATATATATATATATTCACACATGAAGCCATATAATCTGGGGAAGATTTCTCCCCCCCCCTCCCGGTTCCTACACCAATGTTGCCTTGTATCTGGAAAAATGAGTTGAGATGTAGGGAAAAGTGGCGCTATTGAGGACTTTGTTAAGCCTACTTAAGTCAAGCTTAGTATTTTGAATTTTATCCTTGAGGAAATAGGGAGCCAGCATATGAACTGGTTGATGGGAGTCTAGCAGAATTGTGCAGGAATACTGGAATTGGGATATGCAGCTAAGCGTAGGTCAGTTAGGATACCTTCCTTTTAAATCAATACACAAATGACATACGGCCATAACATCTCTCTATCCTATGCATCAAAATGTGATATAGGGACTTTACAGATGTGGAATTGACTTGAAATTCGTGCTCTGAAATATTGTTTTGTAAGATCTAAAATACTTATTTTTGTAATTCAGAAAAGTCAAGTCAAAAGAAAGATTATGTTATTGATTTTACTGTTCCAGACAGTGATACTTTTCCAGAGACTGTGGCAGTCTTGTATGTTAGCAATAATTCTGATTTAACCTGTTTATGTTTCCACTTTTAGCACAAAGAGCATATTAAATTGACTGCTTGTACTTTCCAGGTGATTTTGCATTGGCATATCTGAACATATGTTCATGGAGCTACACGTTAGACAGTGCATTACATTAAGGAAATATAGAGTCAGCAAGCTCCTCCACTACTATAATAGCATCCTGTGGGATTTACCCATCTGATTACAGCAACCTAAGTGCAGGGGTATTATCTTACAAGTCTTACATGCCTGACATCTTAAACTCTGACATTACATTATTCTTTATCTACTTTAGGGAATAATGAAGTTGGGAAGCTTTGATATGTTATTTGATATGGTATTGAATAGGATGTACTTTATGGATTTTGCTTTCTATCTCCTTTTTCATTTTCTCCACAGTAACAAAACAGCCTTACCATGCACAGATGACAATACTCATTTTAACAGGATTATGGTCACACAGATCAAATCTCAATACCCTTATTCGCAGGGGAGGAGAGATCAAAGGCTTTCCTTGTCAACACAATTTACAGTCCATCCCTCAGACAGATGACAGAAGCAATGTGAGTGCATTCTTCCTTAAGGACATTGATCAGGAATTTCAGTGAGAGTAGATGTTGAGCATGTTTATCATCATGTAGCAGGATGTAGAGAGGAACCTTGCTGACTAACCTCATCAGTTGCATGCATATGTGTGTATAGCTATGTAAGCATAGTCATATATAGCACTAAAAATACATTTACATAGCCATTCAGAGAATGAACTAACCTTAATAGGTTAGTTCTGTTGACATGATAACCCATTCTGAGAGCAATCTCTTTTAGCTCACTTGTGCTCTATCCAGGGAGAAATATCCTGTAGTATATCAGTCTGGTCCCACTCACTAAAGTGGTCCAGTCCAGAAATACCAGGCAATTCTACCCTGAACAGGAGAAACCGCAAACCCTAGACGTATGTTTCGGCCTTTATTTGGCATCGTCAGTGAGGTGTAGCTGATATCTCCCTAAGGCACAATGAGCAAGGGTTCCATGTCTGGATTCCCCTATCACCCTTAGGGAGACTAATCCCTAAGGGCCATTTGCATAAACAAAAAACAAAATAGAGGTGCTGAATCAGAGAATGAACTAACCTTAATAGGTTAGTTCTGTGGACATGATAACCCACTCTTAGAGCAACCTCTTTTAGCTCACTTGTGCCATTCACAGGGAGAAATATCCTGTAGTATATCAGTCTGGTCCTACTCACTAGAGTGGTCCAACCTGAAATACCAGGCAATTTTACACTGAACAGGAGAAACAGCAAACCCCAGACATATGTTTCAGCCTTCATTGGACCTCGTCAGTGAGGTATAGCTGATAACTCCCTAAGGCACAGTGAGCAAGGGGTCCACGTCTGGATTCTCATATCACCCTTAGGGAGACTAATCAAAAAAAAAAAAAAAAAAAAGCAAAAAACAAAATAGAGGTTCTCAACCAGAGAACAAACTAACCTTAATGGGTTTGTACTGTGGACATGATAACCCACTCTGAGAGCAACCTCTTTTAGCTCACTTGTGCCCTTCACAGGGAGAAATTTCCAGTAGATATCAGTCTGGTCCAACTCACTAGAGTGGTCCAGCCCCGAAATACCAGGCAATTCTATCCTGAACAGGAGAAACAGCAAACCCCAGACGTACCTTTTCAAGATGTACCTATTGTAAATAAACCCATCAAACCCAACAGTCACATAAGAAATGTTAATCTTTACACCCACAGCAGTTATTTAATTATTATAGTCAAAGCAAAAATCAAGATCGTAGATTCATAGAATAGAACTGCTAAAAATTAAAACATTTTTTAAAGTAACCAAAATATTTCCACCATGATTAATATTAGCACAGCAATTTAAGTTGTAGAAACAGTATGGATGTGTAAGCTATATAAAAGAGTGAATATGTGACAGGCAATAAGAGAGAGTGGAAGTTGCAATAATCCTAAAGTTCAAGCATTTAGTTGCAGACATCATAACAGAGTGATGAACTACAAATGTACTAAATCTGGTATAGGCAGATTTGTTTTAGTGTGTTTAATCTGTGTGACTGTAAAATATTTCCTCAGACCTGCATCAGTCCATGATACTAACTTTGCCCTTCAGTCTAGATTCACTGAGATTACTGGTGTATAGCGATGTCGCGAATAGTTCGCCGGCGGACTGTTTCCGGCAAACATAGCATGTTCGCATTTGCGGCGAACTGCGAACATATGCGATATTTGACCCGCCCCCTATACTTTATCATTGACTAAACTTTGACCCTGCATGTCACAGTCAGCAGACACATTCCAGCCAATCAGCAGCATACACTCCCTTCCAGAGCCTTCTACCTCATGGACAGCAGCCATTTTGGAATCATAACTAACTTGCAATCTTAGGAGGCTGAGTGTAGGTGATACTGCATCAATAGGGAAAACCATAGCTAGGCTACTGTACACAGTGTGCAATACAGTCCTGAAGGACTCTTTTGATCTCTGCTGCAAGGACACCCCTGTGTCTCTTCCCCCCCTTATCACCATCCTCCCCTCACCTTAGCACCCAACCCTAACACCCCTCACACTAATCCATAACACCCATCAACCTAACACCTAACCCTAACACCCCTCACACTTATCCCTAAGACCTAACACCCCTCACACTTATTCCTAACATGCCTCACCCTAACACCCCTTACACTTATCCTTAACACCCCTCACCCTAACCCTAACACCCCTCACACTTATCCCTGACACCCCTTACCATAACCCTAACACCCCTCACACTTATCCATAACACCCATCAACCTAACACCTAACCCTAACATTCTCACACTTATCCCTAAGACCTAACACCCCTCACACTTATCTCTAACACCCCTCACCCTAACACCCCTCACACTTATCCCTAACACCCCTCACTCTAACACCTAACCCTAACACCCCTCACCCTAACACCTAACCCTAACACCCCTTACACTTATCCCTAACACCCCTCACCCTAACACCTAACCCTAACACCCCTCACACTTATCCCTAACACCCCTCACCCTAACCCTAACACCCCTCACACTTATCGCTAACACCCCTCACCCTAACCCCCCTCACACTTATCCCTAACACCCCTTACCCTAACCCTAACATCCCTCACACTTATCCCTAACACCTAACCCTAACATCCCTCACCCTAACACCTAACCCTAACACCCCTTACACTTATCCCTAATACCCCTCACCCTAATACCTAACCCTAACACCCCTCACACTTATCCCTAACACCCCTCACCCTAACCCTAACACCCCTCACACTTGTCCCTAACACCCCTCACCCTAACACCTAACCCTAACACCCCTCACCCTAACACCTAACCCTAACACCCCTTACACTTATCCCTAACACCCCTCACCCTAACACCTAACCCTAACACCCCTCACACTTATCCCTAACACCCCTCACCCTAACCCTAACACCCCTCACACTTATCCCTAACACCCCTCACCCTAACCCTAACACCCCTCACACTTATCCCTAACACCCCTTACCCTAACCCTAACACCCCTCACACTTATCCCTAAGATCTAACCCTAACATCCCTCATCCTAACACCTAACCCTAACACCCCTTACACTTATCCCTAACACCCCTCACCCTAACACCTAACCCTAACACCCCTCACACTTATCCCTAACACCCCTCACCCTAACCCTAACACCCCTCACACTTATCCCTAACACCCCTCACCCTAACACCTATCCCTAACACCCCTCACCCTAACACCTAACCCTAACACCCCTCACACTTATCCCTAACACCCCTCACCCTAACCCTAACACCCCTCACACTTATCCCTAGCACCCCTAACACCCTCACACGTATCCCTAACACCCCTTACCCTAACCCTAACACCCCTCACACTTATCCCTAACACCCCTCACCCTAACCCTAACACCCCTCACACTTATCCCTAACACCCCTCACCCTAACACCTATCCCTAACACCCCTCACCCTAACACCTAACCCTAACACCCCTCACACTTATCCCTAACACCCCTCACCCTAACCCTAACACCCCTCACACTTATCCCTAGCACCCCTAACACCCTCACACGTATCCCTAACACCCCTTACCCTAACCCTAACACCCCTCACACTTATCTCTAACACCCCTCACCCTAACCCTAACACCCCTCACACTTATCCCTAACACCCCTCACCCTAACCCTAACACCCCTCACACTTATCCCTAACACCCCTCACCCTAACACCTAACCCTAACACCCCTCACCCTAACACCTAACCCTAACACCCCTTACACTTATCCCTAACACCCCTCACCCTAACACCTAACCCTAACACCCCTCACACTTATCCCTAACACCCCTCACCCTAACCCTAACACCCCTCACACTTATCCCTAACACCCCTCACCCTAACCCTAACACCCCTCACACTTATCCCTAACACCCCTTACCCTAACCCTAACACCCCTCACACTTATCCCTAAGATCTAACCCTAACATCCCTCATCCTAACACCTAACCCTAACACCCCTTACACTTATCCCTAACACCCCTCACCCTAACACCTAACCCTAACACCCCTCACACTTATCCCTAACACCCCTCACCCTAACCCTAACACCCCTCACACTTATCCCTAACACCCCTCACCCTAACACCTATCCCTAACACCCCTCACCCTAACACCTAACCCTAACACCCCTCACACTTATCCCTAACACCCCTCACCCTAACCCTAACACCCCTCACACTTATCCCTAGCACCCCTAACACCCTCACACGTATCCCTAACACCCCTTACCCTAACCCTAACACCCCTCACACTTATCCCTAACACCCCTCACCCTAACCCTAACACCCCTCACACTTATCCCTAACACCCCTCACCCTAACACCTATCCCTAACACCCCTCACCCTAACACCTAACCCTAACACCCCTCACACTTATCCCTAACACCCCTCACCCTAACCCTAACACCCCTCACACTTATCCCTAGCACCCCTAACACCCTCACACGTATCCCTAACACCCCTTACCCTAACCCTAACACCCCTCACACTTATCCCTAACACCCCTCACCCTAACACCTAACTCTAACATCCCTCACCCTAACACCTAACCCTAACACCCCTTACACTTATCCCTAACACCCCTCACCCTAACACCTAACCCTAACACCCCTCACACTTATCCCTTAACACCCCCAACCCTAACCCTAACACCCCTCACACTTATCCCTAACACCCCTCACCCTAACACCTAACTCTAACATCCCTCACCCTAACACCTAACCCTAACACCCCTTACACTTATCCCTAACACCCCTCACCCTAACACCTAACCCTAACACCCCTCACACTTATCCCTTAACACCCCCAACCCTAACCCTAACATCCCTCACACTTATCCCTAACACCCCTCACCCTAACACCTAACCCCCTCACCCATATCCCTAACACCCCTTACCCTAACACCCCTCACACTTATCCCTGTGTATCTTCCCCCCCTTATCATCAAGGGAGGGGGAAGGATGATGAGGGAGGGGGCAAGAGACACAGGGGAGGATGATGAGGGAGGGGGGAAACAGACACAGGGGAGGATGATGAGGGAGGGGGTAAAGAGATACAGGGGAGGGTGATGAGGAAGGGGGGAAAGAGACACAGGGGAGGATGATGAGGGAGGGGAGGAAGAGACACAGGGGAAGATGATGAGGGAGGGGGAAAAGAGACACAGGGGAGGATGATGAGGGAGGGGGGAAAGAGACACAGGGGAGGATGATGATGGAGGGGGGAAGAGACACAGGGGAGGATGATGAGGGAGGGGGTAAAGAGATACAGGGGAGGATGATGAGGGAGGTGGGAGGATGATGAGGGAGGTGGGATGAGACACAGGGGAGGGTGATAAGGAAGGGGGGAAAGAGACACAGGGGAGGATGATGAGGGAGGGGGTAAAGAGATACAGGGGAGGATGATGATGGAGGGGGGAAGAGACACATGGGAGGATGAAAAGGGAGGGGGGAAAGAGATACAGGGGAGGATGATGAGGGAGGTGGGAGGATGATGAGGGAGGGGGATGAGACACAGGGGAGGATGATGAGGAAAGGGGGAAAGAGACACAGGGGAGGATGATGAGGGAGGGGTTAAAGAGATACAGGGGAGGATGATGATGGAGGGGGATGTTAGGTTATTTATGCCCTTTATGGATTAAAACCAGACTCTGCATCAACTATGTCATTTTCCGTGGGAGTTTTGACATGGATCCCCCTCCGGCATGCCACAGTCCAGGTGTCAGTCCCCTTAAAACCACTTTTCCATCACTATTGTGGCCAGAAAGAGTCCCTGTGGGTTTTAAAATCCGCCTGCCCATTGAAGTCTATGGCGGTTCGCCGGGTTCGCCGGTTCGCGAACATTTTTTAGCGGTTCACGGTTCGCGCACCGAAAATGTTATGTTCGCGACATCACTACTGGTGTACTTAATCCTAAATGCTTTCAGTGGTATCTGCAGACTTACTGTTGACCTCACCATCACATGCCAACTATCATGTATGGATTTGTTCTCTTAGATGAACCCATTGTGGCATGGCACATTTCCATGAACAGCTCCCTCAAACTCAAGACATACTACTGCTGCTTTCATATAGATAGGTTAGTTAGTCTGCAATCAATCCACATAAATTACCACCACAATCCTCCTTCAGAGAAGCAACAGTCCTCTTGAACACATTTATGCTACATATGCTTGTATCTTATCTTGTATCATATACTTGTAAACAACATGCCTAATAAACAAACGGTATTATTTTAAAGCCAGGTCAGAGTCTAGGTCTTAATCCTGTACTGTTCAGTTGACTTTATGTCTAATGCTGACCCTTTGGTAAGAAAAAGTGTCTCTCCACTTAATATTGGTCTTAATATTGGTCTTAATATTGTTTTTCCATAGTAATTGCTAAATTTTCATATGACAGATGGGAATACACCACATATTTTTATTTGTTATCTGCCGACAACTGCTGACAAGGACCATGATTATGATACAAGACTACAGAGACTTCCTATGAAGGTAGAACATATTGTCACATTTGATGACATCAGCCCCATAAATAGAGCTGACAAATCTGTACTCTATGTAACAAACTTGTCAGCAATACCCATAAACCAATGGTATCCTTATCATGGTACTTAACTTCACCCAAAAGAAACCAGATAAGTGAGATCACAGGCCTTGTCAGCACTTGCAAAGTGCTGCACATTCAATCTGTGATGCTTTCCAAACAAACAAATATTTGTTAAAGTGGATCAGAGAAGGTGTTGGAGGTTTACTATTCAGGATCAGTGCACTTCTCCTTCACCACATTGTCTTGATGAAAGGGCTTTGGAACCTCAATGAAGCTGTGAGCTATACCATGTAGGGTCACCTGAGATGGGCAGGTCATAGCAGAGGTCAAACAGACCACGGTCCATTGGAGAAGAAACTGGCAACCGAGTCCAGTATATCTGCCAAGAAAACTAGATGGACGGACACATCCAGATAAATAACAATAGTTGTGCCTGGCGTGCTGGGGTCCATAGGGTCATGGATAGTAGGACACGACTGAACAATTAGGACCTATCCTGTTATGTGCACGCACAGGAGGTGTTAGGGGGTTAGGGTTAGGAACTTACGAATCTAGCATGTTATCCTTATGTATCGTGTGCGTGCACTGTTGGGAGTAATGGATGGTGTATACCCCTAGAACTGGCCTCTGTTGTGTTACGATGAATTACTGCAGTTAGCAGCATATATATCAACAATGATATAGAAAGAGGGTTATACAGACGGGTGGAACTGGGGGGGGGGGGGTAGGATATCTGAATCGGGCACCTGTGGCTGGTGCGGGGTAGGAGATCAGATTGGGGGACAGCTTCTGTATAACACTCTTTCTATATCATTGTTGCTATATATGCTGCTAACTGCAGGAACCCTCCTTAACACAACAGAGGTCAGTGGGAGGGGTATACAGCATCCATCACTTCCGACAGTGCACGCACACGATGCATAATGATAACACATAAGATCCAACGATTAAACAACAAAATCAGTGTACAAATTCACCTGTCACTTTTCATTTAATAGTAATGTCATAATACAAATTGTAAACTTTCTTTGAAGAAGAGTTACAAATTATGATTATTATCTTTATTTATATCGCGCCAACATATTCCGTAGCGCTGTACAGGGGGTTAGTACATAGCAAAAAACAAACTTAACACCTTAAAGGATGGAGGGCCCTGTTTTTGAGCATATAATCAAATGTACATAGTGCTTGTTTCCAAGACACGGATACACAATTGAAAACTCACAAACTTACAATCTAAGGGTTTAGGTGTGATACAGGAGGGTGACAAATACAAAATGGCAATGTGAATGCTATTTGTTTAGTCAATTGGAGGGGTCTGTGAGCTGTACTGTAGATTGTGGGTGGGAGTGTTATTAAGCTGTGGAGTGTGCAGTTGTAATTATAAAGGCTGAAGGTGATATGATTTTTTAAATAGGTGTGTTTTTAGTAATTTTTTTAAGGTTTTGAGGCAGAAAGTTAATCTAATGGAGCGAGGCAAGGAGTTCCAAATAGTAGGGGCTGCACGAGAAAAGTCCTGAAGACGGGAGTGAGAGGAGGTGATGAGAGAGGAGGAAAGAAGAAGGTCGTTAGCAGAACGAAGGGGGGCGATTGGGAGAGTATTTTGAAACGAGAGCAGAGATATAAGGGGGTGCACTGTTGTTGAGGGCTTTATGCGTTAAGGTCATGATTTTAAATGTGATTCAGGAAGCTATGGGAAGCCAGTGGAGTGATTGACAGAGAGGAGCTGCAGACACTGAGCGTTTGGTATTGAAGATGAGTCTAGCGGAGGCGTTCATTATTATTGGAGGGGAGACAGACGAGAGATGGGGAGGCCAGCAAGAAGGGAATTGCAGTAGTCGAGTCGAGATATGATGAGAGAGTGTATTAGAATTTTAGCTGTGTCTTGTGTAAGATATTGACGAATTTTGGAGATGTTTTTTAGGTGAAACTGACAAGATTTAGTTATCGATTGGATGTGAGGAATAAAAGAGAGGGCGGGATCCAGTAGATTCCCAAGACAACGGGCCTGGGAGGTGGGAGTGATGATGGTGTTGTCAACAGTGAGAGATATTTGAGGGGTGGAAGCTATAGTAGAGGGTGGAAAGATTAGGAGTTCAGTCTTAGACATGTTGAGTTTGAGTTGACCGGTAGACATCCAGGAGGATATGCTAGAGAGGCAGTTGGAAACTTGAGCTAAAAGAGAGGGGGATAGATCGGGTGCAGAGAGGTAGATTTGAGTATCATCTGCATGGAGATGATACTAAAATCCAAAAGATTTTATGAGGGTGCCAAGGGAAGTGTAGATGGAGAAGAGGAGGGGGCCTAGGACAGAACCTTGGGGAACGCCAACAGACAGAGGGAGAGGTGAAGAAGAGGTGCCAGAGAAGGAGACGCTAAATGTACGATCTTTTAGATAGGATGTGAACCATAAAAGAGCTGTGCCCTGGATGCCAAATGAACGGAAAGTTTGGATTAGAAGAGGGTGGTCAACTGTGTCCAAGGCAGCAGAGAGGTCCAGGAGAATTAGAATGGAGAAGTTACCCTTTGATTTGGCAGTTAGCAAGTCATTGGTGACTTTTGTGAGGGCTGTTTCTGTTGAGTGTTGGGCACGGAAACCAGATTGGAAGGGGTCAAGAAGGGTATTGGAAGAAATAAATTGAGTGAGGCGACTGTAAACAAGCCGCTCAAGCAGTTTAGAAGCCAGGGGAAGTAGTGAGATAGGGCGGTAGTTGGAGGCAAAAGCTGGGTCAGATAAGGGCTTCTTGAGAATGGGTGTAATTACGGCATGTTTTAAGGAGGATGGAAACCTGCCAGTGTTTAGGGAGAGGTTGAATAGATGTGTGAGAGCTGGGATAAGTGCGGTGGATAGGGGAAGAATTAGCTGTGAAGGAATAGGATCATGTGGACATGTGGTAAGGTGAGAGGTTGATAGTAAAGTAGATACTTCATCCTCGGTAACAGGGTCAAAGGAATCCATAGTGGAGGAGGGATTGGGGAAGGGTAAGGGTTGGGTGTTGTCCGCTTGTGGAAAGGATGGTGGGATAGGGCCAAGCTGGGAGGAGAGCTCATTTCGGATAGTTTAAATTTTAGTTTTAAAGTGGCTGGCAAAGTCATCAGCAGTTAGACAGGAAGGGGCAGGAGGCGGGGGTGGGCAGAGGAGGGTGTTAAATGTAGCAAATAAACGTTTAGGGTTGGAGGACAGGTTTGATATTAGTGATGAAAAGTAGTGTTGTTTGGCAAGATTGAGGGCAGACAAGTAGGAGCGCAAGGTAAACTTGGAGCGGAGAAAGTCTGCTGAGGTTCGAGATTTCCTCCATAGTCGTTCTGCAGTGTGTGGGCATCTCTGTAGATAGCGTGTTTGTGTAGTGTGCCATGGTTGTGGGTGAGAGCGAGGGCATTTGCTTGTGATTATGGGGGCAAGAGAGTCAAGGATGGAAGTTAGAGTAGTGTTGTACTGTGAAGTGGCGATGTCAGGGCAGGCAAGGGTGGTGAGGGGGCTGAGAAGGGGTTTTAGTACATTTGACAATTGTTGTGGGTTGAGTGCTTGCAGGTTTCTGCGTGTTCTGATGGCAGGATTTGAAGAAGGGTGGTGAGCGGAAGATGAGGTGAGGTTGCAAGTTAGCAGGTGGTGGTCAGATAGGGGAAGTGAGGAGATGTCAAGGTTGGAGATTAGTAAAAATAAGGTCAATGGAGTGTCCACCACTGTGAGTTGCAGAATCTGTCCATTGTGAGAGGCCAAGGGAAGAGCTAAGTGCAAGTAATTTTGCAGTGGTTGGGGAGGTGGGTGTGTCAGTGGCTATGTTGAAATCGCCAAGAATGAGTGAAGGTATATTGGAGGAGAGAAAGTGAGGGAGCCAGGTGGCAAAGTTGTCCAGAAATTGAGAGGGTGATCCAGGTGGGCGATAGATCACAGCTACTCGCAGAGGGATGGGAGAGAAGATGCGGATAGTGTGGACTTCAAAAGACGAGGGAGGGAACAGGGGGTATGCAGTGAAAAGTGCAGCAAGAGGATAGTAGTATGCCCACACCTCCACCTTATTTGTTCCCAGGTCTAGGAGTGTGGCTGAAGTGCAGACCACCATAAGAGAGTGCGGCAGGGGAGGCAGAGTCAGATGGAGTGAGCCAGGTTTCCGTGATAGCCAGTAAATTGAGGGAGTTGGAAATGAAGAGATCATGAATGAAGGTAAGTTTATTGCAAACAGACCTTGCATTCCAGAGGGCACAGGAGAAGGGCAAAGTAGATGGTTTGTGACAAGTGATGGGTATTAGATTATGGGTGTTTTGGGCATTTGCTGCCCTGGGGACTCTGCGTGGCTGACAGCAGGTGGGAATGAGTGAGGGGCCTGGGTTAGGTGAAATATCCCCACAAGCCATCAGAAGAAGGAGAGAGAGTAAAAGGAGATGGGAATAGGACTTACATTTCTGCTTTCCAGCTTTAGGGGAGGGATGAGATAGTGACTGGAGGAAGGAGAGGAGCTCATGGGAGCAGAGAAGAGTAGAGGAGAGCAGGGAAGGTGAGATTGTTATATTATTGGAGACATGATGTGTAGAGACAGTATAAGAGAGTCTGAGAAAGAGGCAGGAGGTTATAATAAGGAAGGTGGTCTTAGGAAACATAATGGCACTGTGTAAGCAAGTATTCTTGAAGGGGGTGGTTAGAGGTGATAATCAGATGTCACTGATTGAACATGTGCAGGTAATTAGTATGCCTCAATATATTAAGTGTAAACAAGAGTGGGTGGGTGGGGACTGCTTTTAGGTGGACTTCTTATGGGAGATGTTTCTCTGCAGTATGCTTTTAAAAGTGTCTATAAGACAGAACAAGGAGATATTTCAGGGGATCAGTGAACACAGAGCATTTCTGGTTTACTAAAAGCACATGAACTATATATATATATATATATATATATATATATATATATATATATATATATATATTAAGTGAATCATTGTGTACTCTGTGTAAACCAAGATAATATTTGTCTTAGCTTTCTTTTTGTAAGGATATACATTGTCTTGATTTGCAGTGGTGTTGTGTGATCACAATAAAATGGAAATTAGCATTAATAAAGATCATAATATTCTTAACAAACCTAGAACAGAGAGACGATTGAAACACTTTAATCTTGTACTAAAGGACATAATAGCTTATAATGAACCCTTAGATTGTAAGTTTGCGAGTTTTCAATCTTGTGTCAGTGCCTTGGAAACAAGCTCTATGTACATTTGATTTTATGCTCAAAAACAGGGCCCTCCATTCTTTACAAGGTGTTTAATTTGTTTTCTGCTATGTACTCAACCCCTGTACAGCGCTACGGAATATGTTGGCGCGATATAAATAAAGATAATAATAATGATAATGGCAAAAGAAAAGCAAGAAACACATATATACATGCTGCACTGGCCTATAATGCCCTTCCATTATCCTTATTTGACCCTGCAGAACAAACTTTCAGCATGATAGATGAAATCTTAATCAGCCTCTGACTTGTGTATTTAGACAATCTCCAGCAACGTTTGTACTATGTGACCTACTGAGGACACCATAAATCTCGTATTGGAAGGTCAGGTTTAATCAATGGAGAGCTTTTGAGGATTGGTTATTTATATGTGTCACACAATTGTGTTAATAATGTTGTCTTTATTTCTCTGCTAATTTAGAACATTTAAACATCTGTATAGACTTGTATGCAAGACATTGTTATGAATCCATCAATGTGGTTTCCAAATGATAAGCCCTGTATAAATCATCTTGTGGGGCATGACCTGCAGGTGAAAATGCATTAGCACATATGTTGTAGATTATATTGTGTTACAGGACAAACCAGGATCTTGTTTTAACCAGCTTTATGGAACTCCTTGTCATAAGAAAACAATATGGTAAATGGAGTGTAGCTTCTGAAAACATTGCAAACATACATAATCCATTGGGCATTACCAAGTGCATTTATTTCAAATGAATATATGGAAAACTCTATAATTGCTATAGAAACAAACAGAAAAGAGTAGTATTTTAGACATACAAAATGAGCTACACTAGATATGTAATCAATAGTATTAACACGTTTACATTTTAGTTGCTTTTACTGACACAAATTGAATACCATGTATACAATAGATAGATAGATAGATAGATAGATAGAGCATTTACGTATAAATAAAGGCTTTAATAAAGTTGATAATTTCACTATTACATGTGTTTAGTTTTTTTTACTGAAGGTAGCCATTGATTAAGATTTTGGGTAGATGAATTTACATTAATTCCACTGAAAGCACTGGCATTCGGGAACACCACATCATCATTCATGGTGGCTCCCACTCCAACATCATTTCATCTCAAAGCTGTATGTGTATAAAGGTGTATGTGTATTTTTGCTTTCTTGACACATTTGTCTATTATATTTATGTATTTAATCTAGTATATTTTATTTTTAAATATACAGTGCAGTGCTCCTCCAATTTATTTTACTCATATGTGGAAATGTACATTTCTGAAGTCACACTTCTTAATTATTGCTATTTTAAAGATGGTATTGAAATAACTTTCCAATGCACAACGCATTGCCAACAACCGACTAGCAGATTGGCTACAATCTATAGCACGAAAATGTATGTTTTTTTGGTAAATAACTCATAAACACAATTTTGAGACTTCATCATTATATGAAGACACATGAAAAATAAACCTCTGTAATTTTACATGCTGTGGAAACTACCAACTAAGAATACGTTTCACTAAAGGGACCAAGTTAAAATGGTTTGGAAATAAAGAGTGACACATATTGTGAGCTTATTTTCATGTGTTTTCACAATCTCCCATAATGAAGACGGAGCAGTGTATTTCTTTGGATTTTAGGCTGGACACTCAAAAGGTGACCATAACTCTATTCTTTTCCTTGATTATGCCTTCATAATATTTAACCTGATTGCTTTAATGATAATATAATGTAACATATTAAAACCATTCTGGGATCCATAATTGATATGGTTTCAAAAACATTTTTTTCCGACTTTAGTTAGTGCTGAATGATTGCATTGTGAACACTTAGGCCCATATTAAGTTCTAAATTTGGTGGAGTTACAGAGCGATTAAATTAGAAAAGCCGGCAAGGACATGGCCGAAATCCAAACACGTAAACCATACTGCGACACATAGCATTTCCGGGCGTGAACATGATAAATTATTCAAACCCATAGTTATGGGTTTAGACAGAGCCAATAGTAAAAGAGACCATCATTATCATGTCACTAAAACATGGAGGTTAAATTTCAATCACCTACGGTTTTGAAGTCAGAGTTGCGATCGGGCCTGCATTCCAGAAATAATGAAATAGGAAAAAATCAATAAATATTATATACTAGTTTATATTTGCTTTTACAGTGCTATGGACAGGAGTTTAACCCCTTGCGAGTTCTCTCTAGTACCCGTAGGATTTTTGGCTACATTTTCCATTTACGGGTGTGAAAACAGTTGCGGGCTTGAGGACTTGTAGCAATTTAATAGCGATTTGCTGGTTTGACAGATCGAAGGCTTAGCTGCGTCGGAGTTCAGATTTTGACAGCCCATAAGGATTTTCTGCCTGTAACCCGCAGATCGTTTGCGGGCAGCTAACAGAGGCCAATTTAATAGAAGTAAGTTTTTCTAGCTCCTTTACGGGCTTCGGGGACTCAAAATCACTTAATTTAATAGGGCCCTATATGTGTTACAATCTCTGTGCTTGAGATTAATCACTGTGTCACAGCATATGTTTAAATAGAATACAAAATGAAAATATAGGCCTTATGGGAAGATAAAAGGTAGAGGAGGAGATATAAATCAATTACCATATAAGTGAATATAAAAAGTCTACACACGCCTGTTAAAATGTCAGGTTTCTGTGCTGTAAAAAAATGAGACAAAGATAAATCATTTCAGAACTTTTTCCACCTTTAATGTGACCTATAAACTGTACAACTCAATTGAAAAACAAACTGAAATAATGTAAAAAATGAATATATCGGAACATTTAATCTATAATTAATGTATAAATGTAACTTGTTTTAGACATGCAAAGCTACACACAAGTGTACCAGTTTACTTACATATTATGATAAAAAAGGGGTATTATAGTATACAGTTATACCTTTTTTTATAGGACATACTACATCTTACTTGCCTTCTCCATGTTCAAAAAGGGCATCTGTAATCATATACTTGTCATATAAAAGTTATAAACACAATACTGAAACCCTGTTTAGAAAGGAAACACATGAAAGCATAATATGTTGCAGTGGCTTATTTGAAATATATCACTCAACTGCTTTTAATTTATTAAAAGAGAATACTTAGCTGAACTGACCTTTACCTTACGACTTGCTAACTCTTAATAATCTGTATGAAAATAGTTACTACATTAAGAAGGAGATGTGTATTTGTCCAGCTGTCCTAGTCATTTGCCCAGTCCTATTAGTCTTAGGTTCATGACCTTAAGAACACATCCAACTTTGGCTTTCTGCCCTCCATAAAAATGTAAATAAAAGGAAAATAACAATGTTTAACTGTTTCATTGAGGACTTTAAAAGCATTGGATGTGTGCTTTTAGATAAGTATCGCATTGTCATCACAGGGCTGAAAGATTATGCAGTTAATTAATCTTTCCTTAGCCGGGTTTTCGTCAATCCCTTATTTGTCTTAGTGAGAGGTTGTTTTAGGACAAGTCTCTTTAGAACTTCTAAATATATCACACCAGCTGGTGGTACTTTGGACGCACTTAGACATGTGCAGTGTTTTTATACTGGAGTGCAAGAAATAAAACTGTTTGCTAATAACATTCTAAATATTATTTCACATTACAGCATTAATCATACTGAGCAAAGCCATACCATGATATTATTATTTACTAAGCATTACTCCAGCTGCATAGTGGCCAGTGCATAACATGATCAAGTAACACCAAGGAACAACATGGGTTATGTGTTGTAATGTAATGAAGGTAGTCTCCAAAGAAAAATACTGAACAGAAGTTACTGGCAGTAAACTGAATCTATCTGTAAATATTTACAGCCTGAGGAGTAGATTTACTGAGAACGGTAAAATTAAAGCCAATAATGTGACATTAGCTAAAACAGAAACAGACAATGTTTCCCCAAATTAATGTCTTAACCACTAAAGAATTTAACTGTGCCTAGTTTTATACCTATTGTTATAACATGATACATTAATTATGGATTAAAGTTGTTGCAACATATTATTTTTTTACATTATATTTTCTATCTATATACAGTAATTGATTTATATCTCCCCCTCTTCCTTTTATCTTTCCATAAGGCCTTTTTTTCATTTTCTGTTTAAACATTTGGGGCCTCATTCAATTGAGATTTGGTCAATTGAATAGGGCTCTATATAAGCACATAGCATATTTTTTTACAGAAGTTTTTAGCTAGTGAACTTCTATCCAAAAGCAAGGTCTTCACTAACTAAAAACTTCTGTAAAAAAATATGCTGCATGCTTATATAGAGCCCTATTCAATTGGCCTAATCGCAATTGAATGAGGCAGTTGATGTGGCACAGTGATTAATCTCAAGCACAGTGTTCACAATGCAATCATTCAAAGATTAACTAAAGTCTGAATAAATAAAGTTTTCGAAACCATATATATCACTGAATGGTTTTAATAAGTCACATTATTTTGTCATTAAAGCAGTCAGGTTTATTGTTATGAAAGTATCATCAAAGAAAAGAATAGAGTTATGGACAATTCACCTTTTGAGTGCAATTCATTTTAAAGTTTTTCATCTCATCCAAAACAATCTTTGCAAAGGGTACAATGCGGCTTTCTACGAATGAAATGGCGGTCTTCTGTTAATTGTATATGGAAGTTTCATTGTTTTTAACACATACTGCTTATATCAGAAGCATACACTGCAATGATTCAATATATACACTTACAGATTTATTTTATTTAAAAAAAAAAAATTGGTTTCCACAGCCCAGAGGTGTCTATAACCTTGCAACAATGTTATAGCTGCACGTGATTGGCCGAAACAAATTATGAATGTTATGCTAATTTAGCTAGGATTTTTCAGGGGCATTCCTTGTCAAAATCAACTACCAGAAAATCAAAAGAAATGTGCAAATGTTAGGGTAAACTTATTTTTGTTTATTTGGGTATCTTTTCATGTAAAAAAATGTTTTCATACAGTACTTATTCTCCTCTATCAGATGTATTCATAATCCATGATTACATATGCATTTATCAGTGATTGTTGCATCAGCAAACTGTTTGATAGCCACTGCTCAAATCAATCAAAGAAAATGATGTGTCAGTAATACAAGGCATGCAGACCTTCAGCGAGTCATTAGCAATAATTAGTATCCATTACTCTGTGGGGAAAAAACAACCCAAGCGTTGTGGATGATCAGAAAGCCGACTGATAAGTAAAAATTACAAACTTCAGTGTCAATTTACATTAAAAAGATATTTTTAATAATCTTCAACTAATACTCATTATTATCTATACGAGCGGTGATAAAGTAAAACAACTTGATCTGCCTTCACACATGAGAACCAGAATTACCCTCAAGAGAAGTACGGAATAATGCATTTGCGTGTTTTGACAAAGTGTTCTCAAGGCATCAACCAAATATCTCTCCTACCACGTAAGTCAGTTAAATAATGAATATGCTAATTATTTAATTCACAGGTCCTTATAGCTTCAGAAGACAACATCTAAGCTGGCAGGAAAAAAGGATGCACCTGGATTGTATTTTGTGTTGACAATAACCCTTATAGATAACTATTACACAATCTCCCTATAGAAACTTGTTTCTATAATCTTGTTTTTATAATCGTTTTAAACTTGATGATTCTTAGATTGTATTAGTTATTTGATCAATATAGCATAAAATATAGATTTTGTGTTTCTTCATTCTCCTTTTGGAGTGCGTTTTTGCCCTAAACCAGCATTTTAGACAGTTAGTGCTAAATTTGGTGTTCTTTTTCTTATACATTGTAACTGAAGTGGAAACCTCACAGCATGGTGTAATTGTATCAATTGTATTCATGAAATGATGACCAACTTTGGGTTGAATTGGTGGTTACAAGAGGTGGAGGAGGTGGGTAGACAGATGAGCTGAATGCTGAAAAAATACTTTTGCAGTTCGATGATACATGGAACAATTTAAGTTATGTGTTGTAACATAAATTACTGGCAAAAAATGAATGTTTCTGTAAATATGTACAGCCTCAGGCTTAGAGTTACTGTGGATATGGTCAGTGCTAGATCTGCCTTTTTGGAGCCCCTGGTCAGTAAAGTGGAGGAGCTTCTGAAAGAGTGTGCTCAAAGTATGCCTGCACCAATTGTTTCATTTTCTGTTTGTGTATATCACTCTCTTGCTGTGTGAGAAAATCACAAACATCTCTGCCATTTTTACAGAATAGCTACTCATACACACATTGAGCTATTACTTGTTTATTAAATGCATTTGATGGCGGGCCATCTTATTTATATTTTTCTATGGGGGGGGAGCGAGCACAACTTCAAACATATCATGATTGAAGGGGTTAACATATTTTGCTGATGAAGGGGTTAACATATTTTGCTGACATATTCACATGAGATATAGGCTAACCGCAATAACATGTTTTTGTCCTTGGGCCATCTTGCGACCTTACTCACGTACTAAACACAGACATTTCTTATTATTGTTATTCTAAGAAACAGAAAACACCTGATTATCTGTCCTTGTTCAACGTCTATAGTGTAACTCACCTCTAATATCCGCCTTCTTTAGCAAGTATATAACCTATGTTATGACGTAGCAATAAACGAGCTAGTGCTGAGAACTTTTTTTGTGTGTTACTTCCAGTACTGCTCCCAGAATTCTGCCTGAGGCCTGTGGTCCAAGCCACCAACTAAGTACCGGAAGCCCCAACAATGATCACTTGTATCACAAATAAAAACTAAGTAATTATGAGAGTTACAATGAAAACAGAAATTGTCTGGAAAAATTGAGTCCAACATAGTGAATAATTAACAGCTAGTTAGTAATTAGATAAAATAAATGTTGAGGCCTCTGCTGGGCCCTGGGGAAATCCGTCACACACACACACATATTTATATATATACTAGCGAATTGCCCGTCAAAAAATGACGGCAATGAAATTGTAAGGTAGCTAATGCTGTTTGGTGTCTAATAATGAAATATGTAATACATTACTAAATGAATATACTGTACCTATTTTGAAGCATTGTGATGAAGATCTGGCAATCTGTGTTGATGTTGCTGCAGCATTAGTGGTGTGGAGCTGCTGTGTAAGCATGCTGAATGTGTGCACTGTGTGGTATGAATATCCGTAGGTGGTTTGTGGCGTTTGCGAGTTTCTTGTGGTGTTTTGCGAGTTTGTTGTGGTGTTTTGCGAGTTTAGAGTGCTGTAGCCTCGTTTTCGTTTTGTTCGGCAGCCATTTTTTCGGTCGCTTAGATTTTTTTTTAGTCTCAAAAGTCTTTTATTTCGAGTAAAATCGAGGTGTAAGTGTAGGTGTAGGTCCTGGGTGCTCCCTCTTGGTGTAAGTAAGGTTTTTATGTATGTGCTGTGTGTATGTATTGTGTTTTAAATGTTTGTATGTCGGCGTGTTGCGTCCGATGTTTGCGAGGTCGTAATGTGTGGTAACGTGTTTCGTAGGTTGTTTGCGTTCCTCGTAAAATTTAGCGAGTGTCGTAATTTGTGTGTCGTGTTTTTTGAGTAGCGACGTGAAGTTTGCGAGGGTTTGAGGCCCTTGCCCAGTGACCTCGCCAGCAACTGAGGCCCTCGCTTTGCGAGGGGCCTCAGTTGCTGACATGGAGCGCCTTCGGCGCTCCATGCCAGCAACTGAGGCCCGTGCCCAGTGACCTCGCCAGCAACTGAGGCCCTCGCTTCGCGAGGGGCCTCAGTTGCTGGCATGGAGCGCCTTCGGCGCTCCATGCCAGCAACTGAGGCCCTTGCCCAGTGACCTCGCTACGCGAGGGCCGCGGCTCGCTGCGCGAGCCCGCAAGCGTGAGCAACGACCCGTACGCTCACAACTATATATGTGATATATATATATGTATATATATATATATATATATATATATATATATATATATATATATATATATTTGTATATACCCACATGAGTACAGATGAACAGGAAGCTCCACTTTACGTTTTCAACTACGAGACCCATAGGTGTTGGAAAAAATTGCCTTAACAAAATACGAGTTGTAACTCTTTGCAAAATCCAGACCCCGCACAAAATCCGGACCTCGCTAAAAAATACACATTTACTGGAAAAACCGCTGCACTCCAAAAACACAAACAAAAACAAATATCACACAAATTAACGTAAACACTCACACACAGCACAGGGACACAGTCAGGATGCCTGTGAGTAAGGTTGCAAGTTAATTTGAGCCATGTTTCGCCTTTTTCAACGAACGAAAATAGCCTAAGCGACAAAATAAATGGCTTCTGAAAAAAAAAAAAAACAAGGCCCAAGCGTGTAAAAATCAACGAACTCGCAACACTTACACCAACCCACTAACTCATTGCGAGGCACGTAACACCAGGAGCGGCCCGTCCATTGGGGCATCAGGGCAAACGCCCCCCCAAATATTTTCTTCACCCTGCAATAAAAAAAACACAACAATGTATTAGTATAACCCAAAAACAAATAAATATAAGGTGTACATCATCATTTCAAGTCTAAATAGTATTAAAAATGAAGTAAAGTTAGTAAAGGGACACTGTCACTTTAAAAATACCCTTGCGCTACATTAACTAATGCTGTGTATCTATATAGCCCCCTGCCTGCACCCTGTGTGATCAAATTACAATAGTTAAACACTGTGTACACTAACCTTAGAGTCTTCTCTCTCTTCAATGAGTCCTGGCCTGGCCCCCTGACCGTTAATGCATGCCGCCCACCATCACAGTGACGATATGCATGGGCGGTCATAAATGTATCAATTAATAACTGACAGTCTTCCATCATTGACCAATCAATGATGGAAGGCTGTCCAGTTACTAAGTGATCAATCTAAACCCACCCAGACCGTTAGCCCTGAGCGCCCGCCAGCAAATAGGGCCTCGAGTTATCATTTTGATTGACTGATACAGTCAATAAAACCACCAGTTGCCTGTCCCTTCCCCCTTTCTGTTTCCTGACCCTGGTCACGCTGAGACTGAGAGACCTCCCTGGCTGAATCTACTCATCTGCTCTGCCTGCCTAACACAGTAAGTCTACCTGCCTGGCACCTGCCCTGCCCCTGCCCCTGGCCAAACCAAAACCCCTAGTAGCCCCTAATAAAAGTTAGGGGTGACCAGTTACCCCCAGTCCCCCACTATGCCTGCCTGGCCTGCCAGTGCCACCTACCCAGCCACCCACCAACTACCACCGACGACCCCAGCCATCACCCCCATGTGGCCTGTGCCACCCCCGATCAGG
Organism: Discoglossus pictus; assembly: GCA_027410445.1. Classification (NCBI taxonomy): domain Eukaryota; kingdom Metazoa; phylum Chordata; class Amphibia; order Anura; family Alytidae; genus Discoglossus; species Discoglossus pictus. Next base: position 168,841,892 of record CM050166.1, read on the forward strand.
CCTGCCCTATGCTAGCCTAGCTATGCCATCATGCCACCGCCGGATTCCCCCGATCACGGGATCGGGGTAGTCGGGTGGTGAGCGGGGTGGCACAGGCCCACATGGGGGTGATCGGATCACCCCCTTGATGAGGCCTGTGCCACCCCTGATGACCTCCATGTTGCCACCCTATGCCACCCCCGAGGCCCGATCACCACCGGCACCACCCCGATGCGGCCTATGCTACCCCGGGTATTCGGGCAGTGAGCGGGGTTGACCAGGCCACATGGGGGTGGATGTTCACCCCCATGAGGCCTGTGCCACCCCTGATCGTGGCCTACGCGGTCCGATGGGCGACCGATGGGCGCCTGAGCGTGACCGACCCCACCCTGGATGAACCAACTACCTACCCCCCCCCCCCTATTTTTATTCCATTTTTAGAAGTAACAGGCATGTATATGTGCCTGTCACTTCTAAAGATAAAATAAAAATAAGGGAAGGGAAAAAAAAATACAGCAAAAACATTATTATTACAATTAAACAGTAAGCAAACACATTGTTAGTACAGTTAGTAACACAACACATTTTATACAAAAATAAACAGCTTTAAACAAACATTAATAAAAAATAAAATAAACAACAGCACATACTTACCTGTAAAATTGACCCCTCCAGCGTTGGCCTTCTGTCCTCTGGATATAGTCATGAAAAATAAATAATCCAATGTTGATTGAAGCCAATGGTCAAATAAAATAATCCAATGTTGATTGAAGCCAATGGTCAAAATAAAATAATCCAATGTTGATTGAAGCCAATGGTCAAAATAAAATAATCCAATGTTGATTGAAGCCAATGGTCAAAATAATCCAATGTTGATTGAAGCCAATGGTCAAATAATCCAATCTTGATTGAAGCCATTGTCCATCCATCCATTCTGGCCCATTGAAAGAGGCCTCCACAAAAAAAAAAACGACGCTCTAAAAAAAAAAAAACAACACACTAAAAGAGCTCCTCCTACAAGGAGCTCCCCCCGCGATTAATTGTTTTTTTCCCACGGTCTGCTATATATACAAATTTTTGAAGGACTCTGATTGGCTGAAATTTTTGATTGACATCGATTTCAACCAATGAGAGTCTTTAAAAAATTAGCAAATCAGCAAGCAGGTATGGAAGCCTGTAAGGGTAAAAAAGGTTAGTGTGAACTTGTTTGACCCTGTATGTATTATACATATTACAGGGCTATTTTATGTGATATACATGTTACAGGATAATATCCTGTAACATGTATAGCCAAAAAATAGCACTGTAATATGTATAACAAATAATGTGTAATAGAAATGCATGAACAATATAATATAACAAGTAATAAAGAACATCAATTAATCAAATAATAAATATCAATTAATATATATTGTTGTATGTATATGTTTATGTATATTTATGTGTATTTTTTATGCGTATATATATATATATTTGGATATATATATATATATATATATATATATATAAATTGATATCAATATATCACAATAAATAAATAAATATATATATATATATATATATATATATATCAATTTGATATATATATATATATATATATTTATTGTGATATATTGATATAAATTTTTATATATATATATATATATATATATATATTTATTTATTGTGATATATTGATATCAATTTTTATATATATATATATATATATATATATATATATATATATATATATCTATCAATATATATATATATATATATATATATTTATATATATTATTATTATTTTTTTTTTTTTTGGGCCTATATGTTATTTAAGGTTTTTAAGGTGCGGTTGGGGCCTATATGGTCAAAATTGGTTATTTAAGTTTTTTAAGGTGCGGTTGGGGCCTATATGGTCAAAATTGGTTATTTAAGGTTTTTAAGGTGCGGTTGGGGCCTATATGGTCAAAATTGGTTATTTAAGGTTTTTAAGGTGCGGTTGGGGCCTATATGGTCAAAATTGGTTATTTAAGGTTTTTAAGGTGCGGTTGGGGCCTATATGGTCCCAATTTGTTACTTAGGGTTTTTAAGGTGCGGTTGGGGCCTATATGGTCAAAATTTGTTATTTAAGGTTTTTAAGGTGCGGTTGGGGCCTATATGGTCAAAATTGGTTATTTAAGGTTTTTAAGGTGCGGTTGGGGCCTATATGGTCAAAATTGGTTATTTAAGGTTTTTAAGGTGCGGTTGGGGCCTACATGGTCAAAATTGGTTATTTAAGGTTTTTAAGGTGCGGTTGGGGCCTATATGGTCAAAATTGGTTATTTAAGGTTTTTAAGGTGCGGTTGGGGCCTATATGGTCCCAATTTGTTATTTAAGGTTTTTAAGGTGCGGTTGGGGCCTATATGGTCCCAATTTGTTATTTAAGGTTTTTAAGGTGCGGTTGGGGCCTATATGGTCAAAATTGGTTATTTAAGGTTTTTAAGGTGCGGTTGGGGCCTATATGGTCCCAATTTGTTATTTAAGGTTTTTAAGGTGCGTTTGGGGCCTATATGGTCCCAATTTGTTATTTAAGGTTTTTAAGGTGCGGTTGGGGCCTATATGGTCAAAATTGGTTATTTAAGGTTTTTAAGGTGCGGTTGGGGCCTATATGGTCCCAATTTGTTACTTAGGGTTTTTAAGGTGCGGTTGGGGCCTATATGGTCCCAATTTGTTATTTAAGGTTTTTAAGGTGCGGTTGGGGCCTATATGGTCCCAATTTGTTACTTAGGGTTTTTAAGGTGCGGTTGGGGCCTATATGGTCACACTTGCTCTTTTAAGGTTTTAAACGTTACGGTTTGGGTCTTAAACGTTCTATTGTTTTTTTTGTTTTTTTCTATAACTTCCCAGGTGCAAACTATCTGTGGAATCAGATTTCTTTGGACTCGTTGGTTGACTTACTGGACGTGAATACCCCGAGAAGGAGAGTCAACTGTTGGTGAGTATATGGTCACACTTGGACTTTTAAGGTTTTTAAGGTGCAGTTGGGGCCTATATGGTCACACTTGGTCCTTTAAGGTTTTAAAAGTTACGGTTTGGGTCTTGAGATTTCTAATGTTTTTTTTGTTGTTTTCTATCACCCCCCAGGTGCAAACTATCTGTGAAAGCAGATTTGTTTGGACTCGTTGGTTGACTTACTGGACGTGAATACCTCGAGAAGGAGAGTCAACTGTTGGTGAGTATCATTGCCTTTAATTTTCTGTCCATGTGTATAGGTGCAAATTTGATGTTGATGTAGTCTTGTCACATGAGGGTTTGCAATCTGTAATGTATACCAATGAAATCAACACACTGTTATTTTAAAGTAATTTTGTGACATAATATAAATTAATATACCGTGATCTCTTTCTTTTATTGGTATCAATATCAGAAATGAATACTATTGACTCTCTACTTGTGAAGCCTTTCGCCACCCTAACCTATGAGGAGAAGGTGGAAGTAAAACGGTTAGGAGCTGACCAACCAGAGATAAATCTGCAGCAAATCGCAAGAGATAGAGGGAAGCAATATGTCCGTAATTTCAATACTGAATGGTACAAGAAGAACGACTGGCTTTCTGGAAGCGTTTCTAGGAAGTCCTTATATTGTTTCCCATGCATCCTATTTGGTGGTGACGCTGCTTGGACCAAAACTGGAGTGACTGACGTCAAACATCTAGCTGACAAATTGGCGAAACACAAAAGTTCTAAAGCTCACTTGGATAACAGGATCAAGTTTGAGATGCTTGGACAGGCGAACATTGCTGTTCAACTGGACCAAGGATACCAAGTCAGCATTCAAAAACACAACGAAGAAGTGGCTAAGAACCGGTACATCCTTTCCAAGATAATTGATTGTGTTCGCTTTTGTGGCGCTTTTGAACTGGCATTAAGAGGACACGACGAGAGTGAAACATCGCTAAATCCAGGAGTGTTTAGAGGCCTGGTGGATTTGGTTGGCAGTATCGATAGTGCAATGGAACAGCATTTGAAGACTGCAACTGTGTTTAAGGGCACTTCCAAAACCGTGCAGAATGAGCTACTATACTGCATGCATGAAGTTATAAAGGAAGTGATTCACCAAGAGCTTAAGGAAGCCCAGTTTGTGGCAACTCAAGCGGATGAAACAACCGATATTTCCGCTAGGACACAGTGCGTTGTAGTCTATCGCTACATTGACAAGAAGCATCAAGTGGTGGAAAGATTTGATGGCTTCACGGAAATGAAATCAGAGGATGCAGACTCGATTGCTGCTGTTGTGCTGGAAACACTGAATACTGTTCTCCCAGAGCCAGAAGACAAGAAGAAACTCATAGCTCAAAGCTACGATGGTGCCAGTGTGATGCGTGGAGATCAAGGAGGAGTTCAAAGAAAAATAAAAGACGTGTACCCGAACGCACACTACGTCCATTGCTATGCTCACCAACTGAACCTAATAATGGAGAAAGCAGTTTCAAGGATTGGAAGAGTTCGAGTTTTTTTTTCCAACATAGGCGGCATACCATCTTTTTTTTCACGCTCTCCAAAAAGGACTGGAGTTCTGGATGAGGTAGTTGGTAGTAGACTTCCAAGAGGTGCACCAACACGATGGAACTTCAACGTTAGGACCGTGAACGTGATCTACGAGAACAGAGATGCGCTACTTGAGTGTTTCCAGACAATTGAAGCATGTCTAAACTTTGATCCAACATCTATACGGGAAGCCGCAGGTTTCATTGGAATGCTGGAAGACAGGGAGTTCCTTTACTTCCTTAAATTATTTCATTTAATAATGCCACATGTTGACATCCTCTATAGTCAGCTTCAGAAGCGAGACACGGATACTGTTTATATCAAAAAAGTCACAGAAGACTTTGTCGCCAGCATCCAGAAAATCCGTAATTCTGTGGAAGAGATAGAAGCAAGTTTGCCGAGCGATCTAACAGTCAACAGACGGAGTGCGGAGATCTCAACCTTGAGACAACTTTCAAGAGAGGTATGTGACATAATTGTGGTTCATGCAAAAGAACGTTTTTCATTTTCAAATCACCTAGTCAGTGCCAAACTTGTTCAAAGTGACTTGTATAAAACCCATGACACTTGCTTTCCAACCCAAGCTCTGGAAGACACTGTGCAAGCATATCCAATACTGAAGAAGGAACAATTACGCACTGAGCTGTCACTTCTTTATGGGAAGACAGAGTTTCATACTTGTACAAGTGCTGTTGCTCTGCACAAACTTTTCCATCAATTTAATCTGCAGAATGATTTCACAGAGACAGTAAAATTATTAAGAATACTGATTACAACACCAATGACAACTGCAGAATCAGAAAGATGATTCTCAACATTGAAGAGGATAAAAACCTTTTTAAGAAGCACCATGTCCCTGGAGCGGTTGAATGCATTGGCGATGCTCTCAATGGAAAAGCAACTGATTTCCGAGATCCCAGACTTCAATGAAAAAAACATTGAGAAGTTTTCTTCTTTGAAAGATCGCCGTGCAAAATTAAAATACAAGTGATTGAAGCAAAGAAGAATGCATACCCCCAAGGTGTGCAAAGATAAACTGCGTTAAGCAGCACCACCTCACACTACCAAACATAACTAGTGGTAAGTAAAGTATGAACGGTGTGTGGGTGTGCATATGGAAGGAGCTATGAAAGTTGTGTGAATGGTCAGTAACAATTGTTGAAGCCTTGGCGTGGCGTTACTGCTCATATGGTCATCCATATGCTAATTCAACGTGTTTGTTTGACATTGATTATTGTGTTGTCTAAACAGAAGTGAAATGTTGTTGTTTTCTTGAATCCCAAGATCCACTGGTTTGGGCCTATGCAGTGCTGATTGGTCTTCTAAGGTATGTTTGAGGCCTATATGGTCCCACTTGGTCTTCTAAGGTATGTTTGGGGCCTATGGTCACACTTGGTCTTCTAAGGTATGTTTGAAGCCTATATGGTCACACTTGGTCTTCTAAGGTATGTTTGAGGCCTATATGGTCCCACTTGGTCTTCTAAGGTATGTTTGGGGCCTATGGTCACACTTGGTCTTCTAAGGTATGTTTGGGGCTTATATAGTCACACTTGGTCTTCTAAGGTATGTTTGGGGCCCATATAGTCACACTTGGTCTTCTAAGGTATGTTTGGGGCCTATATAGTCACACTTGGTCTTCTAAGGTATGTTTGGGGCCTATATAGTTCCACTTGGTCTTCTAATGTATGTTTGGGGCCTATATAGTCACACTTGGTCTTCTAAGGTATGTTTGGGGCCTATATGGTTCCACTTGGTCGTTTAATGTTTTTTAAGTATGGTTTTGTTCTTGAATGGTATGATTGATTTGCTTGTTTTCTTTCAACCCCAGGTGCAAACCCTATGTGGCTGCAGATTTGTTTCTACTCATTGGTCAACTTAATGAACGTGAATACCCTGAGAAGAAGAGCCGACTAATGGTAGGTGTCACTCCTTTAATTTTTCTGTTAATACGTATAGGTGCAATTATGATATTGCTGTAGTCTTGTCACATGAGTTTTTTCAATCTATATTGTATACCAATGAATTTAACACATTGTTACTTTACTTCTTGACATTTCTGCATTGCAGATCATGTATTTCAATGGGCTTTACAAGCATAAGGTCATTGGGCGGGGCTTATAAAGGTCATTATGAAGTCAGGGGGAGGAGTTATAAAAATGGGTGTGGTTTAAAAAAGGGGGAGTGGCTATGTTTCGCCCTGTCGCCCCTCCAACTTGAAAAGTCACCAGCCGCCACTGCGTAACACATACAACATTTGCGCCATTTGGCATACACTAAGCACATAACTTGCAAGAAATGGCGGATAGAACACAAATCGCACATGTGCACTACGTTTTAAAGGTTTCTACTTGCAGCTGACAGTCTATAAATACTGGAGACTTTCTAGAAATGTCTCAATTTCTCCTCAGGTGAGGAACAGTGTGACTGTACATTTCACTGCTGGCGTTACTTCTGAAGCAACTTGCCTATCACTTTAGAAGTTGAAAACCTGCAAATTACACCAAAAAGGTAAGCTATAATAATAATAACTTAAATTAAGAATTAAAAAAAAATATATATATAATGTTGAGAAGAATAACATTATTCATGTACAGAAGTAATTATAACATATTATTCATGTATAGTAAGATGGAAAACATATAGAAATGAATACAATTAATAAATTAATAATTACAAAAAAAAATAATTAAATATTGTGATTATCAACATTATTCAGATAGAAGACAATATTTAAAACACAGATCTCCTGGCATGACCTCAATAGATGCCATTTTTCTCCACAATAGAAGCATAGACCATCAGCTCTTCTTTACCTGGGTTCAGCTTCAGGCAAATGATTACTATAGAGTCCCATTGGCTCGTTATTGGGAACAAAGTCAAGAGTAGTAGCTGATAACTTTTGGAACTTGTAGACGTTGCCACATAGTTACCTCACAGTTAATCCTCTCTGAAGGTGAGAGTGAATGTAGTTGACTATACTGATCTGTGCACTTGAAAGGCAGATCAAAGTAAGTTAATTCATGTTTAATGCACTAGATTACAGAGAGAGCGGCTTGATCCCAACTTAGCTCAGCTGCTTAAGTCTTGAACTCAATGGTGTATTGAGCAAACATTTAGTTACCTTGTGGAAGGTGTAGAATGTCCTAGTTAAAGTATCAATCTTGGCAGAGACATCAAAGAAATCCTCTGCCAGCAGCTGGATCACCAGCAGTGGCTGGGTGACTTGTTCTGACAGCAGAACTTGGAGTGTGTGAAGACACTTGAGCTGCAGCTGGTGGATTTGCTACAGGTGGAGCTGGAGCAGATCCTACCATGTACACAGTAGTAAAGGCATCTACCATATGTCAATGCTGTCTTTCAAAGGCTGTTAGCGAAGCATCTTGCTTTACAGAATGTGATTGACATATGTTTCACCTTCTGGTCCATTTCCAGCAGTTTATTCTCCTGCACCCCTTGTTTCTGATTCATAGCTGCAAGGTGGCTGGTCAGAGACCCAAGATGGAATCCCCGGTGTGGAAGAATCTTCACCCAGATCCATGGGCCTGTTGTAGTTATAAGAGTTGCTGGTGTCTGATGTGGATGTTCAGATTGAAGAAGACATTAAAAAACAATGAAAGCGTGATGCTAAGCAAATGACTATTCGTTTTCAAATATATGGTTGATGTATTAAACCAGTTCATGATAGAAAGGAGATCTCTGAATACTTTTCTGTTGTTTATCCTGCTATGTAATGATTTAAGGAACAGTACAGATAAGGACAAGAGGCAGTATATTGAAGGCAAACAGCCCAAGATCAAAATACAATCAGAAACCTTTCACAAGTTAGTGCCAAAGCAGGAGGTCAGGGGCTGGAAGCAAACAAAGGGAATCAATAAAACCAAGCTACAGGAGTCTGGAAGCAAGAATAGTTGAAACGGTCCAGATCAGCAACAGAAGAGTGCCAAGTAGAACTGAGAAGCAGAACAACTGAGTGCAGGTGCTATTAATGCCTTATATAGGCCCAGTGTTGCATTTTCTTATTTTTGGGCAAAAACAAGTTACTGGACTGGATCATGGCATCAACTGCAATGGAGTTGATGCTAGTAGCTAGTACAATCTGTGCCAGAACAAACCTTTATGGATTGAACTCTGTGAGAGAGCCACAGAGAGACCAGATGGATACCTTGGACCATGACACCTGCAAATGCAACAAAGGGTCTTGATCAGCCTTAATATGACACAACAAACACAGCCGGTATTATTTTGATTTAACCAACTGGGCATGCACTTCCTGTTAATCACCCCACTGTGGATCTTATTAATCCAAACTAAAAGACAAAGCTAGTTGGTAGTATTTTACAAACTTCTTTTAGACCTTTTTTTTAGTAATAGATACAAATTCTAATCATATACTACCATTTTAGCTTTCCTTGGTTTATTTTTTAATAATGACAAATAATTATTTTCAATTCATACATTAGCGTTTTATGTAGTCTGGAGGTACATATTTTGGAGAGCCATGGTACTATTTTTCCAAATGTATTTGTAGGTGTATATTAAATGAACAACAAGGCCTAGGACAGCAATACTACACAATAGTTTGATCATGTGCACAAATGTCCCTATCCAGTGATTTTTCTTCCTGGTACGCTGTTAATAAAATTTAACAAATATACACTCATGCTACAACATATGTATGTGTAATCTTGCAATAAATATGGTAACTCCATAAACACACAAAAAACACATAAACACTTTTGTCTTGCTGTACTCATGAAGGAATCCGTTTCTTCTGAGCATGTGTGTAGGAACTGGGGGGGGGGGGGGGGGGCGATGGGGGGGACAACCACCCCCCCAGATTTTTCTATGTTTGTATGTATGTATGTATATATAAGCTATTTTAATCTATAAGCTATACAATGAGCTGTATCCCCCCCAGAATCATTCTGACTCCTACACCCCTGCTTCCAAGGCTGCATGTCTGACACACATATATCATTGTTTAATTCTTTTGAAAGTGAATCAGAGAATGAATAATTGAAATTTCATCTAGAAATCAGTTTATCTTTTGCTGGGCTTAAATTTATGTTCTAGTATCAGGTTAATGAGATTCCATTTTTTTATATGATTATATGCCTTTCAAACAATACAATTATTACAAAATTTGTTAGAATGCCTTTCACAATAATTTCTCTTTTATATAATTATATTTCCATACTCTATCTTATGTGAGGAAGGATGCTCAGAAATGGCTGTTGCACACATGGAAGAGGATTTGTAATTCTGAACAGAAATATAAGGTAAACAGTAATGCACTAGCAAAAACGACATGTAAAAATAAATGATTATAACAATGTTGTACAAGTAGTAGGTACAAGAGCAATGAGACTGTAAAAAATAAAAAATAAAAGCAAAATTGTTTAAAAGATATATTTTTCTTGACACATATATAACAGCCCATTATCACACGCAAGATTTTTTACTGCTGTACATGTGATTGCAGTAGACATCTTGAGCATATATTGCACAATTTTATTGAAAGTCATTTTGACAGCATGTTTTCTTTATTGCATCTGAAAGAGGGTATTTGACAGTGCACCACTGTGCTTTCTTTTTTTTTTTAAATGATTTTTGTATAGCAAAAATAAAATATTCAAATGCTTAATTGATTTGGGCCTTGCCCTTGTCAGCCAGTGACCAGTAATTTAGACAGCGGAGCTAGTGAATGGAGGAGCCCAGTGCAAAAAAATAAATAAATACCCCCCCCCCCCCTCTTGAGGGAGGAAAAGCAAAAAAAATGTTTTTGAGCACCCTGGTCCCAGAGCTATATATATATATATATATATATATATATATATATATATATATATATATATATATACAGTATTTAATTATTATTACTACTTATTATTATTATTATTATCATCTTATTTTTTCATGCAAAACACAACTTTGGTACAATTTAAAACAAGCTGTTTTAAATACATGAAAGAAAGAATTGTGTTTAAGAATAAGAAAAGAAAAAACATTTCTGAGTACACCTAAATGTATCAAGCAGGCCAGAAGACCTAATTTTCATTTGCCAGAACCAACCTCACATTGATTATACCCATATGATAGGATAACAGCATTTAGCACCAAACCCTCATCCAAGGATATGTTCTGAAGGATGCTTGAGAGGACATGTATCCCATCTTAAACAGAGGCACATTGCATGTCAGTACACAGAATCCTTAGCAGCAGCCGAAACACTGTTCACTGCGACATTGTGTGAGAAAAAAAATGTTTTCTGCTCTACTTTAAGTGTAATTTTCTACCCACTATAACATACTTAGGGTCCCATTCCAATAGTTACGCATTCTAATATAGGCCTATATGCCATGGAAGTCCTTACAGGCATCTAAAATTAACAATCTTTAACGGACCCCTGTGGCTCAAATAATTTACCTTTCTCCAGGGGTTCTTTAATGACCCCTATCTAAAATTAACCCTCTTACTAACATGGAGGTCTATATAGACCCCTACTATAACTAACATTACCCCCTATTATCTACATATATCCTCAAGGACCCACATGGCACCCTAATAAAAATAAAGAATCCTAAAGTATTAAAAAAATAATAATACACTATACTATTAAATAAAAATAAACAATACAAATAAACTACTAAAAAAATAATAAAATAAATTACAGTAAAAAAATGACAGAAAATAAAAAGAAACTTACACATAAAATAAAGACATTAATATAAAACAAGACACTTTTAAAAATTAAAAAATAAAATTAACTATCTGGATAAAAATGTTAGTGTCATGGAAATCCTCTAAGCATCTTCGTAACACAGTTTTATTTTTAAATTGCCATGGGTTTCCATTAGGGACCCGTGTGGTAGGAGTTAACTTTTAGGTGTCAGGGAGATCCATTAAATTCACCTGTGCAGGGAAATGACTGCTGATAAATCTTAAATATGTTGTTTTTAGGTTAACTGATGGCTGATTATATTCCTGAAACCAGAGAGAAACCATAGGGTGAGGCATGTGTCATTAATCATGGAGCAGTCAGCAGTGTGTTTGTAAACAGACCACCGACTGCAGATTTTTAGCTGTCATGAGTTTAATCTAAAAAAAAAAGCAATATATCATTTAAACATAGAATTATGTGCTCTTTCACACCATGATGAGCACTTATAGTGAGGTAATTGGCCCTTTAAGCAGGATACATCCCATAACATCTTTACTGACCAGTAGTCTCTAATGCTATGTTACTAATTATTAAAAAATGTAAACATGGCAATTAATTCTTATCTGAAAGACCTATGATCAATGAGAGCAAAAACAATTACTCCGATCGATTGCTGTGGAGTTTGTTGTTTCCTATTTAAGCCATATATTTATCCTGATTCCTGGAGCACTACATTTCATTCCTATCCTCATGCTACAATTACAACACAGTAGGGAGTTGTTTGCAGCAGAGAAATGCCAGAAGTGAATTAAGGACAATGATATGCTTGGTGAGGTAAATACAACAGATTGCATTAAATGAACTGTACAGAAGGTGTCTGTTTTATCTAGATGTTTAGCATGTTGTTGCTAAACAAAAGCTTTGAATATTTTATAGTTTATAACTAATGCCTAGTGTTAAGAAAACTCTAAGATAGAGGTCACCTTTTGCCATAATTTTATTTCAGGATTTTATCTAGTCTAGTCATCAATTTGATACTGCCACTGCAATAAAATATATACATTTTCTATGCATTTAAATTTAGAATGCTGTATTACACACAGTGTGCTGTCATCTTGGCATTTCACTTGTTACTATCTATGAACTATCTATGAACTATCTAGTTACTATCTAGTGAACTTCATGTTAGAAGACCACAAATTTTCTATAATACCTGCATCTCTCTTCTTTTGTTCTGCTTCTGCATGATTTATCCAGTTTCCTTTTTTTTGATTGATCCTCTTGTTGTCACGCATTGAGATATTTAAATCTTGCCTATCGTAGACATTCATAGGACAAATGGAGGGAGGAAAGAGGAGGGTAGAGGAGTGGAGAGGCAGGGAGGAGGAGATGAGGAGAGGCGAGGAGGAGAGAGAGGAGAGAGAGGTGGCCCTGGGAAGTGGTAGAGGAGAGGAGGAAGTGGAGGAGTTGGAGGAGGTGGAGTAGGAAGAGTTGGAGGGGGAGAAGGTGGAGGAGGAGATGGAGGAGGTGGAGAGCGGAGGAGAGTGGTGGAGGAGTGGAGGAGGGGGAGAGCAGAGAAAAGGAGAGTGGTGGAGGAGTTGCGTAAGTGGAGTGGAGGAGGTGGGTGGTGGCAGGGTGCCCCGAGAACTAGGCAAATCTAGTCCAGGGACAGAGGGGAAGGGGCCTGATACCAGGGGGGTGGTAGTTTGGGGGAGGGACAGGCCTCAGGGACAGGTCAGGGAGGTAAGGGTCCCCGTCCACAGTGGGGAGAGCAAGAGGCTAAGAACAAGCACAAGGCCCTTAACTACACAAACCAGGATGAATGTGGTCCTCCGTGGTGCCATCCATGGCCGCCCGTTATTCTTGCAGGGGGAGGGAAGTTAGGCCTGGCCCTAGGGCTTAGGCATGGAATTAGGTAGCGGCCCCAGTAGCAGCAGTGGGTACAGGGATGTGAGGTCTGTGAAGCACTAGTGAAGCATGTGATCTCAATATCAGTATCAGTCCTCAATATCAGTCTGAAAACAGATCCTTGGGTCTGATGTAAGTAACATTGAATCTGGCTGTTGACCTTTGTGTCCTATACATATTAATGGGTATTTTCCCCTATTGCTGATATCATGAGTATCCTTTAACATGTGCTAACACCTGTATAACAGATGGATGTGATATCACTGTTGATGAATAATATCATATTGCGAAGTTGATAGTACACCTTGATCACTGATGCTGGTCACAGCTAAGCATTTATTGTGAGATGACACATCATTATTTATGACTAGTGACTTGCCCGTCAAAAAATTATGGCAATAAAATTGTAAGGCAGGTAATGCTGCTTGCCACACAATGTAAAGCTTTTGGTTTGCGAGCCTCGTGCTGAGCACCTTCTGTGTAAGTGTCAGCAATGTGGCAAGTGTGCAGTATAAATAGGCTGCGTGCGCAAGGCCAAATCGTTTGTTTAATTGTGTAAAGCGCCATTTTAGAATGGTAATGTTATAAGTTTCAAGTTAGTGTTGTAAAATGGCGGCGATTGTGTATGTTTTAGCGTGGATTTTAATAATGTATTTTGTACCTCGTACGTTTCTGGGTAAAAGTCGTATGTGCCTGGCAGTGTTTCGCGTGTTTAGGGGTCGTGTAGCCTTGTTTTCCTTTTTTTCGTTTGCCATCTTTTTTCTCGCGTAGGCATTTTTAGAGTGCTGAAACTCTGCAAATTCGACTTCAATTTGCATGCAACCTCACTCCCAAACGTCCTGGCTGTCCTCCCGTGCTGTGTTTGATGTTTTTTGTATGTTTTTTTTTTTTTTCTGTTGATCTGTAGTCCCGTGGGTGGTAGGTATGATGCTTAAGTCGTGCTGGGTCGTAGGTATGAACGCCTACGGTGCTCATTTCCACCAGCGCAGTGAGGGCTTTCGGCGATCCCTGCCAAAGTCGTGCAGGGTCTTAGGGATGAGCGCCTATGGCGCTCATCTCCACCAGAGCAGTGAGCGCTTTGGGTGCCCCCTGCCAAGTTGTGCTGGGTAATAAGGATGAGCTCCTATGGCGCTCATCTCCACCAGCGCAAGGAGCGCCTTCGGCAAGCCTGCAGTTTTAACATTGCGTTACCAACATTTTTTGGCAAGCCCGCGCTGCTGAGAACTACATATGTGATCATGGCCAGTGAGTTCTCCTGATAACTAGCTAATAGTTAATAAGGCTGGCAGATGGGAATTAAGTGAGTTGGTATATTGTTACAGTTACAGTAGTTAGGACTGTACTGTACATGCATGTTTTTTTTAAATCTTCCTCTGCCTTTTTTTTTTTACCACTTTTTTCTGATTTGTGTATTGTCAAAACAATGTATGATGGGCGTAGCTGAGATTATCCCTGATGGAGGTGAGTTGGCTGTTGCTTCACGTCCCTTTGCACGTGTTTTGGCAGCCCTTCCTAATGGGTTAGAGTTGATTAGTGTGGTGTATGTTGCCCTGGTTCCCTTCTGGATTTCTAAGTGGTGGTGGTGAAAGGGTTTGCGTACCTCAATGAAGCTGTGACCTATACCATGTAGGGCCACTGTAGGTGGGCAGGTCATAGCAGAGAGGTCAGACAAATCACAGTCCAATAGAGAAGGAACTAGCAACCCACTCTAGTATCTTTGGCATGCAAACCTTGTGGAAAAGCACAGGCCGAGACATATTTGAATGTGCCGCAGTCCATAGGATGACAGAGAGTTGGACAAGACTCAGTGACTGAACAACCAAATGTGAAATGTTCCCCTGGTACTTGATATATGTCATGTGGCGGTGTAATTTGGCCACTATTTCTTTTCCCAATGTATATGTGATGAGTGAGATGTATATGTGATGATCGTTGTATTTTTAGGGTTCACATTAGAGGCTCTGTGAGTGAGAAAGGGTTAATATGGCAGACATTTTCATGTAGTTGCATTTAGTGTGTCTTTAATAGCTTACAGCATCTTGCAGCCTGACTTTTCATATTGGCATTTGCATGAGCATAGGAAAAAATATATTTTTTTATTTTTTAAACTATATGATTGTTGGCAGTTGTTGTGCAAGTACTGGGTTCTATTTGGAATCCGTAAGCTTTGGGCCGCCATTTGCCGTTTGTGGGCTTGACTGCGGTGCAGCCTTGAGGGTTTTTTGCAATTGAATAGCCATTTGCGATTTTAGCGATCGGAACTCTTGCAGACGTGAAAGATCAAAGGCTTTAATAGGCTGTAATTTCCGGGTTTAACAACCGCAAGGATTTCAAGCCTGTAACACGTAAGCCATTTTTGGCTCGCAAAAAAAAAAACACTAATTGAATAGCAAAATATCCTACAGCCTCCATTACGGGCTCCAGTAACTTACAATTGCTCAATTGAATAAGGCTCCACATGTTTAGCCATATTTGCTTTTATGGAACAAAATGGCCAGTAAATACTGAATTGACACGTTGTCATGGCTGTATTTACATCACCAGCGCCCCTGCTTGGGCTTAGGGAATATTCAGTATGTTTTAATTCTGTGTCCTCTGTTATTAGAGGTGGTAAATCGTTAAATATTTTGCGTATTTCTAGAGTCGGATTGTATATAGTCACCAGACGTATACCTGAAGTAGTGTCTTTAGTTTTGTATTGTAACAGGTGTTCAAAGGATGTTTTAATGGCAGTGGTTATTTTCTGTATTTTAACACAAGGCATGTAACCCTTCTGCCTTAATGATTCTGCCAGTATTTATAAATGTTTATCACGGTCCCCAGTGTTTTTTTCATATGCAGTGATATCTGATGGCTTGAATTATTGCTTGCTTAGTATGGGAGAGATGGAAACTGGAACTGTGTAGGTAGCTGCATCTGTATGTAGGTTTTCTATATATAACAATGAATATAAAGATGACTGGTGTGTGTCATTTGTGATGGATATGGTAGTGTCCAGAAAGTGGAGCTGTTTTGAGGAGTAATCCATTTTAAGTTTAATAGATGGGTGGAAGGTATTGAAAGAATTGTGGAAGTCTCTGAGATTCTTTCTCCATCAGTCCATATGATGAATAGATCATCAATGTAGCAGCAGTATCTGTAGCATTTGTGAATATATGTACATAAGAATCTCTGTTCGAGGTTGACCATACATAAATTACAGTATTTTGGTACCATTTTGGTACCTATTTCGGTCCCCATTATTTGTAGGTAGACATGTTTGTTGAATGAGTAATAGTTGTGGGCCAGGATCTATCCAGTTGTTTAGAAATAGGATCAGGGTTATACTTATGGTCCTGAATTTGTGCAGTGAGAAACTTATGGCAAACGGCAGCACCATCTGTGTGTTGGATGTTGCTGTACAGAAATTCAACATCCATAGTTACAAGTAGTGTGTTAACATATAGGTCCTTAATCTTAATGAGTTTGTTGAGAAAGTCAGTGGTGTCTTGTATATAGCTGAGGTGTTTGTAACTAGTGGCTTAAAGGTATATAGAAGTTTCCTGGGTTTTAAATGCTTCCTAAAAAACAGCCACTGATTAGTAGAAAAATATGTATGATATTGAAATGTTGAATGCACTTGCATATTTATATGTTGGATACTGCTATATGGATTTGCACACCCCTAGGAAGCTTACATAACAGTGTACCTGACTGCAGAGCAGCTAGGTACAGGCTGTGACCTCCAAAGGAAGTGCTGCCAGTCGCAAGGTTGGTGGGGTCACAGCTTACATTTTCCACAAGGAGACAGGGACAGAGAAAAATAATCGCCAGCAGCAGTAGCAGTAGTTGATGCAGGAAACAGACAAGCAGCAGGGTTATAATCTTGTGTGAATGTGCTGTGCTGCACAGAAAGGCTCTAATATGAAAATACATAGCACTTTCTAACATATGCCAGACTACATATATCAGGCTGCTTTGCAGCACAGACAGCAACCCCAGATTGTAATATAAATGTTTCAGCCTCTGCTTCTTCCTCATTGGCCCAAATATATATTTTTAATTTTATGCTAATTTAGCCTGGGTTTGGAAAGAGTGTTAACCCTAATTTTCAACTGTCCAAAATGACGATAGATTTTGCTAACTTCAAGGTAAGTGTTTAAATGTTCTTTTTCATGGAATTTTTTTTTTTCATACACTACTGATTCTCCTCTATCAGATGCACTCATAATCCAGGAAACTTAAATATGCCTTTAAGGATGTTTTTAACAAGGCCAGATAACTGTTCAGTCAGTGTGTCAACACCTGTAACAATTGGTCTCACTGGGTTGCCTGGTTTGTGGATCTTTGGCAGCAGGTAGAAAGTCCCAGTTGTATGGTATGTCGGTATAAGCTGCTCCAATTCTTACTGCACATTCTTATAAATTATTTGGATCCGTTTCATGGGTTGAATGGTATATTCCTTTGTAGGGTCCTGTTCAGTTTCTTGTAGTAGGTACTGTTTGTCAGTTGTCTGTTCCCTTCCTGTATGTTGTCCTAAGTGTTCATAATGACAACTGTACCACCTTTGTCAACTGTTTGATTATGTTAGGGTTTCCTTTAAAGCCCTTTATGGTAGCTCTTTTTAATGAAAAAAGTATCTTTTCTGTTGGGATGTTACCAAGGATGCACTCTTTATAACTATGTATGTGTATATATATATATATATATATATATATATATATATATATATACTGTATATATTCATGTATATATTGATCTATATCTGTATATAGTATGTGTATATATGTTTCCTATACTAGGTTGTGTTTAATCCCTCTATATGTATTTACCTGATGATGTCAGATGCTGTCTCCACTCTCTCTCCATCTGCTGTTTACATTCAAACTGATGGTTCCATCTCTTGTCAGTATTGCTTCAGACTTATCAATATAAATAAGGTGTTTGTCCAATATAAAATGTATCACAATATACAGCAATAGTTCGTTTAATGCTGTAGATAGGTTCCAAGCAATAGGAGTGTTAAGCGAAACAACTCTAAACAGGGCAGTTTAACATGGGAAAGATAGGGACAGGAGAACTTGTGAAAAAAAAACACACAATTGTAATTCAAATTTAAACTTTTTTGGTTTTATATGAACTTCAAAGAAACAGCAAACATAAAACTTACATAAACTGAACATTAGCATAAAAATAAACTTTACATTTTTGATGTTGAAGCTTCTGGGTCATCCTGGATTCTGTTTTCTTTGGAGAAAAAGAACAGTTTTATAGCGAACCGGTCCGTCGAAAAACAGCGTTATACCGAGGCAATGCTATAGAGAATCAGAAAGTTAAAATGGTTTTGGCAGCATTATAGAGGGGTATAGCATTAAAGGGGGCCTGGCAGGAAAAACAGCTCTATAGCGAATCAGCTCTAAACGGGGGAAGCTTTAAGCATAACCTGTACTGAAATACTTATTATTAATCTCACTCTCTCTCTCTCTCTCTCCCCCCCCCCCCTCTCTCTCTCTCTCTCTCTATATATATATATATATATATATATATATATATATATATATAATTACTAAATTACTATATATATATATATATATATATTTATATATATATATATATATATATATATATATATTAGGAACTCGCCCATCAAAAATTACGGTAGTTAAATTATAAGCCTGGCAATGCTGTTTGCCACACAATGCGTGTTAGTGTGTTTGGTTGGGTTAGTGCCTTGGTTTAAGTGTTACTGGGTTGGTTTAAGTTTCTACCTTGTGTTAAATGTTAGTGGGTTGTTGCTTTGGGTTGTTTTCCGTCCTTTGGGTTAGTTTTCCATTGTTCGGCCTACATCTGCAGTGTTTTTACTATATCTACCACCACACAAAGCAGAAGCAGACAAAAATACAATCAGCATCCCCAAGGGTGTGCAGAGAGTGCGATATACAGACTTATTAACAGAAAAATGAAGATAGATAGAGAAACAGATTCTAATTCCCTCACATTATAGCTATACACTGTTTCACCCACATTATAATATAAAATGTACAGCTCCAGCTCTACACACTATATAGATATAATCTCACAATTAACTTTTTAAACTATATATAATTATACGCACTACACACAATCCTCCAACACTGCAGATATATAGGGAAAGTGTCGCCCCCCCCCCCCCCCCCCACCGCCGTATATTATTCATTATATATTTATATATATATATATATATATACTGTATATACATTTATATAAAGGTATAAAGGTTTAAATTAGTGTAAATGTGCAAGTACATATGGAAGGGCTCTGCTAAAGCATTGACTAGAGAAACTTTTGGTATACTTCTTTGAAGATGTGGCTTTTGAAGGTGTTGAGAGAAAGGGCTTGAATGTTCTTTGACATTGCATTCCAAAGATGCAGGGCAATCAGGGAGAGGTTTCAGCAGTTAGAAAACTCTATAAGTATATGGTGTGAAAAACAGACATTCCTGAGCAATTTGCAAGATGTGAACAGGAGTATAGATCTTTTTGAGATCAAATGTACAAGGAGGAGCAGATAAATGTATAGCCTTGAAAGAAAGGAGGATTTTCATGTAATACTTGCCTTAATTAGGAGCTGACTGTGTGACTTCAGCATGAGATTAGAATGAAGCAGTTTAGAACAGAGAGAAATAATTTGTATGTCATCATTTATGATTAATTGTAGAGAAGAAAGAGAAGATCCGGAACACACTGATAATTCAGTGCAAAAATACTATGACCTGAATCCCATCTTTCTTTTCTTTAGATATATATTTCAAAGTAAATACAGACAAAGCATCTTCTACCATAAAAATATATTGTACAATTATTCACACAAAGCCTACAACTAACTACATCTGAGAAGCACAGAGTGGTAATATTATGATCTATGTTGAGCTTTACAAAAAGAATTATGATTAAGAAAATTAACATAACAGTGCCATCTACTGACTTTTCAACAGCGCGTATGCATTTTTCTGATATACAGAATGGAAATAAGAATTGACAGTCACAGGAGCTTAATCAACTGCAGTGGCAGCAGTTTTGAAAAGATCTTGACAGTTGTGTAGGTAACAAGATCTGTCTGTCAGTTATGAGAGGTTTTATATACTGTCAGTATGGTGTCTGCCACATGATTCCTTAGAGCGCCTCACTCTTGGGCTCGCAGTTATCCCCAGTAGCCCATCCATGGATATTTGATTTCATTTTAAATAACACCTAATTACAACCTACACCATGTTTACAGTATATGTATGTTTTAAACACCCTGTTATCTCATAAGAATAATATAATGTTAAGTTGTGTATAACTATATGTAGATGTTTAAATGTAATATGTTTTAACCTCCAAAATAATATATTTGTCTCCAAATGTACAAAATTTGTGATCAAGACTGCCATTCCTATTACAAATTTAATTACAACATAAAATAGCTGTTCTGGACAGATTTCATTAGTTGTATTTTTTTTAATCAGTTTTATTGAGAGCAGAGATATAACACAGCATATATAGCAAAAATATGATATATCATTTCAGCTCACAAAAGGATTCAAATATTGCCATATAACATAAAAAATTGCAGACATTTTAGCATTACACCTTATCAACATAAATATAGGAACACTGACGGAGATACCGACAATGCAGGCGGAGGAATGTACTGGGGCCCTATTTTGGAGGGGCCCCTGTGCTGTCTGTGGCCCATCAGCAATGTGGGCTTGGTGGGGAAGGTCATGCCTGGCAGGTCCCACTAGAAATCAGAGTGCGGTGTGTGAAAAGGAACTACTGTCTCATAGTGCCTACATGCCTCCAGCTCCTCCTCAGGCTGATCTCAACTTCTGGGTTGGAGCAGTGCGGAGCGTGCACCACCGCCCGGCGGACTGCGTGGCACTATTCAGAAAGTACTTTGGCATTGCCACATGCACAATGAGCCGCCTTCAGATGACTCACTGATCGTGGGGGAGTTCAAGTCATCTCTATGGCAACGGATCACCCCGGGGTGACTGACAGCACCTGTAGCCTCAATATGTGATTCCCATATAGTAAGTACATGGAACCTTACAATCTTTTTAACAAGGTATAGTTATCAACAACTCATCATATATTATAACATGTATAGATATATATATATATATATATATTTTTTTTTCTTGTAGAGCCAGAGCATCGTAGCTATATTTGTGTTTGTCCTGCAAATTAAACATACAAGTGTTTTTTCTGTATAATAATTTACATTATTGAGGTTTTAAGTGAATTTTTTTGTCTATTTTACAATGGTATATTTGCATAGTTCTAACAACATGTGCAATACATCCTATTAATATCAGTATAATGCAACTGAGGTACATGATATGCAGTAAAACAAAGTGTACGATGGCAATGTAATATGCAATATTTACATATATGGAATATATATATATGTATTTGTGTTCGGGCCCCTCTCACCAGTAGCTGAGTATGCCCAAATGCTACGCCCTATCAGGCCTGCTAAGAGGGCCAAGGGCCGAATGAGAAGAGGAGAGAGGGGCGGGAAGGCGGGGCACTGAATTCGTGAGCACCCATGTGCAGGGAATTACCGGTTAATAAAGGGTGAGACGGGGGAGGGGCCCTCTCACAATTACCAGGTAATAACCTGGATTTGAGTTCGGGCCCCTCTCACCAGTAGCTGAGTATGCCCAAATGCTACCCTCTATCAGGCCTGCTAAGAGGGCCAAAAAACAATTATTTACTAATTTTAGCAAAGGCCTGTCGAATTTCTGTTTGAGGATCTGGGATGTAGCGACTATAACATTGGGACTTCCAGCGCCCTATGGCTTTGATGATATGTACTGGAGTTTCATTTTTAGAAGCTAATGATGCAGCCCTAATGCGAAATGAATGCCCTGAAAATTTGAATGGATCCAAACCTAAACGACTTAAGATAATCCGAATATAGTGCATAAAGGTGGTTGTAGACAGAGGCTGACTAGAAATACTTAGTATAGGATGATGTGTGGGTTTACCCTGTAAAGTGAGGAGCAATTTACGAAGTGTGGTAATTGGACAAGTGAAATCGCTAGTAGGATAGTACATAATATTGACTGGTGCATTACTAGTCTTAGAGGAATTCAAGCGAAGGGTGCAAGAATCAGAGGTAAATGTGACATCCGTCTTAGAGAGAAAGTGTGATTGAGAAGATGAAATAGTAAATTCGCTAGGGCGCAGAAAGCCAAAGAAGGCTAAGGAAGCGGCAGCTTGAATTGTGAGAGAAGTTTTAGGACCAAACGGGTTACTGGACAGACACATAATAATCCTTTTGAATATGTCACTGGTAATAGGAAGTCTGGAGCTTTCTTGTGCTGGTGTATTCCTAGTTAAACCTTTTAAATACAGTTTAATGGGTGGAGAAGAAATAAAGGACTCTTTAATAAGGTAAACACGAGCTAAATGAAACTGCACCCTTGTGAGATAGGTACGAATGGTAGTGACATGCAGTTTAAGTACTTCGTGACAGTGACTAGCAAAAGTTAAAAATACAGTAATTGTTATGGGTGTAAAAATATGGTAATTGTCGAGAAAAGAATTAAACAAACTCCGAGCTCTTTCATAAGTGATTTTAGTATTAGGAGCCAGTCCATCTTCCATAGTCAACCTAGCTTGATTGAGGAGACAATCTTTGTTTGGATTAGAGGAAGGAGGTCTGCGACTTTGATGATGGTGAACTGGGGTGGTATGGATGAATAATCCTGTGGATTAAAATGAGGTATATCAGATAAATGCAACATTTCCATTGGATGGATGAAGAAGTTGTTTTGAAGTGACTGGAATGCTAATTCTCTAATAAATGATGCGGTCAAGGGGTCAGGAGATTTCTGTGATTTTAGTGTAGAGAACGTTTTTGTAGATGAAGTAACATATCGAACTGGTTGATTAGCCCACTGAGTCTTCCACGCTTTGGTAGCCATCAGGATAAATTACTCTATCCGTAAATTCAACGGATTTAGCTTGAGACCAAAAAGCAGTGATAATCTGATGATTGAAGAGGACTTTGAAAAAAGTAGCGCCAGTGAATTCCAAAACTTCAGGAGAGGAGGGTGTGGGTTGCGAGAGAAAAAACGATCTACCATTCCAATTGGAAATAAATTGTTTCCAAAGTTGCAAGTCTTCTAGTGAATCCGTGCCAAGTTGAATCTCATCGTACACGGAACATTGAACCAAATCCGTCAGAAGATGATTCAGGAAAAACTCTAGTAGCAAAGTTCAGATGACCTAACAAGCTCTGAAGGTCTTTGATGGTGTTCCTTCTGTAGGGATTAAACCCTCCAATAACCTCTTGTAAATGTATCAGTTTGTTTTGGGGAAGCGAGGACTCCATAAGCTGAGTGTCCAGGATAATACCTAAGAATTTCAGTCTGTGAGTAGGCCCCTTTGTTTTGTGAAGGGCGTACGGAATTCTAAGGTGGTCGAATAGATCGAGTACCTTGCGCAGACTGGAACAGGGCTTATGGGGACTTTCCAGAAGTAAAAAATCATCTAAATAATGAATGATGTGTGGGCATTTACTTTTGTTTAGGATACTCCAGCATAGAGCTTCAGCAAACTGGTCGAAGATTTTTGGGCTGCTACGTGAGCCAAATGTCAGTCTAGTAGAAAAGTAACATTTATTATCCCATGAAATACCATGAAGATGCCAAAGATTAGCCTGAATTGGCAGAAGTTTAAAGGCATTGTTCAATATCCACCTTGGACAACCAGCACCGCGTGCCCAAAGCCAAAATGGTAACTATAGCGTGGTCCAAACGTGCATATTGCATTGTGAACTGGTCTGATGGAATCATGGAATTAATGCTAGGAATACAGGAGCCGTGAGGTGCAGAAAGATCAATGATAAGTCGTTTCTTTAGTGCGTATTTACTCGTGGCGATCCCGATGGGATTGATACGCCAAATGGGAAAGGGTGGAATAGAAAAGGGGCCTATTAGAAAACCTTTAGCGACTTCGGTGGCAATGAGGTCTCTCACAACCTCAGGCTCCCTCTCTGCAGATAACAAATTAACACAGGAGAGGGAAGCCCGAGGAAATGCTAATACCCCAGTGTGAAACCCAATCAAAAACCCAGAAATGAGATAGGACACCATATTTGGAAAAGGATGACCAGTAAGGAGTTCCAAAAGTAGGGGAGTGTTGACTGTTAATTGTCATTTATTAGCTTGTGGACAAATGGGCTTCTCATGGGCCTGGTGACACAGGGCGCAAACATGCAGTAACCGACATGCCGGAAAATTACACCCCGAGTATTAAAATTATTACATATAGGGGTAGTGCCTAGATATACAATGGGTCTACCCAAACGATCTCTGGTGGGACGTGATTGCATCTGTGGTTCCATGACAGAGACCGAGGGAAAAAGGGCAGAGGAAGTGGAAGGAGGGGTGAAATTGGGGCAGAAAGTGGACTGGTGCAATGGTGACTGACAATGGTGACACACAGGTGACCGTAAACCTGCAAAGTGCCTACAAAATAAATCATGGTTCATGAGGGCCCAGTTAACATGATGATTAAACTGGCTAAGTGTAGCAGCTGCTTTGGCAGCAAATGAGCGGTGATAGTCATAATAAGCAAATCCACCATAACGGTATGCCAAGTCCACTATGTAGTGAAGGTGGTCATCCAATTCTTGCCGACGGTGAGGAAAGACAGAGCAAATGACGTCTCGAAAAATGCCAAAGGCCAAAACAAATTCCGTAACCGTAAGTTTACGCTGCAGCCTAGGATCTTTGGCTTTTACTATGACCGAAATGTCACCTTGTGAAATTGTACGCGGGTCAGAAGAATCAGATGATGACAACAGAATGGATACCATATTAACCTCCCGACCCTCGACTATGTCTCTCCTCAGCTGAGGAGGAATATAGTGACAAGGCATAATTATAGGGGGCATGTTTCTGGTCTCACCTCTTTCTGACGGAGGTGCTGGCAACGGCAAAAGTGCTGTGCACGGTGAAGGCTGTCTAGCGCCCATAACGCGCTCCTGTAGTGCCTGTACCGTGGACGTTAACTCCGTAATCATTTGATGTAAGGTTTGAAACTGATCAGAAGGCACATTTACTGGAGTAGTCGCAGGATTTGTTGCCTCCTGTAATAATTTATAAAGCTCTAGCTTCCTGGCTGAAGCTGGGAAGGAAATGCCCCTCTGAGTAAGCTCCTGTATGAGCCTTGGAACAGTCCAAACTCTTGGAGAAGTTATGCTATGTTGCAATGAGGATGCTCTACCAGGAGAGGATGCTGAGTCCGAAGACGGAGTTCCCAGTGCTGCTGGGACATTATCAGTCATATTTAACCCTATAATTGAATATGAAAGAAGAAATTTGTAACGATACGTATAAGAGCGACTATGGACGAATGATTACCCACGATGGGCCGAAGTACTGACCGAAATCGACGATGTAAATGAATTGAGTGAAATGATAAGAAACATGAATCCATTAGTATAAATGTACCATAAAACGGACAACGTGATTCAGAGATTTAGAGTGCGACATGATGAAAGGGACGAATAAAGTGACTAGTAGTGATTTATGAAAGGAGTTAACCTATGACAGGTGCTAAGAGATTGACTAACTGAAAATATCAAAGATTAATATTAATAAAATGACATGTAAATGACGTAAATAATAGCGGCTTAATACAAAATGTGCAACATGCGATGTACAGACTATTTGGTGGTAATGATAATGTAGGGGATAAATGTATAATGGAATGATTGACATTGATGGATACGTGGAAACAAGAAATAAATTTAGAAAGGTAACAATGCAGAACCACATAATTATAAATGAAGATATAGTGACCATAAGAAAGGGAAAGAAAATTTGCACAGAACCTAGAAGTAAAAGATAAGAAATAGAACAAGTAACATATGGAGACGCAGAAAAAAGAGCTAGAGAAAAGAGAATGACAGACCGGCAAACCCATATACAAATGCATATATCTGATAACTAATAAAATTGTACACCATAGCTGAATATATTTTAATTATTTGCTGAATAGGAAAGACAGTATTACTACACCCAATTTGCTAAAGATCGAGAGAGTGGCAGAAATGTGGCAGACAGCGAGGATATGAAGTGTATTCATGCATTACTAATCCAGCCAAAACCACATCCAGTAAGATGCAAGTGTACCTTGGTTGAAGTAACTAATTCCGCTAACACACCGCAGTATAAAATGCTACCATAACGAAAACCTGAAATCTCACAAGAAGCGAGAGTTTGGCAGCCATCTCGGATGTGGCAGATATGAATGTATAATGAAGTGACCAACAGTAGAAGCATAATGGCATATTAAGTATTACAAACCATATGAGCATCATGTTTCCAAGCTAGGTGGCTAATTTCTGCTAAGGAAAGTGGTAGAACAGACAAGGTAACGAAAGAACCCGAAATCTCGCAAGATGCGAGAGTTAGGCGGCCATCTTGGAAGTGGCAGATATGAATGTGTAATGAAGTGACCCACAGTGAAAGCATAGTGGCATATTAAGTAGAACAATCATATGAGCATCATGTTACCAAGCTATGTGGCCAATTCCTGCTAAGGAAAAGTGGTGAAACAGACAAGGTAAAGAAAGAATCCGAAATTTTGCGAGATGCGAGAGTCCGGCGGCCATCTTGGGAATGGCAGACGAAAATAAAACAATAGAAGTTTGAAAATATTTCTAAACTAACCAGCAACAATTAAGTATAATATAGAAATATCGGGGAAGAGCCATAAAATCTCGAGAAACGACACTTCTGCCCAATTTGAACTGAAAACCACTATACCCAGGCAGCAAACATAAAACCCCATAGCAGATAAACCACATTTTTTAACTTTAAACTGCATATATGATATGACAAAATGAAATGAGGACAGACTTACCGAATGTGACTGAAAACGAGCGAAAAAAAACGACGAACGAAGGCAGAGCAGTGTCTGGAGAACAGCTGAAAGTGCTGCAAGCTGAGACACACTCTGCTGACAAGCACTGAATTCGTGAGCACCCATGTGCAGGGAATTACCGGTTAATAAAGGGTGAGACGGGGGAGGGGCCCTCTCACAATTACCAGGTAATAACCTGGATATATCACATATATAGTTGTGAGCGTATGAGTTGTTGCTAACGCTTGTGGGCTCGCGCAGCGAGCCGCGGCCCTCGCATAGCGAGGGCCGCGGGCGAGGGCCTCAGTTGCTGGCATGGCGGGCGAGGGCCTCAGTTGCTGGCTGAAGGCGCTCCTTGCCAGCAACTGCGACCCTCGCAAACTTTAAGTCGCAACGCAAACAACACGACACACCAACTACGACCCTCGCAAACTTTACCTCGCAATGCAAAAAACATACGAGACACGTTACCACACATTACGACCTCGCAAAAATCGGACGCCACTCGCGAGCATGACAAAATTCAAAACACAATAAATACACGCAGCACATACATAAAAAGCTTACCTACAGCAACAGGAAGCATCCAGGACCTCAAAAAAACAACTTACACTTTCATTTAACTAAAAATAAAAGAGTTTAGACACTAAAAAATTTGCTAAGCGAGAGAAAAAATGGCCGCCGAACAAAACGAAAACGAGGCTACAGCACTCTAAACACGCAAAACCAATTACGCACATGCATATTTTTTGTTTTCTATTTTTAATAAATAGTTTTATGTATATATTTTTTTCATTTCACTTCACCAACTTAGACTATTGTGTTCTGATCCATCACATACAATTCACATTAACAAAACATTGAACTTAAGGCTGTAATGTAACAAAATAGGTAAAAAGTAAAGGGGGTGAATACTTTTGCAAGGCACTGTACCTTACATAAAAGTGTACACCTCAAAATTATTTACTTTATATGATCGCATTAAGAAAAAACTTTTTTATTATACAGGACAGTTCATGAGGAACAGAACACACACAAACGTTTTGATGCCTCTGCTGGTTCCTGAAGGCATCCATGATATTTTGAACGAGAAATACTCAGGATATAATTAAACCCCTGTCCTTTTCTTCTTTCTTCCTCCCCATCCATCATCTGACAGATAATATAATTACAAACCTTCAGTGTCCATGCAATCAGAAATTGTTGAAGCTAGAAAAGATGGAACCATCTGTACACAAAAAAGCTTTCAAATATTAAGACTTTTTAAAATTATTGTGGTTCTTCAATCTGATCCGCATGTTTGGCCGTATTTACAATAAATATTGTTAAAAATAAAAAAATAATAACTCACTTTATAATGTTAATATATATATAATGTTTTATTACACCATTTCATATTTGTCTCTCTATAACACAAGCTCATTTTATTTTAGTATTTCTACCAGTTTCTAATATTAAACACTTTGGCCCCTATTCAATTGAGCAATTGTTAGTTACTGGAGCCAGTAATGTAGCCTGTAAACTTGCTATTGCTATTTAATTGGTGTCTTTTAGCTACCAGCAAACAATCTGCGGGTTACAAGCTGAAAATCACTGCAGCTGTCAAAATTGAAACTCCGACCCAGCTGATCCCTGTTACAATCGCAAATAGCTATTTAATTGCTACAATTGCCAAAACCCGCAATTGTTTTCTTACTCATAAATGGCAAATGTAGAAGAAAATCCTATGAGTACCAGATAGGACTTGCAAGGAGATTAAACACCTGATCGTATTACTGTAAATGCAAATAAAAAATAAATACTGCATTTTAAACAACGGGGAAAATGATGAAAGACATTAGAATTAATTGCACAACAGTCTGAAGCTCGCAAATCTGCAATGCATTTTTTTATGTTTAATTTCCGTGTTATATTAATCTTGTTAATAAAGGAGTTAATACATATCAGTCCACCTACATGGACTATAACATTTTCTTCATTCATTTTTATTATTTTGTACATTGCCAGATTGCGAGTCTGATCGCATATCGGACTTCTAAAACCTAATTGATTGACGTTTAACCTCCATGTTTTACTGATGTCATGATGACGGTCTAAATTACTATTGGCTTTCTAAACCAGTAGTTACGGCCTTGCTTAATTGATCATGATCATGCTCTGAAAGGCTACTTACGGGTGCATGGTTTACAGTTTAGGCTTTCGGCCAGGTGGCTGCGGGGTTGATCAATTGAATCGCTCTGTAACTGTTGCAAATTTGAAATTTGAAATTTGCGATTGAATAGGGGCCTTTGTCCTTTTATATATGCACTGCATGATATAGCAAAAATGTTGGTTCTGATTAGTGCCATTGCTTCTTAGATGGAGAATTATTTAAAGAACTTTCCTTGGCATCTCTAATTAGACCGTTTTTTATCTGTTTTAAAGCTTCAAACCATATTTGTTGCACACATGTGTTAGTACATAGTACATTTTCATACTAACCTTGTATCCCCTAGCAGCACTGTAAATAAGGCTGATGCAGGTGCAGAATCAGGCAAAGCCAACATCCCCCTAGGTCTGCCAGCAGGACTAACAATGGCCACACTATCGCAAAACCGAGAAAACTATCCAGTGTATAGACACTGACAATGATTTTTCATTTTCTCTGTACTACAAGTGTGCACATTATTTCAAATTTTTTAAATGGTGTGTATTTATTAATAATAAAACAACTTTCTTAAATCTGTATTTTGAATTATGCCTATTTCCTATTTCTAAGTTCCAAGTATATTCTGTATCTCCATTTCATCTTGTTTCTTCTAAAGCAATGTATGATTTAGAAATACAAAATTAAATATCTATCAGTGCTCTTATTGAACCAAGATCCACATAGACCACGAGGGAATCAGACAACTACCAAGATTGAACCTACCAATAGATCCAAAACAACCAGAGGCCACTTGGAGAATAAATTTAAAGATGGGGAAGAGATACCTTTGCCTTATACATCCAATCACATTGAAAATCATAATTATTTAGTGCAGCAAAAGGAAACTTTATATCACAAATCAATGCCCCATCAAGTATCCCCAAGAATCCCAAGGGGACAGTATAAAGGGCAAATCCACATTGAACCAGAAGAGGGGACCGAGGAGGAGGAAAAATCCAACTTCAAAAGAAGAAATGATAAGTAGCTAATACTATCAAGATATTCAACTTATTAAACAGAGATCTTAGTCCAATAGAAATTAGTCTCCTCAGAAGGGTTCTCACATTGGCTCTCGGAGCCAAACCTGACAACTTTGAATTCTATTGTACATAAATTCATCAGAATTCAAGAAATTGTCTATGAATCATGAAACAGCTGAATTAGGTTATGAAGCATTAACAAGCACTACAGTTACACTGGATGAAAAAGATCAACAGGTCATGTGTATTCAACATGAACTTGAAGTAAGCGGCCATATTCCAGTCCTTGATTTAAGACTCATGTGTAGAACTCACCACAAATTCTGATTCGAGTTAGGGGCCAATAAGAAGATTATTCATTCAGCATATAAACCCAGATCTATCTTCTTTCCGGTGCACTCTCAAGGCACTTTATCCCAGTAGTCAATAACTTATGGTCAGAGAAATAGAAAATATCTATACTCGTAATCAGGATTTCCAACCTTAACTCTATTGAAACGAAGACTGTAGACCTACGGAAGAAAGATACGTCTATAGTTATCAGGCAGGCCGATAATGGAGGAGGCATTGTAGCACAAAATAAAGAAGACTAAATGAAAGAAGCCTACCACTTAGTCGGAGACACCAATACCTACAGCCTCCTCCAGAAAGATCCAACAGATATGTATCTTAATGAATACAGATCTTTGATATTAAGAGCTAAGAAACAAGGAATTCTGACAGTGAGGGAGGTCAAATATTTAGAGGTTTCTTTCCCAAAAAGAGCTGTTACATACCACTTTCCTAAGATCAACAAAAATCCCACTCCGCCACACGGAAGACTGAGAAACTTTCAGAACACGTGGATTATTTTTTTAAACTGCTGGTTGTTAATTTAAGATCCTACATCAGGGACAATCCCCAGATTTTAGATATTATGAACAACATCACCTGGCTATCCTCCTATAGCTGGATCACATCGGATGTCACCTCATTGCACACATCCATACCACAGGAACTGGGAGAAGATGCAGCAAAGAGATATCTGGACTCTGAAGGTAAGATGCAGGGTATATTATTTATACTATGACATAACAACTTCCAATTTGATGGAAAATATTTCTGCAAAAGATGATCCCAGCTTCGAGATCTTATACATGGGGATGTGGAAGGATTTTCATATTTGCAGTTACAACCCCTACGCGACCAACTGGTAAAGATATATTAATGACATCATCATCATATAGGAAGAAAAAGTTGAGGGAGACATAAAACTGCAGTTGACTCTGAGTTAGGATAAGCAGGCTATTCCGTTCCTGGATGTCTTATTAGGGGGCAGAGACAACGGTGTGGCATTCAAACTCTACACTAATCCCACCAACATGAACGGATACCTGCAGGCATCCAGTGGGCATGATCCGCGTTGGATAGGGAACATTCTCTTCAGACAGTTCCAAAGGATACAAAGGATCTGTAGGGATGTAGTGGGCTATGAAATTGAAAGTGAGCCATTGGTACCAAATGTATTTGAAAAGAATACAAAGAAAAGAAATATCAGGAGCATTGTATACAATCGAATTGTTAAAAAAGAATTGCCACAAATCAAAATGACAGATAAAAGAAACCAATGCAGCTTCTTGACCACATATAGTCAGGCTGCCAAATCATCACCTCTAGCATAAGTAAACTGTGGCCTATACTGTTGGAAAATTGGATCCTAAAGGAGATCTTACCGGATAAGCAAACAGTGACTTTCAAAAAGAACAGCAACCTCAAGAACATTAATGCACCTAGCGCACTATGAAAAGTTGAGAAGAAAGAAATACATCTTAGTGAAATAGATGTGGAACCAGAAGATGTAACACCTGTGCACATTTGAAAAGAACAGAAAGAAACAAAGTACATTCAAAATTTAAAAAGAAGGACTTTAAGAACCCCATCCTCATGAACTGCAAAAGTGATCATCTTGTCTATGTAATTATATGCTTCTGCTGCAAACAATACGTGGGGCACACAAAGAGGTCTTTAAAAACAAGGTTTAAAGAACACCTCTATAATACATCTAAAAGGCTTATTGAAAAAAGGTTTCTCTGCTCATATGACCATCAAACACAACAAAGAAACAAAAGGTATAGTGATGCAAGCAATCAAACAAGATAAATGGGGAAACAGAATAATTAAGATTATGACAAGCTTAAAAATTTTGGATACACAAATCATTGGAACCGAATGGCCTGAGCCGTGATATTGACATTGCATTATTTGTGCATAGTTCATAGTTAAATGTTGCATGTAATATACATATATCTTACAAATCAATACCCAGATAATGTAATCAGTTATATCTTTTAGATCAGTTAAAGAAAATGGACTAATTATAACAGATGACCGGTAAACAGTTGGAGAGCAGTTCTATACATAACACCTGGTGATTTAAGCTATGTACCCATTATCTCTGAGATGCACACCCACTTTATCTAACTTTATATATGCATATGAGTATGAATCTAATTATACTATAAGTGTATTGGAAAAGAGAAATTACAATCTCAATGTGGGGTTGATTACTTTATTCTGACAACCATAGTACGTAGGTTCAATTAATCATTACTGTTTTTTTTTTTATATATACTGTATCTATGCATATTATGATATACAAATAAACATATTAGCACTTGGATATCAGATAGTAGGTAGTGGATGTTAAAACTAGAAATCTATTTTCCCTAATTAACATTCTCATTATTATGAGCAAGGATTTCCAGCTAGAGTATAAAACCAAACTCAATTATACAGTATTATGTACATTTTGATTTACAAGTAAAGTGTGAAAATACATCACCATTTATAGACATATAGTAATATATAAAGGTTAACAGCCTTATTAAATTCCAGCCTCGTAGATACGAGGTTTGTACTTAAACCCTACGTGCTGCAAATTTAAAAAAGTTACAAAGCTATTAAATGCTGCGAGCAATGTGTGAGCTATGCAGCACGGCCGTCCATGTCAACATAGAGAAAATGTACATGAGGAGTGACAGCCTGCGAGATGATCTCGCAAGCTCCCCCACCTTATCAGTTGCAGCGGGGGTCCTGAACAGGACAACTTTGGCAGTTCTATATATAAGCCCTGCCATGGGGGGTACTCCAAATACCCCCCCGGCACCTAAAATTAACCCCCTTCTATGCTGGGGATCCCCATAGGATCCCCCGCAGCCCCCCCACATTAACCCTTGCAGCAGGGGGTTCCCGATCGGCAACAATCAGGACCGCGCTGCATTTAAACATGTTAAATTACCCACTGCGGTCCTTAAAGGGCCCGCGGCACACTATAAACCAATCCCGGCCGCAGCACCTAAAATGAACCCCCCTCTATGCTGGAGTAACAGCCTGCGAGATGATCTTGCAGGCTCCCCCACCTTATCAATTGCAGCAGGGGTCGTGAACGGGACAACCGCGGCAGTTCTATATATAAGCCCTGCCGTGTGGGGTACTCAAAATACCTCCCCGGCACCTAACCTGATAACTCATGGGGCTCTATACAGAGCCCCATGAGCACTTAAATTAACTCTATAACTCATGGGGGTCAATACAGACCCCCATAAGCCCTTAATTAACCCTGTCACTCATGCGAGTCAATACAGACCTTCATAAGCCCTTAATTAATCCTGTCACTCATGGGGGTCCATAAAAGACCCCCATAAGCCCTTAATTAACCCTATAACTCATGGTGGTCAATAGAGACCCCCATAAGCCCTTAATTAACCCTATCACTCATGGAGGTCAATACAGACCCCCATTATCCCTTAATTAACTTTGTCACTCATGGGGGTCAATACAAACCCCCATAAGCCCTTAATTAACCCTATAACTCATGGGGCTATATACAGAGCCTCATGAGCACTTTATTAACTCTATAACTCATGGGGCTCTATGCAGAGCGGCATTAAACTATAATTACCCCCCTCAGTCCAAATTACCCCCCTCAGTACAAACCCCCCTCACTCCAAAAAATTAAAAAATATCACAAACCCCCCTGCCACTACATAAAATAAAAAAATACACAACTGCAAAGGAAAAGGCATACACAAATATCAATAACATTACAGTAATAAATACATTATAAATATACACCTAACTACAATACATTTCCCCCAATCTAGACATCACCCCCTATCTATACCTAACCCTGTATCTAGAAATTATCCCCTATCTATACCTAACCCCCAATTTAAACATCACCCCCTATCTATATAATACCCTCTAAATCTAAGATAAAATAGAATAAATAAAACCACTTACCTTTGCAGATGTTCCTTCTGATTGCACCCCCTAGGGAAAAAAAGAAACATCAGATTATTAAAAAATTAAACATTACATAGAATAAATAAATAGTACAAATACAGTATTAAACTTAGCTTTCTAGCATGTCCCCGTCCATCTTCTTCTGTTGTCCGGCTCAGCTCCTGGAAAAAAGATACATAACATTAGTATAACACATACATCAAACACAACAAATAAATAAAATACAAGCATTATAAATTGAAAACTTACCTGTCCCCGATGTCTCCGGCCTTCTCCTCTTCTGCCCCGGCTGGGCCCTTGATAAATCTGCACTCTAAAAAAAACAACTAACGGAGCTCCCCAACGATAATGAGGTCTCCAGAGCCTCTTCCGGTATGAAATTGGCAATGTCGCCTTTCGATTGGCTGAAAAGGCTGTCAATCACATTTCAGCCAATCAGAAGGTACCAAAGTGTGAGCCAATCGGGATGGGATACACCCCTATATCCCATTCTGATTGGCTGAAGAAACTGCCAATCTTTTTTAAACCAATCAGAAGGCACTATTGCTTTCAGCCAACCACAATGGGATACACCCCCATGGGGTGATTGGCTACAGTCTGTTTGACAGTGACAACAGCCAATCAGAAAGCGCTATTGCTTTCAGCCAATCACAATGGGATACACCCCCATGGGGTGATTGGCTGAAGACATCTGAGCCTTCTGATTGGCTGTTGTCACTGTAAATCAGACTGCAGCCAATCAGAAGACGCACATGCCTTCAGCCAATCACCCTGTGGGGGTGTATCCCATTGTGATTGGCTGAAAGCAATAGTGCCTTCTGATTGATTTAAAAAAGATTGACAGTTCCAACAGCCAATCAGAATGGGATATAGGGGTGTATCCCATCCTGATTGGCTCACACCTTGGTGCCTTCTGATTGGCTGAAATGTGATTGACAGCCTTTTCAGCTAATTGGAAGACGCCATTGCCAATTTCATACCGGAAGAGGCTCTGGAGACCTCATTAGCATCAAAGAGCTCCATGAGTGCGGAGCTCCGAAAGTTTTTTTTTTTTTTTAGAGCGCAGATTTATCAATGGTACAGCTGGGGCAGAAGATGTTTTCAATCTATAATGTTTATATTTTATTTATTTGTTGTATTTGATGTATGTGTGACTAATGTTATGTATCTTTTTTCCAGGGGGCGAACCGGCGAAAAGAAGAATATGGACGGGGACATGCTGGAAAGGTGAGTTTAATACTGTATTTGTACTATTTATTTATTTATTCTATGTAATGTTTAATTTTTTTAATAATCTGATGTTTCTTTTTTTCCTAGGGGATGCAATCAGAATGGACATCTGCAAAGGTAAGTGGTTTTATTTATTCTATTTTAGCTTAGATTTAGGGGATATTGTATAGATAGTTGTTGTTTAGGTTGGGGGTTAGGTATAGATAGGGGGTGATATTTAGATTGAGGGTTAGGTATAGATAGGGGTAATGTCTATATAGGGAGTGGGTATAGATAGGTATAGATAGGGGGTGATGTCTAGATAGGGGGAAATGTATTGTAGTTAGAGGTATATTTATAATGTATTTATTACTGTAATGTTATTGATATTTGTGTATGCCTTTTCCTTTGCAGGTGTGTAATTTTTATTTTATGTAGTGGTGGTGGTGGGGGTTTAGTGATGTTTTTTATTTTTTTTGTAGGGAGGGGGGGTTCGAATGTTCTTTTTTGTTTTGTTTACCTTAGGTTTATTTTTTTATTTTATGTACCTTAGGTTTTGTTATTTGGTGTAATTAGTATGGTGGGGGTTTAATAGGGTGTTAGTTAGGATAGTGTTAGGTAGGTATGGGTTAATAGGTTAGGGTAGAGAGGGGATAGTTTAGATTTAGTGGTTTATGGAGGGTGTAGTAGTGTTTGTACTTAGTGTCATGGAGGAACCTCATGGCACTTATAGGGTTAATAATAGGTTTCTAATTGTCCTATGAGAGTCTTCATAAACCCTTATGGGACTGATTGGGTTAACTAGAGGCTTATGGGGGTCTGTATAGACCCCCAGAAGGGATGG
Organism: Discoglossus pictus; assembly: GCA_027410445.1. Lineage (NCBI taxonomy): Eukaryota > Metazoa > Chordata > Amphibia > Anura > Alytidae > Discoglossus > Discoglossus pictus. The sequence continues at coordinate 168,878,336 of CM050166.1, forward strand.
GGTTAGATTGAAGCTTATGGGGGTCTGTATAGACCCTCATAAGTGATAAGATTAAATAGGGCTACCTGGGGTTAAATAGGCCCAGTTAGGGTTATTAGGTCCATATAGGTTTAAATAGGCCCAATTAGGGTTTCTAATGAGGGTCCTGAGGGTCATAGGGGTTAATAGTGTCAAATAGGGGACTATATAAACCCCTACTGGACTGAGGGAGGTAATTATAGTCTCATGGGCCTCTGTATAGAGCCCCATGTGTTATAGGGTTAATTTAAGTGCTCATGGGGCTCCGTATAGAGACCGATGGGTTATAGGGATAATTAAGGGCTTATGGGGGTCTGTATTGACCCGCATGAGTGACAGGGTTAATTAAGGGCTCATGGGGCTCTGTATAGAGCCCCATGAGTTATAGGTTTAATTTAAGTGCTCATGGGGCTCTGTATAGATTCCCATGAGTTAAAGGGTTAATTGAAGTGCTCATGGGGCTTTGTTTAGAGCACCATAAGTGATGGGGTTACATTTAGTTGCCTGGGGGGGGGGGGGTACTTTTTAGTGCTTTTCCTTTCAGGACCTTTACAGTCCTTTAAGGACCCGCGAGGAGGGAAATTCGAATTTGTAAATGCAGGTGGGTCATGATCGGTGCCAATTGGGGGGTTAATATTAGGTGCCACGGAGGTACTTACAGTACCCCTGCGGCCCGGATTGGTTAATAGTGTGTTGCTGGCCCTTTAAGGACCCGCGGCAGGAAATTAAAATGTTTTAAATGCAGTGGGGGCATGATTGATGCCAATCGGGCCCCCCCGCTGCAAGGGGTTAATGTGTGGAGGCTGCAGGGGTCTCTATAGGGACCCCTGCAGCATGGGGATGTGTTTAGGGAGCAAGGAGGAGCATCACTTGGCAGTGTCGGGCTGTCCGAGGCAGCACATATAGGCTTTAGGAGCCCTTGCTGGCACTTTTTTGTGCCCATAGGGATTCTTCCGTGGTGCGAGGTTCACCTCATAGATTTATGGCTGTGTGTTGCGACGTAGCTCTCTCTGAGTCTATTCTCAGCTGTTTTTCTGTGTCATCTCGCAAAGCAGGCTGCGAGGGACATATTGAGGAATCGGTCCTCGCAAACAGCAAAAAAATGTCTTTTGCAAGGACCGAGGGAACTAAGAGGGCTAATTTAATGAGGGCCTAAATCAGCTTTTTAAAATTGTAATCCCAATTTATTATAGCAATTGTAACTACAGTGAATATTAATATGGTGATGATCACCCATATGACTTAAGATCATGAATGACATATGTATGACCTTTTGTATTTTAATATCTGTGTGGAATGTAATCTCTACACAAGATATAATACTGTATATTCATGTTTTTTTCTAGGACATTACAATACTGAAGAAGCTGCCAAATAGAAGAGAAACAAGTTTATCAAACCTATCAACCTATATATTTTGTGTCTGATTTTTGTACATAGGTCTATTGATTTTGGACCTTGTTCATATTGATATATTTTTTTATCTATTTACATTTTTAACATACCAATAAATTACTTTGTTTTTTTTTACAAGCCTCTCGTGCTTTTGGTGATCAATATAGCCATAACAAAAGCAATATTGCTTGTACTCTTTAATGGATTGTCATAAGACAACAACTCTTTCTACAGTTTTTGTTCTAGATTTCGAGTAAATACAGATGTACCACCCATGTTGTAGCACACCACAAAACTGCTATAAATCCAGAAGAAGCAGTCCTTGAATCTTCACAGAATAAGACTGGATTTGATCCACTGTGCCACAAACAGATCTCTTGAATCTTCACAGAATAAGACTGGATTTGATCCATTGGGCTACTAATACCTCTTGACCCTTTAAGGTCACTGCAGGTGACAGTTGATACACTTATTATACTCATGTCATATCCATCACATAGTTGGTGACCTTCATCAGGTGTTGGTGGTTTCTTTTCCCCTGCCTATTCTTGTCATTACATATCTACATGGACACTCACGGGAAAGGTGTTCGTCCAAGAGAGAAGCATAACATCTGGTAAAGACCAACACAAGAAAACATGAAGAAGAGCAATCTATCTATTTGTTTGCAATCATATAGAGTATTTGCGGATCCAGTTCTGAGCTCTGAGCTGTACGACTGGGATCTATGAATCCCAGATCACAAAGAATCTTATTGAACCAATGCTGTGCTAGATATATTGTACCTGTATGTAGTTCATACTTATATTAGGTCATAAATTGGTACTCACTTTAATATATTATGTTTAGTGATGAACCATTGGTATCATGGCATAGAAACAGTTTATTCTTTGTTCAGCAATGTAAACAACGAAGTGGTTTGAAATTCAACATGCCTTATTTATTAAATCATAATACTTCATATATACAGCATTAACTGGTTGTATAAACATAAAAACAAATTGTGTTACTCAATGGCGGCTGGTGACTTTCCAAGTTGGTGGGGCGGAAGGCAGAGACCTGTCCTCTCCCCTTAAATTGACTCTGCCTAAAAGTAGAAACTCCTCCCCTTCATAGCATGTTACCTCTGTAGGCCCTGCACACTGACAGATACTCCACCCACTTACTTGATTTTATTTTTCCTGTCACGTTACGTATGTATTATCTTGATGAGGGTGAGGTGGTGCTGGTTCTGCTCACTATTCTTATGATGGGAAGTGCTTCTATCTTCTTGATGACATGCAATAATTAAATAGAACACCTGTAAAACATGTTAGATCAGGACGTATAGCCGTGGCAGCTCTTAGAACCAGACAATAATTATCCCATAGAGAGAGACAGGGATCGAGAGAGAGGGATGGAGAAAGAGAGGGGTATAGCGAGAGGGATAGATAAGCAAGCAGTAAAGAACAATTAAGAATAGAAGACAGGATTTCCAAGAGAAGACCCTGAAAGTGGAAAAAATTTAAGGCATATGAATAGGGAGATGACAGAGGAGGAGATTGATAGATGAGGTTTCTGAAGCAATGAACATGAACTTGAGGAAGCTCAGAGAAGTAGTGGCTGACAGATGTGCCTGATGTGCTGTGGTCCATAGGGTCACAGAGAGACGGGCATGACCGAACAAAAACAAAAGTAATGGGGAAAAAATACTATTTTTGAATACATTTTTACAACACTACATGGCCTAAATGCTCCTACAGGTAGACTGATTGAAGTAAAACCTAAAAAGCAGACATCAAGTTATTTTACTCAACAATACAAGAACTAAAATTGAAGTAAAAACCACCCAACTTCTTATACCATACTCTATCATTTTAAACTGGTTACAAGCCCTGTGTATCATTTGAATTAAATAAAATCACAAGTTAACTGTTATACTAAATTGTACTAAAACTGTTGATTGTAAGCTCCACGAGTACATATAATGTATATACTATATAATATGTGAGTATATATATATATATATATATATATATATATAATAATGTATAAATATATACTGTATATATACACTTACTACTTTACATTGTAGCAGAGAGTCATTTCTTCAGTGTTGTCACATGAAAAGATATAATAAAATATTTACAAAAATGTGAGGAGTGTACTTACTTTTGTGATATATATATATATATATATATATATATATATATATATATACAGTATATCGCATATATAGTTGTGAGCATTGCGGGTTGTTGCTAATGTTGCGCGCTCGCGCAGTGACACGACACAATTCAAAATTACGGCACGTAACACTTTGAAAAAAGTAAAGCGGACAACCCATGGCACTTAGAAAAAAAAAATACGAGGTCCAAAAAAATACAAAGTTAACGGCCAAACAGTGCACAATACAAAAATGACAAAAACACAAAAGAAACAAAAACATAAACAAAACATGACACACACCACGGGGGGGGGGGGGGGGGGGGGACGACATCCAGGACGTCTGGGAGTGAGACTGCACAACAATTTAAACAATTTGGCCAGTTTGGCCCCCCCAAAATTGCCTAAGCAACAAAAAAAATAAAGGCGGCCAAAAAAACGAAAACGAGGCTACACATCCCCTAAACACGAAAAACACTGCTAGGCACATAAGACTTTTACCCAGGAATGTACGAGGTACAAAATACACTATTAGGAAACACAGAAAATGCTCCAGACCTGTGTAACACATACACAATCGCCGCCATTTTACAACACTAACTTGCAACTAATCACATTACCATTCTAAAATGGTGATTTACACAACTAAACAAACCGTTTGACCTTGCACACGCAGCCTATTTATACTGCACACTTGCCACATTGCTGACACTTACACCTCAGGTCAGCAACAGTCCATATGTACATTGTATGCTGCAGGAAAAGAGATTGTTAGCTCTTCAGGATATTGATTGTTGGATATATGAATTACAAATAGGTAACGTATATTAATTAGCTAATTAATTAATTGGTATTAAAAAATGTATTTATATAAAAAATAAAAAAAGCGGGGGAGAGGGTGCTCAGAGGAGCAAAAGTACACACGGGGAGAAGCTTGCAATGAGCGCCAAAGGTACTCAGAGGACCAAAATTCTTACATTGTGTGCCAAACAGCATTGCCCTCCTTACAATTTTATGACCGTAATTTTTTTATGGGAAATTCGCTAGTACATATATATATATACACAGTATCTCACAAAAGTCAGTACACCCACATTTTTGTAAATATTTTATTATATCTTTTCATGTGACAACACTGAAGAAATGACACTCTGCTACAATGTAAAGTAGTAAAGTGTACAGCCTGTATAACAGTGTAAATTTGCTGCCCCCTCAAAATAACTCAACACACAGCCATTAATGTCTAAACCTTTGGCAACAAAAGGGAGTACACCACTAAGTGGAAATGTCCAAATCGGGCCCACAGTGTCAATATTTTGTGAGATGACCATTATTTTCCAGCTCTGCCTTAACTCTAATGGGCATGGAGTTCACCAGAGCTTCACAGGTTGTCACTGGCGTCATTTTCCAGTCCCCCATAATGACATCACGTAGCTGGTGGATGTTAGAGACCTTGCACTCCCCCACCTACCATTTCAGGATGCCCCACAGATGCTCAATAGGGTTTAGGTCTGGTGATATGCTTGGCAGGTTCATCATCTTTACCTTCAGCTTCTTTAGCAAGGCAGTGGTTGTCTTGGGGGTGTGATTGAGGTCATTATCATGTTGGAATACTGCCCTGTAGCCCAGTCTCCGAAGTGAGAGGATCATGCTCTGCTTCAGTACATGTTGGCATACATTGTTCCCTCAATGAACTGTAGCTCCCCAATGCCGGCAGCACTCATGGAACCATGTGAACAGTCTGTGTAATACTCTGTGTCACTATATAATGCAGCATGGAGACTTAATATTTAAGATATGGGCCTATATATATATATATATATATATATATATAATGTATATGTCTGTGTGTGGGTGTATCTATATTACATATAGATAGACAGTTAAACATATAGACATATATAGACAGATACACATACACATTTGTGGTCGGATCTCTCTCCCCGAGTAGCTGGTAGTGTGGCCAAAGCTACGCTTCCTCGGCATGCTTAGATGGCCAAGGGATAGAATAAATGATAGAATGCTCAGAGAGGGGGTGGGTGACATGAAAACGGCAAGCAGGTGAGTGATGAGTGAGGATGGTTTCACAACCTGCTTCTTCAATGGAGCTTGACAAGAACCTAGTTCAAGCCTACCCCAGCATGACCGTGTAGTTCTTACTACCTCTGGTACAGAAGATGGCCTCAGGATATCAGGAACACCATATAATCCCTTAGAATTAGGATTAATGTACAGAATGACACTTACACCTTGTATATGTAAATTCAGATATTACTGTATACCTTTATTAATTGGCACATTTTATACAAGCTTCTGGCACACAGGCTGACCAATCAGAAAGCCACATTCCTAAATAATAGGCTGCCCTTTGTTTACTAGGAAAACCCTGTACCTTTTTAATTTCAACCGGGTGATTATATTAACTTTAAACAATTGTTCTAACCACTCTAAGACTATTTGCTTATCTGCTCAAGGCCCCTGTGAGGCCAGGGGAATCTTCATCAGATAACACTGTAACATAATAGGCCTTAATCTTATTTAGGTGGGGGCTGATGCAATAGCATGAGAATAGCCTAAATGGTATGCAGAGCATAAACCAAGATATATACAGTATAACACAGTACCATATTTATTGGCGTATAACACGCACTTTTTCTCCCTGAAAATAGGGGGCAAATGATAGGTGCGTGTTATACGCCGATATTCCCTCCCCCTTCCTCATCCTCAACCTCCCTCCACATTCTAAACCACCCTCCGCATTCTAACCCCCCTCCTCAACCTAAACCCCCCTCCTAAACCTAAGCCCACCTAAATACCTCCCCCTCACTTACCTGCTTCTGCTCCGGCCTCCGCTCCGCGACCCGGCATGCATGTGACGTCACATGCGCGCCACGTCATTAGCATATACCGGGTGGGGAGTTTAGGTTGAGGAGGGGGGTTTAGTTTGAGGAGGAGGGGGGTTTAGAATGCAGAGGGGGGTTTAGGTTGAGGAGTGGGGTTGAGGATAGGTAGGTTGAGGTTGAGGAGGGGGTTGAGGATAGGGGGGTTGAGGAAGGAGGATGAGGATGGGGGGTTGAGGAGGGGGGTTGAGGGGCTTTGAGGATGGGGGTTTGAGGACAGAGGATGAGGAGGGAGGTTGAGGAGGGGGTTGAGGATGAGGAGGGAGGTTGAGGATGAGGAGGGGGGTTGAGGATGAGGAGGGGGGTTGAGGTTGAGGAGGGGGGTTGAGGTTGAGGAGGGGGGTGGGATGAGGATAGGGGGTTGAGGAGGGGGGTTGAGGGGGGTTGAAGGGGTTTGAGGAGGGAGGTTGAGGAGGGGGTTGAGGATGAGGAGGAAGGTTGAGGATGAGGAGGGAGGTTGAGGAGGGGGGTTGAGGTTGAGGAGGGGGGTTGAGGAGGGGGTTGAGGATAGGGGGTTGAGGAAGGAGGATGAGGATGAGGGGGTGGAGGAGGTGGGTGGAGGGGGGAGTTTGAGGAGGGGGTTGAGGATGGGGGGTTTGAGGAGGGGGATGAGGATGGGGGGATTGAGGAGGGGGTTGAGGATGAGGGGGTTGAGGATGGGGTAGTTGAGGAGGGATGATGAGGAGGGAGGTTGAGGAGGGGGTTGAGGATGAGGAGGGAGTTGAGGATTTTGCTTCAAAGTTCTTTATTTGAAATTTATTTTTTTTTCCTGAAATTTCCTTCTTAAAATGAGGTGCGTGTTATATGCCGGTGCGTGTTATACGCCGATAAATACGGTAATCATATTTTAACTGTAAGCAATAAAAAATACATAGCTTTAACCATAAACAGGATAACTTTTTCCCAGCACAGGCCCAAGACATAGTGCAAAACAGTCCAGTTGGGCCCTCGGCATGACAGAGGGCTTTATAAAGGGTATGTGGGATAAGGCTCCTCCCATAATTCCAGTTATCAACTGGTAATATGTGGTCGGATCCCTCTCCCATAGTAGGTGGTGGTGTGGCCAAAGCTACGCTTTCTCTGCCTGCTTAGAGGGCTAAAAATCTGCTGAAAGATTCACTGATTCAGCTTTGGAAGCCCTACTGGACTTCCGTTGGTTGGTAGAGAATGTATCTACTGAAATAGTGATAGCTCCACGGCCTATGGTCTTGATTACGTGCACTGGCGCATCATTTTTTGAAGCCGTTGAGGCTGCCCCAACACGGAATAAGTGCTCAGAATAGGAGCAAGGATTGTAGCCAAGTCTGGAGTAGTGAATGAAGGTAGTGGTGGTTAAAGGCTGGCTAGAGATGTTTGGAAAAATGGGTGCAAAATACGTTTTGAAGTGGAGGATATAGAGAGTTAGGAGAATGGATACGAGACACTAAAAGTTGTGAGTTGGATAGTAGGTAATGATGGGAGTGGGACTAGTCAGTGAAGACTGAAGGGTAAGAGTCCAATGATTATCAACAAGAGTGAGGTCTTGTCTAGTGAGATATCTGGTTTGTGAATTGCTTGGTCTCAGGAACCTGTGGAAGGTCGGTTTGGTGGTGGCAGTGATGGGCGGTGAGGCGCTAAGCCCGGGAGGATTATGCCAAAGGGCTGTGAAGATTTTGGAATAAATCGCTTGTGATGAGTAACTTGGAAGGAAGTGAAGGAGGAAAAACATTCATGAAGATACTGGTAGTGAAATGATTTGCAATTTGAATAAGCTTTAGAGAAATTATCGAGCTATGTGCACAATTTTACTTTGTAACTGAGTGAACTGGTGATCTGGTGTAGTAGGAGCGGCATGTTGAGTGGGTTCAGCCATTTGGAGGATCCTATGGAGCTCTCTGACTTTCTGGCAGGAAATGGCTATTGGATACCATGATTCTGCCTTACGCATGGGACGGTCGAAGGGACGATTGATTGCTTGGCACTGATGGTGATTTTCCAGGAGATGAAGACACTTGGGAAGGAAGGCTATCTAAGTCGGAAAAAATGAGATTGGCTAGACGGGGCCTTTTGAGTTAGCCACCACGGAGACGTTTCTTTGAAACATTATTTGCTATCCCCTATGTCATAATAGGAGATGAGTAAGGGCCGTGATTAATGGCTAGAATAGTCTGAGGTATAAGAATGGGTTCGTGAGGAAGTAGCATGATCGGAATCCGATGATGGCTTAGCGACTTTGAGCTATGTGCTCTGGGAACTGCAACTTCATTTGAGATCAAATGGGTATGACTATAGAGACACCTTCTTGAGGTGAGCTATTTGAAAGAGGGTCTTAAAATGTGCGTTTGAATTGGCATGAAAGTTGAATAATGAGCTTAAAGTAAGCCTTAAAAAACAATGCCATGGTGGAGTGTCTAGATCAATGTAGAACATGTGACTAGAATAGTAATAGTGAATGGGATAGTGAGGTCCTTGCAGTAATTAAGAAAATGAGGGAGATAATGTAGAAGTGAGGGCACACCAATGGTGAATGAGTAGTGAATATAGCCGAAAGAGGACAAGCGTGATGATAATCTGGCTTGAGGACAGTGACGAAAAGGCAAAGAACCCTGGAATGAGTGTTACAAGGACATTTGTGATTGAGGAACTATTTCTTTACATCTATGGATTAAGAATTTACTAGGGTCAGGAAAGCGGTTAATACTGAATTAATAACAGAGAAATGGGTAACGTGGTGAGAAGGAGGTAGATGATAACAAGTGAGTGGGTTCGGAGATGTGAGCTTAGTAAAGGGTCCGAATTGGATTTTTGAGGTAGAGTGATAGAGATACAAGACTGGAAAGATTGTGAGTGAGATAGTAGGTGATGACAAGGGAATGCAACTAGTCTTTGAAAATTGAATGGTTGCAGTGATCGTCATCAAGAGTAAAGTCTTGACTAGTGAGATACGTGGTTGCAAAGGTGAGATTGTGAACTCTCTTGGTTTTGGGAACCCACAGGCCAAATTGTTAGTGGCAGAGGTGGATAATGAGATGCTTGGCCACTGGTGGTAGACTGCCAAGAGTTGAAGTTGCCTAGGAAGGAATGCTCTGCGCAGTGGAATGATTGAGGTACGCCAGACGGGATCTTTTGATTTTACTGACGCATCTTCTTGGGAAACGGTGGGAAACGGTTTTGTTGTCTACTGTGTCATTGGAGGAGATGATTAATGAATACAGTGGTCTGAAATGAAAGAACGGGTCAGAGTTGTCATGAGGAAGTAGTATGATCGGTGCCCGATGATGGCTTCTGAGATCGCCGACTTGATTTGAGATTGGATAGGTATGACAATAAAAATGACTTATACAGTAGAGCAAATGATTCAAAGAAAGGTCTTAAAATTGTGCATGAAGGTTAAATGATGAGCTTTGATCAAACATGAGAAAATTGCCATTATGGAGTGTCGATATAGGGTGTGTGAAGGAATAGTAATCTTTAATAGGATGGTGAGATCCTTACGGGAGTAAAGAAAAAAGGGAATGAATATGGAAGTAAAGGGACTCTGACAGTGAATTATGTAATGATATGGAATATGGCTGAAAGTGGATGAGTAGTGATGATCTAGCTTGAGGACAGAGACTGAAAAAGGTAAAACCTTGGAAATGCAGATACAAGGTGATTTGGAGTAAGGGTGTTCTTCCTTTAAATCTAGAGAGTAAGAATTAAGAGGTTAAGATCACAGTTAATGCTGAATCAGTGACAGTGGAATTGTAACGTGGTATGAATGGAGTAAAGGATTATAATAGTTTACTGTTTCTTTAAGAAGTGAGTCAGCTTGGAGTAGTGATTGGCGACAGTGAACAGTGAATTAAGTAATGATAGTGAATGTGGCTGAAGATGAACAAGTGTGATGATGATCTTGCTTGAGGCAGAACAAACCGTAGAACTTTGCAAATGAGAGAGAGGGATACAGGGAAATTCTTTTTGCGGTGCCGTATCTTTAAATCTAGATAGTAAGGGTTTAGAGGGCTAGAGCAGCGAGAGTGAGCTGTGGAGTACAAATACATCTTAATGCTGGGTACAGCAGTGAGAGTGAGCTCTAGAGTAGAAAATGCACAGCACTGCTGGGATACAACAATGAGAATGAGGTGTGGAGTACAAATACATAGCGCTGCTGGGTACAGCAGTGAGAGTGAGCTCTGGATTAGAAAATACACAGCACTGCTTGGATAGGGCAGTGCAAGTGAGCTCTGGAGTAGAAAATGCACACACTGCTGGGATACAGCAAATTGAGTGAGCTCTGAAGGAGAAAATATGCAGGACTGCTGAGATACAGCAATGAGAATGGACTGTGGAGTACAAATACATAGCGCTGCTGGGTACAGCAGTGAGAGTGAGCTCTAGAGTAGAAAATGTACAGCACTGCTGGGATACAACAATGAGAATGAGGTGTGGAGTACAAATACATAGCGCTGCTGGGTACAGCAGTGAGAGTGAGCTCTAGAGCAAAAAATGCACAGCACTGCTGGGTTAGAACAGTGAGAGTGGGCTCTGGATTAGAAAATGCACAGCGCTGCTGGGATAGAGCAGTGAGAGTGAGCTCTGGATCAGAAAATTCACAGCACTGCTGGGATAAAGCAGTGAAAGTGAGCTCTGGAGTAAAAAATGCACAGTACTGCTGTGATACAGCAAATTGAGTGAGCTCTGAAGTAGAAAATACGCAGGACTGCTGGGATACAGCAATGAGGGTGAGCTCTGGAGTACAAAATACATAGCGCTGCTGGGTACAGCAGTGAGAGTGAGATCTGAAGTTGAAAATGCACAGCACTGCTGGACAGAGTAGTGAGAGTGATCTCTAGATTAGAAAATACATAGTACTGCTTGGATAGAGCAGTGAGAGTGAGCACTAGATTAGAAAATGCACAGCACTTCTGGTATAGAGCAGTGAGAGTGAGCTCTGGATTAGAAAATGCACAGCACTGCTGGAATAGAGCAGTGAGAGTGAGCTCTGGATTAGAAAATACACAGCACTGCTGGGATAGAGCAGTGAAAGTGAGCTCTAGAGTAGAAAATGCACATCACTGCTGGGATAGAGCAATGAGAGTGAGCTCTGGGGTACAAAATGCACAGTACTGCTGGGATAGAGCAGTGAGAGTGAGCTCTAGAGCAGAAAATTCACATCACTGCTAATACACATCATTGCTGTAGAAGTAAAGAAAGTGATAATGTATGGTGATGTAATTTATGAAAAGTGAAATTGGAGATAGTATTAAGAAGTAGGATTAAAAAAGTACAGAAGGGGGTATTTAAATTTGAATTTGGCGCTGAAGCCTTAGAAAACACGAGAGAGGTGAAATTTTGGTGCGGCTAGGCAACGGGACGCTCCAGAGTGAGGCTGGAGCCTCTGCAGCCATGAGTCTGCTAGAGAAGGCCAAAAAAACAGAAAGAAAAGCAGAAGAAACTGTCAGGGAAGCGAGAAAGGTGAAGTGGAGCAGAAGGGAAGGAAAAGGGAGGCAGAAAGGGGAGCCAGAAGCAGCAGAGAAAATGAGAGGGAGAGACAGGGGGCGCAGGCAGGAGGAGGAAGCCAGGGGGAGGCAAAAAGACAGGAAAGGGACAAGGGGGAAACAGGGGAGAAGGAAGTGGAGACAAGAGCAGGGACAGAAGGCAAGGAGGGGGAGCTGCACAGAAACTATGCAGCTCCCGGAGGCATACCAGCAGCTGAGCCGCAGCAAGGGAGGAACAACCGGCATGGACATGAGACCAGCGACTGAACATGAGACCAGCATCAGCACATGAAACCAGCTTCTGCGCATGAAAACGGAGTGGAGGTAAGTGATGAGTGAGGAGGTCTTTATAAAGGGGATATGGGATAGGGCTCCTCCCACAATTCCAGTTATAAACTGGTAATATGTCTATATGTGTATATATGTTTTTTATAATATGTTGTGTTGATTCCCCCTATATGCATTTACCTGATAATGTCAGATGCTACCTCCACTCTCTCTGCATCGCTGTTTACGTTAAAACTGAGGGTTTCATCTCATGTCAGTGTTTTTGCGTTCTTTGTGCCTTGCTAAAGAAGCTGAAGGTAAAGGTGATAATCTGGCCAACCATGTCTCCAGACCTAAACCCTATTGAGCATCAAACGGAAGGTGGGGGAGTGCAAGGTCTCTAACATCCACCAGCTCCATGATGTCATTATGGAGGAGTGGAAGAGGACTCTAGTGGCAACCTGTGAAGCTCTGGTGAACTCCATGCCCATGAGGGTTAAGGCAGTGCTGGAAAACAATGGCGTCCACACAAAATATTGACAATTTGGGCCCAATTTGGACATTTCCACTTAGAAATAAAGAGTTCCAAAATGCTTCTGGATTGTAAGTTCTGTGTATGTGTCACTGTTTACAAAGGAACCTCTGCTGTACATCACATATATAGTTCTTGGCAGTCGGGCTTGCCAAAATCCGTTGGTAATGCAACAGGGAAACTGAAGGCTCGCGAAGCGAGCCCGCAGCAACTGCAGCCCTCACAAAGCTGAAGGCGCTCTTTGCGGTGGTGGAGATGTGCGCCTATGGCGCTCATCCCTGCAACCCCATACGACTTAGGCAGGGAGCACCCAAGGCCTCACTGCGCTGGTGGAGATGAGCGCCGTAGGCGCTTATCCCTACGACCACGCACGACTTTACCATCATACCTACGACTTGCGGGACTACACATCAACATAAAACTCAAATACACAATTTACACTGCGAGACCCGTAACACTTTGAAAAAGATTTCAGGAAAAAAAAATCCGCCCGTAACACTTACAAAAGGAAACTACGACTTACATAAAAAAAAATACGAGGCGCAAAAAAAAAAAAAAACTTAATGGCTGAACCGCTCACAGCAAAAAACACACAAACCACACAAAATACAATCAAAAATAAAAAAGACTATCACACATAGCAAGGGGGGACACCCAGGACGTCTAGAAGCGATGTTACACATCAATTTAAGTCCAATTTCCAGAGTTCAGCCACTCGAAAATCCCCTAAGCGAGAAAAAAAATGGCTGTCGAAAAAAACAAAAACTAGGCTACACGACCCCTAAACACGAAAAACTCTGCCACACACATACGACTTTTACACAGTAGCATACAAGGTATAAAATAAACTATTACGCAGGACGCAAAATGATCCAAACCCGCCTAACACATACACAATCGCCACCATTTTACACCACTAACTTGCACATACTAACATTCACATTACAAAATGCAGAATTACACAGCTACACAAACGGTTTCCCCTCGCACACGTAGCCTATTTACACTACACACTTCGCACAATGCTGACACTTACACCTCAGCTCACCAAGTCCTGCGAGCTGGAAAGACTTCAATGCCTCAACGGCTCACCTTGCATCGTGAGGCTTTCAAGCATGACGAAAAATTGCAGTTTGACAACTATTATAGGTGATATAATCAGAATATGATGAGTTGTCTAATGGCTGCCATCACAAGGCTCAGCTGGGCCCTCCAGGTAACAAACATTTCTTACATCAGAGAGATGTCATAATAGATGATGTCACAGAGCCCAGGGCACTATATAAGGAGCTGGGATGGGAGAGCAGGGCACTTATATGAGGAAGACCAACAGATGAGCAGCCTACTCTGGTAAGGCTTAATAATTGGGTAATTAAGTGAATTGTAACTTTCTAATACTATGTATAAGATTATATAGTCACAAGTCTCATGTATTTACTGTATCCCTTGTATCTTTCTACAGAAAATGGTAGCACACTATAAATATAGGATATAATTACATATGTGAGGAGATACATCTGTGAATTGAGTTAAGACTTTTCTTCAGTTTATTTGTTCTTGACTATGTAGACTCTACACTGGCCAAACCTCACCGTTAATTGGTATAGACCTCACCTTTAATTGGTATGGCAGGGATGAACTTGGTTTTACAGCAGCTCTGCAATGTGTATTTTCCCTTATTGTTTATAAGTTTTGCCATATGTCTCTGTGTATGGAATCCCTTGTGAGTAAGTATGTAAGGAGAGCTTCCTTAGTAAGTGCCACAGAGTTTTATGTTACCAAATTATCCAAGAAAAATAAACCAACCCCAGTTGCCCACAGTCTTTTAATAAGCACCTTGGTATATGGATATGAAAGCATCATATATCACAATAACATCACAAATCCGAATTATTATATAAATGTAGGGACTGAAGATATTCAAGTTAATGTCTGATATACAAAAACATACTGTAGATATAGGTACTAACAATTATGCTTTATTGGGGCAGCCATTGTCGTCTTTTTCTCTGCATTCCCCACCTTTTGACATGTCTCTGATGTAGGAAGTGTTTGTATATATAGTTGTCAGTGTGCGTCACGTTGCGATGTTGGTCACGCAGTTGCGTCCCTCGTGAAGCGAGGGCACAACCGAGCCAGCGGCGCCATCTCACACGTGAGCCTCGCAAAGTGAGGCGAAGCTGCCGTTCAGCACTTAGGCTGCAATGAGCGCTGAATGCGCACATTGCAGCCAGCAGCGCCGTCACACATGTGAGCGAATCAGCAGCACTTAGCACTTAGGCTTAGCACAAAGGCGCTTATCTGCGATAGGCGAGCCGCTGAAGCACATGGGACCGTTGAAGGGACTTAGGCTACGTCACACATGCAAGCCACACAAAGCAAAGCAAAGCAGTCGCGAAGCAGCCGTGAAGCAGCCGCGCAGCACCGCGAGCGGGAGAGGCTTGCTGAAGGCGCGCATTGCATGCCCCATGATGAGCGCAAAAGGCGCTCAGCGTGGGGCTTGCAATGAGCGCCGAAGGTGATCAGTGTAATGCAGGAAATTTGAAGTACACGGAGAGACTCGCGATGAGCACCAAAGGTGCTCAGAGGAGCAAAAGCCTCACATTCTATGGCAAACAGCTTTGCCAGCCTTACTCTTTTAATCCCATCATTTTAGACGGGCAAGTAGCTAGTATAATACAGCAGAGGTTCCTTTGTACACAGTGACACATACACATAAGGGTGGACAAAAACATCAGAACTTACCATCCAGAAGCATTTTGGAACTCTTTATTTCCAATCTCTGTCACAATATATATATATATATATTGTGACAGAGATTGCTTTATTAGGGCAGCCATTGTTGTCTTTCTGCATCTTTTTCTCTGCATTCCCCAACTTTTGTAGTAGCAGGGACTGTTGCAGTATAATTACATTTAGCACTTAAAGGCTATATTTTCTCACATTTTCTTACTTTCTAAAATACATTACCCATTATCAAGTCTGGTTCTTCAAAAAAGGTTAGAATGCTTTCATGGAAGCTCATGTCACAAGGTTTCAAGCCCCTCAGCATGAAAAAGGACTCTTTACAGCCCTCTGATGAGATGTATGTTAAAACAATGCATTATATTGACCTAGGAGATGATGTCCTTGTGAAGTCTCTGAATAAGGTTTATTTTTCTTCTAGGTGGACTCGACCTCACCTTATGTTCCTCCCCATTCAAACTGTTGTCAAGGTTGAAGGAAAGGTCAGAATGGTCTGCATCTTTCTGGTGTGATGTTTGATAAACCAATGCATGATATTGACCTGGGAGATTAGGTCATTATGAAGATTCTTAATAAAGATTTCTTTATCTCCTAGGTGGACTGGAATGTCTCACCTTGTGTTCCTCATGAATCAAACTGCGGTCAAGGTTAAAGTAAAGGTCCGAATGTTTTCATGGAAGCTCATGTCACAAGGCTTCAAGCACCTCAGCATTAAAAAGGACTCTTTGCAGCCCTCTGGTGAGATGTCTGATAAACCAATACATGATATTGACCTGGGAGATGATGTCCTTGTGAAGTCTCTTAATAAGGTTTATTTATCTCCTAGGTGGATCCGACCTCTCACCTTGTGTTCCTCACTAATCGATCTGTTGTCAAGGTTGACGGAAAGGTCAGAATGGTCTGCATATCTCTGGTGAGATGTTTGATAAACTAATGCCCAATATTGGCCTTTGAGATTATGTCCTTGTGAAGTCTCTTAATAAGGTTTCTTTATCTCCTAGGTAGACTCGACCTCTCACCTTTCACCAATCAAACTGTTGTCAAGGTTGAAGGAAAATTCAGAATGGTCTGCATCCCTCTTGTGAGATGTCTGATAAACTAATGCATGATATTTACCTAAGAGATTAGGTGATTATGAAGTCTCTTAATAAGGTTGCTTTATCTCCTAGGTGGACTTGACTTCTCAGCTTGTGTTCCTCACCAATCAAACTGCTGTCAAGGTTGAATTAAAGATCAGAATGGTTTCATAGAATTTCATGTCACAATGTTTCAAGCCCCTCAGCGTGAAAAGGGACTCTTTACAACCCTCTGGTTAGATGTCTGATAAATCAATGAATGATATTGACCTGGGAGATTATGTCTTTGTGAAGTCTCTGAATAAGATTTCTTTATCTCCTAGGTGGACTGGACATCTCACCATGTGTTCCTCACCAATCGAACTGCTGTCAAGGTTAAAGGAAAGGTCAGAATGGTTTCATGGGAGCTCATGTTGCAAGGGTTCAAGTCCCACACAATGAGAAAGCCCTTGCGTTAGACTCTCTGCATACTCACCCTGACTGCCATTGTGGTTATCCCCTTGGTCCTCAGTTGCGAAGAGTGGGAACAGTTGCAATTAAATTGTGTAGCCGACTCCAACTTAACTGTTTACAAGTGGATTTACCTTACAAGTAAAGGCTGATAAACTGCAGAGTGCACTAATTGTGCCCAGGTGAGAGGGGTGTGGCTTGACTGTTAAACTAGGGGAAAAGGTTTGTGAGCTGGTTTGGGGCCTGTTTACAAGTGGATTTACCTTACAAGTAAAGGCTGATAAATTGCAGAGTGCACTAATTGTGCCCAGGTGAGAAGGCAGAAGTTAATATAAACAGGAGAAGGGGAACTTGTGAGCTTGCGAACATTTTCAGTATCAAGTGCAATTCTAGTAAAAGCCTAGGAGTTTAAATAAAAGGAGGGACTTCAAAGAAAAGGGAGAGCAGATTTATAGTGCAAAGGAGGAAAACTTTATATAAATATATTCTTTTATATTCTTTATTTTTCCCACTGAAATTTTGTAGACAATAATAATAATTATGAGTCAGTCCAGTGGCAACCTTATTCAGTGTACATCCTGTCATATGTATGCAATACTGGAACAGATGATCCAGGGTCCATACCTCTGTGAGAGGTGTGAGCATGTTGCCTCTCTGGAAGCTCAAATTGGAGATCTGGAGAGGAGAATTGCAGCACTTAGTGACATTGCTCCACTGGAAAGGGGGTTGGTGCTCACTGAGCACAGTTTAGCTGGGCCTAGCATGGAGGGTGGAGCTGGGGCTAGTGAGGATGTCCAGGGAGGCAGCTGGGTTACAGTTACAAGGGGAAGCAGGGAGAACAGGAGGAGGCAGGCCAGTTCTGAGTTGGCAAACACCAACAGATTTGCCGGATTGAGTGAAACTGTTGGGGATGTCCATTCAGGAATGGCAATGCCAGATAGAGCTGTTCCCTCTAACAGCCGGGCGAACAGCTCTACTGGAGGAGAGGGAGGGCAAATAGCGAGGTAGTACTAAGTAATTCAAGTACAGTGGCAGGCACTTCAGAACTATAGACTCATAACATAAGGTGTATGCTTGCTAATGCCAGAAGCTTGCCAGGAAAAATGGAAGAGTTAGAATTATTAGCAATTAATGAAAAATGGGATTTGATAGACATTACCGAAACGTGGTGGGATGAATCTCATGAGTGGACTGTTAATCTGGATGGTTATAACCTATTTAGGAAAGATAGAGGCAATGGTAAACGAGGAGGAAGGATTTGTCTGTATGTTAAGCCTGAATTTAAGGCTACAGTCAGAGAAGATATTTATGGTGGACCTAGTGATAAAGTTGAATGTTTGTGGGTAGAGTTAAATAGCGGAGCAGCAAATTCCAAAAGAATATTAGTAGGAGTATGCTATAAACCCCCAAATATAGCTGAAAGTGAGGAAATACAATTATTGTTACAGATTGGAAATGCAGCTAAGCACAGGCAAGTTCTATTAATGGGAGATTTGAATTACCCTGAAATAAACTGGATAAATGAGACCAGCAGTTCAGCTAAGGGGAGCAGGTTCTTGAGTACACTCAGGGATCATTATCTGGCCCAGGTTATACAGGGGCTACACTACCTTTGCCAAATAATTGGTTAACACAGGAAGTAATCCAAAAGAGGTTGGAAAAAATAAATGTTAATAAAGCCCCGGGTCCTGATGGAATTCATCCAAGGGTACTAAGGGAACTGGGTTCTATAATAGCCAAACCATTATATTTAATTTTTCAAGATTCACTCAACACAGGGTCTCTACCAGATGACTGGAGAAAAGCTGATGTAATACCTATATTTAAAAAGGGAGCAAGAGCAAATCCGGGGAATTATAGACCAGTGAGCCTCACTTCTGTAGTGGGGAAGCTTTTAGAATGGTTAATAAGGGATAATATACAAGAATATGTCTATTTGAACAGGATTATAAGTAGGAGTCAACATGGATTTATGAGGGATAGGTCATGTCAAACAAATCTAATTAGTTTCTATGAGGAGGTTAGTAGGAACCTGGATCAAGGCAACTCAGTCGATGTAGTCTTTTTGGATTTTGCAAAGGCTTTTGATACAGTGCCACATGGGAGACTATTGGGCAAACTAAGGGATACAGGAATTGCAGTAAATATCTGCTCATGGATTGAGAGCTGGCTAAAAGACAGGAAGCAAAGGGTTGTTGTAAATGGAACATACTCCGATTGGACTAATGTGGTAAGTGGGGTTCCTCAGGGTTCAGTATTAGGTCCTCTCCTTTTTAACATATTTATTAATGACTTAGAGGTAGGATGACACAAAGTTGTACAAGGTAATTAAATCAGATAATGATGTGCTTTCCCTCCAAGGGGATTTACATACAATTGAGGAATAGGCATCTAAATGGCAGATGAGATTTAATACGAATAAATGTAAGGTTATGCATCTGGGAAGGAAGAATAGCCATGCAATTTATAATCTTAATGGAGCAAATCTAGGTGTATCAGATATTGAAAGGGATTTGGGAGTGCTTGTGGACAACAACCTAGGTAACAGTGCTCAAAGCCAAGCAGCAGCTGCAAAGGCAAATAAAATATTAGCATGTATTAAGAAGGGTATAGAAGCCAGGGAAGCAAATATAATTCTGCCACTATA
The DNA here is from genome assembly GCA_027410445.1 of Discoglossus pictus. NCBI lineage: Eukaryota > Metazoa > Chordata > Amphibia > Anura > Alytidae > Discoglossus > Discoglossus pictus. The sequence continues at coordinate 168,897,970 of CM050166.1, forward strand.
CAAATCTCTAGTACGCTCTCATTTGGAATATGGAGTACAATTTTGGGCACCACTTCATAAAAAGGACCTTTTAGAGCTGGAAAAGGTACAGAAAAGGGCAACAAAACTAATAAGGGGAATGGAGGGGCTAAGTTATGAAGAAAGACTAACCAAATTAAACTTATTTTCTCTAGAAAAAAGGCGTCTAAGAAGAGATATGATTACCTTATATAAATACATCCAGGGTCAGTATAAAGATTTTTCAGGGGAGCTTTTTGTGCCAAGAGGTTTTAAACTGACAAGAGGACATCCCTTGAGGTTAGAAGTAAAAAGATTTCACCTTAAAGAAAGAAAAGGGTTCTTCACAGTAAGGGTGGTTAATCTGTGGAATTCTCTACCAGAGGAGATGGTGACAGCGGATTCGATAGATAACTTTAAATGGGGACTAGATTTATTTCTAATTAAAAAGGGAATTCAAGGTTATCATGGATTATTAGAGAGGCAGTATTGATCCAAATTTTTTTACATTTGCCTTTGAGACAATTGGCTAAGTCTTGCTTGTGTTTTTTTTTTGTTTTTTTTTCTATTTGCCTTCCTCTGGACAAATTAATAATAAAAAAATAAAAAAAACATTAAATAATTGATTAATAATTAATTAACAACTAATGAATTAATAGTTAATCCGCATATTGCAGATCAGAGGAGATCTTAAAAGGTTGAACTTGATGGACTAAAAGTCTTTTTTCAACCTTAAATACTATGTAACTATGTAACTGGCCTCCCAATCTACTACTGAACTCCTTCAGTATAGAGACTGATGGTAAAATATATATTAACATATGTACTGATATTATACATCCCTATCTCAACTCTGCAGAGGAAATTGAAATTGACATAAGTCTATATATCTGGCAGAACGTTCTGTATCTGTTTTTTGTGATAATCAGGAAATTACTATAATAGTGTACTTTTACTGTGTTGTTTTTTTTTTTTTTTTCATATAAAGAACACATTGTGACAATAAGCCCTCTCGTGACACTCTCTGCATACTCACCCTGTCTGCCACTGGTTATCCTCTTGGTCATCAGTTTAAAAGAGTAAGAACAGTGGCAAGTCACTTGTGTAGCCGACACCAACTTAACTGGCCTCCCCATCTACTACTGAACTCCTTAGAGTAAAATATATTTTAATATAAATGACAGCAATAACATTTTAAAGCTGGAAATGCTGTTTGCCACACAATGTGAGTCTCTGACTTTTTTTTATTTTTTTTTATTACTAATTCATAAATTAATATATGTGAATAATTAATCAATGAATCAATGTATTTTAAAGAGCAAAGCATTTATGTCCTCATCATATAAAGGCAATATAAAATATGAGTTTTAGCATATTTTTTTTATCATATATATATTTTTTATTAATAATTAATTATTATACTTTACCTATTTATAAGTAATATCCAGCAATCAATATCCTGAAGAGCTAACAATCTCTTTAGATTTTCCGGCAGCAGAAAATGTCCAGTCAGACATCATCTGAGGAGAAAGTGTCAGCAATGTGCCAAGTGTGCAGTATATATAGGCTGCGTGCGCAAGGCAAAACCGTTTGTTTAGGCGGGAAAACCACCATTTGAGATGCCTAATGTTATTATTTGCAAGTTAGTGTTGTAAAATGGTGGCGATTTTCTATGTCTTATTTGCCTCGCAAGCATTTTCCGTCCGTTGGTATATTGGTATATGGTATATTTTGTAACTTGTATGTACCTGGCTAACTCGTATGTGCCTGGCTGTGATTCGCGTGCGTCGGTCTCGTTTAGCCACGTTTTCATTTTTTTCGTCTGCCATATATTTTTCTCGCTTAGCCGATTTTCGAGTGCCGAAACTCTGCAAATTCTGCTCAAATTCGTGTGCAACCTCACTCACATTTTATTTTCTTCTTGTTTTTCGATTTCAGCGGTTCGGCCGTTAAATTTGTATTTTTGCGAGGTCGGATTGTTTTGCCCCCGGGATTCCGAGTTCGGATTTTTTTTTCTAAGTCCCACATTCCTCAAGTGCTTGCAGCCAAGTAAGTCCTGCGTTCCTCAAAGGCTTGCAGCCTAAGCCCCGCACGTTTTCATGTCTCAACTGCTCGAGGCTCGCAGGATTGCTTTCTTTCAGTGCTCATTTCAGCCTAAGTCCCGCGTGTTTCGAAGGCTAGCAGGGCAATGAGTGACTCACTTCACAAGGCTCGCAGGGCAATGAGTGCCTTTGGCGCTCATTGCCTAAGTCCTCCAAGCTCTGAAGGCTTCTATGCCTCAACGGCTTGCCTCGCTTCACGAGGCTTGTAAACATGACAACAACTCACAGTTTGACAACTATTATATGTGATTCCTTGTGAAGTCTCCTAATTTAAGCATCATAAGCAGGTAGCAGAGAGACTGCCTCAAATATCTGAAAAACCAAAGCATGATATTCACCTGTGAGATTATGTAATTGTGAAGTCTATTAATAAGGTTTCTTTATCTCCTAGGTGGACTGGAGAGAAAGACCTTGTGCTCCTCACCAATCAAACTGCTGTCAAGGTTGAAGGAAAGGTCAGAATGGAAGCTAATCAAAAATAAAGTACAAAGAGACATTCTGAACAGATTCAAATCCAGACAGAATTAATCAAATATAACTTTTGATATAACAGAAGTAAAAAAGGATACATGATCTCTAAAACATATAAGATCTCACTATTACAAGGGCACATGGGATAGTGAAGATATAGGAATCTCTACATATAATGGCTAAACAAATGACCACATGGGTTACACACAAGAAAATCACTGAGAATAAACAGCAGTGTGTATCACATATAGAAGACACCAGACAATGTTAATTGAAGGTAATATCTGCAAAGATTCATATACATACTTAGAATCTCCTGATATTTAATATTACTCATGTGTGTCATGAGCAGGAAAGAAACATTGCCTTATAACATATCAATGGATCTGCAGAAATAATATATACTTAGTTGACACAGTGCTCCCAGTATAAATAAACTGTCGCGTTGGTAATGCTATGTATCTCCACAGTCTCAGCTTGAAATGCACTATATACTACATATATTCAACATTGATGTATGCTTATTGTACTTATAAGCAAGGCTTCAGTGCATAAAATATTCTCAGTGGAGGACACTATTAACGCTAACCAATTGATAAAGATATTGCCGAAACGCGCCTTGGAGGTGTTATATGCATACCTGGGGCATTGGGAACTACACATATGACATAAAGTGAGTCTTATCTTTCCTGGCTAAGGTTTTAGTCCTTATACAGGAAACTGGAGATTGGAGAGGGTAGTTTCCCAGCAAAGATCTCTGCCTCTACACAGAGACTACACAGCTAAGCACTACTAGTGTTTGCAGACACTCAATATAGGAGAGGCGATTCTGTGATATTTCCAGCTGAGTGAAACATTTAATATTATGTATTGGAGCTTCCTGACTAAAATCTCTGCTATTACAGTGGATCCTGCATAGTTGAATATTACCAGTGCTTGCAGACGCTACACACAAGAGAGGCTACTCTAAGACCTCCTCAGCTGAGTGGAGCTGAGTGAAATATCCAATATTAAGTGTATGGGCGTTTCCTGCCACCTGATCTCTATAGATTATTAACGCCAGAGCTGGTACTTCATCTACTCTGTATCAGAGGGTTGTGTTGGTATAAGTCATATATAATGCTTCTTATAAGAATATATATGTTTGTCAATAAAAGACATATAAAGAGACCCTGCATTATGTCATCGTTATGCACCTGCCCAAGTGATAATTTGGTCCTGGAGGAGGAACATGACTCATAACCCTGACCTTGTTATGTGGAGAGAAGTGCAAAACAACATGGGTTATATGTAAGGTCTCTGCCGAGTGTCTGGGGTATAGGAGTGAATCTCTGCAGAGTATCTGGGGTTTAGAAGTGATGCTCTGCAGAACCTCTAGCGTATAGGAGTGATGTTCTGCAAAGCCTCTGTGGTATAGGAGTGTTGTTCTCCAGAGCCTCTGTGGTTTTGGAGTGATGCTCTGCAGAGCACCTGGTATATAGGGGTGATGGTCTGCAGATAATCTGGGGTATAGGAGTGAAGCTCTAAAAAGCCTCTACGGTATAGAAGTGATGCTCTGCAGGGCATCTGGTGTATAGGAGTGATGCTCTGCAAAGCCTCTGCAGTTTAGGAGTGATACTCTGCATAGAATATTGGGTTTAGGAGTGATGCTCTGCAGAGCATCTGGTGTATAGAAGCGATGTTGTGAGGATTCGTTGGGGGAAAGGAGCGATGCTCTGCTGAGCGCCAGATATAGGATTGATGATCTGCAAAGCCTCTGCAGTTTATGATTGATGCTCTGCAGAGAATCTTGGGTTTAGGAGTGGTGCTCTTCAGAGCATCTGGGGTGTAAGAGTGATGCTCTGCAGAGCGCCTGGTATAGGAGTGATGCTCTGCGAAGCGAGGGGCCGCATTTGCGGAGGTGGAGGCTCTACGGCGCCTCACAACCGGTTACAAACCACCACACAAGCGGGACTTGAAAAAAAAACATAAACACGCAATGAATATCTACGGACTTACACAAAAATAGACCAGCTGTGGGAATTAGAAAAAAATAAATTGCGGACTTACACAAAGACAATTACGACCCAAAGGTCTCAAAAATACACACAAAAATAAATAAAATAAAAACCTTACCCACACCAAGGGGGGACACCCAGGACCTCTGCAACACAGCTTAAACCGCAAATTCTGTCAAATTTACAAAGTTTAACCACTCGAAAATCTCCTAAGCGAGAGAAAAAATGGCCGCCGAAAAAAACGAAAACTAGGCTACAAGACACCTAAAGCCGATAAATTCCACAAAGCAAATACAGCTTTTACAAAAACCTCTACGACCTACAACATACACCATTAGCAAGGACGCTTCATCATACAAACCCGCCTACCACATACACATTCGCCACCATTTTACTAACTTACAGAATGCGGAAGTACCCAGCTACACTAACGGATTCCCCTCTCGCACTCAGCATATTTACACTACACACTGCACGCATTGCTGACACTTACACCTCAGCTCCACAACACTTAAAACCTACATTGTATGCTGCAGGAACATTGTATGCCGCAAAAAAAAAATACACAACGCGGGACTTAGAAAAAAAAAAAGATACGAGACGCAAACATTTACGAGATTGGCGGCTAAGCAAAAAACCACAAAAACACAATAAATACACCCAAAAGAATTACAAAAACATCACAGACAGCATGGGACAACAGCCAGGATGTCTGTGAGTGAGGTGGACCGGGAATTTAACTCGATTTAGACGATTTTCGCTACTCGAAAGCGAGAAAAAAAATGGCCTCCCGAAAAAAATTGAAATCGAGGCTGGATTTGTACTTCTCAACAACATTGTTCCTTACTTGTTTGGAGAGTTCCTTGGACTCCATGGCAGTGTTTGGTTAGTGGTGCCTCTTGCTTAGGCGTTGCAGCCTCTGGGGCCTTTCAAAAAAGGTGTGTAAATGTAATGACAGATAATGTGACACTTAGATTGCATACAGATGGACATCATTTCACTAATTATGTGACTTCTGAAGGTAATTGGTTGCACCAGAGCTTTTTATGGGCTTCATAACAAAGGGGGTGAATACATACGCACAACCCAATTTTCTGCTTTCTATTTCTAAAAAATAGTTTTATGTATATATTTTTCTTCACCAAATTAGACTATTGTGTTTTGATCCAGCACATAAAATTCAGATTAACAAAACATTGAACTTAAGGCTGTAATGTAACAAAATACTTTTGCAAGGCACTGTATATATATATATATATATATATATATATATATATATATATATATTTATATTTATTTTATTTATTTATTTATATATATTATGTATATAAATAATCAGAGTATTGCAGTATATAGTGATACCTTTTTTATTGGACAAACATATTCATAGGTTTCATGACAAGCTTTCGAGAGTGTTCCTCTCTTTGTTGAGTCAGAGTCAATACTGATTATAGATTCACAAATACAGCAAAAAAATCCAGGATTAACAAATAATGTTCTGATCAGCCAGCCGTGCAAGTGTGTGGGGGTGCAGACCAGAGTAAGTAAATTGGGGTCGTAAATAGTTTTACATCTAAGGAACCATAGGGCTGTAACCAAACTCAGGATGCAGGCAGAGAACAAAAAATAAAAAAATCAGTAAACACACATATATATTTACAAGCATGAATGTTGGAGGTTATAAGAAATTTTGATAATGAGATAAGAATTCAATGTCGACATTAAGTCCTGACTTATTACTGTTAAAGAACATAATCATTTTAATTTCAAATGTCTTTCTTTCCTTAGTGCTTTAAAAAAAATCTTTGAGTATTTTGATTTTGAGATTTTTCATGGAGTGGTTATTCTGGGTGAAATGGTGTCCAACTGGAGTACAGTAAGTCTCCTCATTGTGCTTATTGATGGAATGTCTGTGTAGATTCACCTTAATATGTAATTTCTGGCTGGTTTCTCCAATGTAGCAGCCTCTATCGCATGCAGTAGATTGTATCATGTAGACTACATTGGATGACGTACAAGAATATGATCCTCTGATGTTATAGGTCTTCTTGTGCGTGGCTGTGTCCTCTTTGCAGATATGTTGACACAATTTACACCGATTTTTATTGCAAGGTTTTGTGCCATTTTCTATGTTAAGCTCTTCATTGGCCAATCTACTATTCACCAATGTTTGTCTGAGATTTGGTGGCTGCCTAAATGCAAGAATGGGGGGTTTGGGGAATATATGTTTTAATTCTGTGTCCTCTGTTAGTAGTGGTTGTAAATCCTTAAATATTTTGTGGATTCCTTCTAGACCTGGATGGTATGTGGTTACCAGAGGTGTACGTGAGGTTATTTCTTTAGTTTTGTATTGCAGCAGGTGTTCCCGGGGTGTTTTAATGGCAGAGGTTACTTTCTGTGTTATGACATTAGGTTTGTAGCCCTTTCTCCTGAAGGAGTCAGGGTTTTTAAATGTTTATCATGGTCCTCATTTTTAGAACATATGTGGTGGTATCGGATGGCTTGACTATAGATAATCGCTTTTTTAGTATGTGAGGGATGAAAGCTAGAGCTCTGGAGATAACTGCATCTGTCTGTAGGTTTCCTGTATACCGATGAGTTAAGTTTACCATTGGTGATGGATATGGTGGTGTCCAGAAAGTTCACCTGTTCTGCAGAGTAATCTATTTTAAATTTAATAGATGGGTGGAAGTCTCTCAGCTTTTTTTCTCCCTCTGTCCATATGATGAACAGGTCATCTATATAACGGTAGTATCTGTAAGGTTTCTGGATATATGTGGACAGGAATCTCTGTTCAAGGTCAGCCATAAATAAATTGGCATATTGTGGTGCCATTTTAGTCCCCATTGCGGTCCCCATTATTTGCAGGTAAACTTGTTCATCATTGAAGGTGAAGTAATTGTGGGTCAGGATATATTCTAGTATTTTGGCAATGGTATCAGGCTTATATTTGCAGTGCAGAGTGTGTGTTGAGAGGAATTGGAGGCATGTCTCAGTACCATCTTTGTGAGGGATGTTGCTGTAAAGTGATTCAACATCCATGGTTACGAGTAGTGTGTTAGCAGGTAGTTCTTTAATCTGACTGAGTTTGTTAAGAACGTCAGTGGTGTCTTGTATATAGCTGTCAGTGTTTTTAACTAGTGGCTTCAGGATGTTTTCAACAAGACCAGATAACTGTTCAGTCAGTGTGTCCATACCTGTAACAATAGGTCTCCCTGGGTTGCCTGGCTTTTGGATCTTGGGCAGCAGGTAGAAAGTCCCAGTTGTAGGATGGGTGGGTATGAGCTGCTCCAATTCGTGCTGCACGATCTTGGGGAACGTTCGGATAAGTTCCCTGAGTTGGCTGGTATAATCCTCTTTAGGATTCTGGTCCAATTTCTTGTAATAGGTGCGGTCTGTCAATTGTCTGTTACCTTCTTGTATGTAATCCGGAGTGTTCAAAATCACAACTGCGCCTCCTTTGTCTGCTGGTTTGATGGTGATGTTGGAGTTTTCTTTTAAGCCATTTATGGCAGCTCTTTCTAATTGTGAGATATTGTATAATTGTCTTTTTTGCAGATTTGTTACTATGGAAGCCGATCTCAGGCAAATGCTTTCTATGAAACTGTCGAGTTTAGGGTTGCGTCCAGGTGTTGGGGTAAAATTTGTGTTCTTTTTCCTGCTATTGTAATCCAATCTGGGTGTGGTATCCTCTTTGTTGTGAAAGTATTCTGTGAGTCTCAGTCTCCTGAAGAATTCTTCCATGTCTGGGTATAGTTGAATTTTGTCCAGCTTTGTGCTTGGACAGAATGATAGTCCTTTAGATAGAACAGAAATCTCTGGCAGTGTTAGTTGGTGGTTAGATAGGTTTATAATTCCTGTTTTGTCTGAGCTGCCTTCAGGAGAGGTGTTGGTGTTAGTAGAAATCGCAGTTGTGTTTGGGCCATTCACACTTTCTTCCTGTATCTGTATTTTGTTTTTTTTTTGAGAGAGGCAGTTCAGTTTTTTCTTCTTCTTTATAAGGTCTTGTTGATGTTTCCTCTGGAGGTGCTGTATTTCCTTTTCAAATAGTTCAGCATCATGTATGTTGTGTTCCCTTAGTTGTTGAAGAAGGGATGATATTTGGTCCTTTAGTCTTTGTTTCTTGCCATATAGTTGGTGGATTAAGTTGTTTCTCAGTTTCTCGCTTGTACGCCTGCAGAGGTTATCAGCATATTGTGAGTTGTGGGTAGTGGTGAGTGGATTTTTTATCTGTAGTCCATTTGGGATTAGGTTCCTTCTTTTGCAGTGTGACATAAAATATATGTCACTGTTGTGCTGTCGTGGTATTTATAGTAAAATGATATTTGAAATAGTCAATTTAACTTATTGTCCGATTATAACGTCAATTTATAGGAAAATATAGCTTTTAAACAAAACAGCGTTTATTATCAGATAACACAATCAAATTCTAACGTAAATAAAAAGTTCTAAACAGTACTATATGATTTTCAGATGTCAATAACCCAATTAAGTCTATTGCAATATAAATACGATAAAAAGGTTAATAAAACAAGAAAAACCTAACTTCTTTATCAACAAAATCTTCTAGGGTAATAGAAAATAACAATAAATTACTATAATCAATATTCCTTATTTTAGCTATTTATAATAAACACGAGAATCAATCTTATTAATATAGTAAGTCACAATAATATTGTTGGCAGAATATATAATATACCCCAATAGACCTATATAACTAATAATGGGGTGATGCTATAATAATAACCATATATTGAAATACAGAAATACTATGGGAACAAAGGAAAATATATCACAATTTGAATAATACCTACAGTAGATATATTGGTGGCTTCTGTGATATAATTGATTTAGTGGAATAATTAAGATCAATTTATCTATTATATCACAGAAGTTTGAAATTAAATCTATACATTACCAGATACCAGAATCAACCCAATATCACGTAGAGTCAGCCTGGATAATCCCAAATCGATTATTATATGAAAAGTGAAATATATTAGGAATCAAAAATAGGTCCTCTCTTTCTCAATGTCTTGCATGTGTCTCTCAGCCTCTCTCCTCTTTTCTCTGTTTTTTCTTTCCTTTTTCTTGGCCTATTTTAAATACCCATTCTTATCTAGATCTTCACGTTGATCACATCCTGGAATTATTTCTCACTATTGTGCTAAGTGGGGATACATGAATATCAAATGCACAGTCAAACAACTATTGTCAGTACAAGAGCCAAATGGTGGATTTCTTGTCTCCAATTTGAGGTGTGACTATTTCATGACATTTGTGGATCAAAAGAATCTAGTATGAATACTAATGACTAGCCTTTTGGTGGTTTCACTGTTTACATTCTCATTACAATGTAGACATTTAGTGAAGCTCAGAAAAGATGGAATATGTGTATAAAATTAAAAACTCAAAATAAAATGATGATGTGCAATAAAGGTATAATATAACACATAGATATGAAAAGTTTAAGATATTTCCTATCCGATGATATCAAACACCGTTATGTTTGAGGAATTTCTATATGTGTATTAATTAAAATATTAAGAGGATATATTTAATCAGAAATATATAATGAAATGGTATATATATATAGGAGTATACTCATTTATTTATTTAATAGGTAAAACCCCTGATAGTGCTGTGCTGTTTTTTTGGTCCTCTTAATCAGTAGCTTCTTGAAGCGGCCATATGCGGTATCTTCCATAGTTATGAAGAGTGAGGTAGCCGTGAATGTCCAGTAATCCAGATGAATAATCAGAGTATTGCAGTATATAGTGATAATACCCATTCTTGCATTTAGGCAGCCACCTAATCTCAGACAAACATTTGTGATTAGTAGATTGGCCAATGAAGAGCTTAACATAGAAAATGTCACAAAACCTTGCAATAAAAATCGGTGAAAATTGTGTCAACACATATGCAAAGAGGACACAGCCACGCACAACAAGAAGACCTATAACATCAGAGGATCATATTCTTGTATGTCATCCAATTTAGTCTACATGATACAATGTACTGCATGCGCGAGAGGCTGCTACATTGGAGAAACCAGCCAGAAATTACATATGAGGATGAATCTACACAGACATTCCATCAATAAGCACAATGAGGAGACTTACTGTACTCCAGTTGGACACCATTTCACCCAGAATAACCACTCCATGAAAAATCTCAAAATCAAAATACTCAAAGATTTTTTTTAAAGCACTAAGGAAAGAAAGACATTTGAAATTAAAATGATTATGTTCTTTAACAGTAATAAGTCAGGACTTAATGTCGACATTGAATTCTTATCTCATTATCAAAATTTCTTATAACCTCCAACATTCATGCTTGTAAATATATATGTGTGTTTACTGATTTTTTGATTTTTTGTTCTCTGCCTTCATCCTGAGTTTGGTTACAGCCCTATGGTTCCTTAGATGTAAAACTATTTACGACCCCAATTTACTTACTCTGGTCTGCACCCCCACACACTTGCACGGCTGGCTGATCAGGACATTATTTGTTAATCCTGGAATTTTTTGCTGTATTTGTGAATCTATAATCAGTATTGACTCTGACTCGACAAAGAGAGGAACACTCTCGAAAGCTCGTCATGAAACCTATGAATATGTTTGTCCAATAAAAAAGGTATCACTATAGCAAGTCACCAGCAGAGGGAGAAGTAAGTGATAAGGGAATAAGTCAGTGTGTTTAACTGATTGCCAAAGGATTCATCATTAAAAGTGACGGCAGCAGATATAAAAAAAAAAATTGAACATGATATAATACATTTTTATTTTTATATTATTTAAATTAAACAATTAAGTTAGTGATATGGGATTAAGTCAGTGCATTCATTCTGGAAGGGCAGTTGCCCATTTGCCCCTATACACCAGCCACCCCTGGTGTTACTATTTAAAGGACTGCTGAAGAAGCACAGGTATATCTTTGTTCTTATTTTCAGATCTTTATTTCTCTTTCTTGTTATTGAAGCATTATAATTTACTAGCAACTTGCCTGTTAAAAATGACGGCAATACAATTTGAAGCCTGGCAATGCTGTTTGCCACACAATGCGAGGCTCTCCCACCTCTACTTCGTAGCTCAGTACGAGCCGCTCCCCCCCCCTCTCCTTTCCACTCTCTCCCCTTTCTCCCTCCCCTGTGTCTTTCTCCCCCCTCTCCCTCCTCTGTGCTCCTGTTTGCATTTGCAGGTGTGAAACCATTTGCGGGCTTGGAAAATTGTTCATTTTCCTTAAGTCTGAAATGTGTTTCCGATTTACAGCCTTGAAAAAAGTTACGACTTTACAGCCGCCATTTTTTTCCTCGTTTAGCCGTTTTCAGACCTCCTAAAAACGCCAACTAAATATCAAATTAGCTTTCAACCTCACTTACGGGTTACCTGCCTCTCCCCCCTGTGCTGTGTGTGAGGTTGTAAGTTATTTTTTGAATTAATTGCCATCTTTTTACGCTCTTCCGACGGCTTCCGAGTTAAGGGCTGGAAAAAAATGGTGGCCGGTAAAGCCGTAATTTTTTTGAAGCCCTTTTGTGCCTCTCCCCCCCTCAAGCCAGTCACGTACGGGCCTCGCGATGAGCACCTTCGGCACTCAACGCAAGCCCCGCAATAAATGCCTTCGGTGCTCATTGCAGCCCTGTCAAGCCAGTCACCTACGGGCCTAAAAGCACTCATCACAAGCCCTGCAATGAGCACCTTCAACACTCATTGCAGCCCTGGTCTAACCCGTAACTTTTGGGCCTTCGGCGCTCATTGCACATACGCAACCCGCAACTTTTAAAATAGTGTTACCGACAAACTCGCAATTACGACAACTATTATATGTAATACCTAAGAAATCAATGTGCAGTAGACTTTCATCGGTAAGACTAAGAGACATCTGAAATAAATTTGACCCTAGGTTATTAAAAGTTCATGTATAAGCAACATTTGTGCAGCTATTGAAAAATGTACCAAAAATTTTATTTATTCTTTATTTATTATTCAAAGAAATTGTCTCCTTTTAAATAACCTAAGATACACCAGAGTTATCTATGTTTTATGTATATGATTGCTTTGTTACAAGGAAGTCTGTAGTTCAATAAGATTAATAATAACCATCTGCAGGTAAAAGCATATACAGGATTAGTTAACCCTTGCAGTAAAACCACAAGTGTTGACCCTTGTCCTTTAGCTATCATTTCAACTTGCTAGGTTTCTGATCCACCCGTAGTTATTTACCTCCTCACCTAACATCCTCTGAAGGGGATGCTTTTGTCTAATTTGTCTAGCATACTAGCTTTACATGGGAACCCTTTGATGACTGATATGTTCACTTTTATGTGAAAACCTTGAGTTACATTATTAACAATAATTCTGGCATACATATATTTTAGGTCCTCAACTCTGTCCGTGAACCCCACATCATTTTTTTCAAAATATCCAACTTCTCAATATCTGCCTGTAACTCCTGCTGTGCCACATGTCTTCCTGGGGTCTCTAATTGAAGCATCTGTTACATAAGCCATCAACTTTCTGATGAGGTCTTCTGCTTCCTGTTCTTATTGACAAACAGGTGAAGCTTCAAGGACCACAAAAGTTGCCATATGAGCTCTGCACCATCAGTTAGAGGGTGGAAAATGTGTTTACATTGTTAAAATTGATCAAGCACTGACTTAGATATTGTCATATGTGTGTTAATAAATACATTAGTTAATTCTAATTAATTATTCATTGCTCTGCGTGGTACAGAGCTCATTACTCATTCAGGCAGTGGCAATGCATCACAATACACTGACTTCAATTGATCATAACTCTATTAATCCACTTTGCTTTTTCACCCTCTATCTAATAGTGCAGAGCGCCTATAGGGGACTTTTGTGGCCCGTTAATAAACTGATCCTCTAGCCCCTGACTAAATTAAGGGAATGCAGTACAAAGTCTACAGGAGTTTTTTTCTCTAACTTCTTTATTAATGTAAGGTGTCAGGTGCTCTAAGTTAAGGGAATGCAGAACAAAGTCTACAGAAGTTTTTTTTCTCTAACCTCTAAACTAATGTAAATATTTCACTCCCCCAGATTACAGCAGTGAACTCAGATCCATAAATCCTGCTCTTTTGCTGCAACTGATATTTGTGCAGAGAGTGTTGTGGACGAAATTCATGAAAATGTATATTATGTCCACGCTGCATTCCTTTCCTTACAATATATTCTTTATTCTGAGAGTCCTAAGATGGCTACTGGGCTGTATTCTGAGAGTCCTAAGATGGCTACTGAGTCATATCCTGGGAGTCCTAAGATGTCATTCATATCCGTGACCAAATAAGGATATGAGCCCCGCCACCTTCCAGAGCCAATCAGAAGCTTCACATAAACTGACAATAATGACATCAACATCCGAGACCAAATATGGAAGGACTCTTCCTACCTTGTCAACCAATCAATAACTCACTCACTGTCTAACAATGAGTCGTATGATTGTTATATCTGATCAACTTATATTATATAAGTTCCTATGTTGTATTTGGGGGGGGTTCGTTCGTTGGGAAGAATACAAGAAGTTTTATACCAGAACTTTTGGGTCTGTGTAAATTCTTGTCTCTGTGTGCACACATGGCCAACAGACGGATGATTTGGACAGGAACAGATATTACATAATGGGATTATTTTTATCGATCCAAAACAATTGGCGCCCAACGTGAGGCCCTGGGTTGTGACCAACAGATAGCAGACAAGGAAGACTTTGGGACGGTCTATGGTGGCATAAAGGAGCCTGATCAACTCAACTCTAATATATGGTAAGGTTCAATGTTTTAAAACCTTGCATATATATGAATAATGCTGCTATAGTTCTGCCACTTTGTCTTGGGCTGCTACTGAAGGCACCAAAAGTACAGATAAATTGCTTGCCCAGGGTCTGCCTTGAAGAAATATCTGTACTGAATAATATCTGTTACCTGTGTATGACTGTTGAGAGTGTGGGTCGAGTGATTGTGATTTCTTAGATATTGTGGTCCAGGACATACATGTGTACGTGCAGCAGACTCTAGGGATGGATTGGGTAGTGTCCGAATAACACTATAGCCCTGGGGGGGCGTACGTACAAACATGCATATATATATGTACTCTGGGGATCGGTGTCATTTGACAATTCCTAGGGGGGGTCTATGCATGTTGGATAGCTGAGTATCTCTTGGGGGTCATTATGTTTGTGCCTTGGTAGCGTAATGACCCCGGGAGATATCTATCACACACTAAGGTGTAAGGGCATGTATGTGGGATGCAGACTTCAGGGACGGATTTATTGTGTCCGAATAGCACAATAACTCTCTGAAGGCGTCAATTTTAGCACACGACGGTGTGAGACTTTGGACTGCAATATTTTAAGAGTCAGACATTTTCTGCAGAAATTGTATAAATATTACTGTGATCTGTTATTGCTGGTTGTGATGCATATTTTAATGAGAAATGTAGCTTAGAATTTCTCTCCCTGTACACTGAAGCTGAAAGCTGATTTTCTACAGCTGTGTGTGACAATCAAGGTCAGAAGCACGAGCTGCAAAAAGAATTTACTCCCCCTCCCATCCCGGTTGAATTCTTTTAAGGACGCATCTTAGTTAAGAGAATTCTTTCTATGCCAATGCTTAAGGTCATATGAATTTGTACAGTAAGTGAAATAACTGTCATATTTCTATTCATGTTTTCATGATGTTGTTAGATTTAGCTTACAGTACGTGAAATAATGTTTGTGTGAAAGTAGGTGTGTCCTGGGAGGAGATTGATTTAAAAAGTAAATAGTTCAAGATATATACACGGAATTAGACTTTGAGACCGCTCCTCGAATAGGTATCTCAAAGGAAACAGTACCTTAGGATTTTAAACATACAGTATATATATGACGCAGACTGAGAATTGGTTATGTAACAAACACATCAACATAACAATCATCAGGGGTGTCAATGAACACACCTTAGACAGGTATGTTGGGTTTTCGGATTACTGAACCAAGAAAGAAATCTCCATAAGATCTACAATGTAATGGGAGATTATTTTGTTTGAATGCATTGCATGTAACAGTTTGCATATTTCTGTGTGCTTGTGAGTAAGTGTGTATGTATATATATATATATATATATATATATATATATATATATATATATATATGTATGTATATGCGTGTATTCTTTTGAAATATTTTGTCTGAAGTTTCTGTGTGTTTGTAACTTTACTCGATACTTTACTCTTTGGAAAGGGAGGTGACTAGTCTGCATTTTGAGAAAATGTGGGAGGGACTGGCCCACCCCCTCACAATTAGCATAGCAGACTACTCCCCTTCCTCCTCCCACCTTCTCTGTGTGTGTGTTAGTTTTTATGTGAAAATATGTCTGTCTGTATCATTGAGGGGAAATGAGAAGAAGGGAGGTTGCAGGCAGAAGAATGGGAACCAAGGATTGCTACAAGATAGTGGTTTGTGGAACAAAAACATGACACGCCCCTATACCCCATCTTAAAGGTAAACAACATCTACTATACCACCACTGCTGGAGTCAGTGCCCTGTATCCACTACTCCTTGGCAATATTAATCTTTATTAAAAGGAAGATATAGGAGACATTGAATGTTTCATTAAGCTTTACTATGGAATAAGAAGTATATGAAAGAAAAAAAGTAAACGCAACGTTACTTTAGGATGTTTTCAGAGTTACTCCGAGACAATTTCTGTCTCATATACTGTTATTTTTAGATTCTCTGTAAGCGACTCCCCTGCTAGTCTCTGCTCATGTAGTTAACTCCTGCATGCCTGTCTGCAACGCTGATACAGAATTCTGTGAGTTATTAATAGCATGCGCTACGGATGAAATAGCAAATCAGGCTATTAATTTGTCAGATATTACACAGGATAAAACAGTCAGTGGTAATATATCATTCCAGACACGAGTCTCAGATGGTAGGAGCAGCCTTTGTGGAGGGATTGAGAGAATCCATCAGGAAAGATTTATTAACTTCTCGTCCTGAATACAAGGTGTTGCCATTAGAGACTGTGTTATTAGTAGCAAAAAGGGCTTGAGCCCTCACAAGGTAATAAGAAGTCTACACACATTATGGTGTCTTCTGAGCAGGAGGAGACAGAGCCAACAAGAACAAGAAAGTGTTTTAATTGTAACGAAGTTGGATACCTTAGGGTTTCACCAGTTATGGTGAAGTTAAAACCAGTAGCTGAAATAGCCCAAGAAACTGGTATCTCATGGCCAGAAAGTCTCCCTATAGCACTGTTAAGCGTGGGGTACACCCCTGGAGGGAAGTTTTCTCTGTCCCCTCTGGAGATTCTATTTGGGTATGCTCCTAGATTAGGGTGTTATTATCCTCAGCAATTGAAATTTAAATCTGATGTATTTGTTGATTATGTAATTGCTTTATCTCAAGCACTGACTAAAATACATGCACAAGTGTTTTCTTCTATTCCAGATCCGGAAGCAGACACTGTTACTCATCAACTACTTCCTGGAGATTGGGTCCTGGTCAAGAGATTTGTGAGAAAGAATCCTCTGGAATCCAGATATGATGGTCCCTTTCAAGTTCTTCTAATTGCTGCACCGTCAGTTAAACTTGAAGGACGGCCTACTTGGATCCACACATCTCATTGCAAAAAAAGTTTCAGCACCAGACCCATAGCAACCAACATTATGATGATCATAACACATATCCTTTCCTGTCTGTTCTTAACTAAAGTAGAACCTTCTGCATTCATTAGTGAGAAGAAAGATGGTATTACATTTTGGTACAATCCATCTAAAACACATATGATCACATTCTCCTTTGATTATTGTCATGTTGTATGTTGCCAACAGCTAAGTGTGACTCAACAATGTAAATTATACGAAGACACTCACAGCACATCTATATACATATGTGTTAAAGACCAGACTTGGGGAAAAGATTGTAGTCATTGGGAAGCTGTAGGATGAAACACTGGGACAGCTTGGGGCTACAGACCACAGAGTGCCTTAGATAGAACAGATTTGAGTGGAAGCCCTTTACTTGAACATATGACTCTAATATAGCCAGGCAAATGCTCGCCAAATGGCAAGACTGGAGCTAACATGTGACTTACTCTGACTATCAAGAACCCCAGACCCACAGACGCAGGTACATACCTAATGGGTGGCTGGGTAAGAGGAGAAGCAAAAGGACGGATTGGTAAATTTATGCTCAGAGATCTAAATGCACCACTCATATCAGAAGGACTAATGCAAGTACAACACACTCAGGCATTACCCCAAACGACTGATATCAGTGAACCTACGTACGAAGGAACCCTAGCAAATGAGACTGGGTTCACAGACCTCAACTTATGGCTGGAACGGATGAAATATAACGTAGAGTCACATAATAAGACTAATTGTTATGTTTGTGCAAGTGCCAGACCTCACCTAGGCACTGTTCCACTTATGATAACTATGAAGGAAGAAAAGTGTTTCTTAAGTCTTTATAAAGCTACCCAGACTAAAAGATCTAAATTGTGAACAATGGGAGAACAGGTATCCCATTATAACTGACAATCTACATCCAGGTGAAGGTATAACCATATACCCAGGTAATTACACATGCTATATTAGGAGTACACCTCAAGGGAGAAACCTAAAGAGGTTTAAGCAAGGGTTCTGCATTATATATTGTTTTGGCTTCACAGTTTACAGAGTAGACACAAACATTGGGAGACATATATTGGATATGTGAGGACATGAAGCTCAGATCAAGGCTAGAGGGTATCTGGTATGGTGAGTGTACCCTGGCAAAGGTCATAATGCCAGTGCACATAGTGATTATCCAAACTGATACCTCACCACACACCCTACTGACAACATCTAGACACAAAAGATAGGTCTCTTCCCCACAAGGTAGCTTTGACCCCCATGTGTACATAGACTCAAGGGGGGTGCCTGATGAGTTTAAAGCTAGAAATCAGGTTGCAGCAGGATTTTAATTACTTTTCCCTGTCATAACTGCAAATAAAAATGTTGCTTGAATCAATTATATATATTATAACCAACAAAGGTTTGTGGATTAAACAAGAGACGCTCTGCAAGGAGTTGCAAAACAATTGAAGGCCACATCACACATGGCCATCCAGAATAGAATGGCACTAGACATGATCCTTGCTAAAAAGGGGGGAGTGTAAAATGCTCCACGACACTGGCAACTGCTGCACCTACATACCTGATAATATGGGTCCAAACCGTAAAATTACTTTAGCCATTAAAGAACTAAACAAGTTGGCACAAGAATTGAAGGAGAGTTCTGGAACCACAGACTATTGGGATAAATGGTTTGGGTGGATGAATAACTGGCAGAAGGTATTGTCACAGGTTGGAATTGTCTTTCTTTCAATACTAATAATTCTTGCATTTGTTACCTGTTGTATTATCCCCTGTGTCCGAACATATTTAAAGAAGTCAGTTACTGGAGTCACACCAACCTTTGTGCACCAAGAAATTTATGAAGATGACTGTGAGGAGTCACATAAGATGTTACGGTCTATTGTGTCTAGAAATGAAAGTTCTACATAAACCCCTTGTCCTACATGTTCCTGAAACAAGGGGTCAGGGATAGCATCTGACTCGCCTATGACAGTGGCAAGAGGGGTCATGGACAAGCCATGGCAACTCTAACGTAAAAAGAAGAATGGGCGTTCATTGGTGCAGATGTGCTAGGGCTTTCTTACATTCATACATCTCCTCCACAGGGACAGTTGTCCACATTAGCATAGAGTTTTGGGAGTCAGGGAGTATTGTCAGTGCAAAACTCAATGGAAATTTATGTCTTGCTTTTCGTCTGTGTCGTGAGGTTCACTGGTATTAATGACCTGGAGCAGTTTGCTCGCAATGTTTTAAGGGTGGGTGATTAACAAAGCTATGAATGGTTTACTCTTCAGTTAGGGCACTCGCAATGGCTTTTTTGAGATTTACATGAGGCCCTTGGTTCTGAAAGCATAGGGATGCATACTTTACTGACTCTTGAGCCATGGGTAGGTAGGGTCAGGACCTAGCTCTGCCAGTGATGGTGCCATTCTTGCCCTCTCCCTCTGTGCCTGCTTTTCCTTACACATAGCGTTTAACTAATGGAAAGAAGAAGAAAAATTAACCCTGTGCAAGCAAAACACAACATGATTACTTACTCCCATTCTGCCCCCTAAATTTCCAAAAATCTCCTGTTAATCATTCAATATGCACTGGTGAATCCTGCCAAAAAGACCCAATATATTGCAAACAGACCTGCTTATACATTGAAGATACAGGTTGCTGGATTCAGTCATCCAAATACACCATCCTCCCTCCCTGTTAAGAAATAAAGTTAACCACTTTGTGATTGTGATCTAGTTCTGGACCATAACAAAAATAAGTGAATTTATTTAGGAACTACACTATTCCACTAAAGTCCATTTACAAAAATGTTTGTTATTTCTCCTATGTATTTTTGTTCTCTCTCTACCAACATTTTTCCTATCTTCCTTGCCCCTACTTGCTTTCTCACTCCTCTTTAATGTATGAATTGAAAGTGATTTGTTTTAGCTAATAGCCTGATATCCCTTTACATTTACTCCCTGGACCAGACAGTGGTGCTAGTGGAATATATAATTTATAGTCAATTATTATTATCGTTTATTTGTAACGCGCCAACATATTCCGTAGCGCTAGTCAATAGTTTAGACTACATATAACTTTGACTTTTGAATATTCCTCTATGAGTCCACCTGAGCACATCATTAAGGTAATTATAGATGTTTGTATAGTTGAATCGGAAATAATATAGAGCCATAATTATCAAGTAGTTATATGTCTTTCTCATGGTCTAAATACAGATTGCTATTTAATGTGATATGTTATGATATCTGTACTATATATTATAAACATGGAAGCTGGTACACAAAAGGGATGAACTTTTGTGGTAATATGATTATTTATATGTTAATCTAGTTTTACATGTGTATTAAGTGTGTTATTAAGGCTCTTGTTAGATTGGACTGTGTTGGGGCTTCCTAATCAGTAGTTGGCGGCTTAGAAATACAGGCCCAAACAGAATTCTGTAGAACTCGTACTGGATGTAACACACACACAATCAGTCTCAGTACTAATTCCGTTTATTGCTACGTCATTGCATAGACTTTATACTTGCAAAAGAAGGCGGATATTAGAGCGATTTTCACAGTTCACGTTAGTCGGTACAAGGACATATAATCAGGTGTTTTCTGTTTCTTAGAACAACTAGAAATGTTTTGTGCTTTAGTAAGGTCGAAAAACATCCCAAGGATAGGCACATGATATTATGGTTAGGTTATGTGTCAGCAAAATATGTTAACCCCTTCATCAGCAGAATATGTTAACCCCTTCATTCCCCTCTTAGATCACAACGTGATCTTTATTTGGGATGTAAGCAGTGGTGTATATATATGATAGGAAGCGAACTGAGACACTGGAAGGTGATAGACCCTCCAGGGTATCGGTACATGAGATATACCTGTGACCAGGTGGTGTTAAGTCACAGTAGTTAGCTGAAAATTCTTAGGAATAAAGCATTGCAGTATGTAATAAAAGCACAAAGGAATACAAGTAATGACAGAGTAAACAGAATTATCATCAATATAAGAACAACATTCTTTACCTATTAAAGCACACACTGCCTTTGGAAGCCAAAACATAATCTAAAGCCATTCTATTCTACAAAGTGACCATTCTAAATGTGCACCTGCTCCTAGTTTAGTTTCGCAATTGCTTCAGCAGAGTTAATCAAGGCCCTCTGTACTAGTAGAGAAAGGATGGATAGTTCTACCTGTAGTTTCCTTACGCCTACATGTGGGAAGGTTATACCTAGGTTGTCTAGGAATATTTTCCACCCGCTCTATATCCCTCATGTTCCTGATGCGGCCTTGTGAGTTGGGGTTGTGTATATATATATGGGATTACTTGACCTAAATAACAACTGCCCACCCAATTAGGGGGCAGCCATCGATAGGCGTACCTGTCACAGATAAAGTATACATTCATGGCTGGAGAAGGCGGCATAAGGTGGAAGAGATTAAACACGGACCCATTACTGTTGCTACAACCAGTACCATTAATTGATATATTATGTAAAAGAGAAAATAAGTAGGGACATCCGGGACCACTACAGCTCCAAGGTGAACAACTCTTGTATAGGTCAGAAAGGGAGGAGGTCCTATAAAAATAAGTGTGGTATTGGAGCAAGTAAACCAACCAACAGATTTACATTTTCCTAGGGCCCTAAAACAGTTATACCCTGGGTTAGTGTGGGTTAACATAAATTATACACTCTTATTATATTTTGATGGGAAATACGTGCGTATGAGGTGTTGCATCCATATAGAGTTTAGTGGTGTGGCTGATTGTACATATTGTAAAGAAATTCCATTTGCGGGGTTGTGTACTGCAATTGTAATATATGTGGCTTTGAGTGAAGTTTTCTGCTGGAAGGCCAAATAGAGGCATACCCATTTCCCCATGTGTAGAGACGTGTGCACATACCCAGCATCTGGAAAGGTTAAGGGAGTGAGCATAACCTTGTAACATTACGGAAAATGTATTACGTTCCCAGGGATGATTTTGTATAATTGTGTTATCACTTGTGGATCTCTTGTGCCTATGAGGAGAACTAGTATTGGTGTGAGTGTCATTGTGTTTACCACAAACAGACTTTAGTGGTCCCAGTTCCTCTGGGTCATAATGGCAATTAAGAAATGTCCATAAGGGCAAATAAATCAGGAGCATAATGACCATAAAAAGAAGAAAGTTCTTTCATGCATTCTGTGGATGCAGGAGTAGGTTTGACATTTTTATTATCGCTGTCTTCAATCTCTTTCATGGGGACTTTGTCACCTGCTTCACCCCTCTTTGGACACAGCTTCAGACGTGATGCGTGGATCCAGATGTCCTGTGAGTCAGTGAGGATGGCAGTCCTGGTTACTGCTACAACAGTACTCGGTGATCCGAATGGGAAGCCTCCCTTCTTTGCTCTTTTCAGTTGTCGGACACAGACGAGGTCACCTGGTTGGAACGGATGTGTTGGTTCCTGTGAGGGTAAAGGAAAGCGAGAAGACACATCACCATAGATGCCATTCAATTTATCAATGAATTGTTGCACATATTGTTCTCTTATAAGATCAAGATCACCAGACATAATTACAAGTGGGCCTTTTACCCAAGGAGTTGGAAATGGTCTTCCCATAAGAATCTCAAAAAGGGACAATTTAGTAGACTTATTAGGAGTCATCCTAATTTCTGCTCGAATGGCAGATAAGTATTTCTGCCAGTTCACCCATGTACCTGCAGTGGCCTTTGTAAGTTTCTCCTTAATAGTGCGGTTCAATATTTCCACTATGCCTGAACTCTGAGGATGGTAAGGGAGATGGAATTTCCAAGTTATCTGTAGCCATTGTCCCAGTTCCTTAATTACCGCACTAATAAAGGCTGGTCCATTATCAGAATTAATTTGCAATGCGCATCTATATCTCAGTATTACCTCGGTAGTTAATATTATAGCTACCATCTTAGCATCCTCCAAAGGCGTCAGGCCACCGTGAGAACTGGTCTACTATCATCAACAGGTACAATTGCTTTGATCCTGTCTTTGGGATATGAGTAAAATCAATTTGAAATAGGTGAATGAAGCTGTGGGTGGAGGCAAATGCTCATGTAATGCTTTGTTAGGTACTGTAGAGTTATTCTGTAGACACTGTATATATCTTTGTATGTATGTCTGGCAGTGTGGTTTTAAAATTCTGATGCAAAATGACACTTGCAACTGTTGCTAGTACCCTGTCAGCTAAAGCATTACCTCTAGATATAAAATCATTGCGATTCTTTGTACTTGCTATATGTTATCAGTTTTTACTAGTTTTGTTTTCAGTGTGTACTACTGGATGCAGCGGGGGGGGGGGGGAGGGGGGGGTTTGCAGCTGCAGCTTCTCTCTGTCAGTCCTTCTGCCAGAGCAGCTGAAGGGGGGGGGGGATGCTTTCTGTACGGCCACATCACAGTGAACCAAATGTTTTTGGAGACACGCCAGCATCCCCTGGACCGGAGTAGGGACTACTTTGGAAAATAATGCAACGGGACACATACTACCTCCGTGATCTTGGGCACAGACCGTGGCCATGGTTTTACAGTTGTCCCTTGCATACAAATGAAAAAGTTTACAATAATCAGGTAGTCCTAAAACGGGGCCTGCATAATGCTAACTTTTAAGGTCACATAAGCTTCAGTCATGCCTGGAGTCCACTGAATATGTTTTGGGCTGTCCCCCTTAGCAGCCGTACGTAAAATGGAGTCATAGTGAGCATTCAGGGATCCATTGCCTGCAATAATTAGTTACCTTGTAACCTTCAGCTGCTAGGTGCTGTAGCAGACTGAGTGAATCCTGTCTTTTTGGCTTCCCCGTTAGGAGTACATACCAAACAGTAGGTCCTTGTGACGTACTGAATGGGGACAGAACCATGACACGGGTCCATGACCGCAAGGTATTGTTGGAGCACCAATGAGTAAGCAGCTGGTGAATCCACGTAGCCTTAGGGGAAGACGGGCCCATATTAATTGGCACCCATCAAAAAGTGAAAACCATAAGTAGTTGTGTCTCAAGGTCCAATGGGACCAAAAATAATGCGTTTGATAAATCAATAATAATAAATATAGTGGCGTCATGGGCCGTAATGAGAGCAGTGATATCAGGGACAATCGGGGCAATTGGGATGACTAAGTAATTAATTGCCCTTAAATCCTGGACAAATCTAAAGTCATTGTCACGTAATGGAAGGGACGTTAGCCCAATTCCATCCTGACTCTGTATCAGAGTCTAAAAGTCTGTATAAGAAGTCTGATGTCAGTCTGAGCTTGACACATTCACTTCAGATACATCATATATGTAGAAGGATTAATTCGGGGGTTAAGGGCTGCCTGTTTTCTCTTTCCGTATTTACTATTTGCAATCTATTCAAAAACAAACTCCATTTTGGATCAAATTCACATACAAAATCTCTCTTCCAAATCACTTACTATAACATTCTAGGAACTATTCGCTTCAGTCCCGTACTTAACTTACAATAATTCCCAACTAACACTCCACTTCTTCCTGAGACCTCTCTCCACAAACATATAACTACAAATACTGGAATCCACCTTAAAAAGTTAAACAACAACATTCCATACACATCTTATCCAAACTAAATACGACCTTAAGAATTTTCTGCAAGGAGACAGAAATTCACAGCCTTTTTTTTTTTTTTTTTTCGGGACGCAGAGATAAGTTTTAGCAAGCTTTAAAATAGAATAAACAGACTGTGTTACACTTACAAACAAGATAGACCATAAATCCTCCACTGTTACATATTTCTGGAAAAAGATTTCCTTTTTTTACATATATGCCGGCTTTAGAAATATATTTCAGTGGTGGACACGATCTCTACAACCCTTAAAGACACAAAGGAAAATTCTCTAACCTGCATTTCTCAATTGTATTGCAAAGAAAAGAATGTACAGCAAACACTCACAAATTTATTTGCAGCAAAACACAAGACAATCCATCTACTTTATAAACAAAAGCAATCAGAATATTATATAAATGTATGTAAATAAAAAGTTCCTTAATATTTCTGTGTTCTTATCTCATTTGCTCTTTCACTGGACCTGATGTTACGCTGTGTATATAATTACATATGACAGCTTTGGGTATTGTTTAGACTGGGAAGTAACCATTTACAACTATCCTTCTAAAAAAAACTTTAGGTGGTTGTCTCAATAGACAACGTAACCTTATTTGCTATCACGTTTTTTTAATCCGAGAACAGGATTCGTCTGTACTGAGCTGAAATAGCTCGGACAGTTCCGAAAGATATTCTCGAGTTAACGGGTTGCACCTAGACACAGAGACGGTGCGTCTTACAGTGTCCAGAGACCTTACTTCCTGGTTTTTACACAGAATAAAAAAACATTTCTTATCTTAACAGCACTGCAATACAGCAAAATTAATGAGCAAGCAAAAGCGGATTTTGGGCACTGTAAACCAAGCCGTCAAGTATATATTTATATCAATTTTATCTTTTCTATTCCCACCTTAGGAATAATATATATTTATATATATATATCTCCTTGATATATATATGGGCTTCCAGAGGCCTAATTTTACACTCTCTTCCTTAGAGAGTCTCCCTACCTTTTAGGGATTATACCTACAGTCTACCAAAGACTTAATTCTTAATTCTCCCTACCGCAGGGAGTGTGTGCCCAACTTATTTACTTGTATACAGTTTACAAAGGACGACGAGAGTGGGAGCAAAGGAAGGTGCAAAAAGACACAATTCACTCTACTCACCCACTCCGTCGTACTTCCATCTCTGTATCCCACTTGTCTGACACCAGTTTGTTGGGGCTTCCTAATCAGTAGTTGGCGGCTTAGAAATACAGGCCCAAACAGAATTCTGTAGAACTCGTACTGGATGTAACACACACACAATCAGTCTCAGTACTAATTCCGTTTATTGCTACGTCATTGCATAAACTTTATACTTGCAAAAGAAGGCGGATATTAGAGCGATTTTCACAGTTCACGTTAGTCGGTACAAGGACATATAATCAGGTGTTTTCTGTTTCTTAGAACAACTAGAAATGTTTTGTGTTTTAGTAAGGTCGAAAAACATCCCAAGGATAGGCACATGATATTATGGTTAGGCTATGTGTCAGCAAAATATGTTAACCCCTTCATCAGCAGAATATGTTAACCCCTTCAGACTGTGGTATCACTATGGCCCCCTTGTAGATTGCTACCTTGTCATGGTCTATACCATGAAGGGTCACCCAATTTGGCAAGGTCACAGCAGAGATAAATCACGGACCATTGGAAAAGGAACTTGCAACCCACTCCAGTATCTTGGCCAAGGAAATCTTATGGATAAGCACATCCAGACACAAGATGCTGGCTTGCTGTGGTGCATAGGGTCACAGAGAGTCAGACATAACTGAACAACTGAACAATAACATAACTAGGGATTACCTAGAAATGTTAACATTAAAATCAGTGAGACTGGAAGCTGATAAATAAACCATGATGTTACACAAAGGTCCCCAGCCCTTCACAGCTACACCTCAAATCTGTATTCCAGGAGCTTTTCGGCAGAAGTTTGGTAAGGCTGTTGAAAGCATCTGCATAGAGAGTCATCATAATCTGTGTCATAAAGGTATCTTGATATCCTTGGAGTGGGGAAGGACACTGAAAGAGAACTACTCCTTCTGGGTACTGGTCATAGTATCATATATCCAGTTGCATAATAACAATTAACAATTATTCTGCTTATTGCAGACCAGAGGAGATCTAAAAAGGTTGAACTTGTTGAACTAAAAGTCTTTTTTTCAACCTCAATTACTATGTAACTATGTAACATCCACTTTACACCGCTGGATTTTAGATTACATAATGGTTTTTATTTTTAATTTCTGCTAAGAACTAAGAAAAATATTTTATTTGGAAACTGACCTTCACTGATTATTTCTATTTCCTCATGCTTTTTCTGTGTACATTGTTGCTGTTACACCCTATAGCAATACTACAATATATTTACTACAAGCTCAAAAGGAACATGTAGTTCAGCAAATATCACTCAGTGTCAAATGAAACAAAAAGGTGAACACATTTATCAAAAAAGTAGGACACATTAAGTGGTTTTAAGGTAATTTCTGTATAGAATATGTTTCAATAAAATAAAATAAAATGGAAGTGGATTTCATAATTACTGCTACTGTATTTTATAACTGCATCAGAACTGAGTGGACTGTGTAATATTTTGGCATTTATGAATTCAGTAAAAAAAAATCATATTTCAAAGGTCTCAGAATACACTTTGGTTTTATCATTCATACAATCTGTGCCAAACCATTCATTTATTCAAAAATAATGTCACATCTCCAGCAGTCATTTACATCTTATTGTCATTGTAATCCCGGTGTTTGAAGAATCAAACACAGTACATATTGTTTACATATCATATTGTTGGATCTTTAATTATTTAAAAAGAAATGTAACATGAAGTACATACAGTACATGAAAAAACCTGCTAAAAAAGGAGTTGGTGGCCCTGATGCTGATCATATACAATGTAGGAAGACTAAAGAGACAAAAAAATGAGAGTTGACTGAAAGAACTAGAATTAATTACAGATAGGAGTGGATTGGTTGTGGAGGGGCTATGGGGATTAAACTATTTAAAAAAACTAATTTTCAAATAGTGTTTCAAGCTATGACAGGTGGAGAGGTACAGTAAGAGTAGTGTAGATTGGAGGTAATAAATAAATAGTTAAATAAAATGAGCTTAACTAGAGGTCAAATCAAAGAACACAGGGACTAAAGTTTGATTTGCAGTTTTGAGCTTATTTTTGGAAAGTTTCGGTATGCCTAAATTGGGAGTGGTAGTGATGCAGCAGAAGCTAAATAGCAAATGAAATGAATAAGATGAAGCATACATGTGGATTAGAGTAGGAGAGACTGGTAGAGTCAAAGCCGTTTAGAAAACATGTATGTAGCAGAATATGCTGGCACCACAAACTCAGTTAAATGAAACTAAATGAACCTCTTTCATGTGAATTGACTCAAGAGCTGTCAATAAATGTAATCTGGGTAATTTAAATGGTCAACCCAGCCTTAGCAAAAAGAAATGCTAAAGAAATGCTAAATAACAGTAATCTAAATTACAATGTTGATTACAAATACCTGCTCACATAATTAATCACTGACATCCAACTAATGCTAAGTCACACCTGCTTAATACAGAGCTTTAGGAGATAACACCTATCTACCTGCGCTACAAATACATGTACATTCTCTTTCAACAATAAACCCGTCTGGGCATTTAATGACATATAATACCATGTTAAATGTGTGAAATTAATACATAATATCATGTATGCAAAATCCAATGTTCATGTACGGTACATCATAAATGTGTTGTTAATCAGTGGGTGATCATTAACATCTTAACATTTGACATAATGCACAATATACTGAGACCTGACAACATTCCAGGATAGCAGGAACATTCTGCTTATGTATTCAGGTTCACTCAGGTGGATCCCACCTAGAATTAATACCTTAGAGTTTTTCACCTGACCTCAATCATAGAGAACCTTAATACACAAACACAAACATACTGCAATCCTGGTCTGTTGGCGGCACTCACAAAATAGACCTCACTACCATGCGTCAAGGCTATGTGCACATAGCAATCACTACTTACAAAATAAAGAGGCAGACATAGTCAATCAGTTTTAGAAATTGTGAATTGTGAAACTTATGAATTTATAAGAAGCACCATCACTAAAATAGAAAGAAATATAATCAGTGTAGTCCCTAAAACTAGAAAAATGCATATCACGGACATATCTATTGTATCTGACCAGTACATCAGAATAGCTATACATTTAGCCTAGGATTTAGGGAAGGGATTCTCAAGAATTCAGTTCCTAAAATCGAGCTAACAGTAATAGTGCATAGCACCACATATGCTGCTCATTTTAACAGAACATCAGAATGACTTTCGCCTTGGAGAAGAGAATCTTATTCACCAACACACAGCAAGTATCACTGACAATTGAAAACTAATATTATTCAGCTCTGAAATGATCTGTGTGGGGGAGAGAAAGAGTAGGAGGAGTAAAAACAGTATGCCTATGTATA
Source organism: Discoglossus pictus (assembly GCA_027410445.1). Classification (NCBI taxonomy): domain Eukaryota; kingdom Metazoa; phylum Chordata; class Amphibia; order Anura; family Alytidae; genus Discoglossus; species Discoglossus pictus. The sequence continues at coordinate 168,927,242 of CM050166.1, forward strand.
GTGTAGTAATGTTTACATTTCACAAGTTTTAAGTAACCATACCTGTTGTTTGTCTCCAAGCAGTGACACCAATACTATATTATCTGTCAAAACATCACATATATAGTTGTGAGCATGCGAGTTGTTGCTTACGCTTGCCGTCGAGTTGTTGCTAACGAGGGCAGTGGGCGAGGGCCTCAGTTGCTGACATGGAGCGCAACTGCGACCCTCGCAAACTTTACGTCGCAACGCAAACAACACGACACACCAATTACGACCCCCGCAAACTTTTCCTTGCAACGCAAACAACATACGACACACGTTAACACACATTACGACCTCGCAACACTCGGACGCAACTCGTGAACATTACAAACATAAAAAAAAAACTTACCTACAGCAACAGGGAGCATATAGGACCTCAAAAAAACAACTTACACGTTGATTTCACTCAAAATAAAAGAGTTTACACACTAAAAAATTTGATAAGCGTCAGAAAAAATGGCCGCTGAGCAAAATGAAAACCAGGCTACACACGCAAACACCATACGAGACACGTTAGCACACATTACGACCTCAAAAATCGGACGCAACACGCGAACATAAAAACATTTAAAACACAATAAATACACACAACACACACATAAAAAGCTTACCTACAGCAAGAGGAACCATCCAGGACCTCAAAAAAGCAAGTTACACCTTCATTTAAATAAAAATAAAAGAGTTTAGACACTAATAAAATCGCTAAGCGAGAGAAAAAATAGCCGACGAACAAAACGAAAATGAGGCTACAGCACTCTAAACATGGAAAACACCACAACACACTCGCAAAACACCACAAGAAACTCGCAAAACACCACTAAGCACCTACGGATAATCCGCAAAGACGCATACCACCGATTACCCGCCATTTTACGCCAATGCGGAAGTACACCACTACTCTAACGGTTTCGTCTCGCGCACGCACAGTATTACACTGCACACATTCACCACGCTTACACAGCAGCTCCACACCACTAATGCTGCAGCAACATCAAAACAGATTGCCAGCTCTTCAACACAATGCTTCAAAATAGGTAAAGTATGTTAATTTATTAATGTATTATATATTTCATTATTACACACCAAACAGCATTAGCTCACTTACAATTTCATTGCCGTCATTTTTTGATGGGCAATTCGCAAGTAAAGTAATATATTACAGTGTATATTGTTTATTACTGATCTGTGATCTCACTATGATGCATTGGGTTGACATTATAAAGAACACTTGCTCTGTGCAAATCTCGTCAATGTCCATTGCATAAGGCAATCCATAAATAGACATGGACATCAGAAATCCACAAAGTTGAATTCTTGCATTAATGTGTCAAACAATTTGCAACTGATCCATTAACATTGGCACAATTTCGATATTGTTTTGTTGCAGTGAGTTAGGTTATATTTATGCAAAAGATTCCTGATTGTTTGAAATACTTCTTGTCATGCCTGTAGCATGCCAAGGTACAAGCTGTGCAATACCTTACATACTGATGCTCTCAGCCTTATAGGATAGGCGTATTGTGCCAGGGGAAAGGGGCCCACTAAGAAATGTATTAACATTGGGGACATTGTGATATGGCGGGTTATTCCTTGTTATGTCTGTTAGAAGCATAGGATAGTGGAAATTGCCTGGGTACCACTAGGCCCATACTATGTTACCCATGTTTATAGTTGGCGTGTGAGTAAGAACAGTGTAATGGGATGTATGTCTATATTGTGCTTTGGGGGGGCTAGCAATTACAAGGGAAATATTGTATATGCCCAATATTTCCTAGTACTGGACTAGTTCCTTATTAACCAGATTAAGGAGATAATTGAACCCTATGAGTCACATAACACACAGCCATATGGCTATGTGTGGATCAAGACTGTGGATTGTAGTTAATGCAATTACTGTAATTGATGTATTGTTACAGTAGAATGGGTGATTCTCTTAGACTTCTTAGGCTCCTAGCCCAGGGACGTAATTAAAAGGCATGATATCATATAGAGGGTAGTAGGGAAGCCTGTCAATCAAACCCACCTGGGCATGAGTGGTAACGTGAGCTAGAAGGTGATTGGGGTAACCATGGATGCAAATTTGAATTGACTGGCCTTTTGTTGCTAAGAGTGCGGTATAAATATGTCTGTTTTATTTCAGAGCTATCTGAAAAGAAAAAAACATTAACCTAAATTAATCACATCAGTATACAAGAGAGGGAGGAGATAGGGGCCCCATCCACTACAGTGTTTCCCAACTCCATGGGTGCAATATTTAATTGAATGGCCTTTTGTTTCCAAGAGTGCGGTATAAATATGTCTGTTGTTTCAGTAATAAAGATGCTATAACTTGTTCTCATAATTAATGCGTGGATTTGTTATTGATGCTGGAGTCCTGATTGCTGGAGTAAGTTCTTTTCAGAACCTAGAAAGATATGTATGCTATACAAGATCACAGACATCTCTCAGTCTGACCAAAGGGCTGAAAATTCTTCCTGCTGCACAGAGGTAAAACAAACCGGGCACACCTGTGGGGAGAGTTTTGGGCAATAGGCTCTTATCAACCCCATTCAACATACAGGTTGTTACACTTCTGTCAGCATGAATTGATTGTGTCATCCACTCTTTGTTAAAATCTAAACCTATGTGAGATGTGTTAACAAATCAGAAGTGGTTGTATACATGTATGTTGTTAGTGTGCGCTATATATGGTCCACTTACAGTATCAGGCAGCACCATTTGGAGATCAACAAACTGTAATGTTCTATCTCAGAGCTATCTGAAAAGAAAAAAATAGATTAACCTAAATAAACTACATCAGTATACAAGAGAGGGAGGAAATAGGGGCCGCATCCACTACAGTGTTTCCCAACTCAAGTCCTCAGATACCAACAATATTTCACATTTTAGGCATATTCCTGCTTGGGCACAGATGAGCTAATCAGAGGCTCTGTGGTGTTGACTTTTCAAGCCCAGGTGGTTTATTCGATTATCTCACCTATTGCCTTCACGGCTATGCTTAAAATATTATCTCATCTTAAGAGTTGAGAAACACTGTAGTGGATGCCATCAACATTTCCTCCCCCTCTTACACACAGAGCCCCTCCTATGTGCCACCATGTGGTCTATGGCTTGGACTTCTAGCAGGGGCTTGCTGTGGTAGATGGAGGAGCAGCTGGTGTGGCAGGGAGGTGTGGCGGAGGGGCGTGTTGGGGCCTCTCCTCAGGAATGGTGGATTGGGAGACAGCCTGAAATTTAAAATGTTCCAGCATGGCTGCCATACTGTTCCTTACTCTGGACATGTTCCTGTGTAGTCCAGAAAGCTGCCCTCCATGGACCAGATAAAGTATTTTTGCTTGAGGTTGTGTTGTTGCATTTTAAATTCTATAGCTACCTCTTGTTATCAAGCCAGATCTTTTTTGAGTGGAAAAGACTTAGCTTTATAGACTCAATGTTGCAATGTGAAATTAAATTTTTTCAATTTACTGGAGTTGCTATCGGAAATGGTGGGAAACCTTACCTCGGACTAGTAACGTCATACTGTCAGCTGCTTACATAAAACATAAGACGAGCACTTACAAGCTATTTTCCTAACGTGACAATCCCCTGGCTAAGTATCAGTAAGGTCTTATTAACAATAGCCTGCCAGGTTATTTCTCGTAAGAGCTACCGTAGCTACCAATCTGCATTGTAGAAGTTCCTATGGGAGCCATGTAAGCAAGCTCTGTGGTGATTGGTCTGTATTCTCTTTCTAGCTTCATTTACAATTGCCAGAACCCACCTCACACTGATGAGCCCCACATAAGGGGGCAAAACTCCACTGTACCCTAATCAAAAGCTATGTTCTGAAGACTGTCTGAGAGCAGTGCTCATATACCTAAATTGATCCCATGTTGAGTGGGCTAGAGGCAAAAAGATGGTAAGTTTTGAGCCTCATTTGCATATTACTACCCAGAAGCCTGAGCGGTAGTGCACCACTGTTCACTAAGAAATTCTGTGGGGAAATGCAGGTGTTTTGGCTTGCTTGAGCCATGTAAGTATACCCAAAATGATTATTCTTATAATTATTATTATTATTATGTAGTATTTATAATGTGCCAACATAATCTGCAGTGCCATGCATAGGATGAAACAGAACATAAAAACAATATCAATACAGATTCAATGAAAAGAGAGCCCTGTCTTTGAGCTTAGAATCTTGTATATAAAGTACTTTTTACAGGATCCTATATAATTAAAAACACACAAACTTCTAAGGGATTTGGAAGATAATAGTTGCATTTGGGCATATTAAGTATGATGATAATAAGCTTCATTAAATAGATGTGTTTTTAGTGAGGTTTTGAAGGACTCGAGACAGGAGGAAAATCTAGTGTAGTGAGGTAAGGAGTTCCAAAGAATAGGGGCAACACAAGAAAAGTCCTGAAGGCGGGAACGAGAGGAGGTTAACGAGAGAGGAGAAAATAAGAAGTTCATTAGCAGAATAGAGGGGGAGGGTAGGTAAATATTTTGAGATGAGAGTAGAGATATAAGGGAGTGCATTATTGTTGAGGGCTTTATATGTTAGGGTCATGATTATAAATGTTATTCTGGAGGTTATGGGAATCCAGTGGAGTGACTGACAGTGTGGTAATGCTGACATTGAGAGTTGGGTATTCTAAATGAGTCTAGTGGACACATTTATTAAAGATTGGAGCGGTGATAAGCAGGTGATGGGGAGGCCCGCAAGGAGTGAGTTGCAGTAGTCGAGATAAGATACGATGAGGGAATGAATTAGAATCTTGGTTGTATATAGCGTAAAAATTGGAGATATTTTTTAAATGAAAAAGACAAGATTTGGTAAGTGAATAATGCTTACCTAATGATCATACTTCTATGGTCTTTTATAACATACAATAATATTTCTGTAAATTATACTAATATTCTATTTTTAATAACCGTGGGAAAAAATATTTCCAAATATTATTTTTTAAATTTTATAAAAAATATTAATATAATTATTTAGAAATATTTATTGCCACTGTTATTAAGAGACTACATATTAACTTAAGAAAAAAAAATGCATTTATTAAATTATGTTAATTATTTCTACTATAATGAACCTGAGAAATAACTTAGAATAATACTTAAATATGTAAGTAAAATATGTAAAACTCATTATCTTGCAATAATAACTACATTTGCACACACCTTAATAATGATGGTGGATGTGGTTCACACTCAACTTCACTGAACACACTGAGGAGGTTCTTTGGTTATGCTGTATTTACTTTTTTTTCCTGCTGCTGCGGGTTTGTCTTTGTAAACTAGTGAGTTCCTCTTTAGTGCTTCATAAAACTCATGATATCTCACAAACTTTCTATTGATCGATTTTAGCTAATTGCAGTATAGATTGAAATTTAACATATGCAAAGCTGATTGTTAAACATATACTGTAATACTTTTTGGGCCACTTATGACTAAATGAGGTGTGCTTTTTATCTTGGTAAATTCTTTAGAGTAACAATTCTATTTTAAATAGAATTGAAAGTGGAGCTGAGTTATTTTATTTTAAACAATCCTGACCTTTACTTTATTTACCTCTGCTACTTCCTTGCTATCCTAAAGGAAGTCAGTGAAGGTTGATAGATCTGCCTCAGGGGGGCAGCTAAATTTAGTGGCACTCAACTGAGAAAGCACGGAAGTATTTATTTAAACCAAAACTTAAGTAATTCTAAAATGTTATGGTCCATGGAACCTACCACTTGTTTAAGAGAATAGAATAATGTATAAAGCATTGCAAACAATTATAAAGAACTGCTTCATTCAACACAGTCTGCAAACAAAATAAATCAAAGAGGTGCATAATCAGTGTATACTCAATTTATCTGTGTTCATATAATACATTAAAATGTAGCTTCTATCTTTAGTAACTGTGGAAGGAATTACATAGATGGATAAAGCTACACCGCAGTGGTTTAATATCAGGAAACTGAATATCTTAGAATGGCCACAAAGCACAGTCTGATTCAGAATCTGTGGCAAGATATGAAAATTGCTATTAATCAACGGTCCACATCCAATCTGCTTGAGCAAATGTTGCAAAGAAGAATGGAATAGGTTAGCAGGATACAGATATGCAAAGCTGGCAGAGACCTAACCCAAAAGACTCACAGCTATAATTGCAGTCAAAGGTAGTTCTACCAGGTACTGACTTGCGGGGGGTGAATACATATGTAACCAACAAAACTGTTTTTTATTACATTTTTGTGTCACAAAAAAACATATTTTGCACCTTCAAAGTGTTAAGTATGCTGTATGAATAAAATAGTAAAATTCGAATTAAATCAATTTTAATTACAGATTGTAACACTACATAAGTCCAAGGGTGTGAATGCATATGCAAGGCACTGTGTATATATAGTCATTGATAGAACAGATAAAGCAGTTGCTTCTTTGCTTTTTCAAGTTTATGATTCCCTTTTCTATTTTATCCCCCATCTCATCTTTTTTCTGTCTTCTCTGCCTCCACATGCGTTTCTTCTGTATTTTATTCTCGTTTTATCACATCTTGCTCCCTGTATTCTCTTCTTGCACAAACTAGTACACAAGTTCCGGATGATTAGTAACAGTTGCTTCCTGGAATGATTGCAGTTTCATGTAGCCAGGAAAAGGTTAACATGTTTGACACAGTACAAAAGCCCATGTGAATGATGCCTTAGGCTATGTAACATAAAAGGTACAGTGATGCAGAGTTATTTCATTTCCTCTGACTGCTATCACACAGCCTGGGCCGGAAAAGCTCTTGTCCTGAAGAAGCACTTGGTATATTGGGAGCACATGCTGACAGCAGTTGCTTTTCAAAAGCAATGGAAATTCTTGCTCATTATTCTATAGCATTTACTGTTCATAGGCTCAGCAAGGGGTCTTTGGCAGACCATGAAATAAAGCTGCACGTGCTCTGATCACTCCCAGAGAAAAATCTTTAATACTCTGGTCTCCCCAGATCAACTTCCATATTGTTCTACGCATGAGTTTAGGAAAAAATGCCATTGTCATATATCATCAATTATACTTTAAACTAGTTGAAAGCAGACCGCTACATGTAAAAAATCCAGAGAGACTGTGTAGCCTGCAATACTGGCCTGAGAACGAGTTTCTTGTCTGTTTCTTTCAAACTAACAAGCCTTGCAGCTCTTTGTGTTATTAAAAGATAACAATAGCACAGGTGCAAGAGAGACTTTAGTTTAGCATCTCTCTGACTTTACTCCCCCACTTTTGCAACATTGACTGATGGGATTGTTTAGTTAATTTGTTTAGTCTGCATCTAAGCATATTGTACTTTCAATTAATAGCCCATCAAAATGTCCATCACAGAGGGCAAAGGGCGACATACTTGTCCATGTGGGAGACATTATAATTGAGCTTTGTCAGATTCTTGTGCCGCATCAGTAAGAAAATCATTTTGCAAAAACTTTGTATGTGCACAAAAGTGAGATCTAGAAGGCCCCTCTATTTTGTGATTATTCTGTTTTTCTCACCCAGTGACAACCCTCTATTTTCAGAAAGTTAAAATGAAATGGCTCAAAGTGTGTATTTACTCTATCTATACATATAAAATATAAATCTTTTAAAGGCATATTTCAGTTTTATGGATTTGCGCCTGCATCTGATAGAGGAGAATCAGTATAGTATAGTGTATTAAAACATTTTTGAATGAAAAAAATACCCAAATAAATATTTAATTAAAATGTCTAAAATGTCTCGTGAGTTTGCTAGCAGTTGATTTTGAGAGTCAACATCCCTAAAAGTCCCTGCTAAAACTAGCATACAATTCATAATTTGTTTTGACTAATCACAGGCAGCTATAACATTGTTTCAATCTGTGATGGCAGTTTGTGCAGCAAAGTATCATGGAATGTGTGGTCTTGTATTTCCCTTGCACAAGGAAGCAGGAGGAGCTCAGAAATTCCTATGTGAATCTCTGCAATGTGGTGCTGTTGGCTTGAAGGTTAGTATAGGGTTAAAAACCATACCCAAATGCAGTATTTCTATTGGTAGGTACCAGGTGCCTATGTAAGCAACTCTGGGGGTGTTAAAAGCAATTTTATTTTAAAATAAAATAAATCTGTATATCTGACATATACAAAAAAACAATAATTACATCAGATACCATAGAATTTAACGTCACTTTAAGTGCACTGAGAGGACTTGAGGGCCCAATGGGATGGTGGCAATGTAGAGGAGGAAAAGAAGAGAGTTTATTGCTTAGAACTTTGGTTCTTATAGGCACAGGCTACACTTTGGTTCTTGCAAGCACAGGCTGCACATTGGCTCTTACAGGCACAGGCTGCACATTGGCTCTTACAGGCACAGTCTGCACATTAGCTCTTACAGACACAGGATATACATTGGCACTTACAGGTGTAGGCTGCAGATTGCTACTTAAAGGCACAGCATGCAGATTGACTCTTACAGGCAGAGGATACTGATTGGCACTTACAGGCGCAGGATTAAGATTGGTACAGCATACAGATTGGCATTTACAGGCAAAGGATGTAGATTGTCACTTACAGGCACAGCATGCAGATTGGCTCTTACAGCCACATTATGCAGATTGGAACTTAGAGGCACAACATGGAGATTGACACTTATAGGCACAGCTAGCAAATTGGCTCATACAGGCACAGGAGGTAGATTGGCACTTACAGGCACAGCATGCAGATTGGGGGCCATAGGAGGCTGCAGCAGTCAGGTTGGGCTAGGGACAGCCCTGGGCCACCTCAGAGCAGGGCCTTGGTGCATTGCACTGGTGGCACCAGCAGTAGCTTTGCCCCTGATTAAGACACATTCAAAACAACAGCAAAGCTTTAGCCAGTAAATTGTATTTAAAAATACAGCTTACCTCACTAATGGTTACTGTTGGACCCCTCCTCATCTCTCTCATTGTACTGATCACTGCTAAAAATATCTGCAGGATAAGGGGGCTATAGTAACAATCCTCTGCATCTCCAAACATTACCCACACTGCCTAATTAATATTATTTCAGTTGAATTTGTTGTTTTCCTTTCAGCAGTGCTCAGGGCAGTGAGAGCATGGTGTAAAGCAGCAATCATTAATGAGGTAAACAGTGTTCTTAAATTATATTTTCAGGCTAAAACTTTGTTTAGCTGCTGTTTGCAAATTTATTTTTAAATGCTAGTTAATATTGAACTAAAAAAAGCATTTAACATGAAAAGTGCTTTCACTTACCCTTTAATTATACATGTCAATAGTGTTTCAGTTAATGTTTAGGCAGCTTGTGATAAAGCTCTTTACCAGTCAATTATTTTTATTACATTGGAGGTAAAATTAGAAATATGTCTTCTTTTGTAAAGTTAAGGCTCTGTTTTATATTATTTTAGTTCTTTTAAATTTGTATATTTTATTTAAACTTCTTCAAGCCAACTTCTCGACTGTGAAGAAATATTTAATCAACTCAGCACTGAGAATACCAAGAAGACTTGTTTTAAAAAAACGGACAGGTTTATTGAAAACAAGTCCTTTGTTGTTTGCAGTAATAACGGATTAATATCAGGAGGACTCATTAAGGCTTTGAATAAAAGTCAATAAACTGAGAAGTATATAATGTAAACCTGTCAGTGTTTCTGTTTGAAAATGTTAAGATTATTTGTGTTATATTTGTATGTCCATCTTGAATCAATAAAATCAGTGGAACTATTAATATGCAAGGGGCTTACTGCTCTCTGGACTTTAAATAAAAAATAAATGTAATATGTTTGGAATATAAATCTTTTAACATGAACTTTCGCAACTTAATGATACAATCTAAGGTTTCCCATGTATAACTGTGAGATCTGTAATTGTTTATATATTTCTATTAAAAAGATGAATATTATCATATAGATTTGTAATCAGTGTACAAAGGAAAATAAAATCATAAAATAAAGCATCATTTTGCAACAATTCAAATATGATTAAGTGAGTTGAAACACAAGCAATGTGGACACAAATCTGGCTACTCTTTCAAAGTCATAAATTTAGAAATGCAGAGCAAAGCTGTTTTACTCTGCAAAGGCAGAAGTCATGTGATATTTCACAGTATTATTATTATTATTAATAATAATAATAATAATAATAACATTACTCTATTTATAAAGCACCAAAATGTCCAATAGAGCTAGTTATAAAGCAGAATAGTTAACAATTAACAAATGACAAAGTTATAGACAAAACCTATGGTAATGGGAATATATGTACAGGTACAGTGAAATACAAATGGGTCAGCAGACAGCTTGGTGCAGCAGGAGTGAGGCCCCTACTCCAAAGAGTTTACACTCTAGAAGTTAAGGATTGGTTATGATATGGGAGGGTGACAGATGCAAGAGGGCAGTAAATAAGGCAGGAGGATGAAGTCAGGTGTCTGTGTGCACTATAAGTTGTGCGTGAGAGCAATTTTATGCTTTAGAGTATGCAGTTTTGCATATTAAAGCTGAATGTTATAAGCTTCTTAAAAACAGAACTGGTATTAAAAGTTTTTTAAGGTTTTGAGGCAGGAAGATACTCTGACCGAGTGAGTAAAGAACTTCCACAGTTGGGGAAGCTTGAGAAATGTCCTGAAGGTGGGAGTGAGATGAGGTGACAAGAGAGAAGGAGGTCATTAGCAGAGCTAAGAGGGCAATTGGGGGAGTATCTTGAGACAAGGGCATAAAATAAGGGTGTGCACTGTTGTAAAGGGCATTATTGTTGTTATTATTATACCTTTTTTGTAATGCACCAAAATATTCCGTAGCGCTATACGGGGTTAAGTACAAAGAAAAAAATACAATATTAAACAAATGGCAAAAAACAGACAAACTTACAATCTAAAGGCATTAAATAAACATACAGTGAAGTAATTAAGTCAGTGAAGTAATTAAGAGGAAGAAACAATGGCTTGGCAAGAAATTAAGAAGAAGAGTAGAGGGTTAATTAGTGATCAAGTGGGTGTATAAGCTGTGAAAAAAGGAGACGATTGCGCTAAACTTGCACAATAAATTAACACAAATCATAGGTTTAGGGATGTGGACTGGGTACGTGGGAGGGCATGTTATATGAGTGAAGTAGCAGAAGAGTGTCAGTGTGTGAGGCTCTAGGTCTTGAGGCAAAAGAAACCAAGGAGCTGAGAAAAATTGAGTTGGTGATGAGCCCCAGTGTCATTCACTAAGCCCCTGCAGAACAGACTGCTTCAGTCCTGATGGTAAATGTTGGATGGTGTATTCATTAAGGACTGGACTGGACTGGAAACAGACTGGTGATGGGGAGGCCAGCAGTAATTCAGTCGAGATATCAGAGAATGGATTAGAATTTTAGTTGTGACATATTTTGGAGATATTTTTTAGGGGAAAACCCCATGACTTGGTTATTGATGTTTTGTTTTGTAGCCTCACAACCTGGAATTAACATGGATTGTTTGAGGATTTGCATCATTTAATTTACAGAACATGCCCACAACTTTGAAGATGTTTTTTTTGTATTGTAAAGCAAACAACAAATAGGACAAAATAACAGACTAGGTAACTGTACATAACTATTCACCCCCCTAAAGTCAATACTTTGTAGAGCCACCTTTTGCGGCAATCACAGCTCCAAGTCGCTTTGGAGAAGTCTCTATGAGCTTAAAACATCTTACCACTGGGATTTTTGCCCATTCCTCCTTGCGAAACTGCTTGTGAACAGCAATCTTTAAGTCTGACCACAGACTTTCTATTGGATTGAGGTCTGGGCTTTGACTAGGCCATTCCAACACATTTACATGTTTCCCCTTAAACCACTCAAGTGTTGCTTTAGCAGTGTTTTTGGGGTCATTGTCCTGTTGGAAGGTGAACCTCTGTCGTAGCCTCAAATCACGCACAGAGTGGTACAGGTTTTGTTCAAGAATATCCCTGTATTTACCACCATCCATCTTTCCCTCAACTCTGACCAGTTTCCCAGTCCCGGCTGCTGAAAAACATCCCCACAGCATAATGCTGCCACCACCATCTTTCACTGTAGGGATGGTGTTCTCTGGGTGATGTGATGTGTTGGGTTTGCGCCAGACATACTGTTTTCTTTGATGTCCGAAAAGTTATATTTTAGTCTCAGCAGACCAGAGCACCTTCCTCCATACATTTTGGGAGTCTCCCACATGCCTTTTCGCAAACTCAAAACATGCCATTTTGTTTTTTGCTGAAAGTAATGGCTTTCTTCTGGGCACTCTGCCATAAAGCCCAACTCTATGGAGCATACAGCTTATTGTCGTCCTATGTAAAGATACTCCAGTCTCTGCTGTGGAACTCTGCAGCTCCTCCAGGGTTACCTTAGGACGCTGTGCTGCCTCTCTGTCTAATGCCCTCCTTGCCCGGTCCGTGAGTGTTGGTGGGCGTCCGTCTCTTGGCAGGTTTGCTGTTGTGCCATGTTCTTTCCATTTGGTTATGATAGATTTGATGGTGTTCCTGGGGATCATCAAAGATTTGGATATTTTTTTATAACCTAACCCTGACTTGTTCTTCTCAACAACATTGTCCCTTACTTGTTTGGAGGGTTCCTTGGTCTTCATGGCAGTGTGTGGTTAGTGGTGCCTCTTGCTTAGGTGTTGCAGCCTCTGGGGCCTTTCAAAAAAGGTGTGTATCTGTAATGACAGATCATGTGACACTTAGTTTGCACACAGGTGGACATCATTTCACTAATTATGTGACTTCTGAAGGTAATTGGTTGCACCAGAGCTTTTTATGGGCTTCATAACAAAGGGGTGAATACATATGCACATGCCAATTTTCTGTTTTCTATTTCTAAAAAATGGTTTTATGTATATATCTTTCTCATTTCACTTCACCACCTTAGGTTATTGTGTTCTGATTGATCACATACAATTCAGATTAACAAAACATTGAACTTAAAGCTGTAATGTAACAAAATAGGTAAAAAGTCAAGGGGGTGAATACTTTTGCAAGGCACTGTAAATATATAGATAGATAGATAGATAGATAGATCGATAGATATTATATTTTTTATTTTATTATTCTTTTGTTAAAAACCCTGATTGTATGTGTTGAGTAAACACTGGTTATGATAGTGTGTTTTTCCTCATATATTGATAATCTACAACCATTGCTTCTATTTGACCACCCCCCCCTAACCTGCAAGCTCACCAAACTTTCCACTCTTTGCCTTTCTTTAATCCCCACAACCAGAACCTACAGAAACCTTCAATCACTTCAACCACAACATTTTTGCCGTTTATTTGAATACATAAATAATAGATTTCTTCTCTTGGACCTAGGTTATACCTTTGCCACCACTCACCCAGATTGTTTATGATAGATATACCCTGAGTAACATTTGAAGTGTGCTGAGTAAATACCGGTAATATGCTTTTTCCTTATATATTGATAGTGTTCAAATACACTTTACCAGGCTTTTTACTTTCACACTTGGTTATAAATAGTTATTGAAAATATTCTGTTGTATGACTGTTTCTAAAGGTTGTAGATTATGCTTATTTGTAAAGCCAATGGAGTATCGATCACTGTGAGTTGAGGCCAAGGGAAGAGGTTAAGTGAAAGTAACAGTTGTAGTGGAGATCGGTGTATTGAATATTAAAATCGCCAAGAATAAGGGAATGTATGTTAGAGGGAAAAAAAATTAGGTAGCCAGACGGCAAAATGACAAAGAAACTGAGAGGGTGGTCCAAGAGGACAATAGAGATGGATGCAAAGAGGTGGATAGTGTGAACTTCGAAATATGAGAATAGGAGGGAGGGAACTGGGGATATGCAGCGAAGGGTGCAGCACGAAGAAAGTAATACACCACACCCCCACCTTGCTTGTTTCCAGGCCTAGGGATGTGACTTAAATGAAAGCCACCATATGAGATTGCCACAAGGGAGGCAGTATCGAATGGAGCGAGCAAAGTTCTCTGATAGTCAACAGATTAAGGGAGTTAGGAATAAATAGGTAATGAATTGAGGTGAGTTTATTGCAAATGGAATGTGAATTCCAGAGGGCACAGGAGAAGTGCAAAGCAGATGGTTTGTGACAGGTGTTGGATTTAAGATTATGGATGTTTCAGGTGTTTGGACTATGCGTGGCTGACAGCAATTGGAAACTATTGTGGGGCCTAGGTTAGGGGATATATCTCCAGCATCTAGCAGAACAATGTGGGAGAGGAGATGGGAGTCGGACTTGCAAAAGCATTTCTGCTTCTAAGCTTTAAAGGAGAAAGGAGAGGAGCTTGTGGGAGCAAAGAAAGGAGAGAAGAGAAGACGAAATGGTTATTCTGTTAGAGAGATGATGTGGAGAGATGGAGAAAGAGACAGGAGGTTTTAAAAATTAAGTGTGAGGAAACATGACACAATCTGTGTAAGTAAAGTAAGTAAAGTAAAGCAGTAAAACATGCAAAAAGAAAATAAAAAAATGCTTGCCTGTATTGCTCTTGTCAGAGGTGATGTAACATTAAGTAGATTAAATTCCTGTATAATTCAAATTGCTGCACTTTAGAATGAGAATTGTCAACCTATCTAGCTGATGTTGCACCCTGCAAATGTCCACCTTGCCAATGCCTTACCAGTTTTGCATTAGATTTATAGGGCCTGATCAGTCATGTGTGAGAAGATTGGACTAATTTGCAGATCACAGACTAGCCAATTTATTAATTATGCAAGGATGGTGCCTGTACCTTATCAAGAAACCAATATATTTAATACACCTAATTTTTGCATGTGCCACATAGTATATTATCATATATTATCATCTACATCAGGGATAGACAAGCCTGGTCCTATAGAGCCAACATAGGCCTGTATTTGTGCACAGGTGAGTCAATTAGGATGAGTGAGGAAGTGATCCATTCACCTGTATGTGGCAGGGATACTCTCAATTCCTGAACCGTGTAGAGCTCTGCAGGACATCAAACAAAATGTGCAGAGGAGAGAGATGGATTATATATATATTATAATAAAAGGAAAAAAATAATATGGAATTTAGTAGGCCTATTAAGAGTATGTTATGAAGATACAAAATATGAAGAAACAAAATAACTTTAAATCTTATTTAGTATAATTCACATACCATATAAACAGTCCATAATTATTCATGATGGCAGTACTCCTTTAAATGTTTATTTCTTGTTTCTGGCAGCAACATTTCTGCCCAAAATATAGTATTACTGGCCTAAGTCCTTCACAGCAATGTGTAATAGTACTTCATACATATCAATCCAGCCAGGGCAATGTCATGGTCTCATGGGCCAAGTCTTCCATATGTTTTTAATTTGAATGTTTGGTCTATGACGGGTTGTCTTGACTTAACAAGAAACAACACATGTTCAGTTTAACTTGTAAAATACAATTTTACAGCTTTCAATATTTTTTTTGACAGTCATGTTCTGAGTATCACTTACACGTGTGGATGAGCATGTTATCTTCCATTTACTGTATTTCAAGCATGCCATGTCTTTGAAGTGTTATCAGAGTACTAGACTAATTCTGAATCAATTCTACTTAACAGGCAGGAGCTGTGTAAGCCATTATTATAACAATCTCTTAGCAAGTTCTTTATTGCACATTATATATTTTTATAATTTTATTGAAGCGGTCATGTATATAAAAGGTTATTTTTGTATCACCCACTATTACAATACGGGGTCAACTCTCCATCCATGCACAGGGTTAATTTCTACACCTCACCAGCTGGAGCAGACAGCATAATTTTGGTAGCATTTCATCAGATCAGACAGCCACAAACAAATAGAGCATGGAAAATCAAGCATCCAGGAAAATAATATCATTCTACCATCTTTGTCCTAACCAGAAGATCTCTTTATCCAGCATATTTAGAGGGGATATACAATGGTAACTACCGTATTTATCGGCGTATAACACACACTTTTTCTCCCTGAAATTAAGGGGCAAATGATAGGTGCGTGTTATATGCCGATATTCCCTCCCCCCTCCTAATCCCCAACCTCCCTCCTCACTCTAAACCCCCTCCGCATTCTAACCCCACCTCCTCAACCTAAACCCCCCTCCTCCTCAACCTAAACCCCCTTCCTCAACCTAAACCCCCCTAAATACCTGAGTGAGGGGGAGGTATTAAGGGGGGTTTAGGTTGAGGAGGGGGGGTTAGAATGAGGAGGGGGGTTTAGAATGAGGAGGGAGGTTGAGGAGGGGGGTTGAGGTTGAGGAGGGGGGTTGAGGATAGGGGGGTTGAGGAGGGGGTTCAGGATAGGGGGGTTGAGGAGGGAGGATGAGGATGGGGAGGTTGAGGAGGGGGTTTGAGGAGGGAGGTTGAGGAGGGGGTTGAGGATAGGAGGGTTGAGGAGGGAGGATGAGGATGGGGGGTTGAGGATGGGGGGGTTGAGGAGGGAGGTTGAGGAGGGGGTTGAGGATAGGGGGGTTGAGGAGGGAGGTTGAGGAGGGGGTTGAGGAGGGAGGATGAGGAGGGAGGTTGATGAGGGGGTTGAGGATGAGGAGGGGGGTTGAGGATGAGGAGGGGGTTTGAGGATGAGGAGGGAGGTTGAGGAGGGGGGTTGAGGTTGAGGAGGGGGGTTGAGGAAGGAGGATGAGGATGGGGCAGTGGAGGAGGGGGTTGAGGATGGGGGGTTTGAGAAGGGGGTTGAGGAGGGAGGATGAGGAGGGAGGTTGAGGAGGGGGTTGAGGATGAGGAGGGAAGTTGAGGTTGAGGATTTTGCTTCAAAGTTCTTTATTTGAATTTATTTTTTTTCCCCTAAAATTCCCTTCTTAAAATGAGGTGCGTGTTATATGCCGATAAATACGGTAACTATATTAACAAAAAATAATAAAACAGTGGCGCAATTAAACACTGTAACCTGCTAAGATAATTAAGATGACTAGATCCGAAGGTCAAGTTAACCTAATTACCTATGCTACAAAATGTATTAATATAATTACTCAGGGATGTTGCATAATATGTGACTGGTTAGTAAGCTGGTTGTATACATCTCTCCACAGGAGGCCTTCAGTGATAAACTGCCCACTTGAAGCATTATGTCAACTCCACGAAGGACCTCTTAGATCTGCCGATGCAAACAATAATTTGATTACATCTCCATAGACCAGATCAGACAGTATACTTTGAATTAATGCAAACTACTTATACAAAAATACATACACATATCAGACATGTTTAACATGAATATACTCATTATATCAAGCTATTACTCACAACTATAATGCACCTAGTATAGTGGAACAACCACCTCTATAGTACAGTGAATATACCTACAGCTGAACATGGTATCCCCAGTGAAGTGAATCCCTTAGCCTAGATGCCCAGTGCAAAGAGAATAATTCACACAGCCCTGACTGGCACATGGTATAATTGTATCTAGGCAAACAAATTACACACACTGGCATATCTGTAATTACAAATATAATCATTTTGCTTGCCACAGCACTGTGCTACTGACTCCTAAACATGCAGCAGATGCTGTATATTTATATTAATCAAAATACTATTCATAATAGTTGTCAATCTGCGAGTTGTTACGCTTGCTGCCCGTAGGCAAGTGAAGCGAGCAGTTGAGGCATGCGAGACTTAGGCTGCAATGAGCCCCGAAGGCGCTTGTTGAACTGCGAGCCTCGCGAATCGAGGCGAGCAGTTGAGGCACGCAGGACTTAGACAGCAATGAGCTGGCGCTCATCCTGAGACACGAAATTAAGGACTTAGGACCCAAAGCAGGTAGATGGACTGCGGGGCTTGCAAAAATACGACATTAACGGCCGAACCACCGAACTGGAAAAACATACAAATATGTCTTAAATTCACTTAAACACTTACAGCACAGGGTGAGAGCCAGGGAGCCTGTGAGTGAGGTTGCAAGTTAATTTGAGGCATATTTTACCTTTTTTCACAATTGAAAATCGCTGAAGCTAGAAAAACAATGGCTGTCGAAAAAACTTAAACGACAACGAGGCCGAAGGACATAAAACAAGGCCAAAGGACGTAAATACGAGCCTCCAGCACTAGGAATTAACGCAAACCAGTAACACTTATTACAAGGCAGTAAAATGTAGCTCAAGGCACTAACACTGAACACAAGGCAGTAACACTTAACCCAAGGCAGTAGGCCCCTAAACCACACACGCATATAAAGTACAGAGGGCAAGAGACTTGCAATGAGCGCCAAAGACGCTCAGCGCGGGGCTCGCGATGAGCGCCGAAGTTGCTCAGAGGGCCCATATCTTCGCATTTTGGGGCAAACAGCATTGCCAGGCTTTACATTTTATTGCCATCATTTTTGACGGGCAAATCGCTAGTTTACAAATAATTTTTAATTCACATCGAATATTTATAGTTTCAACTCTTTCATATAGGTATCTTTATTTGCCACTCTTGCAAATTACACTACCACACATGATTTCCTTGGCCAACATAATTAATTTACTTATAAAAGAGAAACACATTTTAAGCACATTTTATTATCCATGAACATAAGGAGATGAGTTTTCTCGCAGTTGTGAAAGGCAGACAGTGCATCCACAGCAACGAAGGATTCTGGATTCTGTAAATGAGCGCCGCAAAAAAACTTTATCTTGCTTGTCACACTATTAGCACGTGAGTATTTCTTCTGACTTGAAAAAGTGAGGCGTTACTCTTGAAAGCTCATCATTTCAACGAATATACTGCAATCCCCTTCTGGATCACTACCTTGTCACTTTGTAGAGGCTTGTGTACTTCTTGAAGCTGTGAGCTATACCATGTAAGGGCATCCAAGATGGGTAGGTCATAGCAGAGATATCAGACAAATCACAGTCCACTGAAGAAGGAACTGGCAACTCACTCCAGTATCTTTGTCAAGAAAGCCATATGGATAATCACAACTCAGAAACATAGACAGATGTGCCTGGTGTGCTGCATCCATATGGCCAACGAGAGTTGGACTGAAGGAGTAAACAACAACAACATATACTGCAATACTCAGATTTAATTTGTCATATATTTGTTATTTACTAATAGATGAATAATCAGAGTGAACCTTAAGATAAGAATGCCAATTTATAAAGGCAGAGATTTATGTATAAATCATTAAGTACAAATATGTGTTACAGATCTTTAAAACAGCTTAAAAACAGGCTTTATTTCCAGCTTTTCATTTACATAAATTAATCTTTAGACTCATTTGGAAATATTTATTAATAAAAAAAAAAAAGAAAAAAATAAGGAGCAGGAGGGAATAAGTAGAGTGGAGTTAAGCAGAGTTAAAGTTTCTATGGATCCTGTTCAATTGGGATACACTTTTACTCTGTTCAATAAATTGCCCCTTATAGAAAAAGCAAACTAAGATATTTAATACTACTTTTAACTTAATTAAATTAGTAATGTGTGCAACATTTATTATTTCTTTACATGTGTTCTTGCTCAGATTTTTTAAACATGTTTAATGTAGGAAAATTTGTTTTGAATAAATCTGTCACCGACAGTAATTTACAGTCCAAAATTATTTTGCAAAATACATTAATGTGCCATTAAAATAATATTTTCTGCAGAAGACATGTGGCACACTGCTTAACTAATTAATCTTTATGATCTTTTGTTTTTGGGATCCTGAAAAGCGTTTAAATGTCTAAGAGCAGCACCTGCTGAAAGGGTGGTGATGCCACAACTCTCCTGCAGAGTCAGCCGTTGTTCTGTACTCAAAGCCATGTGAGGGTACCATCTGTGTTCACATAAGGTTTCTCCAATACTTTCTCTGCACACACTTTCTTAGTCTAGCTTCTTGTAGGAGAAAACACTCTTGCTTTGTGTAAAACAGATTTTATTCCCTGGGACTCCAGTCTGAAGTAGAGTTGGGAATGAGCCATTTTCTCAAGTGCATTTAATTTTATCCTGCTTCATTCCCTCCTTCTTTTCTACCTCTGCTGTGAGGAGCCCCTGGCATGACAGATGGCTGGAAATGTATTTGAGAGCAGAGTAGCCAAAATGAAAGAGCAGCTAATGAGTAGGATGTCTTTTTAGTTGAAGCAGAAAGCATGCATGGGCCATTTCTCTATTTAAAAATGTTGTCTTGTAATCTACAACAATCAGACACCCTAACCAAGATATGTTATGTGTATTTCAGTTTCATTTACTTCCAATGTTTTTTGAGCCATGTATTTTATATTGCTCATAGAGAGTCAACACATAGAGTGATAATAGATGGGTCTCTTTGCCAGATATGTATTTATGCTTTTATGTTCTAAGCCCAAATAGAATTTGTTTATAGATAGACAGAGTGCTTATGGTTGAAACCGAGTTTGTGGACGAGGCTATTATTACCCCATGGCTGTTCCATTTTCTTACTCAATGTATCATCTTCTAAACAGACTCATCTCTGATGTTACTCATCACTGCCTTTTCACTCATCACTTATCCTGCCATAGGCCACAACACACATTTGATATTAATGCAGGAAGAAATTCTAAAGAGGCTAGAAATTGTAAATGTTAATAAAGCCCCGGGTCCTGATGGAATACATCCACGGGTACTGAGGGAACTGGCTTCTGTAATAGCCAAACCATTATATATAATTTTTCAAGACTCACTTTCCATAGGCTCTGTACCAGATGACTGGATAAAATGTGATGTGATACCTTTATTTAAGAAGGGAGCAAAAGCATTTCCAGGGACTAATTGACGTGTAAGCCTCACTTCTGTAGCTGCAAAGCTTTGGAAGGGTTAATAAGAAATAGTATACAGGAATATGTCAATGTGAAAAAGATAATAAATCAGAGTCCAAACGGATTTATGCGGGATAGGTCATTTCAAACAAACTGAATTGCTTTAAATGAGGAGGTAAGTAGGAACTTAGATCAAGGCAACTCTGTAGACGCAATTTTTGCTTTTTATGAAGTCTTGTGATACAGTGTCACATGGAAGACTATACAGGAATTGCGGTAAATATATGCAATAGATTTTTGTAAATGGAACATACTCAGATTGGACTAATGTGGTAAGTGGGGTTCTGCGGGTTTCAGTATTGGGTCTTCTCCTTTTTAACCTACGTATTAATTATTTAGAAGTAGGACTGGAAATATTGGGACACATTCAATTCCAAGCCCGCAACTCGATCGCAGACAGACGAATGTCTGCGAGTGAGTTGCGGGCTCCTGTTCGTTTCCGATTGTGATGCTATTCAATTGCTGAAGGGCACTAGTTACGGGCCTGAGCCTCAAGCCTGTAAATCCCTCCCACGGCCGCAAACTGTTAAAGGGCTGGCCGAGATGCGATCAGCCGATATGATCCAATCGCGGTATAAAGTAATGCGACACAGCAGGCCTCTCAGCCAATAGAAAGCAGTCTAGCCACAGATGATTGACAGAGGGAGATTATACATTTGCGTTCTACACTGAGTTGTAGGTTAGAGTCTTTTGGAGTGAGAGTAGGGTTGAGAGGTAGTTTGCGTTTTTATTGATTTATATTCTATTTCATACGGATGGACACTTAATAAGTACACATATTTACCTATTACACATATTTGCAATACACATAGATTAAAGAACACTCATAGAGACATATATAGACATATATAGAGCTGACATTGTCATTCCTGGGCACAACATTAATCAACCAATAGAGAGTCCATGTATTTGTGTGCCCACTGCAGCCTATGCAGTTACAGACCAAGAATTTTCAGCCCTTGGGTCAGACTGAGAGATGTCTGTGGTCTTGTGTAGCATAAGGATCTTTGTAAGTTCTGAAAAGAACTTACTCCAGCAATCAGTATTCCAGTATCAATAACGAAATCCACACATTAATTATTATGTGAACCAGTTATAGTAAATTTTTTACTGA
The DNA here is from genome assembly GCA_027410445.1 of Discoglossus pictus. Lineage (NCBI taxonomy): Eukaryota > Metazoa > Chordata > Amphibia > Anura > Alytidae > Discoglossus > Discoglossus pictus. The sequence continues at coordinate 168,949,034 of CM050166.1, forward strand.
AACAACAGACATATGTATACCGCAATCTTAGCAACAAAAGGAAAATCAAATCAAATGTGCATCCATGGTTACCCCAATCACCTTTTAGCTCACGTTACCACTCAGGTGGGTTTGATTGACAGGCTTCCATCCCACCCTCTTACTATATGATATCATGCCTATTGATTACCACCCTGGACAAGGAGTCTGAAAGTCTAAGAGAATCACCCATTGTTTTCCCTTTCCATCGCTGTATTCTTGGTAGGGGGTAATTACACACAAGAGGCATAGACACATAGGCTAAGGGCTTGTGATAATAGAGAGAGAGACTTGTGTTATTTGACTCCTAGCGGTCAGTTATCTCCCTAATCTGGTTAATAAGGAATCAGTCCAGTACTAAGAAATATTGGGTATATACAATATTTCCCTTGTAATTGCTAGTCCCCTCAAAGCACAATATAGGCATACATCCCATTACTCCTATCATGTTCTTATGCACACCCCAACTATAAACATGGGTACCATATAATGGGCCTAGTGGTACCCAGGTAATTTCCCCTATCCTATGCTTTTAACAAGCATAACAAGGAATAACACACAAATCACAACATCCCCAATGTTAACCCATATCTCAGTGGGTCCCTTTCCCCTGGCACAATATGCCTATCCTATAAGGCTGAGAGCATCAGTCTATAAGGTATTGCACAGCTTGTAACTTGGCATGCTACAGGCATGACAATTACCGCCTTTAGGTATCCCCCTTTTCCCACAAGCCTCTTGTTCTCTCGGGACACGCCCACACCACACCCATGATATTAATGCAAAGGCTTGACCATTTCTGAATGTGGTCTGTGTAAGAAATAAAGCTTTGTTATACCATTCTAATCATGTCAGTGTGTTGTCAATGGTTGGGGTTATGGGACATCCACATACATCACATTAGTGTCACATTCCTATATATGTAAACTAATGAGCCCCTGTTAACATGCAATAGATCAATACTATCAAAAGAATCATAGTCAGAATAGCATTAGATATCATATAATACTAAATATCACATATAATAATAACAAAGGGTTAATACACAGGCCATGTTCAATTAGTGACTGTGGAGTAGGAACATACTTCTGAGGGGAAAAAATGAATATGACAGGTGGTACTGGAGTGGGTTGCCAGTTCCTTCTCTAGTAGAATGTGATTTGTCTGACCTCTCTGCTATGACATGCCCACCTAGAGTGACCCTACATGGTATAGCTCACTGCCTCATTGCAGTACACAAGCACCTTCACCACCACCATTTAGCAATGCTGAAGGGAAACAGGGGAACATACACCAAACTAATATACTGTAACCCATCAGGAGGGGCCACAAAAACACATGGAGGCTTTGCAGAGGCACGTGGATAAACAGCCAACCTCCATCAGGGATAATCTCTGCTACGCCAATCCTGGAAAGTCCCATGCCATGTGCCAGGATGTATAGTCATTCCCATTTTGTGACCTCCCATTATGTTCTGCTATTCATCAAATAACATTAGTGTGGATTGCTAAGTGGTGGTGGTGAATGGGCTTGTGTACCTGAATGAAGCTGTGACCTATACCATGTAGGGGGCACATGATAGCAGAGAGGTCAGAAAAATCCTAGTCCACTAGAGAAGGAACTGGCAACCCACTCAAGTATCTTTGGCATGCAAACCATGTAGAACAGCACAGGCAGAGACCTGGCTAAATGTGCTACAGTCCATAGGGTCCCAGAGAGTTGGACACGACTGAAGGACTGAAAAACAAATAATGAAATGTTCACCAGGAAATTGATATACGCCATGATATTTGGGAGTTGTTTTGTGTGTAATTGTAATGCCTTCCATTGCTTTCCCCATGTTTTAAAGTGTATTGGTGTCATTTGCAGTGTTCCCAAGTAGTCTGTAAACCCTTGGTGGGTCCGATTTGGAACCCGTAAGATTTGGGCCGCCATTTGCCATTTGCAAGCTTGATTGCGGCTGCGGTGTTGTGCGGTTTTAGAAATTGAATAGCGATTAGCAATTTTCGCGATCGGAAATCTTGCCCCCATGACAGATCATAGGCTTCTGGAAGCTGTAATTTACAACTTTAACCGGCGACATTTTTTCCAGGCCTTCACTCGGAAGTCCCCAATTGAATAGCAAAATAGCTTGCGACTTCACTTACGGGCCTCCAGATCTCCCGAAACCTCTATTGAATCATTGTCTCCATTTCTGCTGATGATACAAAGTTGTGCAAGATAGTGAAATCATAAAATGTAAGGGACTTACATAAATTAGAAGAATGGGCAACTAAATGACAGATGAGATGACTTAAATAAGTGTAAATGTTTACAGTTATGCATTTGGGAAATAAAAATGCAATTCAAAATCTTAATGAAACCAATCTTGGTGCATCAGAGATAAGAAGGCATTTGGGAGTGCAGGGCTTCTATCGTTCTTTTGCCCACCATATTATAAATGATTGTTGTGGTGAACTACCAGCTCAACTTCCCAGAATGCTGTGTAATAGCTGTTTTTCTCGGAACTCTGAGCTGGAAGCAGGTTTTTTAACTTGTTTTAGACATTCAAATGTGAACACAGATGTACTTTTTATTTACTATATACTAGCAAATTGCCCGTCAAAAAATGACGGCAATGAAATTGTAAGGTAGCTAATGGTGTTTTGTGTCTACTACTGAAATATATAATACAATTAATAAATGAATATACTTTACCTATTTTTTCCATAAAGTTTTTATTGACACATTCACAAGACAAGCACATTTGAAAACAAGGAGCGACACGCAGGTCCCCCACACTTTATGATTTTCATCGTATACATTTGTGCTAGCTCAAGATAAAATACATATGACAATTCCATGTGTCACCCTCCGCCTTTTTCCTTTTTCTATTATTAAGATAGTCTATGTATGCAACCTATAATAGGTTAGGTAAGTTACCCGTGCTTAAATACTCTATCTATGTCTCGCATGTGCTAGATATCCTGCTATGATTACTTATTTTAGAAATTAAAACAATTTTAACTAACAAAAATATAACATAACTTAACACAAATTAACGTGTGCCTTTCAAAATGACGTTTCACAGAAATTGCTTACTACCTTTTATACCGTCCACGTCCGCAGCGACCTCAAACGAGGTACCATGGAGAGCCCTGTCCCGGACCGCACCAGCTATTATCTGCCTCCCCCTCTCGATCAGTGCACTACCGTCAGTGTCTCTGGAATGAGTGTTCCGTCCCGCTCCAGTCACCCCATATTTCCTTATAAACAGCCACCGTATCGTTTAATGTTGCCGTCATGTGTTCAAATGTCATAATAAAGTTGATTTTGTTAATGACTGAGTGGATATCTAGTGTATTCTTCCGCCAATTTCCTGCCAGACTGCTTTTAGCCGCCAACATGATGAATTGAAGCCACTTATTTTGGTGAATATGTAAGTTTTGTACTGGAAGCCCTAGGAGGCATGTTCCCATCTCGGGATGTATTTTTGTTTTAAGTGTGTTAGAGGCCAGTTCGGCCACCTTGTGCCACATTGATTGAGCAATTGGGCAGTCCCACCAGATATGGCGGAAGGAACCTCCTGTGATACAGCCTCTAAAACACTCAGGAGAGATATTAGGGTCCATTTTGTGTAGCCTGTCTGGCGTGTAATAGGTGCTAAATAAAACTTTGGCCGATGTTTCCATATGGCTAAAGTATCTGGAGCCTTTCGTCAGTTCCAGGTTAATTTTGGACCACCTACTCATGTCCCATTCTACTCCCATATCCTGTTCCCATTGCTTAATATGCTTGGGTTTGCTAGCCATGTCATTAGAGTTGGATATAGCGTACAGTTCCCCCAATATTCCCCTAGTTAGTGGGGCTTTACTACATATTAGTGTGAACCAAGTTGAACTTGGCGGGCCCCATTTATGGAGTTTAATAGTGACATTGTGGCGAATTTTGTTGTAGTTGAAGTATTCTCTGGGTGGGAGATTGTACGTTTCCATAAAACTCCTAGTATTTAGTACTGCACCCTCTCTAACCCAGCTTCCAAACCTATCTAATTTCCGTGAGATCCACCAATCTTTGGAGAACGTACCCATCTCCTCAAGGGTGCTTGGGGAAGGGAGTGTAGTGGTTAGCAAAGAGATATTGGGGCTTAGCTGTCTATTGATGTTAGCTCTTTCCCATTCCCTCAGAGACAGGGCTATCATCGGGTTGTTTCGAGCCAGCTTTAAGGGCAACGGGGAAGAAGGGTCCCATATAAGAGTATCCCATTTTAATGGTGCAATTTGGTGGTTTTCTACAAAGACCCAAAGTGGCTGGTGTTCTGCCGAATGCGCCTGGGGCAAGAAAGAAATCTGGGCTGCCCTAAAGTATTTAAGGAGGTCAGGACAGCCCAAGCATCCAGAGGATCTTCTCCTCATCATAATTGCTTTCCTTATTCTAGGGCGCTTGTAATTCCAAATAAATCTGAATATTGCATTTTGGCAGCTGGTCAAGTCTCTGATATGTACCTGAATAGGCAGAGTCCTGAAAAAGTACAGGATCCTGGGGAGAATATTCATTTTTATTGCATTTATCCTCCCCGACCAAGAGAGGTGAAACTTATTCCATTTCAACAAGTCCTGATGCAGGGACTTGTATAGAGGAATATAGTTTGACTGGTACAGGCCAGTGATCTCCGGAGTAATTTTAATACCTAAATAATTTATATATTTTTCTGGCCAATCAAAGGAGTAATGGGATTTGAGAGTATCTCTCAAGGCCTGAGGAGCCTGAGCCAAGATCGCTTCCGTCTTGTCTATGTTAATTTTGAGCCCTGAGATGAACCCAAAGGACTCCATCAGGGACATCAAGGCTGGTACTGAATGAATTGGGTTCGTAAGTGTGCACAGGATGTCATCGGCAAAGAGACAACATTTGAACTGATGTAGGCCTACATTTATCCCTGTTATTGAGGTGCTATTCCTAATAGCCTGAGCCAATGGCTCAATGGCTAGCGCGAACAGGAGGGGGGAAAGGGGGCAGCCCTGTCTTGTGCCTCTTTTAATATTGATGAGTGTGTGATCAGCCCCTGGAATGCTGATGTTTGCAGATGGATTATTGTAAAATGACTTAATAACATTCACAAAATTACCCACCAACCCAAACTTCGACAGTGTGGCGTGCAGGTATGGCCATTCTATGGAGTCAAAGGCTTTCTCCAGGTCTAGTCCTATTGTACATAAGGGGGTAATTATCCTTTTTGGCTAAGTGAAGAAGTCTTCTTATGTTGTCCCCTGCCTGTCTATAGGGAATAAAGCCCACTTGGTCCTTATGTATCAACCTTGGCAAAAACTTGGCTAATCTGGTGGCCAGTATTTTCCCAAGGAGTTTCACATCCCCATTCAAGAGAGAAATGGGCCTGAAGTTTTTAGCCAGTAAAGGATCTCTACCCGGTTTAGGGAGGAAGATAAGGCTCGCCTGATTGAGTTCGGGGGGCATGGTCTTCCCCTCCATAATAGCCCTGAAAAGCTTTTGTAACTTTGGGGCAAGTGGATTATTGAATGTGGCATAGTAATTGTTTGTAAAGCCGTCCGGGCCCGGAGCTTTACCTTTTTTCAAGGTTTTGATCGTTCTGCTTTACTTATTACTTTACCTATTTTGAAGCAATGTGTTGAAGAGCTGGCAATCTGTTTTGATGTTGCTGCAGCATTAGTGGTGTGGAGCGGCTGTGTAAGAGTGATAAACGCGTGCAGTGTAATAGTGCGCGTGCGCGAGACGAAACTGTTAGCGTAGTTGTGTACTTCCGCATTGGCGTAAAATGGCGGGTAATGTGTGGTATGCGTGTTAACGGAATATCCGTAGGTTGTTTGTGGTATTTTGCGAGTTTCTTTTGGTGTTTTGCGTGTTTAGAGTGCTGTAGCCTCGTTTTCGTTTTGTTCGGCGGCCATTTTTTCTCTTGCTTAGCGTTATTTTTTAGTGTCTAAACTCTTTTATTTGTAATTAAATGAAAGTGTAAGTTGTTTTTTTGAGGTCCTGGATGCTTCCTCTTGCTGTAGGTAAGCTTTTTATGTATGTGGTGTGTGTATTTATTGTGTTTTATATTTTGTCATGTTCGCGAGTTGCATCCGATTTTTGCGAGGTCGTAATGTGTGGTAACCTGTCTCGTATGTATTTTTCGTTGAGAGGTAAAGTTTGCGAGGGTCGCGGTTGGTGTGTCGTGTTGTTTGCGTTTTAACGTAAATTTACGCAAGCTCGCAAGCGTTAGCAACAACTCGTACGCTCACAACTATATATGTGATATATATATATATATATATATATATATGTATATATTTTTTTATTTTATTTCATTTATTATGATTGTTGTAGCAGCACAATTGAGGCCTAGTGGAAGATCATCTGTTCCAAGCGTGTAAGTTCTTCTTCTAAAAATGCTATAGCTGGCATTCCATACAGTTTGAGATGAAGAATGGACTATTAATTGGAAAAAATACATTTATTTTTCTACTTTACTCTAAAATCTTTACCACGGACTGAGATGTGGACATGTGATGCTTTGTGGACAGTATTTTCTCATGGAGGGTTACGGTTAAACAAATGAATCACCTGTTCTCTATACTGGAAGGCATCACCATTGACCAAGACTTTATCATCCAGCAAGAAATGTAGGGGAAAACAGCAATGATACAAAAACTCTGACAATTACATACTTGTGTATTTGCACGTAAAATGCTAAGAAAATACATAGAAGATTCAGTAAATACTGCAATAGTTTTTCTTTCTTCTCTATAGTAACACATGACCTAAATTCCAATGCATCTACAGATAGTTTGTAACATTGGATGGAAGACTCTTTGAAGAAGTCATGTAATCTTAAATGTAAAACTATTGAATATTTTCAGTGTGATAATCTGTGCAAAAAGAAAGATCCCTTCATGTATAGATAGATCAAAGCACCATATATGACATATAATGAAAATTGTTCAAAAAATAATATACCATTATTAACTCAAGAATCCGGAGCTCTCAAACAACCGGCACCTAGCTTCATTCCCCTCTGTCCGCAAACTCTCATCTATCCGGCACTTGAAGCAACAGGAAGTGACCATGCAGCAAAGGATTCAAGCAATTTACAGCATGGAAGTGCCCAAGTGAATCCCGACCCTGTAGGAGCCCTTTGGAAGCCTCTGCCTGGAAGTGCCTATCTGCAGCATCTAACTTTAAGTTCCAATCTAATGTATGTAATACCTAATAAAATTCTTTGTGAAAATGAACTTTGTCTCTGTGTGTGTTTTTTAGCTTTTGATTAATGTATTTATTTAGCAGTAGCAATAAAATACATTGTGTATGGTTTTGTGTGGGTTATAGGGTTAATTAGGCCTATTTTAATGCTGTCTCGCAAGCAACCGGAAACTACAGTTATCTGACATATGGCAATGTATGCCGAGTGTTTACTGTATAAGAAAAGGATTGATCTCCAAGATGTAAAAAGTATTCAAGCAACAACAAAAAAAAATACATACATGAAAAAGATTCATATATAGAAAAATGGGAGAAAGATTTAGGATGTCCCTTTAAAGGCATATCTAAGTAGTGTATGCAAACATTTTTCTGCATGAAAAAATCACAAAATAAACATTTAAACACTTACATTGAAGTCAGCAAAATATCTTATAATTTTTGACAGTTGAAAATTACAGTTAACACCCTCCAAACCCAGGCTAAATAAGCATCAAATTTAAGATGATTTGTTTTGGCTAATCAGGTTAGCTGAAACATTTGATTTAAAATTTGGAATTCCTTTTTGTGCTGTAAAGCAGCCTGGGATATGTAGTGTATCAATGATATGTGGTATATATTGCTATTTACATACAGAGAGGGTTATCTACCCACAATGACCATTGGGTTCTTTGAAACCTCGGCACCAGCACCAGGGTGGAGTTAGGTTCAGTATCGCAGCCACCATGAACATAATCAGAGCCACACGATTTCTATGTATCTCCAAGAGAACTAATTCATTTTAAAAAATTACGGATGATAGGTTTGACCTGCAGCTCATAGCCAAGTCCAAGTCCCCATCCTAAGAAGAAAGAATGTTGGCCCAAATGGCCATTGCATAAATCCTAGTTCATGACCTCCTCCTAGAGGGGATGGTAGGTTTGCCCAGTCTGGGGGTGGTTGTCCATCCTTCAGGAAAGTGTCCACAGTCTCTAACCCCATTGCTTGCAACAAACTACCCCAAATTGCAGGCATCAATCTTGGGGACACATCCAGGGTCCTAGAAACTAGGATCCCATCCAGGGGCATACTGCTGCCCCCTTGGCCACAAGCAGTTCCTCATACTCTTTTTCTAAATCAATTTCTTTATGGACCAACAGTTTAAGCAACATTTCTTCTGCTGTGCCTGGCTCAATTTCCACATCCTTTCGGCGCTGTGCAAATGGGATTTCCTAGCGCTCTGGGGTCCAAGGCCACACTTGGGAGCTCCCTGCAGCACATCTGGGAGCCCTTCCAGCAGTCCAAGCCTGTAGAAGGAGGGCCCTTGTGATGCAGGAGTTGGAAGCATTAGGTCCACAAACTCATGTTACAAGTCGAGTTCCAACCACACCAGGTCCTCAAGCCGTTCTGTTAGGGAAACCATCCGCTGTCCACCTATCCTCATCTGTGGCAATCCGTTGCCTTCGCCGTGCATGTATTAATCCATGAAACTTGGATATACCTTTAAGCCAAAGCCAATAGAATACTGTATGGGTCGAGGCAAAAAAAAAGAACAATATACTCCATATTAAAGGGAATTCTTACAGAATGCTTGGATTGTATTACACACCTGAAAAAACTGTGTACGATTTACAAATATCAAAATGTCATTGCTGGAAGAATTATGGGGATAAGCAAACTATATATTTTTATTGCTAGTTAAAAAGTTTATTATCCTATAATCTTACATAGTTACAGTTGCTGTTTAAAAAATAATTTTAGTTCAACAAGTTCAACCTTTTTAGATCTCCTCTGATCTGCAATATGTGGATTAATTATTAATTGATCCAGAGGAATGCAAACAGAAAAAAAAAACAGTGAAACTTTGCCAATTGTTGCAAAGGGGGGGAAATAAAAATTCCTTCATGAACCCAGATACTGGCGATTAGATTCCTCCATGGATCAATACTCCCTCTCTAATTGTCCAGATAACCCTGAATGCCCCGTTTATTTAGAAATATATCCAATCCCTTTTAAAAGTTATCTACCGACTGCTCTGTCACCACCTCTTTTGGTAGAGAATTCCACAGTTTAACCACCCTTACTGTGAAGAACCCTTTCCTTTCTTTAAGGTGGAATCTTTTCACTTCAAACCTCAAAGAATGTCCTCTTGTCAGTTGAAACCTCTTAGTGCAAAAAGTTCACTTGACAAAACCTTATATTGACCCTGGATATATTTACAGTTGTGCTCAAAAGTTTGCATACCCATTTCGAATTGGCAAGCAAAACACATTCATTTTATTTCTTATGGGATTCATATTCAACTGTAGGTTATAACAGAATGGCACAATCATAAAACAAAACATGGCAATAAAGAAAAAAATGAAATGACTTTTTTCAAAAGTTTGCATCCCTTTAGTTCTTAATACTGTGTATTGCCCCCTTTAGCATCATTGACAGCAAGCAGTCTTTTGTAATAGTTGTCTATGAGGCCCCTAATTCTTGCAGGTGGTATAGCTGCCCATTCGTCTTTGCAAACTGCCTCCAGGTCATGCAAAGTCTTTGGTGGTCTTGCATGAACCGCACGTTTCAGGTCTTCCCAGAATGGCTTGATGATATTAAGGTCAGGAGACTGTGATGGCCACTCCACAACCTTCACCTTTGTCTGCTATAACCACTGGAGTGTCAACTTGGCCTTGTGGTTAGGGTCATTGTCATGCTGGAAAGACTAAGAGCGTCCCATGCACAGCCTTCGTGCAAAATAATTTCAAATTGTCTACCAATATTTTTTGATAACATGCTGCATTCTTCTTGCCATCAACTTTCACAAGATTCCCCGTAGAGCTCATACCCCCCCCCCCCAAAACATAGTTGAGCCACCACCATGCTTCACAGTGAGGATGTTATTCTTTTCACTATAGGCCTTGTTGACCCCTCTCCAAACATAGCACTTATGGTTGTGAAAATAAAGCTCTATTTTGGTCTCCTCACTTCAAATTACAGTGTGCGTGAACCAGTGAGGCATGTCAAGGTGTGGTGGGGCATATTGTAACCACGCTTTTTTTGTGGCATTGGCGCAGTAAAGGCTTCTTTCTGGCAACTCGACCATGCAGCTTATTTTGTTCAAGTATCGTTGTATTGTGCTCCATGAAACAACCACACTGACTTTTTACAGAGCAGCCTGTATTTCTCCTGAGGTTACCTGTGGGTTTTTCTTTGTATTCCAAACAATTCTTCTGGCAGTTGTGGCTGAAATCTTTCTTGGTCTACCTGACTTTGACTTGGTATCAAGAGATGCACACATTTTCCATTTTGTAATAAGTGACTGAACAGTACTGACTGACTTTTTCAAGGCTTTGGATATCTTTTAATATCCTTTTCCATCTTTATGAAGTTCCATTACTTTGTTACGCAGGTTTTTTGACAGTTCTTTTCTGCTCCCTATGGCTTAGTATCTAGCCTGCTCTGTGCATCCATGTGAGAGCTAACAAACATTCTAGGTTGTTTAAACTTTCGATCAGGGCCATTTGGGTGATTTCTGTTAACATTATGATTTAAAAAGGAACCAAACAACTATGTGATAATAAATGGCTTCATGTGATCAGTCATATTTTCAAAATAAATGCCAACATTTCACAATTTCTGCCAGGGTATTCAAACTTTTGAGCACAAATGTATATAAGGGAATCCTTTCCCTTCCTAGATGCCTTTATTTAGAGAAAATAAGTTTCATTTGGTTAGTCTTTCTTCATAACTTAGCATCTATTAGATCTAACATTACAAATGGATCCTAAATTATATCTATTAGGATATTTTAAATTTAAGTAAATCTTTAGAAAGTTAATATTGTAGACTGCACACACTTTTTAAAATAATTTTTCTTTTATCTGCTAGCTTTTCCCATAATGCTAGTTATATGTGAAGCAATCAGGGCAATCTTTGGCTATAATTTCACAAACATATTTGGAACTTGTCAACATCTATGGTTTTCTGGTGCATGCTACCTTGTTTTATGTACAGGATTGATTTGTAACAATTAGATTGATACTAACTCTTTAAGCAGACCTAACATGACTTTGTTAAGTCTATGTTTATAAACAGGTAAATCATGTTTCAAAAATCAGAGTATGACTAAGAGCATAATTAGGCAGAGACAATGTCACACAGCTTGTTTTTCCTTTTTTTAATCCGATTAGAAAAACGTAAATGCGCTGTTCCCTGAGGGCATTTAAGACTGTATGTGTGAGAGGAATGTTTAAGTCTCTGCAGGAGATGTTTTGCAGGGATTCTTGCACAGCCTACTTCTGAGAATGTGGTGGAGGGGATAGCACTACTAAATATGGCCTCTGTGTAAATCAGGTGCTCTAAGGTAGGGCAATGCCGTAAATTGGCTGCAGGAGCTTTTTTCCTAAGTACTACACTAATGTAAATATTTTACTACCGCAAGTTAGGGCACTCACCCCACAGCTTTAAATCCTGCCTTAGCAGCAACAGATTTATGTGTAGGGAGTAGCCAAACCAAGCTTTACAGATGAGACAGGGATCTAGGAGCCAATAGGAAATACGAACGTCATAAATATTATAATGAGTAGCTAGTGCCATAACTGCAGGGCAAAAAAACATTAGAGATATATGTAGAGTAGTTGTTTTTTATTTATTAATATATTTTAATATTACAAAGATGGGACAATTGTTTTTATAGCTTCAATAAATAAAGATTTGTTTAGTTTGTATTAAAATATGATACATTAAATGAGGGTTGGAATAGACTAATAAATTGATAACATGGACTAGGGTTATATAGGATACATTGAGACAATCGCTGAATAATACAAAAAAGGTCTTGCAGTTATAAAGTAGTTGTAGATACAATATAATTTAGTTGACCTTTAATCAGTAGCTGCTGTAGAATTTGGGCAAATGGGCAGCTGCCCTCCCAAAATATGAGCTGCATCACCATTTAAAAAAACAACATATTTTTTTATTTTACAAATTTGTTTCATTATGCCATTCTGGGGTCTTTTATCTGACCTATTATCATATTTACTTCTTTTTTTATGATTGATTTTTTACACGTGTTTCTTAAAATCTGCAGCTGTAAGATTGGGCTTGGGTGAATGAGAGGAACTGTCCCCAGCCAATGGAGCCTCAGAGTGGAGTGCACTCCTACATTAAAAATAACATATATATATATATATATATATATATATATATATATATATATATACAGTATTATATATATATATATATCTATATATACAGTATATATATATATATATATATATATATATATGTATATATATATATATATATATATATATATATATATATATATATATGTATATAAAGGGCATGCCTCACCGCCAATCTTCACTGTTTTCCCAATTTTTTGGGACTGATAGGGAGATCCCCAAAGATCCCCACAAGACCTTTGTGTCCCATCAAGACCCCATGGGATAACCACTAGACCTGCGTGACCCACGGATACCCCCAGTTAGGCTAAGAAAAACTCCATGTGGACCACCATGGTATTAAATGTAACTCGTTTAAGACAGAGACCCCTCCAGTGAGACCCCCATCAATACTCCTGGTATCTCCACTAGACCCGAGGGGTCCATCAAGGTCCCTGTGGATCCCCACTAGGTCCTAACTCCTATACCACAGAGGTCCATAAGGATCCCCATGATATCACTCACTAAAAGTAACTGCATGTTGGATCCCCACAGCCCCTAACATTAAACTAGAAATATACTGTGGGAGGTAATGTATATTACCTGTGGGAGGTAATATTCATTACCTATATTCAGTCCTCAATATTCAGTCCTGGATAAGCAGGCACTTCCAGGTTTCTAGAAGAATTTGCCTTTCTTGATTGAAGCCATGGTTCCTTTCTTCAACCAGTGCAAATGGGTCTTCACCTAAAAAAAACCTGCAGCTTTATAAAAACAAATCATTTAGACTAATTGGAGGAGATCCCCTACTGAACAACGGATTTTTGACTCAGCCCTTGCCGTATATACTATTTTTTACAGATTCAGATATGAAGAAATATGTCAGTCAGAATCATGTATTTTGAATAGCTTCTGCCCATTATCTGATTAGTTACCTCCATCCACAGGCCTTGCTAAGGATCTCCATGGGCACCATGGCCCTTTCTGGGTGGACTTCCAGGGATAGGTGGGCCTAGCTGGGGGTATCTGTGTACCATGCACCCCTTGTAATAAATAATCCCTGAGGGGCTCTATGCGTCCTGTGGGCCTAGTGAGAATCATAGGGGCCTTGTAGGGGTTTGTGATGGTCTTGATGGGTTATGGAGCTCTCCAGTTGTTCCCATGGCAACAGCACGTTAATAGGGGAATTTTAGGGATACTACAGGGATTAGGGGTTCCCCAGGATCATAGATGTAATCGGGTCTGTCTTAGAAAGGGATCTTGGAGGGGGATTAAGAGGGTCCAGTGGTTGGGGAGGGGGTTTTGAGTCTTTTGCCCCAGTAGCTTAATAATTCAGCTGGAATGACACAGAAAGAAAACACCTTCTCGGGGTAAAATAACCTGGATTGAAAGCCTAACACGAATTGAACCGTACAACCTTTTTTTCTGCACAGCAGGAGCAGCTAATGTTGTAAGATTGATACATATTTCACACACATAAAGTTTTTCCTAAACTACAATGGTCATTTACATTTCAGAAAACAAAATAGGTGAAAGTAAGACCAAAAGTGATATGGATTTTAAGTCTAAAATCTATTTCCAAACATTAACAGCTGAGGTGCCATATTTGATAGCTGAATTTCTATATGATGTTATTGGTAACCATTGGTTACAGTGACATTTTGATGCCTCCCAAGTTACAATGGTGTGTTCTGTTTTTGACTTGCAGGCAATGACATGTGAAACAACTGCATCCGCTTCAAAGGCAAATCCCACCAACCCAGAGCGAGACCAAAAATAGAATTCTTCTAAAGGACACAAGTTCACTTGGTTAATTTACAGTGTTTCTAACATCCATTGACAGCATTATAAGGCAAAATGCCTGCAGCCAGCACTGCATATTTCAAATCCCTGCTTCATTATCTGCCTTTCCTGTCTGGCTGCTTTAATCATTGAATAATAACTTTCAGGCATCCACCTCTTATATCAGGCAATTAAGATGCACTCACAATACTCTGCTGACACCAAGCTATAGTGAATGAACATAGCAAGGAATCTCCTGCCTGCTGGACTCTGAGCTCTGGCACTGCTTTATAACTGCCTTCTAAGGTAGAACACATGTTTTATGTAAATGTATCTGGCTCTTTAGTGAATGCTGGCTTTTATCATCGTAAATCTAGATTACATATTGGGAGCATGTGCATTTTTCAATTTAGATCACTTGGTTAAAATGAATAATGTAAAGCAGTGCTTCTAAATGCCAGTCCTCAGGGACCAGTAACAGGTCAGATTTAAGCCTATCCTTGCTTAGATGCATATTGGTCAGTCAGTGGTTCAGCCATTCTGACCGACACACCTGTGCTCAGCCAGGGATATGCATAAATCCTAGACTGTTATGGGTCCTTGAAAACGGAAATTAATAACCACTGTTATAGATATAAAACAAAGGTTATTAATCTGTTTGCTATAAATCTGATGGAGAAGAGTTAAACTAAATTAAATTATTTTACAGTTCAAGAAAAAACAGTTTAACTGTGTGTTATAAAATATTGGACATATGGGAAATGCATAGATTTACAAACTGTCAAAACTGTACCCCTTTTATGATGGAATCAAGATTTTGAATACTTTTCAGTCTTACAGATCTAAAAACATAATTAAAAGTCTGGCTTTGAAGATGTTTCTCGTGCCATGAATCATGAAACTTTACTTATATTATAGATGGCTGCTTTATTAATAGTCCCGGCCTTGTCTCTAAGAAGCATCTCCATCCCTGTTTATCACACTTTGTATAATCTCTTTTATGGAAGTTGTAAATGTGTAAGTGGTGAAGTGACTACCATTGTGAGACTGTATAAACTGTCTCATAAATAAATAAAAAAACAGAGTAAGCTATTTTATTCTTTTTGTAAAATGGACAACAGGAGGAGGTTAACTCTATAAAACATTTTTACAATAAGGGTTAACTCAACCTGTTTTGTAAGTGTGTTTTAGCTGGAAACAGTAGATTACTAATGCAACAGACATTCTTGATATAAATAATATTTGCTCCTTGTTGATGCATGTCAGGGACGTTTCTTATCAGAGATACAGTGGATATAAAAAGTCTACATACCCCTGTTAAAATGTCAGGTTTCTGTGCTGTAAAAAAATGAGACAAAGATAACTCATTTCAGAACTTTTTCCACCTATAAACTGTACAACTCAATTGAAAAACAAACTGAAATATTTTAGGTGGAGGGAAGAAAAAGGAGCTGCAGGAATATCTGACAAGTACTGGCTGTGTGGTACATGTGACAACAATCTCCCGTATTCTTCATATGCCTGGGCTATGGGGTAGAGTGGCAAGACGAAAGCCTTTTCTTACAAAGAAAAACATCCAAGCCAGGCTACATTTTGCAAAAACACATCTGAAGTCTCCCAAAAGCATGTGGGAAAAGGTGTTCTGGTCTGATGAAACCAAGGTTGAACTTTTTGGCCATAATTCCAAAAGATATGTTTGGCGCAAAAACAACACTGCACATCACCAAAAGAACACCATACCCACAGTGAAGCATGGTGGTGGCAGCATCATACTTTGGGGCTGTTTTTCTTCAGCTGGAACTGGGGCCTTAGTTAAGATAGAGGGAATTATGAACAGTTCCAAATACCAGTCAATATTGGCACAAAACCTTCAGGCTTCTGCTAGAAAGCTGAACATGAAGAGGAACTTCATCTTTCAGCATGACAACGACCCAAAGCATACATCCAAATCAACAAAGGAATGGCTTCACCAGAAGAAGAATAATGTTTTGGAATGGCCCAGCCAGAGCCCAGACCTGAATCCAATTGAAAATCTGTGGGGTGATCTGAAGAGGGCTGTGCACAGGAGATGCCCTCGCAATCTGACAGATTTGGAGTGTTTTTGCAAAGGAAAGTGGGCAAATCTTGCCAAGTCAAAATGTGCCATGCTGATAGACTCATACCCAAAAAGACTGAGTGCTGTAATAAAATCAAAAGGTGCTTCAACAAAGTATTAGTTTAAGGGTATGCATACTTATGCAACCATATTATTTTATTTTTATATTTTTTCTTCCCTCTACCTAAAATATTTCAGTTTGTTTTTCAATTGAGTTGTACAGTTTATAGGTCACATTAAAGGTGGAAAAAGTTCTGAAATGATTTATCTGTGTCTCATTTTTTTACAGCACAGAAACCTGACATTTTACCAGGGGTGTGTAGACTTTTTATATTCACTTATATGGTAATTGATTTATATCTCCCCCTCTACCTTTTATCTTCCCATAAGGCGTATATTTTCATTTTGTATTCTATTTAAACATATGCTGTGACACAGTGATTAATCTCAAGCACAGAGATTGTAACACATATAGGGCCCTATTAAATTAAGTGATTTTGAGTTCCTGAAGCCCGTAAAGGAGCGAGAAAAACTTACGTCTATTAAATTGGCCTCTGTTAGCTATGAAATTATTTATCTGTGTCTCATTTTTTTACAGCACAGAAACCTGACATTTTACCAGGGGTGTGTAGACTTTTTATATCCACTGTATGTTTCATATGAGAGACATGTTTCATATCAAAGACATGTTTCATACCAAAGACATATTTTATGCCCAGTCTTTGATTTCTGCGCCTGAAACATCATAATTTTTCACTTTGCTAAGCACCAGTAAAACAGCATTTTTTTTTCTACAGCAAAGTTTTATAGAGGCAGGTAAAGAGGCCTTTCAGTAGTAAATATCTACAGCCTTATTAAATTGCAATTCGGACAATTCTAAAGGGCTCTATATAAGCACAGAGCAGATATATATTTTTTTTTTTACAGAAGTGTTTAGTTAGTGAACTTCTATCCAAAAACAAGGTCTTCACTAACTAAACACTTCTGTAAAAAAAATATGCTCTGTGCTTATACAGAGCCCATTAGAATTGGCTGAATCGCAAATTTAATAAGGCTGCTAATATATAACCACATTAAAGAGGTAACAGGCTCCATAAGTTTTACAGTTTAGGCATTCTACTTTATAAAGGAAACCCTGATCAAACGCACAATACCTTTACATGTTGTAAATAAAAGCTTGATTATTAAAGTTTTAAGGTTCATCTGGATTATATAGGATATACTGAAAAATACTGATTTTATACTATTTTATACTAAAGTACATTACTGCTGAAAATTAAATAATATGAGATTGTATATTTAATTGATTTGTTTGACGTAATTAAAATCCATAAATCCAATCTCAATTTATCAGATAGGACACAATGTCAATACAGTTCTAAAAAACTCCTACAGCAATCTTCATAAAGATCTTAGTAAAACACCCTAGATGAAAGGTTTAGATGTTAAAGTGGTGATAATGAAACACCTCAACTTGAGCAGAAATATATACATATTGACCAGCTGTATCTAATCAGTCAGCATGAGCACTGGAATAAGAGTGAACCTGAAAATGAATTATAAAAGCAGATACCTTACAGATTGAAATAAAGAAAGTAAATATATTTGTATATTATAAAAGTTTACAGATAATAAGTATGGTAGCAAATGCAAATTAGTAGGTTGTAAAAGTATTAAATGAGACTATTGTTTGTTTCCTGATCCTGCTGATTGGTTCTTTAATTAAAGCATGTGAAAATGTATTATGGGCAGGAACAAAACTGTAAACAGAGGGCTATCCCATGGTGAGATAACATCCATCCAATTCCTGCAATATACAATATCAGTGGTCTTCAGACACCTCTTTAAAGGGTTGGTGTTCTTCTGTATTTTTAGTAAGTTACTTTGAAGAACTAGATTTAATGATTGGAAAAATTGGCCCCTATTCAATTGAGCAATTGTTATTTACTGGAGCCCGTAATGTAGCCCGTAAACTAATTTGCTATTCAATTGGCGTCTTTTAGCTACCCGCAAATGATTTGCAGGTTACAGGGTGAAAATTGCTGCGGTTGTCAAAATCATAACTTCGACCCATATAAGTCTTTGATTTTTCAAGCCTGCAAATGTTATAACCGCAAATCGATATTCAATTGCTATAACTCCGCAAGCCAGCAAATGTAAATGGCAAATACAGAAGAAAATCCTACGAGTACCAGATAGGACTCACAAGGGGGTTAAACACCTGTTCGTAGCACTGTAAAAGCAAATAAAAAATCAATACTGCACTTCAAAAGATGGGGAAAGGGATGAAAGACATTAGAATTAATTGCACAACAGTCTCAAGCTCGCAAATCTGCATTCCAATTTTTTTTTTTTTTCCTTTTTATTTCTGTGTTATATCAATTTCGATAATCAGGGAGTTAATACATATCAGGCCACCCACATGGACTAGAACAGTATCATCATTCATTTTTATTATTTTGTACATTGCCTGATTGCGAGTCCGATTGCATACCGGACTTCTAAATGCTAACTGAATGATGTTTAACCTCAATGTTTTACTCACATCATGATGACAGTATCATTTACTATTCATCATGATCATGGTTTTTAGAAAATGAAAAAAAGTTAAAAAAAAAATATTAATTAATTTCATTCATTTGTTACAATGTTTTCCTCTACCTGTGCATTTATCTTCTTGACAAATAGGAAGGAACTTTAGATACTTATAATATATTACCTCTTTGTGCATTAACATACATGTACAGACTCTAAAGAATTGTTCGTTTTTTAATTAATACTGAGGAAGGGCAGTGTACACTCACAAAAACATCACGTACACAGAGTCTGAACATTAATTTCTGCAATGATTCTGAGGTAGAGCAATATATTACACAAACATATACACTGCATAATCAAAGCCACATAATTTACATAGAGACACAGAACAATTTGTTTATGAGCTAATCCTGTGGCAAGGTTAGTGTACACAAATACACATCATCATACACTCATAGACACTGAAACAATATTTATACATTAAATCTGAGAGAGGGCCCTGTATACACATATCAATGCACACACAAACACTGAATGAATTGTGAAATATGGCAGAATACGCACACATAATTATCATCTTACACAAAGGCACTACACAGAACGCCATGTTATTTGTGTATTAAATAATGATGTTTACAATCTTTTTTTGCCTTGGCTCAATCTTTTAGATGAGTAATGTTCCAGAGTAGATAAAAACATGTGAGTGTATGATTTGTCTGTATGAGGTGTTGCTGTAGAGTCACATTGTGATACATAAGTTCATTGCCTCTGATTGGTGAGTACTTTCATCAGAAACACAAGCATCATGTAATCCTCTACCCTTCTCATAAAATCTTGGAATGGGGGTGTCATCATTTGATGTATTAAAAATATATAGGCATTTTTGTTTTACACTTAAAAGGTGCCTCTCTTAGCTTAGTGGGACTAGGTGACTGCTTGCCCTACCTAGTGAAAAATCCAGACTTGCCTTAATAGCGTCCCCAAGACTGTGTGCATCCTGGCTAAGGGTGCTTCTACAAATTACCAGAGGTAGATTTAGTAGGGAAGGAAGTGGTACATTTATACAGATGTAAAGGGGGTCTCTTTAGCTGTTTGTCTACTGACTGGGGAATGTGTTGTCCAGTGTTGAACCTTTACTTAGTACAGTAAGCAGTGGAGTGGGAGACAAGATTTAAGAACATGGTCCCCATAGTATTAATGAAGTCAATTAAAGAAAAAAGGCATACAATAGCCTACAAGATTTTGAAATTTGTTGTGTAATATTCCATTTTTAATAAACATGAACATTGCAAATCAACACTATAAAAAAATAATAAGTTAAAATTTGTCTGACAAAGCTTTGACTTTTTAAAATATCTGTACTTTTTGCTGTTTCAATTAACGCATGCTGTTTAGCTAAATATATAAGTACAGATTTCTATATTTCTGTATGAAACAAGACAAAATAAACAAAAGAAAAATGCTGCATAATTGGTACATTAAGACATTTTAAGTGCAAAGGCAAATTATAATAAAATAAACATTTTCTCATGTTGACACATTTTTAGAATTTCTTAATGTTCCTCATTATGTTTAACACATTAGTACAGCCTTTCCTTTTTTATTGATTTGCTTGCTTGTCCTTGTTTTTATTTTTATTGAGACTCGCCAGCCATTTAATCACAGTCAGAGCCAACACACATGTTCTTTGTCTCACACACACCATGTAATATTGATACTTAACCAGTCAGTCAACCCAAAGCAGCACAATATTATAATGACTGCTGGCACAAAATCAACGTCCAAACTAGGCACTTACAGTAGCAGCCAACTTTATGGAATAATATTTTCTGAGTATCCCACACTAAAATCCCACTGTGTGTTTTATATTCTGAAAGCAGCGATTCATACTTTTGCTGCTTTACCTGGGCTTATTGTGTCCAAGTGTAGATGAAAGAACATATAGACAAATGTCTGTTACAGCTTTCTATTGTTCACATGAGGAAGTCTAACATGGTCTAACATGCTACAGTACTCAGATGGAAAATAGTTGTAACTCAGAAATACTGCCAATATGTTAGTGGAAAGCCCTAGATGGACAATATTTTAACAATTTATTGTGAATAAATAAGTCTATATCTGTTACTTCACACTTGACACCAAAGAAAATTATTCCACTACTAAGTATAAATTTGTGACCTTTTGGAGAGAAGCAGAAATAAAAACATTATTTAGAATTGGGGGCCTATATTTCATGTAATTTGTATGGATGATTGTTGCCTTGTGATATGATATTCTGACTTTAGACATACTGTATCCCAGTGCAACAACAACTTGACATTCTCAACAGATGGTTAGCACAGTGTGTGACAAATTACACAGTAACATCATGTCATAGTCTGTTACTTGTTTTACAGTTCATGGTGTGTGGTGGAGTGTTTATAGAGTTACTGACTTATGTACCGTAACTGCTCTATTATTACATATATATTATCAATACATTTATATATATATATATATATATATATATATATATACATATATATACATATATATGTATATATGTATATATATATATATATATATATATATATATATATATATATATATATATATATATATATATATATATATAATTTATATAATTTCCTGGCTTTTGCAAAATCCATTATTAATTTTGCTTAATGCTGTGTAATACAGCAGGCATATGCTTAAAGGATGCAGTGTTTAAAATGGTATTGGATTACAGGAGCAAAGCCCTAGTGGGTACATTTGCACGTCACTGCCCATGTTCCCATATTGCAGTGGCATTCTGTATTTCTTGAAATTCTGAGCAGGAAATAAGTTTAACTTATTTTAGACATATTTATTTATTTATTATACATTTTTAGAAATAAGAAAAATAAAAATAAATGCTGTATTGTTTGTAAAAGAGGCACTATTTTGAACCATTTCGAGACCATGCTCATTCCTCCATCTCTCCCTCCCTTTCTTCCATCCCGCTCCTTTAATCTTTCTCTGTTCTATTAATTATCTTTCAGACAAACTTCAAAGCACTTCAAATACTTTACAATGTGATATATATTAAATAAATATCCCTAAAAAGGGTGACAATTTGGTGATGCTCTTATTCCACCAACCTAATTAGTTTTAAGCTCAACAGTGGTATAGATATTGACACCTCTGCACTGCCCAAATTCTTAATAAATCTTTGTGAAATAAGGTGTAGAAATACATCATTCACATTTTGAAATTTGCTTTTATAAAAATATGTATCTGGTTAATACTCTTATTCTGAAATTCGCTAATACAACCACTCATGTAAGAAAGTGTGGCACCTCATTTTGGATACCTTTCCTCTCAAATACTGTAGTGACAATATGAATGAGCTCAGAAATAAAGCATAAAGAATACAGTTGTAAGAAATGGTCACAACTCCATGCATCAAGTCCCTTCATGATATTCACTAAAATGAATGTATTCAACTGTCAGTGATTCACCCAGTAAATCTCCACCCACTTTTTTTTTTAATTTACTGTAAATCACATAACAAAATAAACTTCACATCAAATTCTGCAAAAAAGCTTTTAAGTTTATTATTGAATTATACACTGTATTTGTCATAC
This sequence comes from Discoglossus pictus, assembly GCA_027410445.1. Taxonomy (NCBI): domain Eukaryota; kingdom Metazoa; phylum Chordata; class Amphibia; order Anura; family Alytidae; genus Discoglossus; species Discoglossus pictus. The sequence goes on from CM050166.1 coordinate 168,971,395, forward strand.
ATGATTCCTATTTTAATAGAAACTGGTGAGTTATAAATATTTCAAACATGAGACAATATCTATTGAAATAAGAACCACACAGCATAGCAAATATAATTTAAAACACTTTGATAACAAACACTTTGATAACAAACACTTTGATAATAAACACTTTGATAACTTTATTACACAACACAATTAAAAAAAAAATGTTTGGAAACTTTTAGATTTTTTTTTAACTAGGTTGATACCTATATATGACCCTGGAGGCATCCATGGTATATTGGTAGTTTTGTGTGTGAGAGAGGCGTCTCTATTTCTGGAGATCTATAGTTGACTTGAATGATGCAAGGTGCGTGTTTATGGGGCAATATTATCAGATTAAAGCTCTGAAATGCTGCCTGTTTTCTCCTTCAATACCCGTTCCTCCACTGATAACTACAAACACACACCCCATCATACAGCTCTCAGGATACAATGCAACAAACACAGTATGGATGCCTGTACTAACAAAGAGAGTCTTGAAAAAAACAGATTATACTAAAAACATACTATTCTTCTGTTGAATGCAGTGGTCCTTTAATTAAGGGAAAAGGCACTTCACAATGTTTCAGACTGGGTTGTTAGAAAACTGCTTCAGTATTATCATCAGTATGTTTATTATTGAATTATATTTATTATACATGATTCCTACTTAATAGAAACTGGTGAGTTGTATATATTTCAACCTTGAGGCTTCTACTAAAATTGGAATTGCACAGCATATAACAAATATAAATTCAATAATAAAAATCTTGATAGCATTTTTGTGCTTCTCACAGTGAAAAACAGATTAATTATGAGAACAGGCATTTTGCAAGGCACCAGGCTCAGATGTTATGAACTGCTGAGAGAGCAGAGAATATGCTTTGGAGAATACACCTAGCCCCAGAATTATTGATGGGTGAATGTACTTTGGAGATTTCTTAAATGGAGTATTTGAATTCATGAACAGTAAACATATTCATATTTATGTGTTGTATTGTCTGTTGTAATGGACGGCATATGGGATATGTTTGCCGTACATAGCATATCTGGTTAATGGTTTACAAAGGGAGGAATACTATATATATGTATATATGTATAAATGTATACCATTGTACATATAAATAAATATGTGTATAATTATATAGTTCACCACAACAATCATTTATAATATGGTGGGCAAAAGAGTGATAGAAGCCCTCCACCGTACAGTAGTACATTAAAGCTGTGTAATACAGCAGGTATAAGCTAAAAGGAAGCCATGTTTGATAATGCCAATGGGTTGAAGAGCGAGGCATTTGTGGGCACATTTGCATGTCCCTGCTCAGCTTCCCAGAATGCAGTGTAATAACTGTTTTTCTCGGAATTCTGAGCTGGAAGCAGGTTTTTTAACTTGTTTTAGACATTCAAATGTGAACACAGATGTACTATTTATTTACTATATATATATATATATATATATATATATATATATATATATATATATATAAATATATATATATATATATATATATATATATATATAGTGTGGGGGGGGGGAGTATTTGATCCCCTGCTGATTTTGATCCCCTGCTGATTTTGAACGTTTGTCCACTGACAAAGAGATGATCAGTCTATAATTTCAATGGTAGGTGTATTTTAACAGTGAAAGACAGGATAACAGAGAGACAGAAAACACATGTCAAAAAAGTTATAAATTGATTCACAGGTCAGTGAGGGAAATAAGTATTTGATCCCCTATCAATCAGCAAGATTTCTGGCTCCCGAGTGTCTTTTATACAGGTAACGAGCTGAGATTAGGAGCACTATCTTAAAGGGAGTGCTCCTAATTTCAGCTCATTACCTGTATAAAAGACACCTGTCCACAGAAGCAATCAATCAGATTTCAAATTCTCCACCATGGCCAAGACCAAAAAGCTGTCCAATGATGTCAGGGACAAGACTGTAGACCTACACAAGGCTGGAATGGGCTACACGACCATTGCCAAGCAGCTTGGTGAGAAGGTGACAACAATTGGTACGATTATTCGCAAATGGAAGAAACACAAAATAACTGCCAGTCTCCCTCGGCCTGGTGCTCCATGCAAGATCTTACCTTGTGGAGTTTCAGTGATCATGAGAACGGTGAGGAATCAGCCCAGAACTATACGGGAGGATCTTGTTAAAATCTCAAGGCAGCTGGGCCATAGTCACCAAGAAAACAATTGGTAACACACTACGCCGTGAAGGACTGAAATCCTGCAGCACCCGCAAGATCCCCCTGCTCAAGAAAGCACATGCACAGGCCCATCTGAAGTTTGCCAATGAGCATCTGAATGATTCAGAGGAGAACTGGGTGAAAGTGTGGTCAGATGAGACCAAAATCAAGCTCTTTGGCATCAACTCAACTCGTCGTGTTTGGAGGAGGAGGAACGCTGCCTATAACCCCAAGAACACCATCCCCAACGTCAAACATGGAGGTGGAAACATTATGCTTTGGGGGTGTTTTTCTGCTAAGGGGACAGGACAACTGCACCACATCAAAGGGACAATAGACAGGGCCATGTACCGTCAAAACTTGGGTGAGAACCTCCTTCCCTCAGCCAGGGCATTGAAAATGGGTCGTGGATGGGTATTCCAGCATGACAATGACCCAAAACACACAACCAAGGCAACAAAGGAGTGGCTCAAGAAGAAGCACATTAAGGTCCTGGAGTGGCCTAGCCAGTCTCCAGACCATAATCCCACAGAAAATCTGATGAAGGAGCTGAAGGTTCGAGTTGCCAAACATTAGCCTCGAAACCTTAATGACTTGGAGAGGATCTACAAAGAGGAGTGGGACAAAATCCCTCCTGAGATGTGTGCAAACCTTGTGGCCAACTACAAGAAATGTCTGACCTCTGTGATTGCCAACAGGGGTTTTGCCACCAAGTACTAAGACGAAGGGGTCAAATACTTATTTCCCTCATTGACCTGCAAATCAATTTATAACTTTTTTGACATGCGTTTTTCTTGTTGTTTTTTTTTTTGTTATTCTGTCTCTCACTGTTAAAATACACCTACCATTACAATTATATATATAATATTAATATATAAGTAATCAGTGTATTGCAGTATATACTGTAGTGATGCCTTTTTATTGGACAAACATTACAGTAAGAGTGACAAGCTTTTAGGAGTTGTACCTCTCTTCATCAAGTATTGGTTTATTATTCAGATTTGCTTCTGACTTGATATAGAGAGGTACAACTCTTGAAAGTTTGTCACTCTAACTATATTGTGTGTCTTATCAAAAAGGTATCACTATATACTGCAATACTTGGATTATTCCCCTAGATTGCTGGACACTCACAGCCATTTCATTCTTCAATTTTTTTATATATTTATATTATTATATTGTTAGGTTATTATTATATTTTATATAACTGTTATTTTTTTAATTATTATTTTTACCATTATTTTTCCATTAGTTCTAACCTATATGTATTGCTCTATTTAATTACAGCAGCTTTAGAACAGAAATAGCGCAAATGTGTTGAAGAATATCATTGCTGGTTTATCAGTAAGCATTTTAAGCTGTTAACCAGCATATTTTCTATTGCAATGAAAGGCATATAGACGTGTTTACTACTATAAATATAGTTTTGTGTATAGAGTGGCGTATTGCCTGCTATAATATATGGCGTATTCCAATATGCCGATTGATAAATTTGGGCCCTACTAGTGTATACAAGCTACAGACCCTTAACACTTTCATAAAATCCCTATTCCCTATGGGTCTCGACAGTCACGGGATACAAGTTTACTAGGAATCAGAGCCTATTGGATAAAGTGAAGGGCTACAACACATGTTTAAGATGTTTTGGGGACCTTTTTAACCCATTTGTGATGACTTCCCCAGCATCATCGTATACAGAGTGTAATCAGTATAAGATGATGCTGGGGACATCATCACAAAAAGTGTATGTTTCAAAGCTTTATCCTATATCATAAAATGGTTTCTTCATGAATAAGAATAGTATCCATAGTGTATTTATGCACAGATAAGGTAATAATTCTGTATACACTGAGATTCATATTAATGCCAACATATGGAACAAGTTTTCATGCCGCATCTGAAACTTTGAAAATGTTAGTCTGCAGGTTTATTTATGAAAGCACACTGCTTTATCCCTAATAAAATTTAATTTTTCCCAGTATATAGCTTTGGGCCTTTGAGGTCAGTCCTTCATCTTTGCACTGAATAGAGGAGGTGCATAATGTTATGGTAAATAGTCTGCACTGGAAGCAGAGTACCTTGAAGTCTTGTCTGAACTTATGAACTTGATCTATGCTAACATAAATGCTACAAGACAAACACATGTTCAGGAACCATAACTAATTGGCGAAGGTATTATTGCTCCTATTTTTAAAACATAGCAATATCGCCATCTAGTGGTAGCCAGCAGGTAGCTCGGTCATTCTTCACATAACAATTATTACCCTTTCATTTATATATTTTTTTATATTTTCCAGAGATCTATGATAATAATAATAGTCATTTATTTATATAGTAAAATAATTTGTAATTCTGTATGTTACAACAATGCATATAATTATGTAAGGGTAAGATTATAAGTTTTCCAGTTTTCAGTCTTGTAATGTGCTTTAGCGCACACTAGATTCTAAACCCAAAGCAGGGCTCTCCACGCTTGCAGAGTGTCAATTTTGTTTTACCTTGTACACAGAATATGTTGGCACGTTACAAATAAAGATAATAATAATAAAGATAATAAGACAAAAATAGGTTAATAGAAAATAAATAATAAGAGCAGCAGTGTGTTTTGGCCGAGAAACCAGGCCAACACATTTTAAGGTGGCAGCGGGCTGCCTGATGATGCAGTGTATTGAAATATGTTTGTATATATACAAAAATAAAAATTTCTATGGGCAGTGATATGCCTGCCTGTAAGTGTGTTCAAAATCTTTTGACATACTATGTATATATATATATATATATATATATATATATATATATATATATATATATATATATATATATATAAAACCAGAACTCAAGCAACCAGAACTCTCAAGCAACTAGGAAAAAAGTTGGATACTGTACTGTAAAATTTACAGGGCTCAACAAATGTCAGGAGCCAGGTTGTCATTCCACAAAATGCTTACAGGCACCTAGATTGCATCCACTGTATAGTGCCTTGCAAAAGTATTCACCCCCCTTGGCTTTTTACCTATTTTGTTACATTACAGCCTTAAGTTCAATGTTTTGTTAATCAGAATTTCATGTGATGGATCAGAACACAATAGTCTAAGTTGGTGAAGTGAAATGAGAAAAATATATACATAAAACGATTTTTTAGAAATAGAGAACAGAAAATTGGCATGTGCGTAGGTATTCACCCCCTTTGTTATGAAGCCCATAAAAAGCTCTGGTGCAACCAATTACCTTCAGAAGCCACATAATTAGTGAAATGATGTCCACCTGTGTGCAATCTAAGTGCCACATGATCTGTCATTACATATACACACCTTTTTTGAAAGGCCCCAGAGGCTCCAACACCTAACCAAGAGGCACCACTAACCAAACACTGCCATGAAGACCAAGGAAGTAAGGGACAATGTTGTTGAGAAGTACAAGTCAAGGTTAGGTTATAAAAAAACATCCAAATCTTTGATGATCCCCAGGAGCACCATCAAATCTATCATAACCAAATGAAAAGAACATGGCACAAAAGCAAAACCTGGCAAGAGACGGCCGCCCACCAAAACTCACGGACCGGGCAGGGACTGGAGTATCTGTACATAGGACAACAATAAGCTGTACGCTCCATAGAGTTGGGCTTTATGGCAGAGTGGCCAGAAGAAAGCCATTACTTTCAGCAAAAAACAAAATGGCACGTTTTGAGTTTGCAAAAAAGGCATGTGGGAGACTCCCAAAATGTATGGAGGAAGGTGCTCTGGTCTGATCAGACTAAAATTTAACTTTTCAGCCATCAAAGAAAATGCTATGTCTGTTGCAAACCCAACACATCACATTACCCAAAGAACACCACCCCCACAGTGAAACATGGTGGTGGCAGCATCATGTTTTGGGGATGTTTTTCAGCAGCAGAGACTGGGAAACTGGTCAGAGTTGAGGGAAAGATGGGTGGTGGTAAATACAGGGATATTATTGAGCAAAACCTGTACCACTCTGTGCGTGATTTGAGGCCTGGACGGAGGTTCACCTTCCAGAAGGACAATGACCCCAAACACACTGCTAAAGCAACACTGGAGTGGTTTAAGGGGAAACATGTAAATGAATGGCCTAGACAAAGCACATACCTCAATCCAATAGAAAATCTGTGGTTAGACTTAAAGATTGCTGTTCACAAGCGCAAACCATCCAACTTGAAGGAGCTGGAGCAGTTTTGCAAGGAGGAATGGGCAAAAATCCCAGTGATAAGTGGCAAGCTCATAGAGACTTATCCAAAGCAACTTGGAGCTGGCATTGCCACAAAAGGTGGCTCTACAAAGTATTGACTTTGAGGGGGTGAATAGTTATGCACATTTACTTTTTTCTGTTGATTTATCCTATTTGTTGTTTGCTTCAAAATAAAATTTTTTTAAAAAAAGTCTTTAAAGTTGTGGGCATGTTCTGTAAATTAAATGATGCAAATCCTCACACAACCCATGTTTATTCCAGGTTGTGAGGCAACAAAATAAAAAAAAAGGGCCAAGGGGGGTGAATACTTTTACAAGGCACTATATATCTCTGTAATTCAGTTTTGCCTGGAAGCAGACAGGCATGAGTGACTGAGCCAGGGCGGTGTTTGCATTACATTCCCTGGGCTCACAAATGCACCCTCCAGCCAAACATACCTGTGTGTAAGCGAGGAGTGAAAGCTTCTGCTGCTAAAACAGCCCTCACTGACAAATATACCTAGCAGAACACCCTATGTGCAACTAATCTAGGCCTCTTTTAATAGTAACTCTCAAGCAACCAGAAACTGCTTTTATCAGGCATCTACCAATCCCCAAGGATGCCAGTTAGCTGAGAGTCTACTGTATATATATATATATATATATATATATATATATATATATGTCTTCACGAACAAAGATTTAAAAGGGATGTTTTCCACATCGGTGTGCTCTCTGGTGAAAATGCGGGACAGGAAGACTCGACCGCAGTGATTGCACGGGCAGGTTTGCTCTATTTTGGGTGCTGCAGATTTTCCCCCAGTCTCCTTTAGTCCTCAAGATCAGCCCTCCATGTTCTCTCAAAAGAGGAGACAACCTGGTGAATGGTACTTCTCCAGGCCTTATGGTCTGAAGCTTAAGTCGTCCATCAATGATGGTCAATGTGACAGGCAATGGGACTGTTTCAATGAGTCCTTGTACTTCATCTTCGGTCCTCCTCTATCAAGATTACAAGTGGTGAGCTAACCATATAACACAATCTTTGGAAGCCGATCACCCTCCATCCTAGAGATGTGTCCTGCCCAGTGCAACTGTGTCTTCAACAGCATGGCCTCAAAGGTGATGACTCCTGCCTGTTCTAGGACTTCAGTGTTGGGGACATGGTCATTCCAGTGGATGTTGAGGATGGTGGGGAGGCAGCTTTGATGAAAGCACTCAAGTGGTAGGTGATGGCAGTAGGTAACCCACCACTCAGAGCTGTACAGTAGGGTGGTCAACACAACAGTTCTGTACACATTAACCTTGGTGCATTTATTATTCAGATGCTTGTTGTTCCAAGCCCTTTTATATAACCTTTAAAATATACCATTTGCTTTTGCCAGTCTGTTGTCAATTTCCTTGTCAATCTTAGCGTCTGAGGAGATGATGCAACCCAGGTAAGTGAACTGGTTTTCAGTTTGGACTCACCAATAGTGATGCGAGAAGGACAGTAAATCTTCCTGAGGTGCAGGTTGGCGAGGAGCTTCTGTCTTCTTCAAACTGACTTCTAGAACGAAGATCTCAGCAGCCGCGGCGAACCAAGATGTCAATCGCTGCAGACTTGTCGCCATATGGGAAACAAGGGCAGCACCGTCGGTGAAGAGTAGATCTCAACCGATTTATTCTATTGTCTTGGTGTGCATATACTAGGGACTTGCCCATCATTTTATCATATATATATATATATATATATATATATATATATATATATATATATATATATATATATACAGTGGATATAAAAAGTCTACACCCCCCTGTTAAAATGTCAGGTTTCTGTGCTGTAAAAAAATGAGACAAAGATAAATCATTTCAGAACTTTTTCGACCTTTAATGTGACCTATAAACTGTACAACTCAAAAAAACAAACTGAACTCTTTTAGGTAAAGGGAAGAAAAAATATAAAAATAAAATAATATGGTTGTATAAGTATGCAACCCTTAAACTAATACTTTGTTGAAGCACCTTTTGATATTTATTTAGAGATTTATTTGAGATTTATTACAGCACTCAGTCTTTTTGGGTATGAGTCTATCAGCATGGCACATTTTGACTTGGCAAGATTTGCCCACTCTTCTTTGCAAAAACACTCCAAATCTGTCAGATTGCGAGGGCATCTCCTGTGCACAGCCCTCTTCAGATCACCCCACAGATTTTCAATCGGGTCTGGGTTCTGGCTGGGCCATTCCAAAACTTTATTCTTCTTCTGGTGAAGCCATTCCTTTGTTGATTTGGATGTATGCTTTGGGTCGTTGTCATGCTGAAAGATGAAGTTCCTCTTCATGTTCAGCTTTCTAGCAGAAGCCTGAAGGTTTTGTGCCAATATTGACTGGTATTTGGAACTGTTCATAATTCCCTCTATCTTAACTAAGGCCCAGGTTCCAGCTGATGAAAAACAGCCCCAAAGCATGATGCTGCCACCACCATGCTTCACTGTGGATGTGGTGTTTATTTGGTGATGTGCAGTGTTGTTTTTGCGCCAAACATATCTTTTGGAATTATGGCCAAAAAGTTCAACCTTGGTTTCATCAGACCATAACACATTTTCCCACATGCTTTTGGGAGACTTCAAATGTGTTTTTGCAAAATGTAGCCTGGCTTGGATGTTTTTCTTCGTAAGAAAAGGTTTTCGTCTTGCCACTCTACCTCATAGCCCAGACATATGAAGAATACGGGGATTTAATGTTGCTGTAGTCCTCTTGGTAACCTCCCAGACCAGTTTTCTTCTCGTCTTTTCATCAATTTTGGAGGGAGCTCCAGTTCTTGGTAATGTCACTGTTGTGCCATATTTTCTCCACTTGATGATGACTGTCTTCACTGTGTTCCATGGTATATCTAATGCCTTGGAAATTCTTTTGTACCCTTCTCCTGACTGATACCTTTTTAACAATGAGATCCCTCTGATGCTTTGGAAGCTCTCTGTGGACTATGGCTTTTGCTGTGGGATGCGACTAAGAAAATTTCAGGAAAGACCAACTAGAGCAGCTGAACTTTATTTGAGGCTAATCAGAGGCACTATAAAAGATGGCAGGTGTATGCTGATTCCTATTTAACATGATTTGGAAATTGATAGCTTAATTCTTCACACAGCTACATCCCCAGTTATTAGAGGGTGTGCAGACTTATGCAACCACATTATTTTTATTTTTTACTAGCGACTTGCCCTTAAAAAAATGACGGCAATGTGATGTATATGTTTGTGAAGTTGTTTAGTTATTTAAATATATTTTTGACCCTTGTAAGTATTGTGATATGAACATGTATTTTTGTAAAACGTTGATGTAATGGTTTTTAAAAATGAATTTTGTATTTGAAGAATTGTTCACTTTAATATACATAGAATCCAGAGGAAAGTAAAAAGACTTTTTGCAACGTGCCGAATTTTAACATGAAGTTTAAAATATATGTAAGGAATAAACTTTAAAGTATATATTTTTAAAATTGAACTTTATTTTTTATGTAACTTTGGAATTTTTGCAAAACATTTGTGTAATTTTGAACATTATAAACAGGAACATAGTAAATACATTTTGTAACATAATTTTGAATTAAAAGTATTAACATTTGAATGTAAAAACAGTTTAACTTTAAATTAATCAGTATTAACATGCAATTTGTATCAGAATAACTGTTAAGTTTAATATACATTGAATGTAGAGGAAGGCATACAGTAAAAACTCTCCTTAAACCGTACGTAATTAAAGTAATTAATTACTGAGCACATAAACTGTCGATAAACATGAATAAAACATTAACATAGTGACTTAACATTTTAACATAATTTTTCATAGAAATGCAAGGCAAGTATTTTGTGAGGCGAATTATCCATAAACATGACTTCCATTAATTATGACTGAATTAAACAACCAATTGTTTTGTATTTTTGAATGTTTTTCCAAAATGTTTGCATGGCTTTAGTTTGTATCCTGCAAAGTTATAGTACTTCATAGTAGACAATGTTTTTAGTAAAAATACGTCCATCTTCTAATAAATCACCTTGACTTTCATTGTTTTCAATGTAAACTTTAATAGCCTGTGGATTTTTGCAGCGTGACAACGCAACGTACAATTGACCATGTGCAAAAACTGGTTCTTCCAAGAAAATACCCACAGATTTGAAAGTTTGACCTTGTGATTTATTAATGGTCATGGCAAATGCCATAATAATGGGAAATTGTCTTCTTTGAAGTATAAAAGGGAGACTACTTTCACTTGGTGCTAAATCTATTCTTGGTATGAAAACTCTCTCTCCTTTATGGGTCCCAGTAAAAATTTCAGCATCTATAAAATGGTCCTTTAATTGTTGAACAATTAATCTTGTGCCATTGCATAGGCCTTTTTTGGGGTTCATATTTTGCAGTAACATGATAATTGCACCTTTCTTTAGCTGCAAAATATGTGGTGGCATTCCAGAAGGAGTTAAAGAGTTAATGAATTCAGTTGAAAAGTTTGCCTGACTTTCATTGTCATCAGCAAGTACAGAATCAGCACTGTGATAATTTCTTTGTGGTGCATTAATTTTTTTTAAGATTTCATTATTGAGTATTAATGCATCTTTATTTTTACACGTCAGTATAAATTGGTTGGCAAGTTCGGAATATTCTTCGTTATTTATGCTCCCTTCAAATATAGCCGATATAATATCTTGTTGACAAATCATATGAGGTGGGATCTCTACAGTGTCGTCAGGTAAATGTAGTATTTTTTCTGTTCTGCCTTCTCCAATTTTAATAAGCCAATCATTGAAATCAGTTTGGCCTTCTGATCTCATATTTTGTTGCAGTTGAAGATGGGTAAAATGTTTCCATACTGTACTTGACTTTATACATGTTTCAATAATGTCTGTTCGATTTCCATGTACAACGACAGGTAATGTTTGTCTAAAATCGCCACCCAACAACATTACCTTTCCACCAAATGGAAAAATATTATCCATGACTTCACGAAGCAAACGGTCAATACATTGGAGGGCATAGCATGACATCATTGTGGCCTCATCTATTATAATTAATTTACATTTCTTCAATTCCTTTGCTTGTAAGGATGTCATGCGAATATCTGACAGAGAATTTTCTAAAATAGGCACTGGCAGTTTAAATCCACTATGAACAGTTCTTCCACCTTCTAATAAAAGTGCAGCAATTCCAGTAGTGGCAAACGCCATTGCTATTTTTCCTTGTGCTCGTACTGAACTCATTAATAAATTGTACAAATATGTTTTTCCTGATCCGCCAGGTCCATCAAGATAGAAATAACGCTCTGTCACCATGTCATCATCTATAGCATTTTTAATGGCATGAAATGCTTGCAATTGTAGTGTATTTAAAGTTGCAAGTCTTTCTTCTGTTCTTTTTGCTTGTAGTTGAATGTCATAGTCTTCAAAGTTAATGTCATCTATAAGACCTGGATCAGGCAAATTAAAACTTGCACAACTTAATCCATGAGTTAAAAAGACTTCTTGAATTTCCATTAACGCTTTTAAGTGTGCAATGGGTTCATTGTATCGTCGCATAAAGTCTTCAGCCATATTACTTTTAAAAGTCTCCCACAAAGCTAATGCATTTGGAGCATTTGAGAAGATACAAATAAAAGCAAATTGTTCTCTCATCTGTCGTGGCATTTGACATTGTGCTGCTTCTTCTAAACATCTTTCCCACTCTGTATCATCAGCGAGTAAGTTTCTATGTCTTGCAGCTAAATGGAAGGATTCATATACAATGTCATTAACAGTTCTTAATTGTTCAAAACTTTGTGCTCCTGGTACATTTAAAAGTAATATCCGTAAGCAAAAACGTTCAACATCTCTTGGACTGACTGTGTAAATTTGTGGAATTATTTTATTGCCTCTGGTTTTTCTTGCTCTCCATAATCCATTCACAAAAACATAGTGATATGGAATTTCAATATATAAGTATTGTGTTGCTTGAGTATCAGTGGAATTTAATGCAAACCATGCAGTTAGTGTAGTGTGACGATCTTCACTTTGGGCCAATGCATTCATTTCATTTCCAGCATGGAAATAGACTAAATGTCGTTGTGGCAAATGTACTGCTAACCTATATACTGCATGTGATCTATCATGCATTTCAAATTTTAAAAGCCGCCACATAGCTTCTGGCGCACTGACATAGCGAGCATCTACATGAGATGCAAGTTCATCATGTACTAACTCACTACTTTCAGGGTTGTCTGCACTTTTGACGACTACAGTAGCTGCATCGGAACCTTTGTAAATATATTTGTAGACATATTTAATGGATTTGATGGAAGTGCAGGCTTCTACGTTGATGTGGGCGTTGTACTTCATGAGTAAATGTGGATTGTAGGGTACAACATATCTATTGTCCACTTTTTTTCCACGAATAATGGCACTATCTCCTTCTCTTCTTTTATAAAGTGGATATCCATCACAATTTGCATATGTTTTGTCTCTATAATCTTTTGGAAAATCTTTTGAACATTGATTATTTTCCATACATGGTGATTGTGGATTAAGGTCTCCACAGGGTCCATGAATCATGCGATGAGTAACAATCTCATATAGTCTACCATATAGTTCTGGATCTGGTAGTTCAGCAACTATGACTGCATCCACTTTGTCCGAAGTATCTAATTTATCTTTCTCTTGAAGTATAATGAGAAGATGTGCATGTGGAAGGCCTCTTTTTTGAAATTCAATGGTATATACATAAGCAAGACATTTGCCAAATAACTGATTTATAGTAAAGTCACGTTTTAATTCATTTAATTTGATCTTAAAAACTCTGGCTACTAAATCTGGTCGATCTGAAGCACTTTGTCCAATAAGTAGATTTTGATTAATTTCTGGCCATTGTGGATTACATGTAAATGTCACAAATAAATCTGGTTTTCCAAATTTTGTCACAATAGCCATAGCATCATTGTATCTTTCTCTCATATTTCGAGGAGATCCTTGAAAAGAAGATGGTAAAATGATGGCTTTGCCAGCTGTCATGTCTCTGCTTGTAGCCACGTCAGCAACATAGTCCATGAGTCCACAATATTGTTCTACACGTAGTTTATCTTGTTGATATTTTATAAAGTTTAAATTATTTGCCTCAACTTGCAAATATGAATCAATAATCCATTGTTGTGTTAGTTTTCCACCACATAAAATTGGATTAAATTCATCTCTAATGGCAATTTGAGCAACTTTAAATTCAAGCATAGAAATATTATTTCGGATTCTGGCTTTAGCATTTGGGTAACTGGGAAGGGTTAATTTTGGTTGCCAACCTGCTTCTCCATGTGGGAAAAAGATGGGATATGTCATTGGATCTAAATTTGGACTTAAGATATTAATATTAATAAATGGTTCCTCCTCATTTCTGGGATATACTCTAATGTCTCTTTGAAATGGTGGTTCTCCTTCATCATTCTGAAAGACCATTGCAACCTCATTTGATGTTGGCAAGTTATAACGACGTTTATCAGTATGTCTGTCTCTTTTAAGCACCATATTAACCTTTGGCATGGGTAATTGATGTCTTTGTGCATGAAGTAGTTGTTCATTTTCTACTTCTGCCAATTTTTTGTAAGCTTTACTGTAGGGATTGTTGTCCATAATGTTATTTAGCTCTATAAAAACACTGGGTAAGCATTTTTTATTTTCTTCCATCTGCATACGTTGGTCAACAGCTTTCATTGTATCTAGGACATATAGTTGAGCGAATTTTCTTTGCTCTCCTTCCTCTGGATGTAAATGTGAAGTCCGATGATAAATTTGTCCTTGGACTTTAAAACAGTAAGGACCATGTCCTGGTACATTAGCAGCCAATGTTGCCCCCATAGATGCAAATGATATGGCACTATTGTAGGATCTTATGTTTGTCTTAAAATTTTTGTAATTTGGAAAAGTAGGTTCAGTCATAATATTTTGTAAATAGCTTGGAAATTGTTTCCTTTCTGGAAGTTTGAACTTGCCTTTTTGACAACAACTATTAAATTGTCCATCTCTGGGTCTCTCCTGTTTAAAATAATAAGCCTCACAAAATTGACATTGAGTACTCATGTCCCCACAACTATGAACCTCTACTGCTAAAGACTTGAGTAAAGGACAATTTGCAAAGCATATGGGATGTTGACTTTCATATTCATCAGGTGAAAAGTCATGAAATGTTTCAACAACAGGTTCTAAATGTTTAGTTTTTTTCGTGGATTTTCTTGGTATATGTTGTCCTTGTTTGGTTGAAATGTCCTGTAAGTTTTTAGTAAGAGTTTGTAAATGCTTTGTTTTTGTAGTTGCTTTTTTTGGTCTGTCTTGACTGGTATCTTGTAAAATGTCATCTGATGTTTGAGGAACAGTTTGTAAATGCTTTATTATCTTTTTATTTTTTTTGGTTGTATCTTTCATTTTTGCAGCTGATATTCTTTTATTTGCAAGTCTTTTGCGTTCTTTTTCTCGTCGAATTTCTTTCTCCTCCGGTGTCTGCTGGGCGGCCCATCTCTCTTGTCTTTCTCTAGTTTGACGTCTTTTCTTCTCTTCTTTGGTCTCGTTATCAGCCATATTAATCTGTAAAGGAAAAAAAAGAAATGTAATTGTGTATATTTTAATTTGTAATTCCTGTTAAAGATTCTTGTGCACAATTGGTGAAATAAAAGGCAAATCATTAATGTATCATTTATATTTAGTTAAATTTATAATTCCTGTCCTCACTGGCTAAGAATTTGGGCAATGGAATACTGCTGTAAATAAGCATGTAACATATTTTTTTTAAATAATGGTTTTATTTATTAAAAACGTTGTTTGTGGATAGATATTTACCAATGCAAAACTTCTTTGCTAAAAAAAAAGTGATGTGGTTATTGAGCTATGTATTGCATAGTAGCAATTTAAATAGAATAAGGGAGATAGTAAATTAATTTTTTTATTTTTCTGTTGACACGGATGCAACTGAAAGCAGTTTCTTTAGTTTTATACTTTAGTACTTATTATACTGTACCTTGGTTGAAGTGTGATTTAAATCCGAATGTTTGTTGGTCCTCGGTTCAAAATCGTTGTCCAATGGTGTGGTCCTCTGTTGGAAGTCCTCGTCCGATGGTGTGGCCCTGTGGCGATAGCCCTCGTCCGATGTTGTGGTCCTGTGGCGATAGCCCTCGTCCGATGTTGTGGTCCTTTGGTGAAAGTCCTCGTCCGATGGTCTGGTCTATTGTTGAAATTCCTCGTCTCCTGGTCTGGTCCTGTGTTGAAATTCCTCGTCTGCTGGTCTGGTCCTGTGTTGAAAGTCCTCGTCCGATGGTCCGGTCCTGTGGAGAAAGTCCTCGTCCGATTGTCTTCACGCAGTATCTGTTGTAATATAAAATATAAAATGTTGTTTGAGTGAAATGTCTTTTAAATAAGTAAAAAATGTATGAATTTGGCTTTATTGTATCAGTTATGGTTATTTTTTTCTATATTTTTTTTTTTTACTTTCTGTACAATCCCACGACTTTTGTTATTCTTATTTAAGGTTCTTAGTAAGGCTTGTGGGTTGTGATATATTAAATAAGAATATGAATTTATTTTGCTATGTGTTTATGTTATTTTTTGTACAATCCTGTTTTGTGCGCACCACTGGTGGTATACTTATTTAACATTTATTGGGATAGTTATAGTTAGTGAAACATGAAATAATATAATTAATGTAGTTTGCTATGTGTTTGTGTTAGCTTTTGACAATCCTGTTTTGTGCGCACCACTTGTGCAAATTTTTTTTATTCTTGATTGTAGTGGTTATAGGTTGTTAAACAATAAAGAAGAATGTTAATGTAGTTTCCTATGTGTTTGTGTGATTTTTTGTACAATGCTATTAGGTGCGCAACACTTTTGTTATTCTTATTTTTGCTTCTTTGTAAGGCTTATAGGTTGTTAAACATTGAATAAGAAATTCTGTTTTGTGTGTAGCAGTTTGTGTCTCATTCAATTGCATTTGGCTAATTGAATCGTGCCCTAAATAAGCACATAGCATATTTTTTTAAAGAAGTTTTTAGTCAGTGAAAAACTTTATTTTGGATAGATTTTTAGTAACTAAAAACTTCTTTTAAAAAAAATGTTATGTTGTTATTTAGAGCCCTATTCAATTGGGCAAATTGCAATTGAATGAGGGCCTTTGTGTGTACCATATGTTGCATAGTTTGCCCCTCATTCAATTGCATTTTTTACAATGTAATAGTACTCTAAGGCCGTCATTGAATTGCAATGTTGAAAATTGAATAGGGGTGTAAATAAGCACATCACATATATTTTTTAAAATTGAATAAGGGCCTAAAAGTGCTTATTTATAGCCATATTTAATTGTCCAAAATAGCAATTGAATGAGGGCCTTTGGTTACTGCATTTGTTATATTGTCAGCTCCTCATTCAATTGTGTTTTGGCCAATGGAATAGAGCTCAATATCAGCACAGAGCATATTTTTTTACCGAATTTTGTATTTAGTGAACTTGTATCCAAAAGCAACGTGTTCACTAAATAAAAAGTTCCTTTAAAAAATATGCTCTGTGCTTATATAGAGCCCTATTGAAATGGGCAAATCACATTTGAGTGAGGCCCTTGGCCATTAAAGATATATAGGTCCTCATTGAATTGCAATTTTGCCAATTGAAGAGGGCTCTATATAATCACATAACATATTTATTGAGCAAAGTTTTTAGTTATTGAAAACCTTGATTGTGGTTAGAAGTTCAGTAACTAAAAAGTTCTGTATAAAAAATATGTTATGTGCTTATATAGAGCCCTATTCAATTGAGGAAGTCGCAATTGAATAAGGCTCATGGTTCTTTCTTGTTTATACTTAATACTTTACCTTGATTGAAGTTTGGAATGACAGACGGTCCCCTCCTGCCAATCTTAATCCGACGGTCTTCTTGTAGTGTCTGTTTGAAAAAGAAAGTGAAATAGTTATTTGTATATTTATAATTTTTCATCTAGCAAAGCATGGCCTTTTGAGCATGTAATGTCTTGTTGTATCTTACCTCTTCTTCTTTGTTGGTGTTCTTTAAAAGGGATTGTGCTTCACAGTGCACGGTGCAAATTGTTGAGAGACGCTGTTGATGCAGAGTCTGTTTGAATATTAAAAGAAATAGCAAGATTCAGCTTTATATGATCTATTGAATTGCAGTAAATTAATGTCATTTAAATATACTTCTGTAATTATTTTCAATTGACCTTATTTTTTGTTGGGGGCTACACACATATGTCACATACATGAAGCACATTCCATAGTTTAATGTAATTATTTTGTGTACGTGTGACATATCAGTATACATGACTCATATTTAAATGGTTAAATTAACCTTATATTTTTTTTTTCCAACACACATAAATGTCTGTGTGTGAGATGTAACTATAGATGATACACATATATGTGCGTGTGACATATCAGTATACATGACATATAATGTCATTTAAATGTAGTTGTTTAATGATTTTGTTTTAAGCTAATTTTGTTGCAGTGGCAGCAATACACATAAATGTGTGTGTCACATGTCACTATGCAGGGGCAATACACATAAATGTGTGTGTCACATGTCAATATACATGATACACATATATGTCCGTGTCACATGTCACTATACATTCTATACATATATGTGCGTGTCACATGTCACTATTCATTATAGACATATATGTGCGTGTCACATGTCACTATACATAAACCTCTGTTTAATATAGAATTATGGTATTTTGTTGTTTTGTTAAATGAACCGTATTTTTTTTGTGAGCCTATACACATAAATGTGCCATATATGTCACTACATAAATCCTAGTTTATTTTTTTATTTGTTTGACCTGTCCTGATAATAAAATGTAATATATTATAGCTTACCTCTCAGTTGTAATTTGCACAATGCAAAGTAGTAAATTAGTAAAGAATTGTCTTCTCAAGTAAAAGCAGCAGTTATCTCTGAAGTCACTGCGTTGATCACCTGAGGAGAAATGTATTTTTTTGTTTGAAATAGGCAGTATTTATAAACTTGTAGAAAGTTCTGGAAAGTGAGACCGTTAGAACGCAATACGCATGCGTTATTTGCGTTCAAGCTTACAATTTGCGTTCCATCCGCCATTTTCTGCGTATTACTGTTCAAAATGGTGTTTAATATGATTGTGATACGTTCCGCATAGTATGTGTTTCATTATTGCGAGTAAGTGTAGTGTAGTTACGTCTGAAGCCTCGTTTTCGTTTTGTTCGTCGGCCATTTTTTCTCTCGCTTAGTGATGGTATTAGTGTCTAAAGTGTTTTATTTTGATTTAAATATAGGTGTAACTTGTTTTTTTGAGGTGCTGGCTGGTTCCTCTTGCTGTAGGTAAGCTTTTTATGTGTTTGTTGTGTGTCTTTCTTAAGTTTTAAATGTTTGTATGTCGGCGTGTTGCATCCGATGTTTGCAAGGTCGTAATGTGTGGTAACGTGTCTCGTATGGTGTTTGCGTGTGTAGCCTCGTTTTCGTTTTATTCGTCGGACATTTTTTGTGTCGCTTAACAAATTATTTAGGGCCTCATTCTATTATCGGCCTTAAATTGGCCGTAAGGCTGCGATTCCTTGCGGGGGTTCAGTTAACTCGCGATTCTATTATACGGCCGCGCAGGGATCTCCTCTTACGGCCGGCCGCATATCTTGGAACCGGCCGTAAGCTCTGAAATATAAAAACTCAAAAATAAATTCAAGCCTGCACTGTACAGCTCTGTAAATGCTAGGGATCATATTGGGGGACATGAGGATTAAAAGGAACCCACTCTCAAGCTTGCACATCTGCCCAAACCCGAGTTCAAATTAACTGTTTATTTTCCGGCTGCGGCGTGGGTGTGTCTGAGGTGCTCCAAGCACTCTGGACTTTTTACATGGATATTTTACGGATATTAAAAATAAAATATTTTACGGATTTGAGTACAGGATAATTATGTGCTATTTTTTCTAACACCTAAAATCCCTTTATAGTCTTCTAAAAGTGCAGGATGGCTTTATTTGGGCTATTTTATGTGCTTAATTGGTGCTAGCGAGACCTCTTTCCTGCAAGTAAGCTGCGGCTCGCTTTTAGCCTTGCAGAGAGGTTTCCCGGAGGAATTGAATTGCAAAAGTCTTGCGGCCGTTTTAGATCAAAGGATTTCCTCCGGCGCGATCGGCCGCAAGAGATAGCAAGGCACCGGCCGCAAGCCTGCCGGAGCCTCCGGCCGTAAGAGAATAGAATAGCCGAATAGCTTGCGGCCGGTCCTTGCGGCCCCGCAACGGCTGCGGCCGCTAATAGAATGAGGCCCTTAGTGTCTAAACTCTTTTATTTTGAGTGCAATTAAGTTGTAAGTTGCATTTTTGAGGTCCTGGGTGCTTCCTGTTTGTGTAGGTAAGGTTTTTATGTATGTCCTGTGTGTATGTATTGTGTTTGTAATTTTGTAATGTTCGCGAGTTGCGTCCGAGTGTTGCGAGGCCGTAATGTGTGTGAACGTGTGTCGTATGTTGTTTGCGAGTGTCGTAATGTGTGTGAACGTGTGTCGTATGTTGTTTGCGAGTGTCGTAATGTGTTGCGACGTGAACTTTGCAAGATTCGCAGTTGTTTGGGTTGGGAATTTGTGTTGTGAATTTTGCAAGGGTCGCAGTTGCTGCAACTGAAGACCTCGCTTTGCGAAGTCCTCAGGTGCTGGCCTGGAGCGCCTGTGGCGCTCCAAGCCAGCAAATGAGGCCCTCGCTTCGCGAGGGTCCTCAGTTGCTGGCAAGGAGCGCCTTTGGCTCTCCATGCCAGCAACTGAGAACCTGGCACAGTGCCCTCGCTTCGCGAGGGCCGCGGGCTCGCTACGCGAGCCACGGCCCTCGCTAGGCGAGGCCCGCGTCTCGCTACGCGAGCCCGCAGCATTAGCAACAACTCGTACGCTCACAACTATATATGTGATATTTCTTCCCTCCACCTAAAAGATTTCAGTTTGTTTTTCAATTGAGTTGTACAGTTTATAGGTCACATTAAAGGTGGAAAAAGTTCTGAAATGATTTATCTTTGTCTAATTTTTTTACAGGACAGAAATCAGATATTTTAACAGGGGTGTGTAGACTTTTTATATCCACTGTTTATATATATATATATATATATATATTGTAACAGGGCGCCACCTTCTGGCGGGGTTTGCGTCCTGCACTTTCTTATCTTTTTCTTTACAGGGAGGAAGACACAGCAGGCTTGACAGAGTTTTACTGCTATTTATTGGTCAGCACAAAAACAGAACAAAAACAGTGCTTGTATTCAGCAACAAAATAAAACCCTACATAAACGTGCTTACTATACTCAGGAACGCCCTGACTATATCCTGCGCAGCTTATCTGTGACAGGAGAGTGCCACCTTGTGGCCAGGATGCAAACAGTCTCTTGTGATATATCGCCACCTTGTGGCCAGGAAACAAACAGTCTCTTAACTTTGTTATATCGCCACCTTGTGGCCAGGAAACATACAGTCTCTGATGTCTTTTCCTCTATGGCTTCTGCCAACAGTGGGTGAAGCCTAGGGCCCTTGTCACCCTCTTGAAATGAGGAACTATCACTTTCTCTCAATGCACTCTTCTTCCTGGGGCATTTGTACTTCTCATCCTCATATGGTGAAAACAACAAACCAACCTTTCTATCCCTTGTTGCCTTCGGCTTCCCAGGGATGGGGTCTTTAGATAATCCTCTCTCTGTGGAATATCTCCAATACCACAGAAGTCTTCTCTGTGCGCAAACTCTGGAACTCTGCAGCCTTCCTGACTGTCTCGCTCCAGCACAAATCCCAGCTCTAAGGATCCCCGCAGCTGAGCTGTCCAGGGCTTTCACACACAGCTCACGGCTGTTAGGCCCACGCCTAAGTGAGAGAAACTCCACCCATCTCTCTGCTGCTTTTAAAGGCAGTATCCAGCTGGGTTTCCATTTAGCCTCTGATAACTGTCTGGATTTAACTCTTTCCATTCTCTTACAGAGCTCTCTTGTGACCCCTAGTGGCACTCCATCACATATCCTCCCCCTCAGCTCAACACCATGTAGTTGAGCTACATGAGCCGAGAGGCCGTAAACGCTCACTTGTAACCTTATCTTCCTCTTGTCTTCTCGTCTAAGGGGCTCATCTTCATAGGGCATAATATTCTCTGGTGCAACTATGCAGTATGGGCTTGGGTCTTGCTCTATTCTCTTGAGCTCAACAGCACGCGTACTTCCATGCGCCAGGAGAACTTTCCCTTCTTCAATTGATCCATCAACTTTGACGAAGCAAGGCTTGAGATACCCCTCGAATAGACTACCATGGATTTCGTCCACCGCATCATCTATGGGGAACACACCGTTTTGTTCGCCACATGGCACCCCTGGACCTGGTTGGATACTGACAGTATCTCCAAACCACACCTTTAGGTTGTTACACACAACTCTGTTCCTCCTGATCTTCTCATCTAGGCAAGTGTCATCTGTACGACCTTTGTACGCAGTTTTCTGTCTCTTCTTTCTTTTCAGAAGAACAGGTTTTCCTTGGTTCAACAGAAGCTCGTCCTTCTGGACCGGAGTCATCGACATCACTTTCTCTTCATTGCTTTGTTTTTCTTCAATTTCTTTTAATAGGACCTGCAGTTCAGATAATTCTGCAGAGAGCGATTTGGTTGTATCCTTCCTCTCACAACCGGTTTCTTTTACATAATCTCTATAACGATTTGCCTTGAGTTCCTTACTCTTATGTTTCCATTCTTCCAATTCTTTTTCTGCTTTCTGGGCAGTAGGTTTGTCCTCCTCTTTAATGGGTTTCTTTTCAGGTTTACGCTCTTTGACTGCAACGGCCTTGACAGAGGGACGTGAAATTCTCGGCGACCGTCTTAATGTCCGGTCTATGCTTTCCTCTGCTTCAGGCTCCTCAGCTTCTGCAACTGCGGAAACCACAAATAATGCGTCACCTCTCTGCCTCTTGTTGGAGATCCGGGTTGTCAGTTCCTTCCCTTCTGTTCCACTGTTTTCATCTTCAGGTACTAACTTGGATCTATGCTTATTTCTTAAACCTGGAGCTTGCTTCTCT
Source organism: Discoglossus pictus (assembly GCA_027410445.1). Taxonomy (NCBI): domain Eukaryota; kingdom Metazoa; phylum Chordata; class Amphibia; order Anura; family Alytidae; genus Discoglossus; species Discoglossus pictus. The sequence goes on from CM050166.1 coordinate 168,993,822, forward strand.
GGTTTTGAAGACTTCTCTACTTCTGGAGTTGCAGCTCCATCCTCTGTCAATTGAGACTCAACCACTGAATTTGCTCTGTCAGTCTGCTTGCTCTCGTAGGGAAGTAATTTATCTTTATGTTTATTTTTTGAAGTACTTGTTTTCTTCTCAGTTTCAGAAGATTTTTCAGTATCAAGTGATTTTGTCTCCTTTTTTGTTGATGTTTCAGGTTGCTGCTCTGTATCACACTGATCTGCTATGGTTGGTGAAACCTTTGTTTCCCTGCTTTCTTCTGGCTGATCTATCACAGCTGACTCCATAGTTTGCTTTGCACCGCTCTCAACTTTACTAGATGCTTCTTTGCCTACACTCGCTTTCTCTTTATTAGAGACATAAATAATGTATTTCTTTTTCTCTGTCTCTTCGTCCTTGGCACTGGTTTTGTTTGAATCGGTCTTAGGCAGCTCTTCTTTTGAAAGTACTTTTTGGTTTGATTTTTCAGGAGATGAAGTAATGTGATCATTTCCAAGATCTGGGGATTTTTCTAAATTCTCTGAGCTTGAAAGCTTACTGTTCTCTTTGAGGTTATGTAGACTTTGGTTTACGTCACTCTCTAAGAGATCTTTCAGATTTTTCACAGTCTCTTCCATAGCAAGCAATTGTTCTTTTAGGTGAAGGATTTCTTCTGTCATTATCTCCTTCCCAGAGATTCTCTGTTCATAAAGCCGTAACTGGTCGTCCTTCTCAATTAATTGTGTCTTTATAGACTCCATTGTGGCTGCGTGAGTCTTCCCTTGCGCCTCATTCTCAGTGTACAGATTCTGGCATTTAGCAATTAGATCAAGGATTGTTGCATCCCGTTCTTGCACTTTAACTGCCAACTCTGATTTTTCCTTTTTTAGCTCCTCGGATGTGGCCAAACTTGATTGAAGACCTTTCTCAAGAATCTCAACAGCTCGGTTTAAAGAGTTTAATTCTTGTTCATTTGTGGATTTGTACTCATTAAACACATTAAGAGTTGACTCTCTCTCACTAATCACCTTATTGTGCTCTTCCCTTAACTGAACCATCTGCTGGGCCTCGCTCTCCAGTTTTCTGGTGAACTTTGCAAGCTTGTCCTCAGTTTGCTTCAATATACTGCTTAGATTGTCCACGTGGTGGTTGAGTCCAGCTATGTTTTGTCTTGATGACTCTTCACTTATTTGCATGTCTTCAATCACCTGCTCCTTCTGCCTCTTCTCATCTTCCACCCGATATTGGAGTCCCTCAAGCTCCTTGTCCTTTTGCGTTAATACTGTTTTCAGCTTGGAGATTTCCAGTTTCAATGTGGCTATTTGACAAATCAGCTGCTCCTCTTGAGTTTGAGCCGCTTGGTCTTGTCTCTCCTTCTGTACAGTGTTCTCTGAAAGGGATGTCTGCAGATTGGCAATTATTCCCTCTAGCTGCAGTTTCTCAGAATCAAACCGGGCTCTCTGGGTTTCTAGTTCTGCATTGGTGGAGCTCTTCTCTTGTTCTAGCTTGGTGATCTGTACTTGGAGGGCTGTACACCTAGCAGTGATTTCAGCTACTTCCTGGGTCAATCCTTCCATCTTCAGGATGTCCCCCATGTTTTCCAGCTTAGACTTGGGAGTATTCTTCCTCTGCTCCCAAATTGGCATCAGTTTCTCATTCCTGTAGGACACTCTGTAGTCCTCAAATGCAGGCATCCTCCGCCATTCAGGAATATAGTCTGGCATCATCTTTACCTCTCGCCGGTCTGGTTTGGTATGACACATCTCCAGGCTCTGCGTCATATGTCCTGTCTGGGACAGTGTGTACTCCTTGAGTTTTTCCGCATTGCGGTCAGCCCGTTTCTTTTCTCTGTGATAAGCAGCTTCCACTTCTCTGAACTGGTTTTTTATCATCTCTAAGTCGGATGCACTTTGCGAGTAGCTGGCCTTTTCCACTTGAAGTGAAGACTCAAGGTCCAGGATCCGCAACTGGACAACTTCAGAGTTAACCTTAGACTCCCGATGGGCTGCTCTTTCCGATTCAATATCTTCTTCCAGTCTTTTTACTGTGTGTGCTGCTGTCTCCAGTTCCAGAATCAGTCTCTCCTCTTTCTCACGACTGTATTCCAGCTCACTCTTCTGACGTGAGAAGTTATCCATGGCGACATTTTTCTCTGCTGCCATTTCATGTAGCTGCTTGTGCAACTCTTGAACCTTCCTGTTTTGGGACTGGATAACAGATTCCATTTCTTTCTTCATCTCCTGTAAGGCCATTCTGTCTGCACTAGCAGGCTCTTTTGCTTTCTCAGCAATCTCTGTTACTGTCTCTGCAGTTTCTTTTGTGCACTCTGCATTCTCATCAGCGGCTCCTGCCGTCTCTGTGGCGGCTCCTGCCGTCTCTGTGGCGGCTCCTGCCGTCTCTGTGGCGGCTCCTGCCGTCTCTGTGGCGGCTCCTCTGTCAGCCCGCCAGTTCCTTGCTTGTCTATCTTGGACAATATCACCAAATGACTTCTCAACGCCAAGCTCCAATGGGGTGTCCATAATATTTGGATGGAAATCTCTCCTTGTCATGCCAGTCGAACCTTTCTCGTGTGGTTGAAGTATAGGAGCACTTCTCCGGCTGGCTTGTTGCACCCCCAGCGCCTTTATGCTGGTTGTAAAGTACGCCTTCTGTTCATTCTGGGTACTGATTCTCTGTGCTCTGACATCCCGGGTAACTCCAACTCTGGCAAGGATCTCAGCTTTGAGGTCATCATAATTTTCTTTCTTTTCTTCATTCAAGCTCAGATAAGCTTTCTGAGCTTCGCCCGTCAAATACGGGGCAATGAGGCTGGCCCAGTACCGTTTGTGCCACGCCTCCCTAATGGCTGTTCGCTCAAAAATGGTGAGGTATATGATAACATCATCATCCTCTGTCAGCTCCCAAAGAATTTCATTGGCTCTAGCTCTGGCCGAATCTTTTCTATAGTTGTCCAGTATAGCTTCATTCTGGGCTAACTGGATGGCCCACTTTCTAGTGAACTCTTGATGAGCAGCTGTGGCCTCTCTCATGCGGATTGTTTCCTCCTCGGCTTGTCGCTGCTGTTCCTGCTGTTGCTGCTGCAGTTGCTGCTGGTGCTGCTGTTGCTGCTGTTGCAGCAAGGCCTTCAGTATATCCTCCATCACTGTACTGTACTGTGGGCTGTCTTCTTGCACTCAGACACTTCACAATCCCACCACTGCCACCAGTGTAACAGGGCGCCCCCTTCTGGCGGGGTTTGCGTCCTGCACTTTCTTATCTTTTTCTTTACAGGGAGGAAGACACAGCAGGCTTGACAGAGTTTTACTGCTATTTATTGGTCAGCACAAAAACAGAACAAAAACAGTGCTTGTATTCAGCAACAAAATAAAACCCTACATAAACGTGCTTACTATACTCAGGAACGCCCTGACTATATCCTGCGCAGCTTATCTGTGACAGGAGAGTGCCACCTTGTGGCCAGGATGCAAACAGTCTCTTGTGATATATCGCCACCTTGTGGCCAGGAAACAAACAGTCTCTTAACTTTGTTATATCGCCACCTTGTGGCCAGGAAACATACAGTCTCTGATGTCTTTTCCTCTATGGCTTCTGCCAACAGTGGGTGAAGCCTAGGGCCCTTGTCACCCTCTTGAAATGAGGAACTATCACTTTCTCTCAATGCACTCTTCTTCCTGGGGCATTTGTACTTCTCATCCTCATATGGTGAAAACAACATATATTTGTCACCAACCTTTCTATCCCTTGTTGCCTTCGGCTTCCCAGGGATGGGGTCTTTAGATAATCCTCTCTCTGTGGAATATCTCCAATACCACAGAAGTCTTCTCTGTGCGCAAACTCTGGAACTCTGCAGCCTTCCTGACTGTCTCGCTCCAGCACAAATCCCAGCTCTAAGGATCCCCGCAGCTGAGCTGTCCAGGGCTTTCACACACAGCTCACGGCTGTTAGGCCCACGCCTAAGTGAGAGAAACTCCACCCATCTCTCTGCTGCTTTTAAAGGCAGTATCCAGCTGGGTTTCCATTTAGCCTCTGATAACTGTCTGGATTTAACTCTTTCCATTCTCTTACAGAGCTCTCTTGTGACCCCTAGTGGCACTCCATCACAATATATATATATATATCTGTGTATATATATATATATATATATATATATATATATATATATATATATAGAGAGAGAGAGAGAGAGAGAGAGAGAGAGAGAGAGACCTGTGCAAACTAGTACAGAAAGTCCCTGCAGATGACAGGGTCATCATCCTCAGTGTCTTCAATGCCAGAGTAGGCAAAGATTCAGAAGCTTGGAAAGGGGTACTTGGCAACCACGGTGTTGGTTGCTACAACGACAACGGGCTCCTTCTGCTAGAGTTTTGCGTGGAGCAGAAACTCACCATCACCAACTGTGTTTTCCAGCAGAAAGACAGACTGAAGACAACCTGGATGCATCATCGGTCCAAGCACTGGCATCTTATTGACCATATTCTAGTGTGCCAGTGAGACCTTCGAGACATTCCACTCACAAGAGTGATGCCCAGTGCAGAATGTAATATGGAACACCAACTGGTGTGCTGCAAACTTCATCTACACTTTAATCCTAAGCCAAAGAGAAAAGGAGCCCCAATGAAAAAGGTACAGATCGGCAACCTCCAGTCAGCTGTTTGCCACACAATGCAAGGCTCTTCCCCCTCTCCCATCGTCTACTTTACGGGCCTCGCGATGAGCGTCTTCACCACTCTTTGCAGGCCTCGGCCAACCCGCCACTTTGTGCACCTTCGGCTTTGGCGCTCATTGTGAGCCTCTCCCCCCTCTACTTTACGGGCCTCGTGATGAGTGCCTTTGGAGCTCATCGCTAGCCCCGCAATGAGCGATCATTGCAGGCATCATCCAAACCTCCATTTTTGTGCCTCGACGAGCACCTTCTCCACTCTATCTGACCCCTTCGGCGCTAATTGCCAGCCTTTTTCAAAGTCTTGGGGGCCTCGCAATCAGCCATTTCGGCGCTCATTGCGCATGCGCAAGCCCATAACTTTTAACATAGCGTGACTGACAAATCATAACACACCTATATATATGATATATATTTATATACACGGTATGTCAGAATGTGTCAAGAATGTGAAGTGATATTTCTGTCTGTAAGTGTACTTGAATAATAAATATATATATATAGTCATTACACTTTTTGTGGGCTGAAGTGTGATAGAAGCCTTCCACTGTACAGAATACAGTAGTACTGAAAATGAATAATACATTTATGATATAATTTGAATGTCTAAAAAATAAGTCAATAATCTTATTTGTTGTTCAGGTTTCTCAGAAATACAGCTGTTACACTGCTGGAGGCAGGGACATGTAAATGAGACCACAATGTATTCTCACTTTAATAATCCAAAAAATACCACTATATACATGGCTCCTTTTTAAGCATATGCTGTATTCAACAGCGTTAATTATGCACAAACCATTAAACCCATCCACAGACAGCACTGTTTTGATCTTATTGGATCTCATCAATGTGGGGCTGGAACCTGGTTTGTGTGATAGATTTTTGTAGAGAGTAATTCCCTACAACAATCATTAGACTTATGGTTGGCTGAAGAGTGATAGAAGCCCTCCACCGTACAGAGTATAGTAGTACCAAAAACGAATAATACATTTTTGAGAAACCTGAGATAATGTAAAAAAAAGTAATGGTGCATATAAAATAAAGAATATTTTGTAAGGAATGTATGTTAAAAAAAATGCAAAGATATAGCTGAAATTAGCATCTAACATTCAGCATTAAGAGGCAGCAATCTTAGGCACTGGGTTGCAGTGGCGGCTGGTGAACTTTCAAGTTGGAGGGGTGCCAGGGCGAAATGTAGCCCCTCCCCCTTTTTCAAACCACACACATTTTTAAAACTCCTCCCCCTGACATCATAATGACCTTTATAAGCCCCACCCAATGACCTTATACTTGCAACGCCCATTGAAATACATGATCAGCAATGCAGCAATGTCAAGAAGTAAAGTAACAATGTGTTAAATTCATTGGTATACAATATAGATTGAAAAAACTCATGTGACAAGACTACAGCAATATCATAATTGCACCTATACGCATTAACAGAAAAATTAAAGCAGTGACACTTACCATTAGTCGGCTCTTCTTCTCAGGGTATTCACGTTCAGTAAGTTGACCAACGAGTACAAACAAATCTGCTGCCACAGAGGGTTTGCACCTGGGGTTGAAAGAAAACAAGCAAATCAATCAGACCATTCAAGAATAAAACCATACTTTAAAAACCTTAAAAGACCAAGTGGAACCATATAGGCCCCAAACATACCTTAAAAGATTAAGTGTGACCATATAGGCCCCAACTGCACCTTAAAAACCTTAAATAACCAAGTGTGACCAAATAGGCCCCAACCGCACCTTAAAAACCTTAAATAACCAAGTGTGACCATATAGGCCCCAACCGCACCTTAAAAACCTTAAATAACCAAGTGTGACCAAATAGGCCCCAACCGCACCTTAAAAACCTTAAATAACCAAGTGTGACCATATAGGCCCCAACCGCACCTTAAAAACCTTAAATAACCAAGTGTGACCATATAGGCCCCAACCGCACCTTAAAAACCTTAAATAACCAAGTGTGACCAAATAGGCCCCAACCGCACCTTAAACACCTTAAATAACCAAGTGTGACCAAATAGGCCCCAACCGCACCTTAAAAACCTTAAATAACCAAGAGTGACCATATAGGCCCCAACAACACCTTAAAAACCTTAAAAGACCAAGCGTGACCATATAGGCCCCAACCGTACCTTAAAAACCTTAAATAACCAAGTGTGACCAAATAGGCCCCAACCGCACCTTAAATCAATATATATATCACTCAATATATAAATCAATCAATATATAAATCAATCAATCAATATATATATATATATATATATGTATATATATACATATTTACACACACATAAAGCAATATACATAAAACAAAAAAATATATTAATTGATATTAATTAATTGATTAATTGATGTACTTTATTAATTATTTGATTATTGCTCATGTATTTTTATTAGACATTATTTATTATACATATTGCAGTGCTATTTATTTGCTATACATGTTACAGGATATTATCCTGTAACATGTATATCACATAAATAGCCCTGTAATATGTATAATACATACAAGTTCACACTAACCTTTTTTGCCTGTTTTTTTTTTACTGTAAGGTAGGTGGGTTGCTAGTTTGGCCAGGGTGGGGTGTGGGTCACTGGGTCAGGGTTGTAGGTAGGTGGCTCGGCTTGGTACTACCAAGCCACCTACCTATCACCCTGACACAGGGACCACACACCACACCCTGGCCCAACTACCAAGTTGGTAGTTAGGTCCGGGTGGGGGTCATTCGGTCAGGCAGGCTGTTAGGTAGATTGCTAGTTGGGCTAGGGTGTGATGTGTGGTCACTGGGTCAGGGTTGTAGGTCGGTGGCTTGGCTTGGTACTACCAAGCCACCTACCTATCACCCTGACACAGTGACCACACCCTGGCCCAACTACCAAGTTGGTAGTTGGGTCACTTAGTCAGGGTGGTAGGTAGGTGGCTTGGTAGTTGGGTCAGGACGGGGTCACTGGGTCAGGGTGGTAGGTTGGTGGCTTAGCTTGGTACTACCAAGCCACCTACCTACCACCCTGACCCAGTGATTCCACCCTGACCCAACTACCAAGTTGGTAGTTGGGTCAGGGTAGGGTCACTGGGTCAGGGTGGTAGGTAGGTGGCTTGGTACTAGTTTACTAGTTAGGTAGGTTAAGGTGCCAAGGTGGGGGTGATTGGGGGGTGGCACAGGCCCCATGGGGGTGATCGGGGGAGTGGAATAGGCATTGTTGGCCTGGGTGGGTGGGTGGGTGACAGTTAGGCATAGTGGGGTAACTGGGGGGCCCTTTTTTATTAGGGGGACTAGGGGCTTTGGCTGGGCAAGGCAGGGCACTGAGGGCAGTGTTTCTACTTACTTGTAGATGTGTTCTTTAGCACCAGGAGCGGGAAACAGAGGGGGCTGGCTTATGGGGTCAGATTTTTATAGCAGGGCTTCCAGGGCACCTGTCAGTCAAACACTAACTCGGGTCTCTATTTGTTAGTGGGCGCCCTGGACTAACGGTCTGGGTGGGCTTATGTGGGGATCATGGAAACTAGACAGCCTCTCAGCATTGATTGGATGATGCTGAAAGGCTGTCAGTCATTGAAATTGATACATTTTCACTGCCCATGCATAGCTTCTCCCTGGTGGCTGGGCGGCATTCATTAACGGTCATGACTCGCTCTCACAGTGTCAGGTTAGTGTAATATGATCACACAGTGCAGGGAAGCTAGTTACAATGGATAGCACACAGCAGTTAAGGCATACAAGGGGTTATCTTAAAGTGACAGTGTCCCAGGGAATATTTTGAATGAAAGCATACTTAAGAAAGAACACTTAAATGCTAATTTAAAGATGATATGTTATTGTTTTATGATTATTTCTAATAATTATTTGTCTTTTTTTATTGCTGGGTCACTGAAAACTTTTGGGGGGGCGCTTGCCCCGACGCCCCTATGGACGGGCCGCCACTGCTGGGTTGGTATCTCTGCCCTGTATGGGCTGTCTTAAGGGGAAGGAAATTTATACAGGGGGAGTTGCTAGAGACACTGCTGCAGGGATCTGGTACAGCACTGTATATTTACACACATATATACATACACCACATACAGAAAAATGGAGGATGAACTGGGAATGGTCATAGTATGAGGAGAGAGTTTTGTAGTCCAAAAAAGACCTGGATATTGATAATAATGCAGCCTCAAATGTATTGCTTATATGTAATTATGCAACTATAGTATCTGCCATTTTTGTTTCCAGTGAACTATTTCCTGAGGTGAAGTACACAGATATGTTTGAAATGTGGCAGATACAACTGTAAGTGCATTCATTAGATTGCATGCCACTGCTGGCTCTAATCCTAAACCTAACCCTAAGACCAAACTGAACAAAGTCTCGGAGCGCTACTGTTGCGACATTTTCTGGCTGCTGCACGCCACTGCTGGCGGGGACAAAGCAGGAAATGTCCAATAATTGCATTTAAAAGTGAAAGATCTAAATTAATTGAATATGAATTTAATTAATGAGCAAAAGCTATTTCAGCAAATAATTCCTGTTGTGAGGGCATTCCAGTGACCTAGTAATGGTAATTTCAGTCAAACTAGTGTATAATAAGCTGCAGGGAATTATATAATTGGCATTTCAATATTTTTATTGGAATTGCTGTCATTTGAAATTTTCTTTGCTAGGTTCTACACAGTATAAGTAGGATCGTGCAAATACTGTATAAGCAGACAGTTCTAATCATCAGAGATTTCTGTTATCCAGTTTTTTTTTGCGGGAAGTATGAATTTATATATTTTTAGAGATGCTCTTTGGAACAGATTTCCAACTAAAGATCAGATAAAATGACGATCAGTCATACTCTTCCAGATAAATATTTATAGTGCAGTATGTTGTTTTGAAGGATACGATGTGATAATATGCCACCTGGTTTAGAAAATAAAAAAGTATATAATTTAAGCTATTTGAACCCAATTTGCTTTTAACAGAGGCAGACTTTTGCTATTTGTTGACCAAAATTAAATGGTGGAATCTTGGGTTCCAGTCGAGCTGTTTCATCAAAGCCAGTTGCTCTGTTGATTCTGATACACACAAACATAAAACTGAGTTCTCATTTATTTATCACTTATTTAGCACGGTGCGTCCAGACTGGCTGCACTGCTATTGTCACTAGCACGTGCGCCTATTACATGTAGCAGCCAGACAGGGATCTTGGATACACATATAAGATCTGTTCAGTTTTATTGAAAGGCAGCCACCAGGTTACAACATGTAACAATAGGATTGAATGGAAGTGCAACACAAGCAGTAGAATAACCTCTGTAAGGCAGAGATTACAGACTATTAAATTATTTTTTTCTCTAAAAATTGTTTTGTTTTTCATTTACATAACTGTTAATGTTGTTTGTTTGTTACATACTTCAAAAACATGTGAAGTTTTTCCTAAACCACAGTGATACTATAAACATTTTCTTGACTCTTTCCACCATGAAAGAACAAAAATACATAATATATTTCTTGATCAATTCTGATAGTCACATAAATACCTTGGCATTTGCATTTGACAGCCCAGCAATTAGTTATATTATTATTTCAATACTAGCGACTTGCCCGTCAAAAAATGACGGCAATGAAATTGTAAGGTAGCTAATGCTGTTTGGTGTATAATAATGAAATATATAATACATTAATAAATGAATATACTTTACCTATTTTGAAGCATTGTGTTAAAGAGCTGACAATCTGTTTTGATGTTGCTGGAGCATTAGTGGTGGGGTGCTGCTGTGTCTCCTTTCCCCCTCCTTTCCCTCCCTTGTATCTCCTTTTCCCTCTCCTCTCCCTTATGTCTCCTTTTCCCCCTCCCCTCCCTCCCTTGTGTTTCCTTCCCCCCCTCCTTTGTGTCTCATTTCTGCCATCGCCTCCCTCCCTTGTGTCTCATTTCCCCCTCCTCTCCCTCCCTTGTGTGTCATTTCCCCCTACTTTCCCTCCCAGGTGTCTCTTTCCCCACCCTCTTCCTCCCCTGTGTCTCTTTCCTCCCTCCCCTGTGTCTCTTTTTTCCCTCTCCCTCCGCTATGTATTTTCCCCTCCCTCCCCTGTTTCTCTTTCCTCCCCCTCTTTCTCCCCTGTGTCTCTTCCACCCCCTCTCCCTCCCCTGTCTTTCCCCTCTCTCCTATGTCTCTTCCCCATCTACTCCCTCTCCTGTGTCTCTTTCCCCCCTCTGTAACCCCCTGTGTGTCTTCCCCCCTCTCTAACCCCCTGTGTCTCTTCCCCCCTCTCCCTCCCTCTCTTTCCACCCTTTCCCCCCTCTCCCTCTGCTGTGTTCCTCATGACCCTCACCGTGTCCTGGGGGCCCTGGATGTCGGTCTCGGCCCTGTCCCTGGGGGCGGGGTACCACCCTTCTCCGTGGGTGTCGGAGGCCTGTCCGGGTGGCTGCTGGACTCCTGTGTGGTGGGTTGTGGGCCTGGCGCGGGTCCCCGGGTGTAGATGACATCTCCCAGCAAATAAGGGCCAAGGGCTGCGGGCAAGGGCAGCGAGGGCTGAGGGCAAGGGCCTCTGTTGCTGGGATGGCGCTTCATCCCAGCAACTGAGGCCCTTGCCCGCAGCCCTCGCTACGCGAGGGCCGCCGGCTCACCATGTCCTGGGGGCCCTGGATGTCGGGGTCGGCCCTGTCCCTGGGGGCGGGGTTCCCAGCCTCCTCCGTGGGTGTCGGAGGCCTGTCCGGGTGGCTGGTGGACTCCTGTGTGGTGGGTTGTGGGCCTGGCGCGGGTCCCCGGGTGTAGATGACATCTCCCAGCAACTGAGGCCAAGGGCTGCGGGCAAGGGCAGCGAGGGCTGAGGGCAAGGGCCTCAGTTGCTGGGATGGCGCTTCATCCCAGCAACTGAGGCCCTTGCCCGCAGCCCTCGCTACGCGAGGGCCACGGGCTCACCATGTCCTGGGGGCCCTGGATGTCGGGCTCGGCCCTGTCCCTGGGGGCGGGGTTCCCAGCCTCCTCCGTGGGTGTCGGAGGCCTGTCCGGGTGGCTGGTGGACTACTGTGTGGTGGGTTGTGGGTCTGGCGCGGGTCCCCGTGTGTAGATGACATCTCCCAGCAAATAAGGGCCGCGAGCTCGCTATGCAAGCCCGCAAGTGTGAGCAACGGCTTCAGTTGCTGGGATCCATCCCAGCAACTGAGGCCCTTGCCCGCAGGCCCTCGCTACGCGAGGGCCGCGGGCTCGCTATGCGAGCCCGCAAGCGTGAGCAACGGCCCTTACGCTCACAGGCTCGCCTCGCTTCGCGAGGCTCGCTGGGCGATGAGCGCCTGCGGCGCTCATCGCTAAGCCCGCTATTCGTACGGACCACACAAACAGCGTGACGACGACTCGTAGCAGGACAAATATAATATGTGATAGGTGTATGGAATGCAGTTAATTAAAGATTACCATAAATACAATACTAGTTGCTGTTATACCAGTCAGGTTAGAATCACATACTTTTCCCATTCATTATCTATCTCCTTGCTTGACAGTCCTAAGTCCAGTGATTGCTACATAACTAAGTTATGCCTCTGTATATGGAAATATTTCAAATATCTGGTAAAACACAACATTGAGATTATCCATATAGGGCAGTGTAACTCTAGACTAGTTGTGAGGAGCTGCTGTAAGAAGCATTTACAGGAGAAGTTGAAAGTTGTATAAATTAGAGTTGGAGAGCCTCAGACCACATAAATTAGGTATTTACAATATATTGATTGCCTCTTAACCCCATCTCTACAGATGGGAAAAATCATTACTGATGATATAATCAACTATACTGCAAAATATATGCATAGTATTTATAGTGTCAGCTTTTACTTATTTTTAAAATGAATAATTATACCTTCACTTAGGGGCATATTTAGGCTTTATGTTTCACAAGGCACATCCATATACAGGTATGTGTGCCCCTGCACCCCAGTTACAACTCCTCCTTTCCTCTTGCTGTTATCCACATAAATTTGGTTTATGTGTGTTTATGTATATATGTATATATATAGTTTAGAATCAAGTGTCCGGTACATTTGTGATGGAAATGTCATTAGATATTGAGATTTCTGAGCATGTACACACATTATTTTATAGCGCTGCAAAGGCATCATCAGACAGCCTGCTAACCATGGTCGGAGCTACCACCGGTGCAGCTGGCCCTGTGCAGCCTTTTTGGCCCCCTTGCAGCCCCTTAGCCCCCGCTCCCGTGACCCTCTGCAGCCCCCCTTTGCCCCCAATCTGCATCCTGTGCCTGTAAGAGCCAATGTGCAGCCTGTGCCCGAAAGAGTCAATTTGCAGCCTGTGTTTGTTAGAGCCAATCTGCATCCTTTGTCTGTTAGAGCCAATGTGCAGCCTGTAACCAAAGTGTGGCATGCACTTATAAGAGCCAATGTGTATCCTGTTTCTGTAAAACCCAATGTGCAGCCTGTGCTTACAAGAATCAATGTGTAGCCTATGCCTATAAGAACCAAAGTTCCAAGCAATAACCTCTCTCCACCCTCTCCTCCTCTACATCGCCACCATCCCATTGGGTCCTCAAGTCCTCTCAGTACAGTTAAAGTGTAGTTAAATTCTATGTTATCTGATTTAATTATTTTATTTTTATTTATGTCTGTTTAGTTTTAAGGTTTTGTATCAAAAAACAAATTAAAAATAAAATGTAAAATATCTGCTTGATCCCTATGGGAAACGCTTGTCTGGAACTCAACCTTGTTGGAACTCATCCTGCCATCCGAAATGGATTACTATGGATATCTACTGTGTGAGTTTCATACAAGGACAGTCACTATTCAGCCGTGGGGATATCTGCATATCAGTGAACACGTGATTTTAGAAATGGGGAGTCATAGTTTTACAGTCTGTTAGAGCCAATGTGCAGCCTGTAACCAAAGTGTGGCATGCACCTATAAGAGCCAATGTGTATCCTGTTTCTGTAAAACCCAATGTGCAGCGTGTGCTTACAAGAATCAATGTGTAGCCTATGCCTATAATAACCAAAGTTCCAAGCAATAACCTCTCTCCACCCTCTCCTCCTCTTCATCGCCACCATCCCATTGGGTCCTCAAGTCCTCTCAGTACAGTTAAAGTGTAGTTAAATTCTATGTTATCTGATGTAATTATTTATTTTTATTTATGTCTGTTTAGTTTTAAGGTTTTGTATCAAAAAACAAATTAAAAATAAAATGTAAAATATCTGCTTGATCCCTATGGGAAACGCTTGTCTGGAACTCAACCTTGTTGGAACTCATCCTGCCATCCGAAATGGATTACTATGGATATCTACTGTGTGAGTTTCATACAAGGACAGTCACTATTCAGCCGTGGGGATATCTGCATATCAGTGAACACGTGATTTTAGAAATGGGGAGTCATAGTTTTACAGTCTGTTAGAGCCAATGTGCAGCCTGTAACCAAAGTGTGGCATGCACCTATAAGAGCCAATGTGTATCCTGTTTCTGTAAAACCCAATGTGCAGCGTGTGCTTACAAGAATCAATGTGTAGCCTATGCCTATAATAACCAAAGTTCCAAGCAATAACCTCTCTCCACCCTCTCCTCCTCTTCATCGCCACCATCCCATTGGGTCCTCAAGTCCTCTCAGTACAGTTAAAGTGTAGTTAAATTCTATGTTATCTGATGTAATTATTTATTTTTATTTATGTCTGTTTAGTTTTAAGGTTTTGTATCAAAAAACAAATTAAAAATAAAATGTAAAATATCTGCTTGATCCCTATGGGAAACGCTTGTCTGGAACTCAACCTTGTTGGAACTCATCCTGCCATCCGAAATGGATTACTATGGATATCTACTGTGTGAGTTTCATACAAGGACAGTCACTATTCAGCCGTGGGGATATCTGCATATCAGTGAACACGTGATTTTAGAAATGGGGAGTCATAGTTTTACAGTCTGTTAGAGCCAATGTGCAGCCTGTAACCAAAGTGTGGCATGCACCTATAAGAGCCAATGTGTATCCTGTTTCTGTAAAACCCAATGTGCAGCCTGTGCTTACAAGAATCAATGTGTAGCCTATGCCTATAAGAACCAAAGTTCCAAGCAATAACCTCTCTCCACCCTCTCCTCCTCTTCATCGCCACCATCCCATTGGGTCCTCAAGTCCTTTCAGTACAGTTAAAGTGTAGTTAAATTCTATGTTATCTGATGTAATTATTTATTTTTATTTATGTCTGTTTAGTTTTAAGGTTTTGTATCAAAAAACAAATTAAAAATAAAATGTAAAATATCTGCTTGATCCCTATGGGAAACGCTTGTCTGGAACTCAACCTTGTTGGAACTCATCCTGCCATCCGAAATGGATTACTATGGATATCTACTGTGTGAGTTTCATACAAGGACAGTCACTATTCAGCCGTGGGGATATCTGCATATCAGTGAACACGTGATTTTAGAAATGGGGAGTCATAGTTTTACAGTCTGTTAGAGCCAATGTGCAGCCTGTAACCAAAGTGTGGCATGCACCTATAAGAGCCAATGTGTATCCTGTTTCTGTAAAACCCAATGTGCAGCCTGTGCTTACAAGAATCAATGTGTAGCCTATGCCTATAAGAACCAAAGTTCCAAGCAATAACCTCTCTCCACCCTCTCCTCCTCTTCATCGCCACCATCCCATTGGGTCCTCAAGTCCTTTCAGTACAGTTAAAGTGTAGTTAAATTCTATGTTATCTGATGTAATTATTTATTTTTATTTATGTCTGTTTAGTTTTAAGGTTTTGTATCAAAAAACAAATTAAAAATAAAATGTAAAATATCTGCTTGATCCCTATGGGAAACGCTTGTCTGGAACTCAACCTTGTTGGAACTCATCCTGCCATCCGAAATGGATTACTATAGATATCTACTGTGTGAGTTTCATACAATGACAGTCACTATTCAGCCGTGGGGATATCTGCATATCAGTGAACACGTGATTTTAGAAATGGGGAGTCATAGTTTTACAGTACAATTTGACCACACGTCCATTATACATTATATAAGTTGCCTGCCCTACAGTGCATTATCATTAATACTGGCCAGTTCTGCACAGTGCAATTGAGAGCTATGGGAGAAACACTGAAACAGAAAATTGGTTTAGGATTTAAGGGAACATTTACAATTTGTGTTTGAGAGAAACTCTTTATCACCAAATCAGAAAAACAGAATAGAATGTCATGCTGTTTGCTGTTCTTTGAATAGCAGCTTCAATGACCAGCAGTAGACTCCAATATATTAACCAAATGCAAAAGTTAAAAGGCTATTTTATACTGGAGGCTTTAGGAAGCCAGTGGAGTGCTTGACAGCACCTCTCTGTCAGTCACTCCACTGGCTTCCCATAGCTTCCATAATAAAGTTTAAAATCATAACCATAATTTATAAAGCCCTCAACAACAGTGCACAACCTATTTCTCTGTCCTCGTCTCAAAATACTCCCCCCCTCTCTACTCTATGGAACTGATTGCCTCACTCCTCCAGACTATCTTCCTGCCTCAAAACCTTCAGAAACTCACTAAAAAGCATCTGTTTGTTATCATCAGCTTTAAATTTTCCTAACTGCATACTCTGCGGCATAGTTTTACTCACACCCACAATCTACAGTGCCACACACAGCCACCCTAACTTGCATCAGTCTATTGCCTTACTCAATGCAATCTTGTATCTACCACCCTCATGTATCACACCCAAATCTTACCATCTAGATTATAAACTCTTAGGAGTGGAGACCTCTCTTTGATTGCAATTCTTTTCCTACTTTTAGCGGCTTAACACCAGTCTAGATAAACTATCTGAACGAAATAAAATGAAACCTTAAAAGTCACTTTATTTAATTTAATTTTTAACCACGGCACTTATAAAAATATATGTTTTAAAAACACAATGACATTTTGGATTTAAAAGACAGACATCCAAACTCAAAAGAAAAAAATGGAAATAGGTGGAAATTCCCGAGTTCAGACACACGAAAAAAAAGCAAGAGAAAAAATGTCCGCCGAAAAAAACGAAAACGAGGCTCAAAGCTCAGCCACGTACAACTTGCCCAAGAAGCGATCCGAGATAAGCTCGGAAACCCGTATTAACCCCACGGGATCCGAGATAAGCTTGGAGACCTGCATTAACCCATTAACCATCGGGAACCCCGATGCAATGAAAATTCTAAATTACCCCGTTACGGCTCCTTAAAGGACTGTAAAGGTCCTTAAAGGACCCGTTATAAAAGAAAACAAATATACTATATCACCCTGTCACTCATGGGGGTCAATATAGACCCCCCATAAGCCTTCATTAACTCTGTCACTCATGGGGATCAATACAGACCCCCATAAGCACTTAATTAACCCCCTCACTCATGGGGGTCAATACAGACACCCATAAACCCCTAATTAACCCTGTCATTTATGGGGGTCAATATAGACCCCCATAAGCCCTTCATTAACCCTGTCACTCATGGGGGTCAATATAGACCCCCATAAGTCCCTCATTAACCCTGTCACTCATGGGGGTCAATACAGGCCCCCATAAGCACTTCATTAACCCTGTCACTCAAGGGGGTCAATACAGACCCCCATAAGCACTTCATTAACCCTGTCACTCATGGGGGTCAATACAGACCCCCATAAGCCCTTCATTAACCCTGTCACTCATGGGGTCAATATAGACCCCCATAAGCCCTTCATTAACCTTGTCACTCATGGGGGTCAATACAGACTCCCATAAACCCCTAATTAACCCTGTCACTCATGGGGGTCAATATACACCTCCATAAGCCCTTCATTAACCCTGTCACTCATGGGGGTCAATACAGACCCCCATAAGCCCTTCATTAACCCTGTCACTCATGGGGGTCAACACAGACCCCCATAAGCACTTCATTAACCCCCTTACTCATGGGGGTCAATATAGACCCCCATAAGCAGTTCATTAACTGTGTCACTCATGGGGGTCAATACAGACCCCCATAAACCCCTAATTAACCCTGTCATTCATGGTGGTCAATATAGACCCCCATAAGCCCTTCGTTAACCCTGTCACTCATGGGGGTCAATATAGACACCCATAAGCCCTTCATTAACTGTGTCACTCATGGGGGCCAATACAGACCCCCATAAGCACTTCATTAATGCCCTCACTCATGGAGGGTCAATATAGACCCCCATAAGCCCTTCATTAACCCTGTCACTCATGGGGGTCAATACAGACCCTCATAAACCCCCAATTAACCCTGTCACTCATGGGAGTCAATATAGACCCCCATAAGTCCTTCATTAACCCTGTCACTCAAGGGGGTCAATACAGACCCCCATAAGCACTTCATTAACACTGTCACTCATGGGGGTCAATACAGACCCCCATAAGCCCTTCATTAACCCTGTCACTCATGGGGTCAATATAGACCCCCATAAGCCCTTCATTAACCTTGTCACTCATGGGGGTCAATACAGACTCCCATAAACCCCTAATTAACCCTGTCACTCATGGGGGTCAATATACACCTCCATAAGCCCTTCATTAACCCTGTCACTCATGGGGGTCAATACAGACCCCCATAAGCCCTTCATTAACCCAGTCACTCATGGGGGTCAACACAGACCCCCATAAGCACTTCATTAACCCCCTTACTCATGGGGGTCAATATAGACCCCCATAAGCAGTTCATTAACTGTGTCACTCATGGGGGTCAATACAGACCCCCATAAACCCCTAATTAACCCTGTCATTCATGGGGGTCAATATAGACCCCCATAAGCCCTTCGTTAACCCTGTCACTCATGGGGGTCAATATAGACACCCATAAGCCCTTCATTAACTGTGTCACTCATGGGGGCCAATACAGACCCCCATAAGCACTTCATTAATGCCCTCACTCATGGGGGTCAATATAGACCCCCATAAGCCCTTCATTAACCCTGTCACTCATGGGGGTCAATACAGACCCTCATAAACCCCCAATTAACCCTGTCACTCATGGGAGTCATTATAGACCCCCATAAGCCCTTCATTAACCCTGTCACTCATGGGGGTCAATACAGACCCCCATAAGCCCTTCAATAACCCTGTCACTCATGGGGGTCAATATAGACCACCATAAGCAGTTCATTAACCCCCTCACTCATGGGGGGCAATATAGACCCCCATAAGCCCTTCATTAACCCTGTCACTCATGGGGGTCAATACAGACCCCCATAAACCCCTAATTAACCCTGTCATTCCTGGGGGTCAATATAGACCACCATAAGCCCTTCATTAACCCTGTCACTCATGGGGGTCAATATAGACCCCCAAAAGCCCTTCATTAACCCTGTCACTCATGGGGGTCAATACAGACCCCAATAAGCCTTTCATTAACTGTGTCACTCATGGGGGTCAATACAGACCCCCATAAGCAGTTCATTAACCCCCTCACTCATGAGGTCAATATAGACCCCCATAAGCCCTTCATTAACCCTGTCACTCATGGGGGTCAATACAGACCCCCATAAACCCCTAATTAACCCTGTCATTCATGGGGGTCAATTTAGACCCCCATAAGCCCTTCGTTAACCCTGTCACTCATGGGGGTCAATATAGACCCCCATAAGCCCTTCATTAACTGTGTCACTCATGGGTGTCAATACAGACCCCCATAAGCACTTCATTAACGCCCTCACTCATGGGGGTCAATATAGACCCCCATAACCCCTTCATTAACCCTGTCACTCATGGGGGTCAATACAGACCCCCATAAACCCCCAAATAACCCTGTCACTCATGGGAGTCAATATAGACCCCCAAAAGCCCTTCATTAACCCTGTCACTCATGGGGGTCAATACAGACCCCCATAAGACCTTCAATAACCCTGTCACTCATGGGGGTCAATACAGATCCCCATAAGCCCTTCATTAACCCCCTCACTCATGGGGGGTTAATATAGACCCCCATAAGCCCTTCATTAACTGTGTCACTCATGGGGGTCAATGTAGACCCCCATAAGCAGTTCATTAACCTTCTCACTCATGGGGGGCAATATAGACCCCCATAAGCCCTTCATTAACCCTGTCACTCATGGGGGTCAATACAGACCACAATAAACCCCTAATTAACCCTGTCATTCATGGGGGTCAATATAGACCGCCATAAGCCCTTCATTAACCCTGTCACTCATGGGGGTCAATATAGACCCCCATAAACCCCTAATTAACCCTGTCATTCATGGGGGTCAATATAGACCCCCATAAGCCCTTCATTAACCCTGTCACTCATGGGGGTCAATATAGACCCCATAAGCCATTCATTAACTGTGTCACTCATGGGGGTCAATACAGACCCCCTTAAGCACTTCATTAACACCCTCACTCATGGGGGTCAATATAGACCCCCATAAGCCCTTCATTAACCCTGTCACTCATGGGGGGCAATACAGACCCCATAAACCCCCAATTAACCCTGTCACTCATGGGAGTCAATATAGACCCCCATAAGCCCTTCATTAACCCTGTCACTCAGGCGGGTCAATACAGACCCCCATAAGCCCTTCATTAACCCTGTCACTCATGGTGGTCAATACAGATCCCCATAAGCCCTTTATTAACCCCCTCTTTCATGGGGGTCAATATAGACCCCCATAAGCCCTTCATTAACTGTGTCACTCATGGGGGTCAATATAGACCCCATAAACCCCTAATTAACCCTGTCATTCATGGGGTCAATATAGACCCCCATAAGCCCTTCATTAACCCTGTCACTCATGGGGGTTAATATAGACCCCCATAAGCCCTTCATTGACCCTGTCACTCATGGGGGTCAATACAGACCCCCATAAGCCCTTCATTAACTGTGTCACTCATGGGGGTCAATTCAGACCCCCATAAGCCCTTCATTAACCCTGTCACTCATGGGGGTCAATACAGACCCCCATAAACCCTTCATTAACTGTGTCACTCATGGGGGTCAATACAGACCCCCATAAGCACTTAATTAACTCCCTCACTCATGGGGGTCAATACAGACCCCCATAAACCGCTAATTAACCCTGTCACTCATGGGGGTCAATACAGACCCCCATAAGCCCTTCATTAACTGTGTCAATCATGGGGGTCAATACAGACCCCCATAAACTGCTAATTAACCCTGTCACTCATGGGGGTCCATACAGACCCTCATAAGCCTCTATTTAACCCCATCAGTCCCATAAGGGTATATTAAGACCATTATGGGCCTGTTACAACCCAACATTAACCACATAAGTGCCATGACTGTCCTCAAGGGCCATCATGACACTAAGTATAAACACTACACTGCACTATACCCCCCAATAAAACATTAAATATCAACTAAACACCCTCTAAACTAACCTATTAACACCGACACTACCAATCCTACCTACCCCCTAATAACCCCCACCACTCTAATTACATAAAATAAAAAAGCCTAAAGTCACACAAAAAAAATCTACATTACATAAAATAAAAAACCTGTCACAAAAAAAAATCTACATTACAGATAATAAAAAAACATAACTCACAAAAAAAAGGAACAGTACAGAAAAAAAAAAAATACATTACAATATAATACAATACAATTAAATACAATACAATACAATACACCCCTATCTAATATACATTCCCCAATCTATATAAATAAATACCATAATCTAATATACATCCTATCTATATAATAAACATCCCCAATCTATCTAAATAAATACCACAATTTAATATACAATACATTCTATGCTATCTATATAAAGCACATACCCCTAGCTAACATACAATAAATGCTATCTATATAGAAAATAATCTAATTCTAAGCTAAAATAAAATAATTAAGACCACTTACCCTTGTAGATGTCCATTCAGATCAGCCACCTAGGGGAAAAAAATAAAAAAATTAGTGCGACACGTTTACAGTACATAAATAAACATTCTAAACATTCTAAATATTATACTCACCTTTCCAGCATGTCCCGTCCTTATGCTTTTGCCCTTCTCCGGAGCGGCACCTGTTAAAAAAACATAACATTAATACACATACACATACATAAAAACTAAATAAAATAAACATAATATACATTGCACTTACCTCCGTGCGATGTCTCTGGCCTCCTCCGCCTCCTCTTCTGCCATGCCCTGTAAAAATTTTTTTTTAAAAATACTCACATCCGCACTCACGGACATCCCCGACGCTAATTAAGCTCCAGGAGACTTTTCCGGAAGAAAATAGGCAATGGCGCCTTCTGATTGGTTGAAAACGCTGTCTTTTAAATTCACCCAATCAGGAGGCGCCAATGTGTGAGCCAATCAGAAAGGGATACACCCTAAAATCCCACTCTGATTGGATAATGCACCTGTCAATCTTTATTTAAACCAATCACAAGGTGCAGATGTCTTCAGCCAATCACAATGGAATACACCCCCACATACTGATTGGTGAAGGATTTGCGCATTCTCATTGGCTATTGTTCATGTCAATCAATATTACAGCCAATGGGAAGGTGCAGATGTCTTCACCAATCAGTACGTGGGGGTATATTCCATTGTGATTGGCTGATGGCGATAAAGCCTTAGGATTGGTTCAAATATAGATTGACAGGTGTGTTATCCAATCAGCGTGGTATTTTGGGGTGTATCCCTTTTTCATTGGTTCACAATTGGCGTCTTCTCATTGGCTGAATTTGATAGACAGCCTTTTCAGCCAATCAGAAGCCGCCATTGCCAATTTTATTCTGGAACACTCCTTAGGAAGCTCATTAGCGTCGGAGACATCCGCCAGGGCGGATGTGTGTTGTTTTTTTTTTTTTAACGCACGGATGCTTCCGGAGCAGAACACCAGGAGGCTGGAGACATCGCGGGGAGGTAAGTATAATGTAGATTGTGTTTATTTCACTTTGTTTTAGGTTTATGTATGTGTACTAATGTAATGTTTTTTTTTTAACATGAGCAGCGCCGCAGAGGCAAACATGGAGGACGTGACAAGCTGGGACGTGACATGCTGGGACGTGACATGATGGAAAGGTGAGTATAATATTTAGAATGTTTAGTTATTTCATGTAAACGTGTTGTATTCATTTTTTAAATCTTTTTTTACCCTAGGTTGGTGATCTGAAGAAACATCTCAAAGGTAAGTGGTCTTAATTATTTGATTGTAGCTTAGAATTAGGGTTGCTATATAGAGATAGCATGTACTGTATATTAGATAGGGGGATGTATAGTACAGTATATACCCGTATTTTTCGCCCTATAAGACGCACCGGCAGATAAGACGCACCTAGTTTTTAGAGGAGGAAAACAAGAAAAATAAAATCTGAATCAAACACAAATACACTTTACACACAGATACACACCTACATTACACACAAATATATATATATAGATACACATACATACATATACATACACACATAAATATACATACACATACATACATATATACACACACATACATGCACACATACACACACATACACATACACACACATACATACACACACATACATGCACACATACACACATACACATACATATACTGCAGCATTTGGGAGCATTTGAGAGCCCTTGACCCTCCCTGACCCTCCCTGACCCTCCTGATCCTCACCTTTCTTCTGATCTCTGCCATCTTGATCTCACCCCAGCGCTTCCTACCAGCACTCCTCGTGTACTGCAGCGTTGCGTGTGTGACGTCACTAGGACGCACCGGCCGACGCGATGCTGGTAGGAAGCGCTGGGGTGAGATCAAGAGGACAGAGGCAGTTTGAAAAGGTATATTCGCCGTATAAGACGCACCAACTTTCCTCCCCCAGTTTTGGGGAAGAAAAAGTGCGTCTTATACGGCGAAAAATACGGTAGATAGTATTTATTGTAGATTAGATAGATAGATAGGGGGATGGATATTAGATAGTATTGTATATTACATAGTGGGATGTATATTACATTACACAGTGGGATGTATATTACATAGTGGGATGTATATTACATAGTGGGGTGTATATTACGTATATTACATAGTGGGATGTATATTACATAGTGGGATGTATATTACATAGGGGGATGTATAGTATTGTATTATATTGTATTGTATTGTATTTAATTGTAGTGTATGTATTATATGTATTTCTTTTTCAGGTGTGTAATTTTTTTTTTAAATGTAGTGGGGGGGTTGTAATGTATTTTGTTATTTTCTGTAATGTTCCTTTTTTATTTTTTGTGACTTAGGTTTTTTTTGTTCTGTAATGTACATTTTTTAATTTTGGTGATTTTAGTTTTTTTATTTTATGTAATGTAGATTGCTGCTTTTTGATGAATTTAGTTTTTTTGATTTCTGTAATTAGAGTGGTGGGGGTTATTAGGGTGTAGGTAGGTAGGTAGTGTAGGTGTTAAGAGGTTAGTGTAGAGGGTGTTTAGTTTATATTTAATGTTTTATTGGGGGGGTATAGTGCAGTGTAGTGTTTATACTTAGTGTCATGATGGTCCTTGAGGACCGTCATGGCACTTATGTGGTTAATGTTGCGTTGTAACAGGCCCATAATGGTCATAATATACCCTTATGGGACTGATGGAGTTAAATAGAGGATTATGAGGGTCTGGACAGACCGCCATAAGTGACCGGGTTAAAATGGTGTAGTGCCTACACTTTTGGTCATGAGGGTCCTGGATGACCCTCATGGCACTTATAGTGTTATTACATGCGTTCATTAGTGTGTTAGAGGGGTCTATATAGTTGAGGCACACAGTAGACTCACATTGTGTGACAAACAGCATTTCAACACTTTTATTGACCGTCATTTTTTAACGGGCATGTCGCTGATCACATATATAGTTGTGAGCATGCGAGCCCGCTAGAGCCGTTGCTAACGCTTGCGGGCTCACAAAGCGAGGGCCGCAGTTGCTGGCATGGAGCGCCAAAGGCGCTCCTTGCCAGCAACTTCGACCCTCGAAAACTTGCTGCCCGGCCTTCCCTCTGTCTCGCACCCCGCCCCTCTCTTGGCGGAAGTCCACACACAGACGTGTCTCTCCCCGGTTCTCCATGCCCTGGGTTCCCTGTGCTCCTACCCTCCCTCCCTAGGCTCGGGCCGCCCCTCAGCTCTCTAAGCTATGAGCGGCTGGCGGTGATGCAGTGGCCGGGCCGGCTGTACGTTCAGTGGCTGCTCTGCCTGATGGGCCGGAGGCCTGAGCTACTGTGTGGGGCCATAGCGCTGAGCTGCGCCCTCAGGGCGGCACTGACAGGGGATGAGTGTGACAGGAATAAGGAGATTATATATATATATGAAGATGTACTGTGTATATATATATATATATATATATATATATATATATATATATAGTGACCGTTTGCCCCTTAGATGATATGACAAGCAAGTGGAATATGGAGTTCTTGACAGGAGTGACGGAGTTAGAACTTCTGAAGAACTCCTAATTGGTGCAACTTTCTTTTAAAAGCCTGGAAAGCAGACATGGAAGGGTGTGTGGCTGGCTAGGCTCTGGGCAGGTTGTGTGCTGCTGCCAGAAGCAAACCAAAGAGTGGAGGCTGATGCTGTGTGGAGTTACAGTGGGAGTTTTGGAAGCAAGCCTGTAAGAGTTTACCTGATTTACTGTGGCTGCGAGTATTGAGACAACAGCAGGAAGTGTGAGCTGTTTGCAGGCGCAGGACGCTTAAAGCTGAAAGAGTGAATACAGCCTCAGGAAGCCAAGTAAGTGTGAAGGGTTAGTGAAAATCCCCAGGCAGAGTTGCCTTAAAGGCCTAGCGTGAGTGAAGCTGACAGAGGCCTCAGAAGGAAGGTACCAAGACGTATTATGCCCCAGGGAAGAGGCTGAGTTTGAAGAGAGAAGTGTGAAGGGATTAGTGAGAATCCCCAGGCAGAGTTGCCTTAAAGGCCTAGCGTGTGTGAAGCTGGCAGAGGCCTCAGAAGGAAGGTGCCAAGATGTATTATGCCCCAGGGAAGAGGCTGAGTTTGAAGAGAGAAGTGTGAAGGGATTAGTGAGAATCCCCAGGCAGAGTTGCCTTAAAGGCTTAGCGGGTGTGAAGCTGACAGAGGCCTCAGAAGGAAGGTACCAAGACTTATTATGCCCCAGGGAAGAGGCTGAGTTTTGTCGAATGAAGTTAATGCAAGTAGAGTTGTGATATTTAAGGGTCCCTGGGGTGAAGCATACGGGAGAGACGGGTGGGCCCTATGCTTCATCCGCGCCGGTGTAAAGAGTACCGTGGAAGAGACTTCCAGATGTACTAGAGGTTATGTGTATCCTGACCACAAGGTGGCAGTAGAAGTAAGAAGAGATTATGTGTATCCTGACCACAAGGTGGCAGTAGAAGTAAGAAGAGATTATGTGTATCCTGGTCACAAGGTGGCAGAATAAGTAAGAAGAGATTATGTGTATCCTGACCACAAGGTGGCAGTAGAAGTAAGAAGAGATTATGTGTATCCTGGTCACAAGGTGGCAGAATAAGTAAGAAGAGATTATGTGTATCCTGACCACAAGGTGGCAGTAGAAGTAAGAAGAGATTATGTGTATCCTGGCCACAAGGTGGCAATATAAGTAAGAAGAGATGGTGTGTATACTGGCCACAAGGTGGCAATATAAGTAAGAAGAGATTATTTGTATCCAGGCCACAAGGTGGCAGAATAAGTAAGAAGAGATTATGTGTATCCTGGTCACAAGGTGGCAGAATAAGTAAGAAGATATTATGTGTATCCTGACCACAAGGTGGCAGTAGAAGTAAGAAGAGACTATGTGTATCCTGGCCACAAGGTGGCAACATAAGTAAGAAGAGATGGTGTGTATCCTGGCCACAAGGTGGCAATATAAGTAAGAAGAGATTATTTGTATCCAGGCCACAAGGTGGCAGTACTATCTACATAAGAGACTGACTGTATCCTGGCCACTAGGTGGCGCTATTGTGTGAAAGCTACTCCTTCCGGAAGACACAGTGTTGTAGTGTTTTTTCCCTGTCGCAAGCTGCACAGGAGTAGTCAGGGTGTTCCTGAGTTATAGTCAGCTCGTTTAAGTAGATGTTTATTTTCATTTTTTAAGCAGAGTTACTGCTCAGTTGTTACTTGCATTTACAAATAAACCAATTTGCTGCATTTCAAGCCAGTATCAGTTGCTTTTTCAAGAAACCACCGAGTTATACGACCATCCTTGTCACAATATATATATATAATCTCAATGACTCTGTGTGTGTACAGATATACAGTCAGTGCCTACACCTATATGTGCATGTATAACATATATTACATGGTACATTACAGTCAGTCATTGTATATGTGCCTCATCTCCATCTTATTGTGTGTGTGTGTGTGTGTATATATAGTGTGTGTGTGTGTGTATTGTGACAGATTCACTGTCACTCTCAGGATCTGTGCCTGGTTTTTCAATAAAATGGAGGACGCAGGAGCTCTTTAAATATTTAACCACACTTTACTGGTTGTTTTTACAGCATACAACATAAAACTGAAGGCAGAAACAAAACTCTAGCTTCTCATTGAAGCCCTGCATAACTAAACTGTAGTTTCCCTTACTGTCTTACATAGGATTGCAAACATACAGTCTAAACATCGGTAGCAGAGGTGGCTTTCCCTCTCACCTCTCTCTCAGGCTCTGTATCTCTGGCCTCTCTTTCCAAAGCAGATCCCTCCTTTGGTCAACACCTTCAGGGACTTTCTGTTCCTCTTATTCGCATGCTTTCTCTTCAAAGCTTCTGGCTTTGGTCCATTAGTTTTCAGTGTGGCATCTGACTTCGGCCCTGCACACTTCCACAACACTCCAGCCCTGTCAAACAGCTTTCCACCTGGAGACAGCAGCCGTAGGTCTTGATTGCAGCCACAGCCAAGCTTTTTAAGGATCTTCTTAACCATTTCACTCCTGGGGAGAAGTCTTGAAGGGCTCTCTACTGCCCTCTGGTGACACACCATCACAGTATATAGTGTGTGTGTATATAGTGTGTGTGTGTGTATATAGTGTGTGTATATAGTGTGTGTGTGTGTGTGTATAATGTATGTGTGTGTGTATAATGTGTGTGTATATATATAATGTGTGTGTGTGTGTATATAGTGTGTGTGTGTGTGTGTGTACAGATATACAGTCAGTGCATACACCTATATGTGCATGTATAACATATATTACAAGGTAGATTACCGTCAGTCATTGTATATGCGCCTCATCTCCATCTTATTGTGCCAAAGGCGCTCCTTGCCAGCAACTGTGAAACTCGCAAACTTTACGTCGCAACGCAAACAACGTACGAGACACATTAACACACATTACGAACTCGCAAAAATCAGCCGCAACCCACGGACATGAAAAAATTAAAAACACAATAAATACACACAACACATACATAAAAAGCTTACCTACAGGAAGAGGGAGCATCCAGGACCTCAAAAAAGGAAGTTACACCTTCATTTAACTCAAAATAAGAGTTTACACACTAAAAAATTCTCTAAGAGAGAGAAAAAATGGCCGCCGAACAAAACGAAAACGAGGCTACAGCACTCTAAACACGCAAAACACCACAAAATACCACAAAACACCTACGGATATTCCGCTACAGACGTATACCACATATTACGCGCCATTTGAGAACAATGCGGAAGTGCACAATTACGCTAACGGTTTGGTCTTGCGCACGCACAATATTACACTGCACACATTCATCACGCTTACACAGCAGCTCCACACCACTAATGCTGCAGCAACATCAAAACAGATTGCCAGCTCTTCAACACAATGCTTCCTGCATATATTACTTCAAAATAGGTAAAGTATATTACTTTATTAATCTATTAGTTATTTTATTATTATACACCAAATAGCATTAGCTCACTTACAATTTCATTGCTGTCATTTTTTGACTGGCAATTCGCTAGTATATAATAAGAGGGAACATTTTATACAGAACATATGTGGAATTGTAAAAATGCTCTGCATAGAAGTTAGCTGCAGATCATTGCACACTCACACATACAGACCTTGGATCAAGACAGATGTATGTACTTCAAGTAGTCCTAAGCAAACACTTGAGTTTAACATAAAGGTTTTTTTCACTATCTAGCTATAGATATCTGGTGAATTTGATCTCAAGAGCTTTGATAGCCCAAGGTTGCAAGCCAGATGGGCTGACATCGTACATACACAAGTGTACGCAAGGGTGTGGTATTGGAGAGTATAAATATGTTTTGACCATTCATAAAGGTTGAGAGATAGTTTTCACATATACAAGGTGTGAGACTATTTCTGTGTGTTGTATCCTGACTTGGGGAGTGGTCTTGCCAAGGACCACCAGTATCCTATTATCTGCCTGTACCTCTTCAGAAGCCATTGTTTGTGCCAAAGAGAACAGGAACTACATGATTCTGCTGGGGTAGGTTTGAACTAGGTTCATATCAAGCACCCTTGAAGAAGCAGATTGTGACAGGATACAATAGATATACTTGTGAGGTTTCCGACAGGTCATTAGGAAGGGCTAATCAAAACTATTCCTGAATGTTACAGCCTGCAATAAATATATTTATGTATTGAAAACTGACAGTAGAACACTTCCAAACATGATACTATATGTGTAGACAAATACTTTGATTTTAACCTATCCTATTTTCCCTTTTTTTTTCAATAAAAATACTTTCAAAAACACTCATACTTTTCGATTTTTGTGTTTCCTTCTGTTTATATTATGTTTTGGAGCTTCAGTTAGAGAGCCTTCCAGACAGGAGGACCCCCCGAGATCATAGGACTCTCTTTAGTTGCACCAAACTGGCTGTGGACATATTTGTATTGCACTGTACCTGTACTTGTGTTTGTAATTTCTTTAACATTTATTTATGCCTTTGTAATTTGCTAATTGTACCCACTGTGCTCTATTCTACTTTATAAATATTGCTACAGAAATAATAAATAATGCTTTTATTATAATAAGCTAAAAAGCATCAGATATTTTTTATTTATACAGTAATTTACAACAGTGCATATTGTCACACAGTGACAGGAAATGACAACAATAATATTTTTTCTGTGTTTTAAAATTACATTTCAAATTACATTTCAAGTAACATATCATTACAGAATGTTTATATATAGTACTACAGCTTATTTTTTTTAAGCTTATCTAAATGTCTTTTCAAACATTCACAAGAATGGTGGTGGTGTATTTCCCCAACTGTCGTAAAGACTCTTCCACTTTCACATTAGCAATATAATTTGTGTATATATATATATATATATATATATATATATATATATATATATATATATATATATATATATATATATATATATATAAATTAGACATGTTTCTTCATATAGCTTTTTTTTCTATTCATTAGTATTTCACCCCTGAATGATTCTTGCATCAAAAAGTTTTAAAATTACATTTCAAATTACATTTCAAGTAACATATCATTACAGAATGTTTATATATAGTACTACAGCTTATTTTTTTTAAGCTTATCTAAATGTCTTTTCAAACATTTACAAGAATGGTGGTGGTGTATTTCCCCAACTGTCGTAAAGACTCTTCCACTTTCACATTAGCAATATAATTTGTGTATATATATATATATACATATATATATATATATATATATATATATATATATATATAAATTAGACATGTTTCTTCATATAGCTTTTTTTCTATTCATTAGTATTTCACCCCTGAATGATTCTTGCATCAAAAAGTACTGTATGAAAAGGTTCAATTTTAGCTCTTTGCACCCTAAGAAGAAACTGGAAAGTTTGTGTAACAGTACTCTGGGCATTTAATAATTGGGTGACCTATGTATATTTCTTATTTTTATCCTCCTCAATATAATTTTCATATAAAATTTACACCATTTCAATTCTTAGAAACAGTTTTTCAGCTCATTTTCAAGTCAAATAAAATCTATTTTCTCAGGCTGTAGTTCATTGACATTCACTAAGCTCTCATGTTTCTGTGGTTGAAGGTCAGGATAGATATGTATTGATGTATCACTGAATATTCTCTGGGAACAGCGCTGCAAAGAGGAAATAAATGGTTACTACGGCTTTATTAAATAATTAAAATTGACAACAGGAAAATATTCTTAGAAAATAGTAAAATAAAATTAAACACAGCATAGACCTTTAACTGTTATATGCAATTTTGCTTTACTGCAGAGTTCCATTTTCACTTGTGTGTTGACTCTACTTTATCAGGAGGGTATGTCCTTGTAAACTAATGAGCTCTAATAGCCCTGCTGAAAGCACAAACTGCAATATCTTAATTGTGGTTACAGAAACTTCCTGCGCATTCATCCTCCCACCTCAGGAAGTTGATCACCAGAGACCA
Organism: Discoglossus pictus; assembly: GCA_027410445.1. Lineage (NCBI taxonomy): Eukaryota > Metazoa > Chordata > Amphibia > Anura > Alytidae > Discoglossus > Discoglossus pictus. The sequence continues at coordinate 169,024,706 of CM050166.1, forward strand.
AAATAATACATTACACCACATTATAATGACATGTCAAAGATGTATTATTTATTTTACCTACTAAAATCATTTCATGTTTTAAAGTGTCATTCTTTAAACAAGGACATTATATATATATATATATATATATATATATATATATATATATATATATATATATATAAAATTATATTTAACTTGCCCATACTTGGTAAAAGCAGCCTGGTGAGCTGGTGTCCATTCTTTAGTGAACATCAGCTTATATTTGAGCTGGTCTATATTGAAGAAGAGTGTTCATTCATTCGATGACCTTGTGTTAATGTGTATGATTAATGATAGCAGCAGAGTCAGTGGAAAGTACACTAACTGCCATGTACAGATCAAGTAAAGCAGAACTGGAAACTGGCATTGTCTCGCTTCATAACATAAGATATAGTAATAGTGTTTTGTGTTATACTTCAAGGGGAACTTAACCATTCTATGGAAACATATTTATAGCATTTGTTTAAAAAAAATCTAATTCCCCTGATTATATTTCCTCAGCTCAAATATGCAAATGTTTCACATTTAAAATATCCCCTATGATTTCATATCAGTCTATGTATAGGAGACTTTCAATAGTAAACACAGGGTGAAAAATAGATGTTTCTATCAGTAGTTAAGAGTGCTGCAGAATTTATGATAACAGCTTTTTATTAGTTGATGATAGGTTATTGTCTGTGTATTGATGATGTATAAAGGGAAGGTCTCATACACTGCAATGTAAACATAAAGTACATAAACTCATAAAGAGACCTTCAGATTCTTCATTCTGTATAATGTATGAAAAACTGGTTGGGTCTGTCTCATTTGACTAATAGGAACTCCCACATTCTCTATTATGCTTTTAAAACAGCTTGTATGTGTGATGTCTTGTAAAAAAATAACATTTATTATACTAAAACACTAGTAATATTTAAAATATGCTCTCAAATAAGCAATACAAAATGTTAGCCTTCCAGTTATGGTTGCAGTCTTAGTTGTCATCAAAAGCAAGTGTGATTAATGCACAATGCATCTTTCATCCTTCAGCACCACACCAAAAATGTTTAGTTTGTAAGTCTGCAAATTTTCTATCTTGCACAGTGCTTTGGGGAAATAACTATGGACACTACATAGTAAGCTCAAAGACAGGGCCCTGAATTTTTCATAATGTGTTAATATTGTTTCACCTTAAACTCAATGTATGCATAGCGATACAGAATATGTTGGCGCGTTATATAAACGATAATAATAATAATAATAATAATAATAATAATAATAATAATAATACTGTAAATGTCAAAGCCTTATTTGGAGATATACTTACATAACTGAGGTACATGGCAAGCATGGATATAGGTATAATAAAATATATTATCATTTCTGATATCTGAGGAGTCTGACTTTCTTCCATGAAACCTGTGCTTGGTTCAGGGCAACCTAGAAAAGCAGAAGTTAAAATAATGTTGTATTGTCATTTTTACCTCTTAATGTAGACACTGGACTAAACGACAATTCTAAAAAAAAGTACTGGGGACAAAATAATTATAGTTGACAAATGTAGCTTCAGTCTTAGTTTTTGAAACCAACTTTGCTTTTAATGTAAGTTTCATTAAAGGGATATTGTAATAATTCAGCAAGTTGCTAAGTTTGTCACAGCGTTAGTAGGATCATGAAAATATAAGCAGGCAATTCCAATCGTCACATGATCTTATGTTTATTCACAAAAGTTTTACTATATCCAGGTTTTTCTGTGAGGAGTATGAATTTAGATTTTTGGCAAAAACTCTTTGGAACAATACACTCAATTTCCACTTACACATGATGTTAATGCAAATATCTAATGAGCCAATCAGACATGGTCAACAGGTTCAGACCAAACATCAGAAACAACAAAACAAGGCCCAAGTAACTTTGACCATGAAAATAATGTTGATGCCAGAGGGAGTGGTTTGAGTATCTTAGAAACTCCTGATCTCCGGTTTACAGAAAATGACAAAAACATCCAGTGCACAGCAGTTCAGTGGGAGAGAATTGGTTCAAACTGGCCAGGAAAGCAACAGTAACCCCCAAACAATGCTTGTTACAACAGTGATATGCAAAAGAACATGTATGAACACACAACACGTCGAACCTTGAAGTGGATGGGCTACAGCAGCAGAACACACCGGGTTGCACGCCTATCATTTTAGAACAGGAAACTGGGGCTAACGTGGGCACAGGCTCACCAAAACTGGACAGTTGAAGAAAAATGTTGTCTTGTCTGATGAATCTTAATTTCTGCTGCAACATGCAGATGGTAGAATCAGAATTTGTCATAAACAACATGAATTCACCCAGACTTGTGTCAACGATTCAGGCTGATGGTGGTGGTGTAATAAATTGTGAAATATTTTCTTGGAACACATTAGGCCCTTAATACTAATTGAGTATTTAAAAGCCACATCCTACCTAAATATTGTTGCTGACCATGCACATTCCTCTATGGTCACAGTCTACACATATTTTAATTTCTACTGTAGAAATTGTATTGTATTGTGCTAATTTGTGATCACAATTTAGTATATCATCAATTTCTGTAATTTTGTATTTCCTCTCTGTATTGCCTTTACTACATTTGGCATTTTGTTGCAAAATGTGCTTTCTGTCTAATATGATGCCTCAATGGCTGTAAGCCTGGAACCATAAGACGATTCCCCCTTTATCAGTTACACACAACCTTGTGTTTACGCTACAACATGGTTCATCTCGTTATCAGTTACAAGCAATCTTATGTGTATGTGTCAGTTTGTAGGTGATGCATTTATGCCTAGAATGTAAAAACGATATAGTGTTGCACAAATGTATTTCTGTAGACCACTGCATATATCCTTCTGTGAGAACTGGCATGCTCTCCAAGCTTGAATAAAGAAACCTGATTTACGTCATTGGTTTCATTTTTTTTCCTTGGTGAAGCCTGCATGAAAAGCACTGACAAAGGAAAATTCCCCTAACATTACTTCCAGCACGATAAAGCACCATGTCACAAAGCACACATACTATCAAGCTGGTTTCACGAACATGCCATGAGTTCAGTATACTCCAATGGCCAGCACAGTTGTCAGGCTTCAATCCATAAGGGCACCTTTGGGATGTGGTGGAGCGAGAGATTTACAGCATGAATGTGCAACTGGCAAATCTGCAACAACTGCATGATGCTATCATGTCAAAAATGACAAAAATATCTAAGGAATGTCTCCACCTTGTATCCAGTACTAGAATAGAGTGTATCTATTACATTACTTTAATGAGAAAAACTTACATAAGAAGAGTAATTCAATATTTGTAAATGTTTTTTATAGTTTTTTCAGATTAAAAAATATACATCTTTTGTTATTGTTGTTTCACAAATGTATATACTGATGTTTAGTACTGAAATATTTCCTTTGCCGGAGAGTTATGGTGGCCCTTTAATTCTGGCAAACAAGTTATAGATTATTTTATTGATATGCAAATATATAATTTATATAAATATTTTAGCTGAATTTATTTTACAATTAAAAAATTAAATAGTGAATTGTTTTTATAAATGAATAGTTTCCATTTATTTTTTTTCAAAGATTGCACAACTAATCAATAAAATATGCAAATAATATTAAGCACTTTAATTTCTAAAAAAACCTGATCTGAATACCAGAAAACAAAGAAAGTTACCTGAAACTTTAAAAATGTCAGTGTGGTTTTGATGGTTTTCAACTGCCCTACACAGTAAGCATGTGTGGTTTCCATTTCCGATGAATGTGCAATTACTGAAACTAAGATCACACTGAGCATCCATCAACTGACGGACGTTTTCTTCCAAACTTTTATTACCCTGAAAAATAATAATTTTAATGGTCAGGCAAAAAGTAAAACAAATTAACACAATTCTTATTTTTAATAAACTGGAATTATAAAGAAAGTTGATAAAACTATATTCTTACAGTGGATCCTTCTTGTTATTTGAATGAAACTTCTGCTTTCTTTAATGAAACTCATTATACAGGAAATTAACAGCCTTATTAAATTGCGATTCTGTAAATTCAAAAGGGCTCTATTTAAGCACAGAGCACATTTTATTTACAGAAGTTTTTAGTTAGTGAAGACCTTGCTTTTGGATAAAAGTTCACTAACTAAAAACGTCTGTAAAAAAAATATGCGCTTAAATAGAGCCCTATTCAATTGGCCGAATTGCAATTTAATAAGACTGTAGATGTCTATTTTACTTTTTGAGAAATCTTAAACTGCAATCTGTCCCACATACACTGATTTAGTTATGAGCCAAAGAACTTTATTCTATTAAAAAACTTGAAAGAAAAAACTTTTGTTAACTTCTTAGAAAAAAAAAAGAAAAAGATGTATAATAAACTTTTAATATGTAACACAAAACGCGCAAAATGTCACTGATTAGCCTTGATTGTTTAACTTAGGATATGACTCAAGAGGAAACAATATAAATGAAAAGTTATGCTTTTCATAGCTCGAGAGACTTTGCCGTGTGTTTGTTTATGGGTTAATTTGGGATACTGGACATATTTGGGTGTGATATAGCCATTGGAACAAGTAAAGGCATTACACATATGAAAAGTTATTTGACTAAAAATAGTTTATTTAATAATATTTTTCTCCAGTTATATATAGATCTGACAAGGCGCACACTGCTTCACAGTGGTAACAAAATAACAATATGAAATAGGTATAATACTTTTATATAAAAGCAGTCATTATGCATGTTTTTTTTCCCCCCAAAGTGATAACATTATGACATGTCAACCCGAAGAACTCTCTAAACATCAGTGTGGATGTTCCAGAGCTGTGGTTCTCATATCATCTTTCAGGATATCTCTAACTAATTTGTCTCTTTTCTCAGAACTACATTCTAGGCTACATTTTCGTTTGTCATTTTACTGATGTCATATGAAAAAAAGAGTAAACGGACAAATTATTCAATATTGATATCTGCATATATATCCTCAGAAAAATGCAAAATGGAGGTGATGCCCCATGTAACAACGAGCTAGAGACATAACAACAATTAATGACTTATGGGGAAGTGCATAGTACATAAAGTTAGTTTGTCAAGATGTAAGCTAAGGACTTTTGGCACAATAAAAACAATTCATATCTATTACTTTTATGTACACGTTACTATGCAAGTCATTAAATCGACATGTATATTTCCTAGCCATTCTCTTTAGAACTATGTTTTGCTACTATATGTTTACTGGTATTACTGGTTACTGAAAAGGTTTAACGAATCTGGATGTGTTTTTAAGTATTAGGACTGGAAAAAGGTAATCTGTGAAAACATATAAATGTCAATGTATTAATCTTCCAATTTATATCTTGCATACTGATATGACGGTCCACTGAAAAGCCCCCAGTCTTAAAATTGTTCAGTAATATCAGAAATAAGTCCAACTTTGTACTCTGTAGGGCTGATGATACTGCTGTCTAGTGCCATGACTGTGTTCACCAAAGAAAAAAAATGGCTAATTTATAGCGCACCACATTTAAAAGGTAAAGTAAACTAAGGTATGGTTTATCAATATCTATAAACTTACACTGTAATTTGTCATTAGTATCAAAACTAAGTAATAGACTTCAAAAGTAAGATGTTAAAGGAATTATTTACTAAAAGTTTCTAACAATATTGAGAAGATTTAACACCAAAACTTTTTTTAGCATGGTATTTTTAATATACTTTATACCACATTAAATATAATTTAATTTAATTACAGCGAGTAGAAATATGAGTAATATATTAAATATATTATCAGATACAACAAATGGGCTTATAAAAATAGTAATTATTAAGGCAGATTTAATTGAATGCTGTCTCAGTGAGTACCCTTAGGACATTTACAGAAAATATTAGTCACAGAGATTTGCACAGAGATTGGTACCCATCCAATGGAAATTTACTGTCAGGTAAAGAAAAACATATTCTCTAGTAACCCTAGAGAAATGAATAACTATATTGGTGCCAGATTCATTAGAGTGCTTTAGTGATTTCAAAGCACCTCAAAAAACATAAGATGCACACATTTTCTTAGTTTTTATTAAAATGAAGGTCTCACTGTTGAATAAACTTCTTTGTATGTTTACTTTACCTGAGAGGCATATCCCTTTCAGTCAGTGGGTACTTAAAGGATGCATGCTTCATAAGTCTTGGCAAATAAGATAACATACAGCTGTATAATCAGTGTATTTCTTGTACATTTCAAGTAAGCTGTTTAAAAAATATATGTTTTAATGTTTAAAATTTTGTTAAAAATGTTTAATATTTTAAATATATGATAAACAGTTTGTGATTCATGTCTATTTAAGGGCAATTAGTTATATCAGTAAAATGTAGAAAAATAGTAACAAACATTACAATAACTGAATTTATGTTATGGATAAAGTCAGAGACTAGATAATGTCAATATTATTCAAAATACAGATGCTAAATAATATCCACATATATACCGTTTTCCACTCTGATGTCCATGTCATTTATAATACCTAGGTAGAATAAATAGCTTTCAAATTTAAAAATAACTTGAATTACATTTAGCCATGGATAAAAAAATAGGAAGGTAGACTACTACAACGTATAAGTGAAAAATATTTTAGACATATCAGTTACTGAGACTGTCTTCTCAAAACTAATCTACATTTCAAGGGACACAACTGATGTTCTAAATAGTAATACCAAGTATTTTATTACCATATATACTCGAGTATAAGCCGACCCGAGTAAAAGCCGAGGCACCCATTTTACCACAAAATACTGGGTAAAATGAGTGACTCGAGTTTAAGCCGAGGGTGGGAAATGTGCTGTCCCCTGTGTCCCTCTTGTGCCCTCTGTGTCCCCCCTCTCTCTCCCGTGTCTCTTCTCCCCTCTCCCTTTCCTGTGTCTCTTCCCCCCTCCCTTATCACCCTCCTCATCCCCCCTCCTCATTCTCAACCTCCCTCCTCAACCCCACTCCTCATCCTCAACCTCCCTCCTCATCCTCATCCTCCCTCCTCATCCTCCCTCCTCATCCTCAACCTCCCTCCTCATCCTCAACCTCCCTCCTCATCCTCCCTCCTCATCCTCCCTCCTCATCCTCAACCCCCTCCTCATCCTCAACCCCCCCATCCTCAACCTTCCTCCTCAACCCCCCAATCCTCAACCTCCTCCTCATCCCCCCCATCCTCATCCTCAACCCCCCATCCTCAACCTCCCTCCTCAACCTCAACCCCCCTCAACCTCCCTCAACCCCAACCCCCCTCCTCAACCTAAACCCCCCTCAACCTCCCCCTCAACCCCAACCCCCCTCCTCAACCTAAACCCCCTCAACCCCCCTCCTCCACCTAAACCCCCCTAAATACCTCCCCCTTCTCCCCTCATTTACCTGCTTGTGCTCTGGCCTCCGCTTCTTGACCCCGCTTTAGATTGTAAGTCTGCAAGTTTTCAAGCTTGCATGGTGCTTTGGGGAAAGCACTATGGACACTGGATTCTAAGCTCAAAGGAGGGCCCTCCATCTTTGTAATGTGTTAATATTGTTTTGCCTTGATAGCAAGCATGTATAGCGCTACAGAATATGTTGGCACGTTACAAATAAACGATAATAATAATAATCTGGGTATTCCTAGTCCCTTTTTATGCAGTTAACTGTGCAGAAAATAATATCTCAGGGATTTCAACCTCTTTTTGTGCGTGGATCAAAAAAACTGACAACTAAAATGGCAATCTTCAATCTTATTTTACTGTATGCAATTTTTTTAATTACCATATATACTCGAGTATAAGCCGAGTTTTTCAGCTCTTTTTTTAAGGCAAAAAAGGGCCCCCTCGGCTTATACTCGAGTCACTCTCTCCCCCCCCCCCCCGTGTGTCTCTAACCCCCCCCGTGTGTCTCTAACCCCCCGTGTGTCTCTCTACCCCCGTGTCTCTTTCCCTCCCCCTCCTCAACCTAAACACCCCTCCTCAGCATAAACCTCCCTCAACCCCCCTCCTCTACCTAAACCCCCCTAAATACCTCCCCCTTCTCCCCTCACTTACCTGCTTATGCTCTGGCCTCCGCTCCTTGACCCCGCGCGCATGTTACGTCACATGCGTGCCACGTCATTAGCATATACCGGGTGCCGGCACCCGGTATATGCTAATGACGCGGCACGCATGTGACGTCACATGCGCGCCGGTGCCTTAAAAAAAGGGCTGAAAAACTCGGCTTATACTCGAGTATATACTGTAATTAAAAAAATTGCATACAGTAAAATAAGATTGAAGATTGCCATTTTAGTTGTCAGTTTTTTGGATCCACGCACAAAAAGAGGTTGAAATCCCTGAGATATTATTAAGGGACTAGGAATACCCAGATTATTAATTATTATTATTATCGTTTATTTGTAACGCGCCAACATATTCTGTAGCGCTATACATGCTTGCTATCAAGGCAAAACAATATTAACACATTACAAAGATGGAGGGCCCTCCTTTGAGCTTAGAATCCAGTGTCCATAGTGCTTTCCCCAAAGCACCATGCAAGCTTGAAAACTTGCAGACTTACAATCTAAAGGTTTTCAGTGTGGAGGGTAAAATTGCATTGTGCACATTAATGTGGCAGGTGATAGGCTTCTTTAAACAGTTTTTAAACAGAGGTTTTAGTGAGGATTTGAAGGATTTGAGGCATGAGGATAGTCTAATGGAGCGAGACAAGGAGTTCCAGAGAATGGGGATGGAGCAAGAATAGTCCTGGAGGCAGGAGTGAGAGGTAGTGATAAGAGAGAAAGAAAGAAGATCAGGAGACTAAGCATAAAACAATGGAGAGGCCTATCAACAGTTAAATGTAATAATTTCTCCTCAAGAAAATGTGTTAACTTATTTTTGTATAGATCAAAAAAGCTGACTGATAGCTCTAATGGGCTTGATTCCTTATTTAAAATCTCCACTGTGTAACTTTGACTGTAGCTTTAAATTAGACATTCACTGTGTTCTGTTAACTGGAACATTCATCTCTCTTTACTTATGCAGATTTTACAGGCTTTTCTATTTTTCTAATGCTACAAATTTTTGTCAATACAATTACTTCTGCAGGGCTTGCCCAGAACCTAGTTCTGACCTACCCAGCGGTACGTGATGGTTCTTGTTATTAACCATGTTAGCAGGAACAGGACCGGACCGGTATTGGACCACCAGGAGGACCAGAGGAACACAGGAATCACCTGTCAGAGTAGCAGAGTTACTGGCTGTAACTCTTATTTAGGCAGATGTAGAATTCTTAATCCTTCCCTCAATAATGAACATACACATAATTATATATAATCACACTGAGAACTGTTTATTAGTCCCAAATCCAGCATATTTATCCACATCCATCACCCATCACCATCAAGTCACACCACCTTAGCAAACATTCACTTTAGCCAATTCTCAAGCTCCTTCTCCTAGCATCATAGCCCACGTGTTAATCAAGGCCTGACAGCCTCCTTATCGACCCCCAGGCACTTTGGAGCCTTGGACAGTAATTAACCAATTACTCCTTTGTTCTGTTTGTCAGGGGGGCTAGCTGGCTAATTAAGGAAGGAGACAGTTTTTCTAGTGGCTTATATGACTATGTTTCCTGGCCCCCACTGAAATGAAAGCACACTTGAGGTCAGTGATTGTAAGCCTATGTGACAAGCTCCCAAAGTGGCAATGACTATATGTCACAAGGGAAAAAGAATAGTTAATTAGATCTACCTTTTCCCACACTTAACTAAATTTCCTGGGCTCCTAAAAGTCTCACAGCTGTCCCTTAGACTTCTAGCTTTTCTTAAGCCCTGAACACCGGTACCCCAGAACTCAGACCCCTTTCCCCGAGGATGTGGGCCATAGGTTTTATTGTATTCCTCGGAGAGAACTGCACCCCTGGATACTGAACACACTAGGGCCACGGACCATACATTCTGAGTTCCTCATATCATACAGTTATAATTGCACATGCCATCAATGCAACAATAATTATTATAAACCCACACTTACCAGCAGGTCAACTCTAACCCATACATCCAGGGGGTACCAAAATTATACCCATCCTCCTCACAGGGAAATAACAATGCAGAAAAAGTAAAAAAAATCCATTAGTAACAGTCCATATATCCATTGGAGGTGCAATGTTTGCTCTGAAATTGGAATCCTTGTGCCATGTACCCTATGCCCTTCCAGGGCACCAGTTGGTTGATCAACCCCAAGAGACCACAGTGGCCCCTAGGCATCATAATTTTGTAATAATAAGATTTGCCTCAACTGTCAGTCCTCATTGACAGTTATCCTATATTTTTTGGAATGTAAGTAAAGACATAATAGCATATAGTTTGTGAATTTACTAGTTATCCTTCTTCAGGTAGAAACTGTGCAGGTGATACAAATACATTGGCCTAAATTCATTAAATGCAAAGGGCAAGTAGTGCAAAGGTCTCATGTCCTTGCTTTTGTCCCAAACATTTTCTTAAAACTATAATTACACATGAATGGCAAATGTCATATTAATATAACTCATGAGATAGCTTAAAAATAATCATAATCAGCCAAGTATTAGATTTAATATTAGCTGTATGTTCAAAATTATTTGTGTATTATAACGAAACACATGGATTAATTTTCACTTGGCATAACAAAAAGAGCTTTGCATTAGAGGCTCATATTCATGCACATCATCCAATATAGTGTACATAATACAATGTACTGTATATGAAAGTGGCTGTTACATTGGGGAAGCCAGCCAGAAACTGCACTTGATGATGAACCTGCAAAGTCTTTCAAAAATTACAATGAAGACAAGAACTGTACCGCAGTTGGCCACCACTTTTCACAAAATAACCACCCGCCACTTGTCACTTGTCTTGGCCATTCTGCCCTGTGTCTTTTTCCCAACTCTCCCTCCCCTGTGTCTCCTTCCCCCTCACCTGTGTCTCCTTCCCCTCTCCCTCTCCTCTGTCTCCTTTCCCCCCTCTCCCTATCCTGTATCTCCTTTCCCCCTCACTCCCCCCTCTCCCTCCCCTGTATCTCTTTCCCCCATCTCCCTCCCTCTCCTGTTCCTCCTCCCCCTCTCTCCCTTTCCCCCCTCATGTCTCCTTCCTCCCTCTCCCTCCCTTGTGTCTCGGTTCCCCCTCCTCTCTCCCTCTCCTGTTCCTCCTTTCCCCCTGTGTGTCCTTTCTCCCTCTCCCTTCCCCCCTTTGTGTCTCCTATCCCCCTCTGCCTTTCTCCCCTCTATCCCCATGTTTCTCTTTTCCCCCTCTCCCTCCCCTGTGTCTCCTTTCCCCTCTCTCCTGCACCCCCTTTCCCCTTCTCCCTTTCCCCCTTTCCCTCCTCTGTGTCTCCTTTCCCCCATCTCCCTCCCCTGTGTCTCATTTCCCCCCTCTCCTGTTCCTCCTTTCCCCCTCTCCCTCCCCCCCTCATGTCTCCTTCCCCCCTCTCCTTCCCTTGTGTCTCTGTCCTCTCCCTCCCTTGTGTCTCAGTTCCCCCTCCTCTCCCTCCCTTGTCTCCTTTCCCCCCTCCTCTGTCCACTTCCTCTGTGGCTCCCGTCCACCAGCTAGATCTACTTTTTGGATCAAGCCACGCATTTAAGCAGCTTGATCCAGAATGTATTTCTGGCCAGAGGACGGGAGGCGCAGAGGAGAGGACAGAGTGCAGCGCTGCTGGGGGGGGTTGTATCTAGGTACGTACTTGAGCTACTGGCAGGAACCAGGTACTGCAGGGTGTTGCAAGCCCGGGGAGCCTCGCGATGAGTGCCTCTGGCAACCTCAACCCCCCTCCTCAACCCCTCCTTCTCATCCTCAACCTCCCTCCTCAACCCCTTCCTCAACCTCCCTCCTCATCCTCAACCGCCTCCTCAACCTCGCTCTTCAATCTCCCTCCTCAACCTCCCTCCTCATTCTCAACCCCCTCCTCAACCCCCCATCCTCAACACCCTCCTCAACCTTCCTCCTCAACCCCCCATCCTCAACCCCCTCCTCAACTACCCCCATCCTCATCCCAGCCATCCTCAACCCCCCATCCTCAACCTTCCACCTCAACCACCCTCCTCAACCTCAACCCACCTCCTCAACCTCAACCCCCCTCAACCTCCCCCTCAATCCCCCTCAACCCCAACACCCCTCCTCAACCTAAACCCCCCTCAACCCCCCTTCTCCACCTAAACCCCCCTAAATACCTCTCCCCTCACCTACCTCCTTGTGCTCTGGCCTCCGCTCCTTGACCCGGCGCGCATGTGATGTCACATGCGTGCCTCGTCATTAGCATATACCGGGTGCTGGCACATGCGTGCCGGCGCCGGGTCAAGGAGCAGAGGCCGGAGCACAAGGAGGTAAGTGAGGGGACAGGGGGGAGGTATTTAGGGGGGTTTAGGTGGAGGAGGGGGGTTGAGGGGGGTTTATGCTGAGGAGGGGGGTTTAGGTTGAGGAGAGGGGAGGGAAAGAGACACGGTGGGGGGGTAGAGAGACACACGAGGGGATTAGAGATACACGGGGGGGTGGTTAGAGATACACGGGGGGGTTAGAGACACACGGGGGAGGGTAGAGACACAGGGGGTTAGAGAGACACACGGGGGGGTTAGAGAGACATGGGGGGGAGAGTGACTCGAGTATAAGCCGAGGGGGCCCTTTTTTGCCTTAAAAAAAGGGCTGAAAAACTCGGCTTATACTCGAGTATATACGGTAAGGTATCCAGAAATTCAGTCATTGTACTGTTCTCTGAGCCACAGGGCAGGAATATGCAAATGAGAAGATTGTCTGTTTTTAAATAAATATATATATATATATATATATATATAAAAAAATATACATATATATATATATATATATATATATATATATGAACAACAAATAATACATTTGTAAGCCCATTGGCAAGTATAAAAATAAGTTAAGCAATGAGAAGATTGCCTTCTTATTTGCATGTCTCCACCCAGTGGCTCAGCGTGCAGTACAGTGACTGTATTTCTGGGATACCTGAGCGAGAAATAAGTTGCCTAACTTATTTTTAGACTTGCCAATGGACTTACAAATGTATCATTTGTAGTCTATACTTTATACAGTGGAGCGCTTCATTTACTCTTGAGCCCACCATACACTAAATGATTGTTTTATATGTGTGTCTATCTATATTATTTTTACAGATTTCAATGAAAGACTCACATGTTGCCTTTTACCAGGTTCCTGGTGTCTTTCTTTGCAGCTTGACATATTTATGCAGGAGAAGCTTTCATTCCTCTGAAGTGTACATAAAAACACTGTATCCTGAGAACAAACTGTGATGTTTGGCTGGGTAATCTGATCCTCTTTAGCTTGGATCAGATACCATGCTGAAAAATACAAGAAACAACAAGTTTAATCAGAATAAGAACAATTAAACTATATATATATATATATATATATATATATATATATATATATATATATATACCAGAACTGAATGAATATAAACGATTTATAACAAAATATTAAAAGGAAATAATTATTTACTTACAGACTCCGAGAATGAAATATTTAAGATGCCGGTGTGTTAGCATGTCTGCAGCATGTCTGTAAAGAGCATTTCTTTGTCCCGCTGTCAACTCACAGTAGGGATTTCCTATGTCGTAATTAAGCTTAAAGGCCAGCTCATTGGGTGGGAGGGGAAAATCCCTTCAAGATTCACAAGGTCACATAAAGAGAGAAGTTGTTAAAAAACACCTACTGCTTGTTCTATTCTCACAGCCAGCTGCTAATGAGGTTATTTTCTCTGGGGATTTCTTATGTTTTTATGGCATTTTCAGTACATCGCAGAAATTCCAATGAACAGACTTCAATAAACAAAGTTTAACAATCTGAAAAAGTTTTTTTTTTTTTTTTTTATGGATAAATTGATATCTGTCTTTTTCAAGGATGTAAATCTCCAGCCCACGATTTAAGGATCCCTAAACCTGAATACAGGGGATTTCATCAGTTTCAGACTTTTTGATAGAACCAGATTCCTGGCCTGTTTTGCACCCTCGAAGACTCCTAGTTTAGGTTTTCAATATATCCCCCTTGTCCAGGGACAATCCTCTAAATGAAACCTCTGTCCTGGATTAAAGGACCATAGAAGTAGTCATACAGTATGTGCTTTGCACCATTAGATAGAGGGTAAAACAGGTGGAAAAGTGTTCTCCTTTTTAATGTTGATGGTGATTTTATGGAGTTATGATCTGTTGCGGTCTGGGTATTTCAGTGTGTTGCGTCTGCCTGAATGAGTAATGAGCCCTGTACTGTGTGGAATATAATTAATATTAACTAGAATCAGGTTTAGAGGCTTTGTATCGAGCAGTGTAACTATTTAATTATACCCTAACAAATAGTATATGAATAGCACAGATAGCATGGTAGGTAAGGCTACAATTTGTTGTTTTAAAAATAGAAATATGATGTTTAAGTTATATAATAAAGCATTTGTTAATATGAGGTAATTATGTTGATTTTGTGTTGATTTTAAAATAAGTATGTGTAGTAGTTAACTAGTTATTATATATAACTAGTTATATATATACAGTTCACTCATTTTTTCATTTATCATATAAATTAAATAACATATTTCCTATTTTTAAGCAGAAAATAATATATAGGATGTAGGAAGTTTTAAACCCCAGGAAGTTTTGAACCCCAGACCTTTGTTGTGCTATTTGTATATTGCTGAAACTCATGCTTGGTGAAAGACATGCACATACTTACATAAAACGTGTGAATGATAAGGTTAGATTCTGTAATTGTTACATATTCTAGATGCAGTATATTAACTTTTTTTTAGGCAAAGTGTGTTGTTTCATGTTTTTATTGGTAATTCATTAATTCTAATCTATTGTATTAACTGACTAATGTATTAATGATTGATATAAATAATAATACAAAACAAGTGTAAGGCAAACCTATGACTTACCAATGAAAAAATAAACATTTTAAAATAAAATTCTTACCATTACACAACACTCCGCTTTTAAAGTAAATCTAGAATAAAACGTGTAACAGTAACGACTTCAGATGTGTTATTTATACAGATTCTTGTGGGAGAACTTCAAGGGCTAAAGTAAAATGAGAATTCTTACATTTTAAAAATAAAAACAAATTTCCCTACTCTAATTGATGGCAACATTTGTTATCCTCTAATATTTTCCACTCGAGAAGTTTCTGGAAGGTATGCAGGAGTATTGTTAGATACAGACCTATGTGATCATACTATAAGGGTATACAATTTATATATATATATATATATATATATATATATATATATAGAGAGAGAGAGAGAGAGAGAGAGAGAGAGAGAGAGAGAGAGAGGGAGATAGCGATAGACATATCTTTTTTCTCAAATGTGTACTCATGATCACCCTGTAATACCCATTCCATCCCTCCGCCTTCCTTCTTCCCTTTTCTCCCATCTCACTCCTCCTTCTTTCCCCATCCCCTGCCCCATCCCTCTCTACTGTACATATATTCACCCTAACCCACTCTGTATATTTTAATTGTGTGTGTTAAGTAAAAGGATCACTGTAAAATGAAAAAATATATATTTTTTAAAAGATTGAGTCTAACTAATAGTATAATTAAGCAGAAAAAAAGTAATCAATGCAATTTTTAATTGGAAAGAAAAATGTTGATGCCTCTGCAAGACCCTTGAGAAATCCATGATATGTTGGTAGAATTTGTGTGTGTGTGAAAGGCATTTTTGGAAAGCTATTTTTGCATCTATTGACTCTATCTGTCTGCTTCTGGGCCTTTCAGGGGGGAAGGGGTATGGTGTAAATTTCAATATTATCTGACAATGTCTCCCCTCCCTACCCCATCCTTTAATTAAATCAACACTCCATGTAGTCTACTGAATACATGGCAAGAGTGTGTTGGAACACTATGTGCTGCCTTGTGTGTTTGTCCATTATATTTGCCAGTAATGAAAGAGAGGGTGAACCATTTGGCAGGCTTGGCAATGGCACGTTTCTCAATTACATTATGTAGTTCAGTGGATATGCTCAGAACATTTTACCGTGTATGAGCCCCAGTGGTGGCCCGTCCATTGGGGCGTCGGGGCAAGTTCCCCCCCAAATATTTTCGTGACCCTGCAATAAAAAAACACAATAATTTATTAGTAATAACCCAAAAACAATTAAATATAATGTGTACATCAGCATTCAAGTGTTATTACATTAATAAATGAAGCAAAGTATTCCCTGGGACACTGTCACTTTAAGATAACCCCTTGCCCTTGTGTATATATATTAACTGCTGTGTGTATCCATTGTAGCTTTCCCTGCATCCCTGTGTGATCATATTACACTACACTACACTAACCTTTAGACTCTATGAATGAGTCCTGACCGTTAATGCATTCCGTCCACCAGCACAATGACGATATGCATGGGCAGCGATAATGTATCCATTTCAATGACTGACAGTCTTCCATCATTGACCAATCAATGATGGAAGGCTGTACAGTTGTCAGGAGAACCACCTAAACCCACCCAGACCGTTAGCTCCAAGCGCCCGCCAGCTAATAGGGCCTCGAGTTTACTTTTTGATTGACAGCCCCTGCTAATAAAACCACCATAAGCCAGTCCCATCCCTCTTTCTGTTTCCTGACCTGCTCCCGCTGAGTCAGACTGAGAGACCTCCCTGGCTGAAAATACTCACATCTGCCCAACCTACCTACCCCCCTGACCCAGTGACCACACCTGACCCCACCCTGACCTAACTACCAACCTACATGCCTATGTTAACACTAGAGTTAAACACAAAACACCTTCCCTTATTTTTATTTTATCTTTAAAAGTGACAGGCAATCTTTTTTTTTTTTAACTGCAAGCAATGTTAAAGATACATTGCCTGTTACTTCTAAAAATGGAATAAAAATAGGGGGGGGGGGGGGCTATTTTTATTCCATTTGTAGAAGTAACAGGCAATGTATCTTTAACATTGCTTGCAGTTAAAAAAAAAAAAATGCCTGTCACTTTTAAAGATAAAATAAAAATAAGGGAAGGGGAAAAAACAACAATAATAAAGTAAACAACAGCACATACTTACCTGCCAAATTGACCCCTCCAGCGGTGGCCTTCTGCCCTGGATAGTCGGGCATTCCAATCAATTTTGATTGAAGCCCATGTCTTTCCATAATCCATCTTGATAGAAGCCCCTGTCTCCTCATCTTGATTGAAGCCATTGTCCATCCATTCTGGCCCATTGCAAGAGGCCTCCACCTAAAAAAAAACAACGCTCTAAAAAAAAAACACAACAAACTAACGGAGCTCCTCCTACAAGGAGCTCCCCCCGTGACTAATTGTTTTTTTCCCACGCTCCGCCTTTTATACTATTTTTTGAAGGACTCTGATTGGCTGAAATTTTTTGATTGACATTGATTTCAACCAGAGTCTTTAAAAAATTTGCAAATTAGCAAAGCAGGTATGGAAGCCTGTAAGGGCAAAAAAGGTTAGTGTGAACTTGTGTGACCCTGTATGTATTTTACATATTACAGGGCTATTTATGTGATATACATGTTACAGGATAATATCCTGTAACATGTATAGCAAATAAATAGCACTGTAATATGTATAATAAATAATGTCTAATACAAATACATGAGCAATATAATCAAATAATTAATAAAGTACATCAATTAATCAATTAATAAATATCAATTAATATATTTTTTTTAATGTATATTGCTTTATGTGTGTGTGTGATTGATATTGAGATATATATATATATATATATATATATATATATATATATTGATATATATATATATATAATGATTGATATATATATATTGATTGATATATATATATATATATATACATTGATTGATAGATATATTGATTGATAGATATATATATATATATATATATATATATATATTGAGATATATATTTATATATTTATATATTGATTGATTTATATATTGATTGATATATATATATATATATTGAGATATATATATATATATATTGAGATTATATATATATATATATATATATTGATATATATATATATATATATATTGATATATATATATATATTGATATATATTTATATATATTGATATATATATATATATATTGATATATATATATATATATATATATATATATATATTGATATATATATATATATATTTATATATATATATATATATATTGATATATATATATATATATATATATATATAATTAATTAATTATATATCTCAACATATATATATATATATATATATATACATATATATTTATTTTTTTTACTTCATTTTTTTTAATGTACAGTTTGGGCCTATATGGTTTTGATTGGTTATTTAATATTTTTAAGGTGCGGTTGCGGCCTATATGGTCACACTTGGTTATTTAGGGTTTTTAAGGTGCGGTTGGGGCCTATATGGTCACACTTGGTTATTTAGAGTTTTAAAGGTGCGGTTGGGGCCTATATGGTCACACTTGGTTATTTAAGGTTTTTAAGGTGCGGTTGAGGCCTATATGGTCACACTTCATTATTTAATGTTTTTAAGGTGCGGTTGGGGCCTATATGGTCACACTTGGCTATTTAAGGTTTTTAAGGTGCGTTTGGGGCCTATATGGTCACACTTGCTCTTTTAAGGTTTTAAAAGTTACGGTTTGGGTCTTAAACGCTCTAATGTTTTTTTTGTTGTTTTCTCTCACCCCCCAGGTGCAAACTATCTGTGGAAGCAGATTTGTTTGGACTCGTTGGTTGACTTACTGGACGTGAATACCCCGAGAAGGAGAGTCAACTGTAGGTGAGTATCATTGCCTTTAATTTTCTGTCCATGCGTATAGTTGCAAATTTGATGTTGATGTAGTCTTGTCACATGAGGGTTTGCAATCTGTAATGCATACCAATGAAATCAACACACTGTTATTTTAAAGTAATTTTGTGACATAATATAAATTAATATACTGTGATCTCTTTCTTCTATTGGTATCAGAAATGAATACTATTGACTCTCTACTTGTGAAGCCTTTCGGCGCCCTAACCTATGAGGAGAAGATGGAAGTAAAACGGTTAGGACCTGACCAACCAGAGATAAATCTGCAGCAAATCGCAAGAGATAGAGGGAAGCAATATATCCGTACTTTCAATACTGAATGGTACAAGAAGAACAACTGGCTTTGTGGAAGCGTTTCTAGGAAGTCCTTATATTGTTTCCCATGCATCCTAGTTGGTGGTGACGCTGCTTGGACCAAAACTGGAGTGACTGACGTCAAACATCTAGCTGATAAATTGACGAAACACAAAAGTTCTAAAGCTCACTTGGATAACAGGATCAAGTTTGAGATGCTTGGATAGGCGAACATTGCAGTTCAACTGGACCAAGGATACCAAGTCAGTATTCAAAAACACAACGAAGAAGTGGCTAAGAACCGGTACATCCTTTCAAAGATAATTGATTGTGTTCGCTTTTGTGGCGCTTTTGAGCTGGCATTAAGAGGACACAACGAAAGTGAAACATCGCTAAATCCAGGAGTGTTTCGAGGCCTGGTGGATTTGGTTGGCAGTATCGATAGTGCAATGGAACAGCATTTAAAGACTGCAACTGTGTTTAAGGGCATGTCCAAAACCGTGCAGAATGAGCTACTGGACTGCATGCTGGAAGTTATTATGGAAGTGATTCACCAAGAGCTTAAGGAAGCCCAGTTTGTGGCAATCCAAGCGGATGAAACAACCGATATTTCCGCTAGGACAGAGTGCGTTGTAGTCTATCGCTACATTGACAAGAAGCATCAAGTGGTGGAAAGATTTGATGGCTTCACGGAAATGAAAGCAACGGATGCAGACTCGATTGCTGCTGTTGTGCTGGAAAGTCTGAATACTGTTCTCCCAGAGCCATGGTGCCATGGTGCCAGTGTGATGCGTGGAGATCAAGGAGGAGTTCAAAGAAAATAAAAGACGTGTACCTGAACGCACACTACGTCCATTGCTATGCTCACCAACTGAACCTAATAATGGAGAAAGCAGTTTCAAGGATTGGAAGAGTTCGAGTTTTTTTTCCAACATAGGCGGCATACCATCTTTTTTTTCACGCTCTCCAAAAAGGACTGGAGTTCTGGATGAGGTAGTTGGTAGAAGACTTCCAAGAGGTGCACCGACATGATGGAACTTCAACGTTAGGACCGGGAACGTCATCTACGAGAACAGAGATGCGCTACTTGAGTGTTTCCAGACAATTGAAGCATGTCTAAACTTTGATCAAACATCTATACGTGAAGCCGCAGGTTTCATTGGATTGCTGGAAGACAGGGAGTTCCTTTACTTCCTTAAATTATTTCATTTAATAATGCCACATGTTGACATCCTCTATAGTCAGCTTCATAAGCGAGACACGGATACTGTTTATATCCAAAAAGTCACAGAAGACTTTGTCAGCAGCATCCAGAAAATCCGTAATTCTGTTGACGAGATAGAAGCAAGTTTGCCTAGCGATGTAACATTCCACAGACGGAGTACGGAGATCTCAACCTTGAGACAACTTTCAAGAGAGGTATGTGACATAGTGGTGGTTCATGCAAAAGAACGTTTTTCATTTTCAAATCACCTAGTCAGTGCCAAACTTGTTCAAAGTGACTTGTTTACAACCCATGACACGTGCTTTCCAACCCAAGCTCTGGAAGACACCGTGCAAGCTTTTTCAATACTGAAGAAGGAACAATTACGCACTGAGCTGTCACTTCTGTATGGGAAGACAGATTTTCATGCTTGTACAAGTGCTGTTGCTCTGCACAAACTTTTACATCAATTTAATCTGCAGAATGATTTCACAGAGACAGTGAAATTATTAAGAATCCTGATTACAACACCGATGACCACTGCAGAATCAGAAAGATGCTTCTCCACATTGAAGAGGATAAAAACCTTTTTAAGAAGCACCATGTCCCTGGAGCGGTTGAATGCAATGGCGATGCTCTCAATGGAAAAGCAACTGATTTCCGAGATCCCAGACTTCAATGAAAAAACCATTGAGAAGTTTTGTTCTTTGAAAGATCGCAAAATTTAAATACAAGTGATTGAAGCAAAGAATAATGCATACCCCCAGGGTGTGCAAAGATAAACTGCGTTAAGCAGCACCACCTCACTACCAAACATAACTTGTGGTAAGTAAAGTATGAACGGTGTGTGGGTGTGCATATGGAAGGAGCTATGAAAGGTGTGTGCATGGTCAGTAACAATTGTTGAAGCCTTGGCGTGGTTTGAAGGAATTGGAGGCACTTCCAAGGGTAGCTGTCACTTCTGTACAGGAAGCCAGAATTTCATGTCTGTACGAGTGCTGTTGCTC
This sequence comes from Discoglossus pictus, assembly GCA_027410445.1. Lineage (NCBI taxonomy): Eukaryota > Metazoa > Chordata > Amphibia > Anura > Alytidae > Discoglossus > Discoglossus pictus. The sequence continues at coordinate 169,046,010 of CM050166.1, forward strand.
TGCACCAACTTTACCATCAATTTAATCTGCATAATGATTTCACACAGACAGTGAAGCTATAAGGAATCCTCCTTACAACACCGAAGACGACTGTAGAATCAGAAAGATGCTTCTCCACATTGAAGAGGATAAAAAGGTATTTAAGAAGCACCATGGCCCTGGAGCGGTTGAATGCATTGGTTTGAAGGAATTGGATGCACCTTCAAGGGTAAGTAAAGTTCTCAGAAATGGCACCACCAAACTACCAAAAATAACTAGTGGTAAGTAAAGTATGAATGGTGTGTGGGTGTGCATATGGAAGGAGCTATGAAAGTTGTGTGAATGGTCAGTAACAATTGTTGAAGCCTTGGCGTGGCGTTACTGCTCATATGGTTATCCATATGCTAATTCAACGTGTTTGTTTGACATTGATTATTGTGTTGTCTAAACAGAAGTGAAATGTTGTTGTTTTCTTGAATCCCGAGATCCACTGGTTTGGGCCTACATGGTCACACTTGGTCTTCAAAGGTATGTTTGGGGCCTATATGGTTCCACTTGGTCTTCTAAGGTATGTTTGGGGCCTATATGGTTCCACTTGGTCTTCTAAGGTATGTTTGGGGCCTATATGGTCACACTTGGTCTTCTAAGGTATGTTTGGGGCCTATATGGTCACACTTGGTCTTCTAAGGTATGTTTGGGGCCTATATGGTCAGACTTGGTCTTCTAAGGTATGTTTGGGGCCTATATGGTCACACTTGGTCTTCTAAGGTATGTTTGAGGCCTATATGGTTCCACTTGGTCTTTTAAGGTTTTCAAGGTATGGTTTTGTTCTTGAATGGTCTGATTGATTTGCTTGTTTTCTTTCAACCCCAGGTGCAAACCCTATGTGACAGCAGATTTGTTTGTACTCATTGGTCAACTTACTGAACGTGAATACCCTGAGAAGAAGAGCCGACTAAGGGTAAGTGTCACTGCTTTAATTTTTCTGTTAATGCGTATAGGTGCAATTATGATATTGCTGTAGTCTTGTCACATGAGTTTTTTCAATCTATATTGTATACCAATGAACTTAACGCATTGTTACTTTACTTCTTGACATTGCTGCATTGCTGATCATGTATTTCAATGGGCTTTACAAGTATAAGGTCATTGGGTTTGGGCTCATAAAGGTCAGGGGGAGGGGTTATAAAAATGGGTGTGGTTTGAAAAGGGGGAGGGGCTATGTTTCGCCCTGGCGCCCCTCCAACTTGAAAGTTCACCAGCCGCCACTGATGGGCCCCCCGTTGGTGTGTACTGAGTCCAAATTTCACATTGTGCTATTGTAGGGCATGTATTCACTTTGTTTGTGTCTAGTCTACTGTTTTTCAAATCCAGTCCACTATATAAAGGTAAGAATAGGCTAATTTGTCAGACTTGGTAAGGTATGTGTATAATTCAATATGTTTGGTATTTGTTATTATATAGTGTGTTTCTTGCTAGGACCACAAAGCCAATGCCTAGGGCAGCACAATTTGCAGGGGGCAGTGAAATTTCTATCTATACTTGTACTTGACATTTTCTGACATATTGTATAGGTACATAATCACAATACACCTATAATTTGGAATAAAGGAAGGGGCAGGAAGTTTGAATGGGTCTGAGGTAGCATAGAAGCTAAATACAAACCTGAAACAGGGCAATTGCCAATGTCCTTCCTCCTCCCTGCTCATCTATTCAGAATTCACAAAGATGTCAATGAAGCAGTGAGGACCAGAGATGTTTCCTATATTACCAATACACAGAAACCTACTTCCTTATTTCACTTTCTTCCCTTCACACTCTATGGCAAAATAAGAAAGTGCTAAATAACACATATTCTAAAAGCCTTTGAAAACATATATGTATTAGATTTTACTGTTGAACTTATTGTTTTGAAAATGAAATACTATTGTATTATGCTCTTGTGCTTAAACTGATTGACAGGTATATGAAAGTGAGCTGGGTTATGAATGCATCTGATAGAGGAGGATTAGTAGTGTATGATTACATTTATTTGCATTTAAAAAAAACATGTTGGAGGTGATGTTTACACCCCCAGGATTGGGCAAGGCTCCTGAGAAATCGTTTTTGCACAAATCTACCCTCTCTATGTGAGCATACTCAATTTGCAGCCAAACAGCAATGCTGTGTGCAGCCAGCTAGATGAAGCTGGAATATGCTGCTACACTCCTTAAACTAAAGATCCTTAAAGGACCATAAATCCACATTCAAGTAAAATTAAATTATAATAAATTGCTACTTAAAATGAAGGAGGTAATGAAGGCATGTAAATCTAATTTTCATTTGCTGTCTAGAAGAATTGCTGCAGTTAAAATGTCCATCCTACCTAGAATTAACTATGTAATGTAATACCCTTAGAAATGCCTGGCTATCTAATCAGACAATTGCAGTCTGCAATTGAGAACTATATTTATAAGAAGAATAAGGCAAGGATCAATAGGGATAAAATATCTAGAAATTTTAGGAGAGGAGGGATATCTCTACCAGATATAAAGAGCTACCAAGACGCTACAATGCTCACTCACTTGGTTAAATGGTCAATAGGTAAGGACACGGCAAGACGGTATCAAATAGAGGATGCTTCCTTGATGAATGGTTCACGTAAAGACCTTTTGTGGTAAAGTTCTCAAGCCAAAGAAATTAAGATATTAACATATCTGATTGTTAGAAAAGGTATATACTTTTGGAATACATTAAACAACAAACAGGCCTTATCTCTCTATTCAAACACTTTGATGTCTTTACAATTGTTCGACGAAAATTATAATATTTCAAACCAAGGCAATTGGAACAACTGGGTGATTATAAAAATAAAAGATTTATATAATAATAAAAATGTATACTCTTTTGAAGAACAATGTTTAATATATGACCTTCCTTCAACCAAGTGGTTGCAAAACAACAGGATTAAACAAAGTCTGAGTAGACTCAAATTAAATCAAACCTTTAGCCGAGATCTTACCCACTTGGAACAAATTTGTTATGCTCAACAGAGCGTTCACTTAATTTCTAAATGTCTTCAAATTCTTAGACTTAAGAAAGAGCAGGGCAAGTATTTCAGGATAAAAGAGTGGAAGAAAGAAATTAATTCCACTTGGACAGAGGCGGAGTGGATTCAGGCCTTTCGAGTGCATCAGACATGGGAATTTATTTCAAAACGCTCCAAAGATGGTATAAAGTTCTGAGTGTGGTAGCCAAGATAACCCACAATAAAAAAAATGGTCAAATGCTGGAGAGACTGCAATGAAGCTCACACCTTTAAACACATATGGTGGGATTGTGACAAGATACAATACTTATGGAAAGATTGTTTTGATCATCTTTCTATAGGCTTATTTTCTTGTTATGACTCGTATACAGATTTTCACCTTCCATAACTATACCAATTATAGTCTCCACAGTCACTATTCCCCTATATAGAAGGAAATGTTTATGTTCATTACAAGAAATTGTTTCTTATCTGTAATAAATTGATAGTGTCCTTTCTTCTGTGGGGAAAAAAACAACAAAGGTTTGATCCCCTTCAGATGGTTCCTGGAGATCCCTTTTGGTAATATATATTTCTGCTGGCGTATAGTGTGCGGCTCCTTCAGATAGTCATAGTCATCACAGGACATATATGAAACACAAGAGGATATGGAGGGAAAGAAGCGCAACACCATATCCTAGTGCAGATAAAAACAAATTTATTGTTTGAAAATTAAATATATAAATTAATCCACTCACATTTGTCTACCTCATGAACAGAGGTAAGTTATTAACACTCTTGAATATCCACTTGCACGGTTGTCCATGTCACAGGTAGAACAGATGAGTCTCAAGCATAATTATTAAAAAAACTTTTTGATTGGTAGGTGTTACACTTACATCCTTGCCACAGACAGATTCTTATTGCCCTATACATAGGACAATTATATTTATTTTACTCCAATGGCCATCTATACACAGAGTATTATTATTATCTCTTCTTCCATTATTCTGTGCCTGAACTGGATGTGCCTATCATTATGGGCACCCCACCACCACCCACCTCTTCTCCTCCACTCTCCTCTCCACTACTCTCCTCCTCCTGTCCTCCACTCTCCTCGTTGCCACTCTCCTCATCCTCCTCCTCATCTCCTCCACCACTCCTCACATACTCCTCCTCTCCACCACCACTCCTCACATATTCCTCCTCCTCTCTTCCACCACTCCTCACCTCCTCCTCTGCTTCAACACTCCCCAGGGCCACCTCTTTCTCCTCCTCTCCTCTCTTCTTCTCCCCTTCCCTGCCTTTCCACTCCTCTCCCCTCCTCTCTTCTCCCATCATTTAAATTCCGAAAATAATTTATTGACAAATAAAAATAAGTATTACTGTATATATATGATAGGGGGGAAAGTGTGTTTTATGTGTATTTATTAACTGTTGGGGGTGGAGTATGGGATGGGTGTGTGTGTGCATGGAGTGACCTAGCTCTATGTGTATCTATGTGTATTATTTAATATATGTGTATTTGTATTATGAGTAATCTATAAATATGTGAAATCAAGATGTAAGTGTAAGATCGTAATTAGAATAATATAAAATAATAAAACTAGAAGATACTGTTCTTAAAAATTGCCTACTCTCTCTCTATAACTGCTGAAACCACCAACTACGGGACCTTCATGCTACTTCATCAGAATCTGCAACAAAGTCAACACATGGGCGGATGGAACGCAACTTTATAATCTCTCTCTGTCAATCATCTTCGGCTAGCCCGCTTTCTATTGGCTGAGAGGACTGTGTTGCACTCCGCAATAAAGGGATTTGATTCTAACTGTGCCCCGCTTTTATTCCGGCCTGATTAACAGCTTGGGGTGGTGGGAGGGGTTTACGGTCCTCAGGCATCGGCCCGTGACTTGCGGCCTTGTTCAATTGAATAGCTCTGTAATTGTAGCAAAGTTCAAGCCTGCAGCAACCCAGCAGATATACGGCCTGTATACCGGCCTTGCAATTGAATGAGGCTCCAAGTCATTTAGTAGACAATTAGCTACTAAAAAATATTTTCTAATCTCTTAGTACCTTGCTTTATTCAAACAATATATATGGCAACATTTGCACTTTTGAAAGCAAGCAAATGCAGCTTCCATCTAAATTAAGCTAATAAGCAAAGTGCATTACTATCCTTTAGTATTGTCCATTTACAGCTGAGTCTGATGGTTTCTATGCAACTATCACACAAAATTTTACTGAAAGAAAATTCCATAAAAGCCACTGCATAATTGACCCATTCTATTCTACTACTTATCAACTGTAACTGTTCATAGTATGACACAATAGTGATTGTGGAAAGTGATTATATGTTTAAACAGCTATAAATAAATTGTGTTACTGCTTTCTTAACTAACTGAACAGTAGCATAAGCAAAATAATAATGTATAAGTTTGCAACGCATCAAGCTTCACAATATGAGTGCTTTTAATTGCCCATTAACTTTATTATACCTGTATGCAATATTCACCTATCTTTCTCATCTGCCCCCCTCCCCTAGAGCTGTCACTTTCCATTCGTCCTCCTTTGCGTGTTTGGATTGCCCTATATGGTCCTGTCCCCATTTTCGGTTCTGCTTTTGGGGCACTATACGTTATGCCCAAGTTCTATAAACATTCTGATGATTCTTTAATTTGATGTAACACGTGCAGTCTACTTAGAATCACAGGAAATCTGATTATCATTTAACCAATTCACCTATGTCCACTCATAAATTGCCAGTAGGGTTGGCTGTTTTTAATATTAAAATAAACTGTTTATCTGCATATTCAAACAACATTTTATTATTAGCAAGTGATTACATGCTCTGTTTGTACTAACTGTAACCTTCCAAAAAGCCCCTACCAAGATCCACCCCCTGTAGCTCATGCATACAGTTTTTCTATAGCACTAGATATGTCTCAGCAGCATTTTATTTTTATATTATTATGTCTTAATAATAAAAACAGGGAACCCTCCATGTCCTTTTAAGTATGTAATACCTCTATTGATAATGATTAAGATACAGGAGTTATAGGAAACTCCTTAGGCTTCTTAGCACGTAAAACTAAAATTAGACAATACAAATAGACAAGCTAATATTTTTAACTGTTTCTGGTTTTATTTTATTTCACTTCAATTAAAGAGATATGGAAGGTTCCTGGATTTCACTAGGTATACAATATACCTATGTATCTATTTACTTTTGTGTACTTTATAAGTGCTTATAAAGTTAGTTTTTGCTGCCCAAAATCAAACAAATAGTCCCTGTTTGGGTCTCCCCAATGCAGCGTATGAAAACTCAAACTCTGTAGGGCTGGATCTGAAGTGATAATGTCTCAGCATCATGTTGGAGAATATTGCTGAGAGGTGGTCACTGACTGGTTAGTATGAGACACTGCACACCTTGTACTACAAAATCTGCATTTTCATAAGTGGCAGAGAGCAGGCCCAAGCAGATTGTATTCATATGATTAAAAACAGAGCTCATAAGCACTTCTTAAAAAATAAACTACATAAAAGGAAATTGATATAACAGTATTTTATTTACCTATAAATATTATATCTGCTTACCCGGCGGCGGAACTACCACAGGCGCACGTATGTACTTTGTATTTTGCTGTAAAAAAAAAAAAAATTCTGCTTAAATGCCCCTGGACACCCCTCCACACCATGACCCCCTCCTGGTCTCCATTAACAAGCCTCTCCTGGCCCCCTCCAGTATCCCTGAGCCTCAACATCTCCTGCACTTTCTCCCCTGCCTGTGCATTTCCAGGATTCCCTGACCCATATTGAAGTGAAGGAGGCCAGGAGTGGCCGTGGCCGTAGGTGGGGGAGTGGTGGGGGTCCTAGATGGTCATTCCCCCAGGGACATTTAAGCAAAAAAAAATATATATATATATATAAATATATATATATATATATATATATATATATATATATATATATACATATATATATACTGTATATATATATATATATATATATATATATATATATATATATATATATATATATATATATATATATATATTACATTATATGTGTATATATATATATATATATATATATATATATAATGTATTATATAGTATTTGGCACTGGACTGCATTTGTGCTATTTGATGTTTTAATATTGTTTTACAAACATATTTGTGAATAATAGCATATAGAGGGGCATATTTCATGCTATGTTTATACAGTGAGGTTGTTTTGATACAATTTTATCGCAAAACACAATTCAGGGTGAGGTAAAAATAATATATTGTGTTTAATATTTCCTAACAAAGCTTTTAACTTCTTTTTTTCAGAGACCTGTAGCCTGTTTTCTTGACTGGTATCCTATCACAATATTCATTTTGATGGATAAATAATTATGTTTTTCCAAGATGATTGTTATGTACATTAAGGTAGATCATGAGTGGAAAAAGTACAAGTGCTCTTTGTTGTGTCACTCCCTATGATACACAAATCACTGTTATCTACCATACACTATTCCATGGTGGATTGGATCAGTTTTCAATGACATTTCATAGTTAGAATTAGGAATATAAAATAACTCAAACTGTATATCTCCATTAGTAAGGCATGGTTTATATTTAGGTGATATGTAACTCCACCCAACGACCTAATTCTTCTGAAGTTAATCCTACCTTATTTTGCAATAGCATGATTTAGGGCATTATTTAAATAAAGTGTTATTAAACTTCGCCTACTTATGTATATTGACATTGTCTTTCTACATGTTTGACCATGGTGAGAAGCCAAGAACTGCTGGAAGCCAAAAGATGTGGAGAAGCAACAAAGACCTGTCAAGCATGGGCCTGTATTACTGAAGACAATCAGAAACACTTTGACATACTGACTATTTTTCCCACTAATCCTTCTTTCCCTATAGATAACACTTGCAACTGATAATATGCAGTCTATCACTGCAAAAGTATGCAATATTACTAGTATTTATGTTGTAGTATTATCATTTGATTTGTTACAATATCAATTTTGTGATTGAAACATACATCCTTCTGGTCCAACAAGATTATACAAAGATGCTGTGGAATGGAAAAAAAAACAACACAAAAGACTAGAAAGGGAGAACCCATTTTATATTCAGACTTAACATGCCATTTAGCAAATGCTAATCAGCAACTGTAAAACCACACAAAACCATTGAGTTTGCTAAAAATAGACACAGATGACTACAGGGATGTCCTGAACAGTGAACATTCTGATATTCCTACATTTTACCACTTTCTGATGAGGTTAAATTGATTATGCTTAATGAAAGGGTTAAAATTGCTTTTGCTTAGATATATTTGTTGTAACCTTGCTCAAAACTTTAGAGGCCAAGTATCTATATCCTTGCAAAAAAAAACAGCTGTGTAATCTTTAAGAAAATATGCGAGATGTTAGAATGTCTGATGATGATGCACAATGTGTTCTAAGATAAAGGGGATGGGAGAAGTACATACATTGATAAGGAGGGAAGGGAGTATAGAAATACGAAGATAAGCAAACAAAACCACAAGACGTGTTTGTGTAAAACTATAAAGAGGCTGTAAGAGTGTAATCAGATGACTGCATATATTCTACATGCTGTAAGTGCATCTCAAAGCTTGAATAAATCGAAATACAGAGACGTCTGTGGTACGTCTTGTGGTAACAAGTTTTTGCCCAACATTTGGCGCCCAAAATGGCTCACAACATCTGTTCATAAGACACCCTGAGGTCCTAGAGTTCCAGGAGGGGAGTTCGACGATCGATCAAAGGCTGATTAGGAACAGAGGTCAGCAGAGCCGCCTTGGTAAAAGTCTGTTTATAGATCTAGTGGTCGAGGTCCCCTCCTGGAGCCCAGGTTCCCCATAATGAGTGAGGATGGTGTGTAGCCGATCAAATTCACCAGACTTAACACTCACCCGGAAACTGGTAGGATTGTGTTTTTTTTTATATATGTGTATATATATATATATATATATATATATATATATATATATATATATATATATAAGGAAATAGAGACCTTGGTAGATTCTTGGAGCGGAGCTGTAGAAGCAGTGAACTCGTACAGGGTATACTATGTACTTGAGTGTGACTGGTTAGCGAATGAGACTGAAGCAAAGAATCTGAAAAAGGGCCTGTGTATGTGTCTGAGAGTGCCTTTGTAATATTCTATGAGCCATGGTATAAGCACTCTGTTCAAGTCACCCTGATGAGCCAGTGGGGCAGAGCGTATAGTCCACGGACATAGGTGTGTTTGTGGTTCCCAAAACCCTTGAGTGTAATAGAAGGTAAGTAAAAGGGGCTTAGAGATGCCTCTAGTCCGATTGATGTGATAATGGGTGTGTATCCGGAATGTGCAAGGATATTGAAATAGGCAACTAAGATCTGGAAAACCTGGACAAAACATTCTTCAAAACCTTGGTCAAGGTGTGAGTTGTGAGGTGATTCATGTTTATTGGTTATCAAGATGTTTTTTGAAACAAAGGGAAAGGTATTTAAGCAAAAGGAGTATGAGGATATAAAAAAATGTGCGTATTATAGCAAGACATTATATATTTACTCTTATAAGTGGCATGGATTTTTTAAGTAGTTGATTTCATGCCAGATACTTTTACAGGTTTGGTTGCCATAAAATATTTATTTTTGTTTTCTTTTAATTCCTTTAGTTCAATTATGTTTAGAGTTTATGTGACTGTGTGTATATATATATCTCACATATAATAGTTGTCAAACTTCGAATCGTCGCAAAGCGAGGGACGCAGTTTGTTCCGCAAATGCGGACCCTCGCAAAGTGAGGGTCCGCATTTGCGGAGGTGGAGGCTCTACGGTGCCTCACAAGTGGTTACAAACACAGAAGCTGCACTTTAACAAAATAGATGTAACACGCAATCACTAAATAGGGACTTACACAAAAAAATACAAACCGCAGGTCCTAGAACGCAAAATTTACGGATTTACCGGCCGAACCGTGCGCACCTGAAAACATTAAAAACACAATAGATACACACAAAAAACATATGAAAAACGTACCCACAGCAGGGGGGGGGGGGGCACCAAGGACCTCTGCAACTGAAGTTACACCTCAATTTAAGTCCAAATTCCAGAGTTTAGACACATGAAAATCCCCTAAGCGAGAGAAAAAATGGCCGCTGACAAAAAAAAGAAAAAGAGGCTACACAACCTTAAAGGCGTAAAACAACAGCAAGCACAGATGGCTTTTCCAAAAAGCCGTACGAGGTAAAGATACACTTTTAGCAAGGATGCTAAATCATCCACACACGTGTACCACATACACATTCACCGCCATTTTACAACACTAACTTACACAATGCGGAAGTTCACAGTTACCCTAACGGCTTTCCCTTGCGCACGCAACCTATTTACACTACACACTGCATACATTGCTGACACTTACACCTCAGCTCCACAACAGTGCAAACCTACATTGTATGCTGCAGGAACATCGAAACAGATTGTCAGGTCTTCAGCACAATGCTTCCTGCATATATTACTTCAAAATAGGTAATGTATATTCCTTTATTCATTTATTAATGATTTAATTAGCATACAAAAACACATATACACAAAAAACAAAACAAAAAAACACTATCGCAATAAACACAAAAGCCATTCACTGTGCGCCTCACAACAAGCGCAAACACTGCTCATAGCACACAAAGCCTTGCAGGTCAGCGCCGACCAAACAATAACAGCAAAAGCACCACTCAGAAAAAGGCGCTCAGCTCGCGGCTCGCAATAAGCGCAGAAGGATTAAAAAAATTAATGTCTGTAGCAAACAGCATTACCTGCCTTACAATTTTATTGCCCCGTCATTTTTGACGGGCAAGTCGCTAATATATATATATATATATATATATATATATATATATATATATATTTACCATATTTACGAAAATCTAGTGCTCCATTGAATCAAATGCGCACTCCAAATTTGGAACCCATGAATCAAAATTAAATGTTTTTGCTGGCGATTGTAATGGGTATTTGTCATTTGTACAAGTACTGAACAGTGTGCCACTGTTCCGGGGCCTCTGGGTGCAAGACTCTGGGTGCCAGTGTCCTGGGGCTCACCAGGTGCCAGGCTCTGCGTGCTACTGTGCAGGGGTCTCTCTGTGTGCTGGGCTCTGTGTGACAGTGTGCGGGGGGCTCAGTCTCTGCAGAAAGTGCACAGCATTCTTAATGACAGTCTTTGAGTAGCCACTTCCTCTGGTGGTTATGACGAGGCCCCCGCTGCCGTCTGCCCATCTGAGAGCCTCAGTCACCCACTCTAAAGAGCCAGGAAGAGAGAGATGGTGGTGTCGTGGTGTATACCTGTTTGTTCAGGTCTGTGCTTTCCTTTTTGCTATTGCCGGTAATGCAATATTATCGATGGCGCTCTAGATTTGATGTTTTAACTCTGAGAAATGGGTTAAAACATTGAATATAGTGCGCCATCGATTTTAATGCGCACTCCAAATTTGTGACCCGGTTTTTCATGAAAAAGGTGTGTATTAGATTTGCGTAAATACGGTAATTATAAATAAATATATATATGTATATATATATATATATATATATATATATATATATATATACATTCATTCATATATATGTATATGTATGTATAGAAAATACTACATTTGTTGGGTTTGTCTCATATATTGTAAAGGTGATTTGTGGAAAACTATACACAGACATTATTTATGAGCTCACAATTACTAGTTATATGTTCTGTGATGTTTGTCTTATGTTCATGTGCAGATCCTGTTTTAGTGATTTTATAACTATATTTAATACCAGTACAACATTTCTATATATGGATTATCCATTCTGACTAACAGATAGTTTGATAAATTTGTTTATGGATAATAATATAATGGGAATCTGATCACTTCTGGATAAATATTATAAGTTACACTTATAAGCTGTCAGCCACTTTGATTATTTATTAATAAACGTTTATATAGATTTGATTTTTGCTTATGTTTAAATATTATTGAGGTTAACATTTCAAAAAATATTGTTACAATTAAACATAGTGATTGCTAAAGAATTAATATAAAGGGAAATACAGATTGTTTCGGATTACTTACAATTTAATATACAGTAGCAAAAAGAAAGAGAAAAATACACCTTTAATTCCAATGATATTGTTTACCCTCATAGAATATATGATGGATGATTACTATGATTACTATGATCAGAATGATATCTCAGCATCTGCTGGATAAAGATTATTACTCACTATTGTGTTATTAGCCTATCTGCTATACAGTTTACAAAACATTTTGTTTTCCAATAATATTAGCCATATGCCCCATTGTTCTAATTTCCACACTGTTATTAGAATCCTATTATGTATATAGAGTGGTTAGAATTACAATATATTAATTGGAACTCTTAAATCCAATAACTGTGGTTTTTATTTCCAAGATACAATAAAGATGTTCTTTATATTCTCCTGTTTATCAGTTGATTATTCATTGTGTTTTGTGATAACTTTGACACTAATCATCATTCTGGATGTATGAGAAGTGTCTTTGATGTCTGTTTGAGTGAGCTTAGATTTATCTAATATTGACAAAATTATCAGGTCCTTTTTTCTGATCCTATGAGTCACGAATCACATATTTCTCAGCGAGTATATTGGATAAAGTTAACATTGATGTAAATAATGATCATACTATATGGTATAATAAGACTGCATGATATTATTCCGATATCGGCATATTTTCATATGTTCCAAGCACAAATATACGTTACTGTATAAGGATGCATAATTTAATTACTTCTTCCTCTTCCTTTGAGGTGTGATTCGGTGACCTTCTCTTTGATCCTGGGCTAATTGAAGATAGAGCCACACATCTGATTTGAATAAAGACAATCACTTACCTTTAAATAATGGAGCGCCGCCTTCATCGTCACGATCCCTGTTGAAGCTGGCGCGAAACGCGTGCATCGGATCACTTCTGGTTCTGGCCGCCTACTTCTGGTTTTGATTCCATGCTGTCCGACCTCCGTCTGTGTAGGATCTTGGTTCAGCTGCTGTTTTGAGCTGTGCCTACAATCCACAGAGGTCATTCTGGAGTGGGTAAGTGGGCAGGTGGTGGGCATAGTACCAGAATAGATAGCACAGACCTAGTTTGTATAGGTAGTTAGGGAGGTAACTAGCGGGCCTCCATTTGTCAAATCTGCTATTGTATTTACAGAGAGGGCCACAGAGGTACAATTGTAGTCTCCCATACCTGCCTATACACTCCCCACTACAGAATGAAGGTGGCACTTGTTGACCATAAATGATTGTATAGTAATCTACATGTATGCAACCCAGATATTAAATGCACATCTCTAATTGTATGAATATTTAACTAACAATATAGACTGGTACTGACCAGCCCATTGTTGATTTAATCTGTATTGATTTGCTTTTGATCATATTTACTATATCAATGGGTTAATTCTTTTGATATACAGTTAGAGTGTTTTAATAATTATTGGAATATTTTGGTTTTGCATAAATTTAACTTAATTCTGTAGATGGCCAGACTACCGTGTTTTTAAGATATTTTATTGTCTTGTGTATATTGTGTACATTAATAAAATTATATTTTAAAATAAGGTATTTGATTTAGATTTTTCCATTATATATGTAGGATCATTCTATGAGGGTAAACAATATCATTGTAATTAAAGGTGTACTTTTCTCTTTCTTTTTGCTACTATTATCAATTTTTACACTGCCAATGATATTTTCTCAGTAGCGATATAACTTACTAGACATGTGAAAATATCCAATTATTATAATTATTTCTACGAGATACCCTGGATAATTACTCTTTATCTTGTCTTTTTTCAAACATATTTATTCTGGCTACTAGGTAGCCTTTCTCTAAGAGTAATAATCCCATTGCAATAGGTGTACAGACTGTTATGGCTGAAATAGATTTAGATTCAAACTATAAGTCAAGAACCAGTAAACGCCTGGAAGGAGTTAATAGAGCTTTTGAACAGTGCACCATTGAAAATATCAATGGTGACTGGGAGCTAGGTCTAAAAAACTTAGAAGGCTTATTGAGGAAACAACTCAATTTATTCTTGAATAAGGTAAGCCATGAGAAATATCTAGCCAAACATCTTATACCTAGAGGATTAAGGATCAAGACCTTTCCAGCTTTTACGTTCCACTTGGATAACTATAAAGAAAAATGGGAGCAAGCCTTAACTAGCTGTTCTGAGACACTTTTGGCGATATTAGCCGATTATGAAACAAGAAATACAAACATAACTTGATAAAGAAATCACTCAATTAAACAAAACTTTGAAACAATTTGAAACATTAGATGAGTTTAAGAAAACATACAAGAGAATACAGGCTGATCTAGATAGAAGAGAAAATGAAATTGTATCTCTGAAAAAACAGAAGTACAACAGAGATTTACAGGATTTTGAAAGTGGCAATATCTAATAACCCATAATGTGAAGGGTTTCAATTCCCCTTTTAAGAGGCGGAAGGCTTTTGCATTCTACAAAAAACATAAACCCACAGTTATTCTTATGCAGGAGACCCACTTCTCTTGCAATAACAAACCCAAATTCTTACACAGGGATTATCCCACTAATTTTCTGGCCACTCTCCCTACTAAAAGAGCTGGCTGCGCAATCCTCCTGCATAAAAAAAATCAATTTCAGGTAGAAAGTAATTTAGTTGACAAAGAGGGTAACTATGTAATGGTGACAGGTACTATCGGGGGGGTCAGAACGACTTTAGTTTCCCTATACTCTCCCACTACCTCGCCCTACACAACTTTAATTGATAGCCTGGGGCTGGTCTACTCCTGGAGGGGTATGCACCCGGCTAAGAGAGAATATACATTCTATTCCTCAACCCATCTGACATACTCTAGGATTGATGCTATTTTTGTTGGCTCTCCCCTATATGACTCAATTTTGAGAACTGAGATTGTACCCTGCCCCTGGTCAGACCATGCCTTGGTACTCATGGAGATGGATCTGGGGCCAAATTTACAACCCCCCTACAACTGGAGAATAGACAAATTCCTATTGACTAATCCGAGTAGCGCTGAAGTAATTGCAAAGGACATAAAGCTATTTTGGGAGACTAATGTCTCTCCTGAAACTGGAGCCGGCTGGCTCTGGGTTGCCCACAAGGCCTTTATTAGGGGAACAGCCATTAAGCTAGCCTCAACCCTAAGGAAAAACCTTAGGCAAAAGGAGGCAGACATTACAAGGACACTAAAGAGGCTGGAAGAGGTAAATTAACAGATCCCTTCCTGTAAGGGACAAAGGTTAGTTGACAAGACTAGGCTTGAGCTAGATATCATTCTTTCGTACCATACTGAAAGGGCGATGAGGAAGATGAAACACCTATATTATTGGAAGGCAAATAAACCTGATACAATGCTTGCTAGAAGACTGAATAATAAATTCTCCCAACATAGAATTTCCCATATTAGAAGGTCAGACGGTCAAATTTCCTGTAGCCCTAATGACATCCATAAAACATTTCAGGACTTTTACCAATCTATATACTCCTCCCAATCCCATAGAAGTGAATCAGATACTGACTCCTTTCTACGGTCGCAAGACCTCCCCAGTGTCCCAGACTACCACTTAGAAACACTGAACTCGGATGTGTCCCTAGAGGAAATTAAATCGGCCATTTTGGGTCTTAAGCTGGGCAAATCCCCGGGGCCAGGTGGCTTCACTAATTTGTTCTACAAAAAATTTGAACCCCTACTTACCCCCTATCTTAACCCCTTATTTAACGCAATTCTAAATGGGGAGTCCATGCTCCCCGAATTGAACCAGGCTGCTCTGGTGATCTTTCCAAAGGAGGGCAGGGATAATCTAGAGGCCAAAAACTATTGCCCTATTTCCTTGATTAATGTAGACGTAAAAATTCTGGCCAAAATCATGGCCAACCGTATCTCTAAATTCTTCCCAGATTTAATTCACAAGGACCAAGCAGGATTCATCCCCTTTAGGGAGGCTGGGGACAATGTCAGGAAGGTCTTAAACATTCAGCACCTAGCAAAAAAATCTAACATCCCATTATGCCTTTTAGCTCTAGACATAGAGAAGGCGTTCGACACGTTGGAATGGTCTTATATGTATAAAGCACTAGACAAGTTCGGATTTAGGGGACGTTTTATTAACCTGCTAAGAAGCTACTATGACTCCCCAATAGCTCATCTAAAGTTACCAGGAGTACATAAAGCGAATATACAAATTCAAAGAGGGACTAGGCAAGGGTGCCCACTTTCTCCACTGTTATTTGCACTTGCTATGGAGCCATTAGTGCAAGCAATTAGAGCTAATCCAGACATTCAGGGGGTTCGTGTAGGACACCA
This sequence comes from Discoglossus pictus, assembly GCA_027410445.1. Lineage (NCBI taxonomy): Eukaryota > Metazoa > Chordata > Amphibia > Anura > Alytidae > Discoglossus > Discoglossus pictus. The sequence goes on from CM050166.1 coordinate 169,062,389, forward strand.
GCACCTTAGATGCTCACTTTTTGCGGACAATTTACTATGCAACCTGTCCAGCCCCTCTAGCTCTAAACCAGCTCTCATGTCAACTATTAAGGAGTTTAGCAAAGTCTCAGGCCTTAATTTAAACCTGGAAAAAACAGAAGCCCTGGGGATGGGTATGTTGCAAATTGAGATTGAAAAGATTAATTTGGAATATAATTTCAGCTGGCCTACTCAGTATATAAAATACCTGGGAGTAAAGATCACTTCCAATTTTGCCGACTTATATGGGGCAAATTTTCCCCCCTTGTATAAGTCCTTGACTGAAGACATGCAGAAGTGGGCGAATTTTCATATCTCATGGACGGGCCATATAGCTGCAGTAAAAATGAGTGTCCTACCTAAACTGCTATATCTATTTAGGACACTTCCCATACCAATCCCACTCAAGGAACTGGATAAATTCCAGAATAGCATGTTTTGGTTTATTTGGGGCAATAAGCGTCCTTGTATATCCAGACAGGTAATGTTTAGACACAAGAGTAGAGGCGGACTAGCGTGTCCCAACTTGAGGCTCTATCTTAAGGCAGCTCAACTGGCCCATCTTCCCAGGTTACACTCTGTTACCCACCAGCCATCCTGGGTATTCCTAGAAAATCAGCAGATGCTCTCGCACAGCTGGGATAGGTTGATCTGGATCCCCAAGGAATTAACTCCATTTAATACACATCACAACCCTATGATCTCACTAACTCTTCAGGCTTGGGGGTGGGCCAACTCCGGGTGTCGGCTTAGCTCGGGCTTGTCTCCCTTATTGTCAGTCACGTCCTTTCGACAAATCCTAAAAGACACAAGCTCCATCTCCAAATTTTGGTGGACCTCTAGAAACCTTGACCGGGTAGGGAACTGGGTATAAGACGATAGACTGTTGACCTACGACCAATTCTGCACAACCCACGATCTACCAGCTACGGAAATTTATAATTATTTGAAAATTAGAAGTTGGGTCAGCAAGACTCTGAGAGAATTGGGTCCCCCTAGGCCCTCCTGGATGTCCGTTGTATGTAGAAGCCTACCTCTCATGAAGGGGTTTTTGGTTCGCTATATGGCATCTTTCGAGACTCCACCAGCACCAGAAACCAAAATTTATGAAGCAATGGGAAAAGGACCTGGGGGTAGAATGGGATTGGGACAAGTGGACATAATCCTGCTCCAACCTCTCCAGAGGTTCCCTCAATGCAGCTCTGCTAGAGACGGATGTTAAAGTATGGCACAGAGCCTACTGTACGCCCGATAAATTGCAGAAGTTTAAGCCACACAAGAGCAATAAATGCTTTGGGGATGCCAACAAGTGGGGGACCACATCCACATTTGGTGGTCATGTCCAACTATACAGAAAACATGGAAACAACTAGCTCAATTAGCCTCCACACTTTTTCAAATGGTGGTTACACCCTTTATGGAATCATGCCTGTTGGGGGTACACCTCAAGAATCTTTCTCAATCTCAAAATAAACTATTTCAATTAATGGCACTGGCTTTCAAAATACACATAGCTAGCAGATGGAAGAAATTGACACTAAACTTTCAGGAGGTGGTCAGGAAGATGAATTACCTCTATATCGATGAGAGATTAACCCACATTATCCTGGATAGTCTCCCCCAGTTTCTGGCAATCTGGGAACCTTGGGTAGTGTCCTCATTCAGTGTTCCTCTGATATAACATCCAAATTCGGCTACAATGAGGGCAAGAGGGGGCATGGAGTAAAGGAGTCCAGGAGGTTCTTCGGCTGCACTACCAAGGTAAATGTCATGTGATGAACAGTGCGGTATCTCAGTGAAGACTGTAATGGGCCAACTTAGTGGAGGCGAAGTCAGTTAGGTTAGCTTATATGGTTTATAAGTCTATATATTTAGTCAACAACACTATGGTTTAACTATTCATTCCAATATCTGTTCCTATGTGTTATCTCTGCTTTTCTTTCTCTTACATTCTCATTAGTTGTTAATTTACTGTGCACAATGTTCTACTTTGATAGAAATCTTAAGTTATTATAAATGATAATTTATAACTAAAAAATAAGAAGGTGTAGTCAGTTAATCATTGGTTAATGTTTTGTTGGGTGAACTTGCATAGATTGACTGACGGAATTATTGATCAATATGTTTTATATTTTGTGAACCATCTAATAAAGATTTTTTTTTTTTTAAATAGCATATGAAGAAAGTTTTCATACTGAAAGAACACTTTGTATGTTTGGACATTTCAGATGAAATATGTGATAAATGTACTAATGCACCCAAGCTCTAGAAGAATGGAGTGGGCCTAATTCAGTTACAGGCTAAAAAAATGTAAAATCGTAGCTCTGATACTATGAAAGCCTTTGATCTTATAAGCCTGCAAGAGTTACAAACGCTAAAATAGTAAATCGCTATTCAGTTGCTTCAATTTCACAGGCACTCACAAACGTAAGCAGCAAATGTAAAAGAAAATCCTACCCGCAAGTGGACTAAGCACCTGTTTATAGCACTGTAAATGTAAATTACAAGTCAATACAGCACTGTGAAATATGGGGAAAGTGATAATTGACTAGAATTAATTGTGCAGCAGTCTTAAGCCAACGTCCTTTCGACAAATCCTAAAAGACACAAGCTCCATCTCCAAATTTTGGTGGACCTCTAGAAACCTTGACCGGGTAGGGAACTGGGTATAAGACGATAGACTGTTGACCTACGACCAATTCTGCACAACCCACGATCTACCAGCTACGGAAATTTATAATTATTTGAAAATTAGAAGTTGGGTCAGCAAGACTCTGAGAGAATTGGGTCCCCCTAGGCCCTCCTGGATGTCCAATGTATGTAGAAGCCTACCTCTCATGAAGGGGTTTTTGGTTCGCTATATGGCATCTTTCGAGACTCCACCAGCACCAGAAACCAAAATTTATGAAGCAATGGGAAAAGGACCTGGGGGTAGAATGGGATTGGGACAAGTGGACATAATCCTGCTCCAACCTCTCCAGAGGTTCCCTCAATGCAGCTCTGCTAGAGACGGATGTTAAAGTATGGCACAGAGCCTACTGTACGCCCGATAAATTGCAGAAGTATAAGCCACACAAGAGCAATAAATGCTTTGGGGATGCCAACAAGTGGGGGACCACATCCACATTTGGTGGTCATGTCCAACTATACAGAAAACATGGAAACAACTAGCTCAATTAGCCTCCACACTTTTTCAAATGGTGGTTACACCCTTTATGGAATCATGCCTGTTGGGGGTACACCTCAAGAATCTTTCTCAATCTCAAAATAAACTATTTCAATTAATGGCACTGGCTTTCAAAATACACATAGCTAGCAGATGGAAGAAATTGACACTAAACTTTCAGGAGGTGGTCAGGAAGATGAATTACCTCTATATCGATGAGAGATTAACCCACATTATCCTGGATAGTCTCCCCCAGTTTCTGGCAATCTGGGAACCTTGGGTAGTGTCCTCATTCAGTGTTCCTCTGATATAACATCCAAATTCGGCTACAATGAGGGCAAGAGGGGGCATGGAGTAAAGGAGTCCAGGAGGTTCTTCGGCTGCACTACCAAGGTAAATGTCATGTGATGAACAGTGCGGTATCTCAGTGAAGACTGTAATGGGCCAACTTAGTGGAGGCGAAGTCAGTTAGGTTAGCTTATATGGTTTATAAGTCTATATATTTAGTCAACAACACTATGGTTTAACTATTCATTCCAATATCTGTTCCTATGTGTTATCTCTGCTTTTCTTTCTCTTACATTCTCATTAGTTGTTAATTTACTGTGCACAATGTTCTACTTTGATAGAAATTTTAAGTTATTATAAATGATAATTTATAACTAAAAAATAAGAAGGTGTAGTCAGTTAATCATTGGTTAATGTTTTGTTGGGTGAACTTGCATAGATTGACTGACGGAATTATTGATCAATATGTTTTATATTTTGTGAACCATCTAATAAAGATTTTTTTTTTTTTAAATAGCATATGAAGAAAGTTTTCATACTGAAAGAACACTTTGTATGTTTGGACATTTCAGATGAAATATGTGATAAATGTACTAATGCACCCAAGCTCTAGAAGAATGGAGTGGGCCTAATTCAGTTACAGGCTAAAAAAATGTAAAATCGTAGCTCTGATACTATGAAAGCCTTTGATCTTATAAGCCTGCAAGAGTTACAAACGCTAAAATAGTAAATCGCTATTCAGTTGCTTCAATTTCACAGGCACTCACAAACGTAAGCAGCAAATGTAAAAGAAAATCCTACCCGCAAGTGGACTAAGCACCTGTTTATAGCACTGTAAATGTAAATTACAAGTCAATACAGCACTGTGAAATATGGGGAAAGTGATAATTGACTAGAATTAATTGTGCAGCAGTCTTAAGCCAACGTCCTTTCGACAAATCCTAAAAGACACAAGCTCCATCTCCAAATTTTGGTGGACCTCTAGAAACCTTGACCGGGTAGGGAACTGGGTATAAGACGATAGACTGTTGACCTACGACCAATTCTGCACAACCCACGATCTACCAGCTACGGAAATTTATAATTATTTGAAAATTAGAAGTTGGGTCAGCAAGACTCTGAGAGAATTGGGTCCCCCTAGGCCCTCCTGGATGTCCGTTGTATGTAGAAGCCTATCTCTCATGAAGGGGTTTTTGGTTCGCTATATGGCATCTTTCGAGACTCCACCAGCACCAGAAACCAAAATTTATGAAGCAATGGGAAAAGGACCTGGGGGTAGAATGGGATTGGGACAAGTGGACATAATCCTGCTCCAACCTCTCCAGAGGTTCCCTCAATGCAGCTCTGCTAGAGACGGATGTTAAAGTATGGCACAGAGCCTACTGTACGCCCGATAAATTGCAGAAGTTTAAGCCACACAAGAGCAATAAATGCTTTGGGGATGCCAACAAGTGGGGGACCACATCCACATTTGGTGGTCATGTCCAACTATACAGAAAACATGGAAACAACTAGCTCAATTAGCCTCCACACTTTTTCAAATGGTGGTTACACCCTTTATGGAATCATGCCTGTTGGGGGTACACCTCAAGAATCTTTCTCAATCTCAAAATAAACTATTTCAATTAATGGCACTGGCTTTCAAAATACACATAGCTAGCAGATGGAAGAAATTGACACTAAACTTTCAGGAGGTGGTCAGGAAGATGAATTACCTCTATATCGATGAGAGATTAACCCACATTATCCTGGATAGTCTCCCCCAGTTTCTGGCAATCTGGGAACCTTGGGTAGTGTCCTCATTCAGTGTTCCTCTGATATAACATCCAAATTCGGCTACAATGAGGGCAAGAGGGGGCATGGAGTAAAGGAGTCCAGGAGGTTCTTCGGCTGCACTACCAAGGTAAATGTCATGTGATGAACAGTGCGGTATCTCAGTGAAGACTGTAATGGGCCAACTTAGTGGAGGCGAAGTCAGTTAGGTTAGCTTATATGGTTTATAAGTCTATATATTTAGTCAACAACACTATGGTTTAACTATTCATTCCAATATCTGTTCCTATGTGTTATCTCTGCTTTTCTTTCTCTTACATTCTCATTAGTTGTTAATTTACTGTGCACAATGTTCTACTTTGATAGAAATCTTAAGTTATTATAAATGATAATTTATAACTAAAAAATAAGAAGGTGTAGTCAGTTAATCATTGGTTAATGTTTTGTTGGGTGAACTTGCATAGATTGACTGACGGAATTATTGATCAATATGTTTTATATTTTGTGAACCATCTAATAAAGATTTTTTTTTTTTTAAATAGCATATGAAGAAAGTTTTCATACTGAAAGAACACTTTGTATGTTTGGACATTTCAGATGAAATATGTGATAAATGTACTAATGCACCCAAGCTCTAGAAGAATGGAGTGGGCCTAATTCAGTTACAGGCTAAAAAAATGTAAAATCGTAGCTCTGATACTATGAAAGCCTTTGATCTTATAAGCCTGCAAGAGTTACAAACGCTAAAATAGTAAATCGCTATTCAGTTGCTTCAATTTCACAGGCACTCACAAACGTAAGCAGCAAATGTAAAAGAAAATCCTACCCGCAAGTGGACTAAGCACCTGTTTATAGCACTGTAAATGTAAATTACAAGTCAATACAGCACTGTGAAATATGGGGAAAGTGATAATTGACTAGAATTAATTGTGCAGCAGTCTTAAGCCAACGTCCTTTCGACAAATCCTAAAAGACACAAGCTCCATCTCCAAATTTTGGTGGACCTCTAGAAACCTTGACCGGGTAGGGAACTGGGTATAAGACGATAGACTGTTGACCTACGACCAATTCTGCACAACCCACGATCTACCAGCTACGGAAATTTATAATTATTTGAAAATTAGAAGTTGGGTCAGCAAGACTCTGAGAGAATTGGGTCCCCCTAGGCCCTCCTGGATGTCCAATGTATGTAGAAGCCTACCTCTCATGAAGGGGTTTTTGGTTCGCTATATGGCATCTTTCGAGACTCCACCAGCACCAGAAACCAAAATTTATGAAGCAATGGGAAAAGGACCTGGGGGTAGAATGGGATTGGGACAAGTGGACATAATCCTGCTCCAACCTCTCCAGAGGTTCCCTCAATGCAGCTCTGCTAGAGACGGATGTTAAAGTATGGCACAGAGCCTACTGTACGCCCGATAAATTGCAGAAGTATAAGCCACACAAGAGCAATAAATGCTTTGGGGATGCCAACAAGTGGGGGACCACATCCACATTTGGTGGTCATGTCCAACTATACAGAAAACATGGAAACAACTAGCTCAATTAGCCTCCACACTTTTTCAAATGGTGGTTACACCCTTTATGGAATCATGCCTGTTGGGGGTACACCTCAAGAATCTTTCTCAATCTCAAAATAAACTATTTCAATTAATGGCACTGGCTTTCAAAATACACATAGCTAGCAGATGGAAGAAATTGACACTAAACTTTCAGGAGGTGGTCAGGAAGATGAATTACCTCTATATCGATGAGAGATTAACCCACATTATCCTGGATAGTCTCCCCCAGTTTCTGGCAATCTGGGAACCTTGGGTAGTGTCCTCATTCAGTGTTCCTCTGATATAACATCCAAATTCGGCTACAATGAGGGCAAGAGGGGGCATGGAGTAAAGGAGTCCAGGAGGTTCTTCGGCTGCACTACCAAGGTAAATGTCATGTGATGAACAGTGCGGTATCTCAGTGAAGACTGTAATGGGCCAACTTAGTGGAGGCGAAGTCAGTTAGGTTAGCTTATATGGTTTATAAGTCTATATATTTAGTCAACAACACTATGGTTTAACTATTCATTCCAATATCTGTTCCTATGTGTTATCTCTGCTTTTCTTTCTCTTACATTCTCATTAGTTGTTAATTTACTGTGCACAATGTTCTACTTTGATAGAAATTTTAAGTTATTATAAATGATAATTTATAACTAAAAAATAAGAAGGTGTAGTCAGTTAATCATTGGTTAATGTTTTGTTGGGTGAACTTGCATAGATTGACTGACGGAATTATTGATCAATATGTTTTATATTTTGTGAACCATCTAATAAAGATTTTTTTTTTTTTAAATAGCATATGAAGAAAGTTTTCATACTGAAAGAACACTTTGTATGTTTGGACATTTCAGATGAAATATGTGATAAATGTACTAATGCACCCAAGCTCTAGAAGAATGGAGTGGGCCTAATTCAGTTACAGGCTAAAAAAATGTAAAATCGTAGCTCTGATACTATGAAAGCCTTTGATCTTATAAGCCTGCAAGAGTTACAAACGCTAAAATAGTAAATCGCTATTCAGTTGCTTCAATTTCACAGGCACTCACAAACGTAAGCAGCAAATGTAAAAGAAAATCCTACCCGCAAGTGGACTAAGCACCTGTTTATAGCACTGTAAATGTAAATTACAAGTCAATACAGCACTGTGAAATATGGGGAAAGTGATAATTGACTAGAATTAATTGTGCAGCAGTCTTAAGCCAACGTCCTTTCGACAAATCCTAAAAGACACAAGCTCCATCTCCAAATTTTGGTGGACCTCTAGAAACCTTGACCGGGTAGGGAACTGGGTATAAGACGATAGACTGTTGACCTACGACCAATTCTGCACAACCCACGATCTACCAGCTACGGAAATTTATAATTATTTGAAAATTAGAAGTTGGGTCAGCAAGACTCTGAGAGAATTGGGTCCCCCTAGGCCCTCCTGGATGTCCGTTGTATGTAGAAGCCTACCTCTCATGAAGGGGTTTTTGGTTCGCTATATGGCATCTTTCGAGACTCCACCAGCACCAGAAACCAAAATTTATGAAGCAATGGGAAAAGGACCTGGGGGTAGAATGGGATTGGGACAAGTGGACATAATCCTGCTCCAACCTCTCCAGAGGTTCCCTCAATGCAGCTCTGCTAGAGACGGATGTTAAAGTATGGCACAGAGCCTACTGTACGCCCGATAAATTGCAGAAGTTTAAGCCACACAAGAGCAATAAATGCTTTGGGGATGCCAACAAGTGGGGGACCACATCCACATTTGGTGGTCATGTCCAACTATACAGAAAACATGGAAACAACTAGCTCAATTAGCCTCCACACTTTTTCAAATGGTGGTTACACCCTTTATGGAATCATGCCTGTTGGGGGTACACCTCAAGAATCTTTCTCAATCTCAAAATAAACTATTTCAATTAATGGCACTGGCTTTCAAAATACACATAGCTAGCAGATGGAAGAAATTGACACTAAACTTTCAGGAGGTGGTCAGGAAGATGAATTACCTCTATATCGATGAGAGATTAACCCACATTATCCTGGATAGTCTCCCCCAGTTTCTGGCAATCTGGGAACCTTGGGTAGTGTCCTCATTCAGTGTTCCTCTGATATAACATCCAAATTCGGCTACAATGAGGGCAAGAGGGGGCATGGAGTAAAGGAGTCCAGGAGGTTCTTCGGCTGCACTACCAAGGTAAATGTCATGTGATGAACAGTGTGGTATCTCAGTGAAGACTGTAATGGGCCAACTTAGTGGAGGCGAAGTCAGTTAGGTTAGCTTATATGGTTTATAAGTCTATATATTTAGTCAACAACACTATGGTTTAACTATTCATTCCAATATCTGTTCCTATGTGTTATCTCTGCTTTTCTTTCTCTTACATTCTCATTAGTTGTTAATTTACTGTGCACAATGTTCTACTTTGATAGAAATTTTAAGTTATTATAAATGATAATTTATAACTAAAAAATAAGAAGGTGTAGTCAGTTAATCATTGGTTAATGTTTTGTTGGGTGAACTTGCATAGATTGACTGACGGAATTATTGATCAATATGTTTTATATTTTGTGAACCATCTAATAAAGATTTTTTTTTTTTAAATAGCATATGAAGAAAGTTTTCATACTGAAAGAACACTTTGTATGTTTGGACATTTCAGATGAAATATGTGATAAATGTACTAATGCACCCAAGCTCTAGAAGAATGGAGTGGGCCTAATTCAGTTACAGGCTAAAAAAATGTAAAATCGTAGCTCTGATACTATGAAAGCCTTTGATCTTATAAGCCTGCAAGAGTTACAAACGCTAAAATAGTAAATCGCTACTCAGTTGCTTCAATTTCACAGGCACTCACAAACGTAAGCAGCAAATGTAAAAGAAAATCCTACCCGCAAGTGGACTAAGCACCTGTTTATAGCACTGTAAATGTAAATTACAAGTCAATACAGCACTGTGAAATATGGGGAAAGTGATAATTGACTAGAATTAATTGTGCAGCAGTCTTAAGCCAGCAAATCGTCAAGGTCGCAAATAAAAGCCGCACCCATAATTTCCAAGCTCAGAAATCGGAAACATATCGGCTTATATTCGGACCCTGAAAGCCTTCCTCTTTACACTGCATAGACAATACAATTCAGAATTTTCATGCAGAGATGTGGTATAGTGGATAAAAGCATTAGAACACTAAATCAGTACTAGCACTAAGCCACTAAAGGAAGCTATCCATGTGATAAACTTGTCCTGCTAAATTGCAGTACTTGTGGGTCAGAATCTGTACAGATTATAAGGCTATGCCAGGGTGAGCCTAAAATATTTAAACTGATTGAGCCTCTGACTGGTCCACTTGTTGAGAGGCACCCTGAAGATTTGGAGGTTAACAAACCTGTTCTAGAATTAGATTTGTGTTAGAAGTGAACACAATGTATTCCTACTGGATCATTAAAAGCAAGAGCGTTTAATTAATATTTGGCAGAATACTGTAGGAGAGATCGATAAGTCAAAAAGTGTCAAAGACCAACTAAATGTAGCCTATCTCTTTAGCAAATGTATCACATATTTTTATTTAAAGCTGCATCACAGTGGATTTTTTGAACTGCACTCCTTGTCATATTGTATTTCTTGTTGTAGGTGAGAATGTTCTTCCAATATGGCAGCAAGTACAAGGGGAGTTATATGTTTACATCTGCAGTTGTTTGTTTGTATGAACCATTCATGTTTGTTTTTAACCACTAAAGACTGAGATCTTCCAGACATTTTACAATTATGTTCAGAGTGGTTATGTCCAGTCATTAGTGTTTAATTACGGTTATAAAGCATCCAAGAAGGCGTAATACATTGTGTTAATGAGGACATTATACTCTAGATTCACTAAGCTTCACATGGGTGAAGATCAGCGAAGCTTACACTATATGTTTCCTATGGGACATTTGTTATCTCAATGAAGCATATTGCAACATCTGCAAAGCTTGATTCATATTATGCATATTGGTCCTACATTTGTTTTTAATGATAAATCTAAAGCACTGTTGGAAATCATGTTTGAGATAGGAGTTAGGATCAGAAATGTTTCAACTTTATAGTCCACCAGTTTGTACACTGAAATATTGCTCTTTCATTGCACATCATTATTGTGTTATTTGCTTTTTTGGTAAATCTATTTTTCTATGTAATAAAAATAGCATAGATATTCCATGTGTTATATGTAGCATATAATGAAAGAAACACAGAAGTGAACTGACAAATAATGTTTATTTTCTTCTAATTTCCCATTTGATGACTCCAGTTGACACTATTTTGCCTTTCACTGTTTATAATACTAGCCATGACTACTTTCTGAGCCATGGATTTATTTGTAGCCAGTATTTTGCTTACATCATGAAATCATAAGACAAACTGTGTGCCAGGATTCCAACTGATAGTAGTTTCCACCAGATGGCAGTAAGGTATTTATTATTTGGTAAATGGTTGCAGTAAAGGGGACTAAGCTCGACATACAGCACTATGGTGTGTATGTTTAATCGTATTAGAATGTCCAAATACACAGAACAACCCATTGATAACAAACATAAAATAATCAAGCATTACAGATAAAAAAACAAGTAGCGGTTGCATAGAGCCTCATTGTAATGTACCTACATTAACCCCTTGCTGCAGGGTCCCGATTGAGACCCTACAGCACTTCAACATTTTGAATTCCCCACCGCAGGTGGTTAAAGGGCCCGTGGCACACAAATAGTTACCCCAAGTCCCTGCGGCACCTAACATTAACCCCCCAATGCTGGGGGCCCCATTTTGATCCAGTGTCCCTACATTAACCCTTGTCGAATTTACATTTCTGGAGAGCTGTGATAGTATGCTTTGATGAAATGTCCAACTTCTGCCAACAAGGGGGTAGATGTGTGGTGTCAATCTCAATGTTATCCAGTTATCATACAAAGGCTATAAACCTCTGCCTGTTCCCTCCTCTCCAACCCTTGTTCTATTGGCTTGTCCTCAGGACTGTGTATACTGGCCCTTAGTCTTGTGTGTTCAGCCCCTGACACATGCATTCTCCAAAAGGCACACTTCTGATGCATCACCAGTTCACGTCTGTGCAGTATTAGAAGAGGACTGGAGAATAACTGTGCAATAGTTTCTGTGTAGCGTGATTTCTATTGTCTTGAGGTGGCAAGATATCTCTAAAAAGTAACTAATAATTGTAATATTCCCACAGCCCCTATACACAGATCAACTACTTCAGTATTCCCATTGTTGTTCAGTTACCTCTCAAGCAAACCTGACCTCAGGCATCATGTTGTTGTTTAGTTGTTCAGTCATTTCCAGAACTCTGTGAGCCTGTGGACTGCAGCTTGCTAGGATCGCTATGTCTCTGGTTGTGCTTATCCATTAGGTTATTTTGGCAACACTACTGGATTGTGCTGCCAGTTCTTTCTCCAGTGAACCACAGTTTATCTGACCTCCCAGCTATGACCTGCCCACCATACATTATATAGCTCAGAGCATCATTGAAGTGCACAAGCCCCTTTATCACAATAACGTAGCGATTGAGAAGCAGAAGATTCCATCACATATATAGTTGTCAGTGTGGGGAACGCTTACGATGTTGGTCACACTTTGAAAGGCCGTTTGCGGGCTGTAGGACCGCAAATGCGAGCCACGCAAAGCGAGGCAAGCCGTCGACCACACAGGAATTAGGCTGCAATGAGCACCAAAGGCGCCCATTGCACTGCGAGCCTCGCGAGGCGAGCAGTTGAGGCACGTGGGACTTAGCGAGGCGAGCAGTTGAGGCACGACTTTACGACTTAGAACCAAAACCCGTACATGCACTGTGCGCCTCGGAAATTTTATGAGTTTAACAGCTGAACCACAAAACTGAAAAGACATGAAAAAACAACAAATATGCCTCAAGTTAACTTACACAGCACAGTGGGAGAGGCAGAGAGCCTGTGAGTCAGGTTGCAAGTTAATTTGATGCATATTGGCCATTTTTTTCACGATCGAAAATCGCCTAAGCGAGAAAAAAAATGGCTGCCGAAAAAACGCAAAACTAAGAAAACTAGCCAGAAGGACGTAAAAGTAGCCCAAAGGACGTAGAAAATAGGCAGTAACACTTACCGAAAGCCAGTAACACTTAATCCAAGCGACTAACACTTAAACCGAGGCAGTAACACAACCCAACACAGTAACACTCAAGTGCCAGGCCTATAAACTACACAGGAAGAGAGGCTTGCAATGAGCGCCAAAGGCGCTCATCGCGGGGCTCGAGATGAACGCCAAAGCTACAGCATTCCTAGCCTTAACATTTCCTTCCCGTCATTTTTGAGTAGCAGCAAGTATATATATATATATATATATATATATATATATATATATATTGAAGAATAAGCAGCTGTGAATGTTCAGTAATCTAGTCTAGTAATTTAATCATTATTAATCTCTATGTGTATAGATTAATAGTGAGTATTTCAGTATATTATGATACCTTTTGTATTGGACAAACGCCTCATTTATATTGAAAAGCTTTCTAGAGGTTCAACCTCTCTTTATCAAGTCTGAAGCGAAACTGACATAAGATGGAACACTCAGTTTGAATAAAAACGGCAGATGTACAGAATGGAGACAGTATCTGACATCAGGTAAATACATACACGGGGGAATAAACACAACATAGTATAGGAAACATAAATACACACGGTCTGAGCTACTGCCGGTGCATCCAGTGCAGTGTACCGAGGCCCTTCCTCTCTTGGGGGCTCCAGTGCAGGCTGCATTGCTTTATAAATTACATTTATTTAAAATTGCTGTAGTGTAGGAGCCCACCAGAACCCCGCTCCCCCCTCAGCCTCTGGCTCCCCCCAGGACATAACCCTCAACTCCTGGGTCCTCCTGAACTCCTCCCCCATCCTGAGGGCTTCTTGAACAGTGCAATCAGGAGCCAGACTCCCAGTGAGGCTCAGCTGCAGGCATCAGGGAATGGAGCAGGTAAGTGATAGACGGAGGGATGGGTGAGAGAGAAGGAGAGAGAGGGTGAGAGAGAAGGAGAGAGGGGGTGAGAGAGAAGGAGAGAGGGGGTAAGCGAGGAGAGGGGTGAGAGAGAAGGAGAGGGGGTGAGAGAGAAGGAAAGAGAGGGGTGAGAGAGAATGAGAGGGGGTGAGAGAGAAAGAGATGGAAGGGTGACAGAGAAAGAGAAGGAAGGGTGAGAGAGAAGGAGAGGAGGGTGAGAGAGAAGGAGAGGGGGAGAGAGAGGGATGAGAGAAGGGGAGAGGGTGAGAGAGAAGGAGAGAGGGGGAAGAGAGAAAGGGAGAGGATGAGAGAGGAGTGAGGGGAAAAGAGAGGGTCAAGAGAGAAGAAGAGGGTGAGACAGAAGGAGAAAGGGGAAAGAGAAGGTGAGAGAGAAGGGGGGAAGAAGGAGAGAGGAGGAGAGAGAGAGACAAGGAGAGGGGGTAGGAGAAGGAAAGTGTGGGAGAGAAGGAGAGAGGGGGAAAGAGAAGAGGGTGAAAGAGGAGAGAGTGAGAGAGGGGGGAAGAGAAGTAGAGAGGGGGAAAGAGAGGGCGAGAGAAGAAAAGGGTGAGCGAGGGCAGGGTGAGAGCGAGGGGGGAGAGAGGAGAGGGTGAGAGAGGGAAGGAGAGAGGAAACGGAGTCGGGGTAGCTACAATTCAGAAATTTTAATACATATATATATATATATATTATATATGTATATATATATATATATATATATATATATATATATATATATAAATAATATTTTATATATATTTATATATATATATATATACAGTATATATAGTATATATATATATATATATATATATATATATATATATAGTATATAGTACTTATTTCATCATAACTAAAACTTTACAAGTGTCAAATTCGTATATTAATAACTAAACAACTTTACAAACATACACATCTCATTGCCGTCATTTTTTGACGGGCAAGTCGCTAGTATGTATATATACATATATATATATATACATATACACACATACACATACACATATACATACACGTATACATACATATATACATACACATATACATATACATATAGCAATTGTTTCATATATGGTAGGCTAAGAGTGATAGAAGCCCTCCACTGTAAAAAGTACGGTAGTACAAATAAGGAATAGTACATTAGTGATTCTATTTGAATGTCTAAAAATAAGTTGATAAAAACTTATTTCCTGCTCAAATTTCTCAGAAATACAGTATATGCACTGCATTCTTGGAAAACTGGGTGGGACATGCAAATGAGGCCACATAATGCACCATCACTCTGTCAATCCAAACCATTTTAAACATGGCTCCTTTAAAGCATATGCTTACTGTATTTCACAGTTTTAAACATAGCAACGGATGGATTTTTCACAAACCAGGTCACTTAACCACATACAGTACTGTTTCACGGTTACTGCCGATCCTCAGTATGGTGTGAGTGCCTGGTTTGTGTGATGATTGTTGTAAAGAGTAGTTCTATCCAGCAATTGTTTCACATATGGTGGGCTAAGAGTGATAGAAGCCCTCCACTGTAAAAAGTACAGTAGTACAAATAAGGAATAGTACATTAGTGATTCTATTTGAATGTCTAAAAATAAGTTGATAAAAACTTATTTCCTGCTCAAATTTCTCAGAAATACAGTATCATGCATAAACAGTACTTCAATAACTTATGGCTGAATTCTTTACTGATTTGTAGTTTTCAATGGTTGACCTTTGTTTGTTGGTGTAGTAATTGTTTTAAATGGCACATAGAGTTTTGTCTGTGGAAAAGTGTTTCTCTAAAAAGAGAATGCGAGAATTTTAAGTTGTTCCGTGATCTGTAACCACTGTTCTCTATGTGTTTGACAATTTCATGTAGTTTAATAGTAAAATATTGTTGTTGTAAACTAATTTCTGTGGCGTAATAATGACCTTTAGAAGGAAATGGACAGTTGGGTGTACTTTTTGTAAAGATGTCGTGGTTATATTGTGTTTTTTTATGTTTTTGTGTTAGCTTATAAATTGGTGTTGCATGGCTTTTGTTTGTTTAATGGAAAGTTACAGTACTTCATAGTAGACAATGTTTTTAGTAAAAATGCGTCCATCTTCTAATAAATCACCTTGACTTTCATTTTTTTCAATGTAAACTTTAATAGCCTGTGAGTTTTTGCGCCGTAATAAGGCAACATACATTTGGCCATGTACAAATACTGGTTGTTCTAAGAAAATACCCACAGATTTTAAAGTTTGTTCTTGTGATTTATTAATGGTCATGGCAAATGCCATAATAATGGGAAATTGTCTTTTTTGAAGTATAAAAGGGAGACTACTTTCACTTGGTGCTAAATCTATTATTGGTATGCAAACTCTCTCTCCTTTATGGGTACCAGTTACAATTTCAGCATCTATGAAATGATCCTTTAATTGTTGAACAATTAATCTTGTGCCATTGCATAGGCCTTTTTTGGGGTTCATATTTGCAGTAACATGACAATTGCACCTTTCTTTAGCTGAAAAATATGTGGTGGCATTCCAGAAAGAGTTAATGAGTTTATGAATTCAGTGGAAAAGTTTGCCTGACTTTCTTTGTCATCAGCAAGTACAGAATCAGCACTGTGATAATGTCTTTGGGGTGCATTCATTTTTTTAAAGATTTTAATATTGAGGATTAATGCATCCTTATTTTTACAGGTTAGAATGACTTGATTGGCAAGCTCTGAATATTCCTGGTTATTTATGGTACCTTCAAATATAGCCGATATAAGATCTTGGTGACAAATCATATTAGGTGGGATGTGCACAGTGTTGTCAGGTAAATGTGGTATTTTTTCTGTTCTGCCTTCTCCAATTTTAATAAGCCAATCATTGAAATCATTTTGGCCTTCTGATTTCATATTTTGTTGCAGTTGAAGATGGGTAAAATGTTTCCATAGTGTGCTTGACTTTATACAGGTTTCGATAATGTCAGTTCGATTTCCATGTACAACGACAGGTAATGTTTGTCTAAAATCACCACCTAACAACATTACCTTTCCACCAAATGGAAAAGTATTATTCATGACTTCACTAAGCAAACGGTCAATACATTGGAGGGCATAGAATGACATTATAGTGGCCTCATCTATTATAAATAATTTACTTTTTTAAATTTTTTTTGCTTGTAATGATGTCATGCGAATATCTGACACAGAGGTTTCTAAAATAGGCACTGGCAGTTTAAAGCCACTATGTACAGTTCTTCCACCTTCTAACAAAAGTGCAGGAATTCCAGTAGTGGCAAACGGCTTGTGCTCGTACAAAACTAATTAATAAATTATATAGATATGTTTTTCCTGATCCACCAGGTCCATCAAGATAGAAATAACGCTCTTTGACCATGTCATCATCTAGTGCATTTTTAATGGCATTAAATGCTTGCAATTGTAACGTATTTAAAGTTGCAAGTTTTTCTTCTGTTCTTTGTACTTGTAGTTGAATGTCATAGTCTTCAAAGTTTATGTCATCTATAAGACCTGGATCAGGCAAATTAAAACTTGCACAACTTAAAAATACTTCTTGGATTTTCATTAATGCTTTTAAGTGTGCAATAGGTTCATTGTATCGTTGCATAAAGTCTTCAGCCATATTCCCTTTAAATGTGTCCCACAATGCTAATGCATTTGGAGCATTTGAGAAGATACAAATAAATGCAAATTGTTCCCTCATCTGCTGTGGCATTTGACATAGTGCTGCTTCTTCTAAACATCTTTCCCATTCTGTATCATCAGCTAGTAAGTTTCTATGTCTTGCAGCTAAATGAAAGGATTCATATACTATGTCATTAATAGTTCTTAAGTGTTCAAAACTTTGTGCTCCAGGAACATTTAAAAGTAATAGCCGTAAGCAGAAACGTTCAAGATCTCTTGCACTGACTGTGTAAATTCTAGGCATTATTTTATTTCCTCTGCTTTTTCTAGGTCTCCATTCAAAAAAACATAGTGATATGTCATTTTAATATATAAGAATTGTGTTGCTTCTGAATCTGTAGAATTTAATTCAAATCATGCAGTTAGTGTAGTGTGACGATGCTCACTTTTGGCCAATGCATTACTTTCATTTCCAGCATGGAAATACACTAAATGTCTTTGTTGCAAATCTACTGCTAATCTATATACTGCATGTGATCTATCATGCATTTGAAATTTTAAAAGGCGCCACTTAGCTTCTGGCGCACTGACATGGCGAGCATCTACATGAGATGCAAGTTCATCATGTACTAACTCAGTGCTTTCGGGGTTGTCTGCATTTTTGACGACTACAGTAGCTGCATCATAGCCTTTGTAAATATATTTGTACACATATTTAATGGAGTTGATGGCAGTGCAGGCTTCTACATTAATGTGTGCATTATACTTCATGAGTAAATGTGGATTGTAGGGTACTACATATCTATTGTCTACTTTTTTTCCACGAATAATGGCACTATCTCCTTCTCTTCTTTTATAAAGTGGATAGCCATCACAATTTGCATATGTTTTGTCTCTATAATCTTTTGGAAAATCTTTGGAACATTTATTATTTTCCATACATGGTGATTGTGGATTAAGCTGGCCACAGGGTCCATGAATCATGCGATGAGTAACAATCTCATATAGTCTACTACACAGTTCTGGATCCTGTAGTTCAGCAACAATGACTGAATCCACTTTCTCACCAGTTTCTAATTTATCTTTTTCTTGAAGTATTATAAGAAGATGTGCATGTGGAAGGCCTCTTTTTTTAAATTCAATTGTATATATACATAAGCAAGACATTTGGCAAATACGTGACTTATAGTGATGTCACGTATTAATTAATTTAATTTAATTTTAAAAACTCTGGCTACTAAATCTGGTCTATCTGAAGGACTTTGGGCAAGAAGTAAATTTTGTGTAATTTCTGGCCAATGGGGATTACATGTAAATGTAATAAATAAATCTGGTTTTCCAAATTTGGTGACAATAGCCATAGCATCATTGTATCTTTCTCTCATATTTCGAGGAGATCCTTGAAAAGAAGATGGTAAAATGATGGCTTTGCCAGCTGTCATGTCTCTGCTTGTAGCCACCTCAGCAACATAGTCCATTAGTCCACAATATTGTTCTACACATAGTTTATCTTGTTGATATTTTATGAAGTTTAAATTATTGGCCTCAACTTGCACATAGGAATCAATAATCCATTGTTGAGTTTTCCACCACATAAAATTGGATTAAATGTATTTTGAATGGCAATTTGAGCTACTTTAAATTCAAGCATAGAAACATTATTTCGGATTCTGGCTTTTGCATTTGGGTAACTGGGAAGGGTTTATTTTGGCTGCCAACCTGCTTCTCTGTGTGTGAAAAAAATGGAATATGTCATTGGATCTAAATTTGGACTTAAGATACTGATATTAATGAATGGTTGCTCCTCATTTCTGGGATATATTCTAATGTCTCTTTGAAATGGTGGTTCTCCTTCATCATTCTGAAACACCATTGCAACCTCATTTGATGTTGGCAAGTTATAACAGCGTTTATCAGTATGTTTATCTCTTTTAAGCACTGTATTGACCTTTGGGATTGGTAATTGATGTCTTTCTGCATGAAGATGTTGTTGATTTTCAACTTCTGCCAATTTTTTATAAGCTTTAGTGTAGGGGTTATTGGCCATAATGTTATCTAGCTCTATAAAAACACTGGGTAAGCATTTTTTATTTTCTTGCAGCTGCATACGTTGGTCAACAGCTTCCATTGTATCTAGGACATATAGTTGAGCAAATTTTCTTTGCTCTCCTTCCTCTGGATGTAAATAGGAAGTCCGATGGTAAATTTGGCCTTGCACTTTAAAACAGTAAGGACCATGTCCTGGTACATTAGCAGCTAATGTTGCCCCCATAGATGCAAAGGATATGGCACTATTGTAGGATCTTATGTTTGTCTTAAAAAATGTTGTAGTTTGGAAAAAAAGGTTCAGTCATAATGTTTTGTAAATAGATTGGAAATTGTTTTCTTTCTGGAAGTTTGACCTTGCCTTTTTGACAGCAACTAATAAATTGGCCATCTCTGGGTCTCTCCTGTTTAAAATGATAAGCCTCACAAAACTGACATTGAGTATTCATGTCCCCACAATAATGAACCTCTACTGCTAAAGACTTGAGTAAAGGACAATTTGCAAAGCATATATCAGTTTCATTTTCAAATTAATCAGTTGAAATGTCATGTGATGTTTCAGGAACAGGTTTTAAATGCTTTGTTTTTTTGGTGTTTTTTTTGGTATATCTTTTATTTGTTCAGGTAAAATGTCATGTGATGTTTCAGGAACAGGTTGTAAATGGTTTGTTTTTTTGGTGGCTTTTTTTGGTATATCTTTTATTTGTTCAGGTAAAATGTCATCTGATGTTTCAGGAACAGGTTCTAAATGCTTTGTTTTTTTAGTAGCTTTTTTTGGTGTATCTTTAATTTTTGCAGGTGATAGTCTTTTGCCTGCAATTCTTTTGCGTTCTTTTTCTCATCAAATTTCCTTCTGCTCCAGTGTCTGCTGGTTGGCCCATCTTTGTTGTCGTTCTCTAGCTTGACGTCTTATCTTTTCTTGTTTGCTGTCGTTATCAGCCATGTTAATCTGTAAAAGAAAATAATGTATCATTAGTTTAGTTTGAGATGTTAAGTTTGTTTTTTACATATTTTATTAGCATCAGTTTGTTTCTATGTGATTGTAGTTCATTGTAGCCGAACTTTCTTTGTATTGTTAAATAAGTGTGTTTTATTTTTTTGCTCTTATGTTCTGTCGTAGGTTATAATTTTTGTCTTAGATGCATAGCACACTGAAGGTAATTACATTATAGCTTCTTCTAGATGTAGTAGCTGTATAGTGTTAATTGAAATGAATTTTTTGTTTTGTTTGTTAATAGCTTTTTTTGTTGTACTTTTGGCTTAGGCATAGTAGAGGGCAAAAATTAGTCTTTGTAATTTATCCTACAGGGGATTGTTGTAATACTATTTTTATAGTTTATTTAAAGGCTTATATGTTGGGGCTGTGAAAAGGTTTGTATTGTTGTTTTTTCTGTGTTAGTAGCATTAGTTATAGTATTCTATTTTATGTGTGTGGTTAGGTTTTATGCTTAATATTGTACATTAGGGCTGGGAATTGAGAATGAAAAATTTGATTTAGTGTTTTGACAATTTTTGGGACTATGCTGTTTTATGTTACTTATTTTTTTTGCCTAGATTGAAGTTTGGGTTTACTGTTAAACATTGTTGTCCATAAAAGACAAATAACAGGTAAATGACAAATGTGTCAGTAATATTTTGGTAAAGGTTATAATTGGTGGTTCTCATTGTTGTTGGTGAATTTTTTTTTTTCTGTTGACATGGATGCAGAGCAAACATGTTTATTTAGTTTTCTCTTTTTTTACTTGTTATACTGTACCTTGTTGGAAGTGTGATTTCAAGCAAAATATTTCTTGGTCCGCTGCTGTAAGTCTTCGTCCGATGCTCTTCACGCAGTGTCTGTAAAATGTTATTTGATTTGAATGTATTTGTAATGAATAGCATATTTAATTGTTTTGGTCTATTCTATCTGTTATGGTGATTTTTTCTGCTATGCAGTTTTTTGTGCAACCCTTTGAAATAGTTTAATAGTATTTGTATATTACAGTTATCCTTTTTTTTTTTACTGTCATTATTAATGTTTTTCCCATTTTGGATATGATCGCAATGTTTTTAGCATTATCCTGTTTTGTGTCCACCACTTTTGGTATGCTTATTTAGGCTTCTTTGTAAGGCTTATAGGTTGTTAAACAGTAAAGAAGAATATTAATTTACTTTTCTATCTGTTTTCGGTAATTTTTTGTACAATCCTGTTTTGTGTCCACCATATTTTGTATACTTAATTTGCTTAATTAGTCTTCTTTGTGAGGATTAAATGTTGTTGTATAGTAAAAATGAATGTTTAATTGCCTTTTTTATATCATGTTGTGCTTTTTTGTTTTATCCTGTTTTGTGTTCACCACTTTTTGGTTGCTGCATTTGGCTTGTGGGTGATGGTTGGAGGTTATTTTACAGTAAACAGGAGGAATGCTTTTGTTTTATGTATGTTGCTAATGTTTTGGATGCTATCCTGTTTTGTGGCCACCTCTTTCTTTTTTTTTTCTATGAAACTGTCTTTCTTTGTAAATTGTATAGGTCTTTGTGAAGTTTGGTGAACTGTGTTGTCTTGGTCTTTATTAAATTTGTATTGTTTTTTTTTTTGTTTTTACTTTAAATT
Source organism: Discoglossus pictus (assembly GCA_027410445.1). NCBI lineage: Eukaryota > Metazoa > Chordata > Amphibia > Anura > Alytidae > Discoglossus > Discoglossus pictus. Next base: position 169,084,416 of record CM050166.1, read on the forward strand.
TTCATATTGGCGGCCATTAAACATATATATTTACTTTTTTAATATACTTCTTATACTATACCTTGATTGAAGTGTTGTTCTTGTCCGAATGACAGAGAGTCCCCTCCTGCCAATCTTAATCCGCCAGTCTTCTTGTAGTGTCTGTTTGAAAAAGAAAGTTAAATGGTTAATTGTATATTCTTATTTTTGATTTTGCAAAGCATGGTCTTTTTCAGCATGTAATATATTTTGCTATCTTACCTCTTCTTAGTTACATAGTTACATAGTTACATAGTTACATAGTAATTAAGGTTGAAAAAAGACATTCAGTCCATCAAGTTCAACCTGTTAAGATCTCCTCTGATCTGCAATATGCGGATTAGTTATTAATTAAATTATTGATTAAATAATTATTAATAGTATAGTATTGGAGAATGAATAAAGAGTTAGTCCATCAAGTTCAACCTTTTTAGATCTCTATTGATCTTTTTAATTTGGACTATTTATTATTATTGTTAATTGTTAATTATTGTTAATTGATCCAGAGGAAGGCAAACATAAAAAAAAACCCCATTGAAACTTTGCCAATTGTCTCATAAGGGGAAAAAAAAGCAAAATTCCTTCCTGACCCCAGAAACTGGCGATCAAATTTCTCCCTGGATCAATATTCCTTGCTAGTTATCTAGGATAGCCTTGAATGCCCTCTTTATTCAGAAATATATCTAACCCCTTTTTGAAGTTGTCTATCGAATTCGCTGTCACCACCTCCTTTGGTAGAGAATTCCACAGTTTAACCACCCTAACTGTGAAGAACCCTTTTCTTTGTTTAAGGTGAAATCTTTTTTCCTCTAACCTCAACGGATGTCCTCTTGTCAGTTTCTTTCTGTTCTTTAAAAGTAATTCTCTTTGACAGTCCACGGTGCAAATTCTTGAGTGACGCTGTTGATGCAGATTCTGTTTGAATAGTGAAAAAAAGGGCAAAGATTTAGCTTCAGGTTGAATATGTATTAGTGTCATATTTTTTTTGCTATGAGTTGCAGTAAATTAATGTCATTTGAATATACTTGTTTCATTAGTTTGAGTTAACATTAGTTTGTTGTAGGGCCTATACACATAAATGTGCGTGTCACATGTCACTATACATGAATCCCATTTTCATAGTTAAAGTTTGTCTTTTTTTTTGGGGGGGGGGGGGGGCAAACATCTCACTCAGAGTGCTAAGCCTGTTATTATAAAATAAGATAAAATCACAAGAAATTGTGATAATGTATTAGAAAACCCATATTAATGTCCTGTATTTGTAGTGTTGAAGAATATGATCTTTATTTCAAATGCTTTTCTCTCTTGCATGTTTTTAAATTTCCTCTGAGTATTTTGATTTTTAAGTTTTGAATGGAGTGATCTCTCTGGCTAAAATGTTGTCCCACTGGGCTACAATAACGGTCTTCATTTTGCTTTCTTGTTAAATGCCTGTGTAAATTGATTCCTACGTGCATTTTTTGGCTTGTTTCTCCAATGTAACAGCCTGTGTCACATAAAGTACATTATATAAACTACATTTGAGGATGTATAAGATCCTTTGATGTTATAGGTATTGTTGTTATGTATGGCTGTATCCTCATTAGAAATGTGTTGACATAACTTACAGGCACTTTTGTTACAAGGCTTAGTTCCATTTTTTATATTCAGTTTTTCATTGGCCAATTATCAGGTTTGGTGTTAGTTTAAATGCAAGGATGAGAGGTTGGGGGACTATATCTTTTAATTTGGCACCTTCGGTTAGCAATGGTTGTAAATCTTTGATTATTTTCTGTATTTTCTCTAAAGATGGATGGTAAGTCGTTTCTTTTGTTTTGTATTTTAACAGGTGTTCACAGCCTATTTTAATGGCAGTGGTTATTTTCTGGGTAATAATAAAGGGTTTGTAACCCTTTTGTTTGAAAGATTCAGACAGTGTTTTTACATTTTTATCATGGACTTTGAGCATCGGCGATGTTATGTAATAGCTTGATTATGGATGATGGCTTGTTTGGTGTAGGAGGGATGGAAACCAGAGCTATGTAGGTAGCCACATCTGTCTGTGGGTTTCCTATATACAGATGATTGGGGAGTGCCATTGGGGATGGATATACCGTATTGGTCTGAATATAAGCCGCACCTTTTTTCCGATTTTTAAGCTTGCGAGTTAAGGGTGTGGCTTATATTCTCGACTGTCAAAAAATCCTTGCCGCTTTGCGAACTTTGCTTGTAACTCGTGCGACTTCTATTCGCGAATGCAAAATTACTGCCGATTTGCTTTGATTGCGAGTTAAGGGTGCCGATTTTCGTGCTTTAGACTACGGTATTGAATAGCGATTTACGATTTTAGTGATTCTAACATTCTGTAAAGCCTGTAATCTGCAAAAAAAGCCTGTTTCTTGCAATGGCGGATCACTTTGAGAGTCTTTTTCTCTCCAACTTTACGGGTGCGGCTTATATTTGAGTACTATCTTTTTTCTATTTTTTCACCTTGAACTTTACGGGTGCAGCTTATAAGCGGGTGCGGCTTATATTCAGACCAATACGGTAATAGTGTCTAGAAAGTTTACCTGCTCTGTAGAGAAATCCATTTTAAGTTTTAGAGATGAATGGGAGGTATTGAATGAATTGTAAATGTCTCTGAGTTTGCTTTCTCTTTCTGTCCATATGTATGGTAGTATCTGTATGGTTTATAAATGAATACAGAGAAGAATGTTTATTCTAAATTGGCTATAAATAGATTGGCGTATTGTAGAGCCATTTTGGTACCCCCATCATCTGTAGATAAGTATCCTTGTCAAAGGTGAAATAGTTGTGGGTAAGGATATATTCTATTAGTTTAACAATAACATCAGGGCCATATTTTATAGTTTTGCATGTGTATTGAAAAACTTGTGTGGGATGTTGCTATAAAGAGACTCTACATCCTTGGTGACAAGAAGTGTGTTAGCAGGTAGGTCTTTAATCAGACTGAGTATATTGAGAAAGTCAGTGGTGTCTTGTATATAGCTATTGGTATTACTAACTAATGATTTAAGGATGTTTTCAACAAAGCTAGATATCTGTTCAGTCATTGTGTCCATATCTGTAACAATTGGTCTCCCTGGGTTGCCTGGTATGTGGATTTTTGGCAGCATGTAGGAAGTCCCAGTTGTAGGTTTGGTGGGGATGAGTTGCTCTAATTTTTTATGTATATTTTCAGGGAATGTTTTCATGAGTTTTCTTAAGTTGAATAGCATATTTTTCTGTTTGGTCCTGGTTCAGTTTCTTGTAGTAGGTGTTGTCTGACTGTTTACTGTTGGCTTCATTTATGTTGTCCTGAGTATTCATGATAACAACTGCACCTCCTTTGTCTGCCAGATTTATGGTGATGTCGGGGTTGTATTTTAAAATCTTTATGGCAGTTCTTTCTCATGGAGTAAGATTGTGTAAGTCTCTTTTATATTGTGCTGTTATAACGGATGCAGTTCTCAGGCGAAAGCTTTCTATATAACTGTCCAGTTTGGTGTTAAAACCAGGTGGTGAGTTGATATGTGTATTTTTTTTTCTTCTTAGTCTAATGATGTTGTGGTATGTCCCTTGTTGAAAAATTGTGCCAGTCTTATATCCTGAAGCATTCTTTTATGTCCGAGTATCACATATTATAATTGTCAATCTATGAGATGTTATCACTCTTTGAGTGGTGCGTATGACTTAGCGATCTCATCGCCTGTGAGCCTCACGTAGCAAGGCGAGCCATTAACTTGGAGCACTTAGGTGATGAGCGTCAAAGGTGCTCATTGCCTGCGAACCTCGAGTAGCAAGGCGAGTCGTTAAACCACTAAAACTTGCAGCACTTAGGCGATGAGCATCAAAGGGGCTCATTGCCTGTGAGCCTCGCAAAGCGAGGCGAACAGTAGAGGTAATGAAACGAGCAGGACTTAGCCAGAAAGGTGCGCAAAAGCGAGGCAAGCCGATCACACATTGAAATACGCAGGACTTAGCATCCAAACACTTACAAAACGCGGGATTACCTTAGACTGCAAGCAGTTGACAAACACAGGACTTAGAAAAAAAAATACGACATTGGAAAAATACGAAGTTAACGGCCAAACCGTGCAAAGCAAAAACACAAAAAATGCAAAAACAAATACAACAAAAACATCGCACACAGCATGGGAGAAGAGCAGGACGTCTGGGAGTGAGGTGGAACGTGAATTTAAGTCCAATTTAAGCAGTTTCGGCACTTGAAAATCAGATAAGCAAGCAAAAAATGACGGCCGAAAAAAATGAAAACGAGGCTACATGACCTTGAACTGCTCAAAACACAGCCAGCGAAGTACGAGGTAGAAAAAATACTAATAGGAAGGAAAAATGCTTGCGAAATGCATAAAACATAAACTAACTCTGACATTTTACAACACTAACTTACAAATGTACAGATTAAGATTCTGAAATGGAGGCTTTCCTGCCTAAACCAACGGTTTTGTCTCGGGCACACTTGCCACAGAGCTGACACTTTCTCCTCAGGTAATGACAGTCTGAGTGGACATTTTCTGCTGCCGGAAATTCCAAAGAGATTGTTAGCTCTTCAGGATACTGATTGCTGAATATTAATTACAAATAGGTAAAGTATATTAATTTATATTAATAATCATTAATAAATAATGAATAAACTAATTATTCCTAAAAAAGGTTTATTTTATTAGTTAAAAACATTGAGCAACAAACTTATAATTTATACTGCCTTTAGTTTATGTATACTTTCATGCTTAGCTCTTTGTAATATATTTATTAATTGATTAATTAATTAGTAATGTACATTAATTTATTAATTAGTAATTAGTAATAATTATCAAAACAAATGTTCAAATATTTTAAACTGCCTTTAGTTTATTAATATATTCATGCTTACATCTTTCTAATATATTTAGACATTGATTAATTAATTATTAATGTACATTATTTTATTAGTTCATTATTAGTAATTATTATGAACAGCAAATATTCAATATTTTACAATGCCTTTAGTTTATAAATATCTCTTTAGAATACATTGTTTAATTGATTAAATGATTATTACTGTACATTAATTTATTACTGTACATTAATTTATTAATTAGTCATTAGTATTCATTACAAAAAAATGTGTATTTTACAGTGCAATAAAAAAATATAGATTTCACATTACACTTATATATCTGCATTACTCATAATTAACCTACATTACTTTATTAACTATTAATTAGTAATAATTTAAAAAAATTACCACAAACAATATGTATATTTTATAATTCACTGACATATCAGTGTTGCTGCTGATTGCCTGATATGGATGAATCCAAATATTACAATTGCTTTCCATCTTATTTCACAGTTTCATCATCTCTGCAGCTGACTGAACACAGAGAGTGATGTTTGCAGCCTTTCAACAGCATAAAGATTACAGGAATATAATTTAATTATGTTCTTATGGAACAAAAAAGGATTAAGTCTTTTTGTTTTAGATTGATAACTGTCATTGATTATTTAAAAAATATAAATATATTAATTCATTAATAATTAGTAATCATTAAAAAAAGGTTACATTTTATACTGCAATAAAATGTATAACATTTTTTAACCTGCACTTTTATATCTGCCTTACTGCTCATTCATGTACATTGATTTGGGAACTATTAATTAATAATAATAATTAATAATAATTCCAAAAACAAATAAAAAAATTATAATAGATTACAAAAATTACATTTTACAAAGTAATTACATATCCAGAGTGCTTATAATTGCCTGACAAGGATTGGACCTTCAAAGCACTTAAATATTTAAGGCATTTTCTTATATTCTGACCCGTGCTACATTTAATATTTTATACTGCTTTTAATAAGGAAAATATTGATGATTATGCGTTTATGTTTTGCATGTATGCCATTAAACATCATAGTTTCAATGAGTCACAAATTAATTGAATACAGACATTACAAATGATTTTCTTCTCATTTCACAGATTCCTTATCTCTGCACCTGACGGAAGTCAGATACTGAGCTCTGCAGGAATTTATCTGCAATAGCATCAAATTCATAGGGATATGTTTTCATGATGCTCTTTTTGTTTTGCATTGATGACAGTTAATGATTAATAAATTAACCTAAATTCATTTAGGGCATCATTCAATTGTGATTTGCCCAATTGAACAGGGCTCAATATAAGGACATAGTATATTTTTTTACATACATTTTTAGTTACTGAACATCTATCCAAAACCAAGGTCTTGGAGGGGGCGTGGCTTGGGCTTGCTGAGAGAGGACGCATGGAGCTGGAGCTCCGTGTCCCTAGAACAAAAAAGACACTTAAAAGTGCCTCAAAAGCACAAATAAGACCCTGAGAGGGCCCAGAGGAGGTTCCCCTACCTCCATAGTATCATCTGGGTGCACCTCCGCACCATTGGAGGCTCTCCCGCCGGAAGGTCCCGCTGCTGTGGCCTGGCTAGGCCCCATCTCCGGACCCTGGCTGGAACTAGCCCAGAGAGCAGCATAGCGGAGGAAGCTGTGGAGGGGTGAGAACTAGCAGACAGGGAAAGCAGCAGCCGGCACTAAGCAGGAGACCCCCGAGGGCCTGAGGAGGGCTGCGGAAGGCGGAGGAGCAGCTGAGACGGACAGGGCCGAAGCAGGAAGGTGGGTACCGGCGCTAGGAGCGCGCCAAACCCCAAGGTCAGGCTGACAGCCAGGGAGACTGAAGTCCCGCAAAGAGGAGGGCAGAGGAGTGGGCTCTGAGCCCCGGAGGGCCACCGGGGGGTGGGTCAGGCCACATCCCAAGGGCCAAAAGGGGAATTAAAGCTCCTGAAGGGGAGAGCTGCAGCCACAGAGAGACAGGGTGGCAGGAGCATCAAGGGCATTCCCCCCAACACCCCAGCACAGCCCTAGAACTGCAATAGCAGACCCTTTAAGACAGTTGCCAGCTGTGGCCCTGTGGGAGATACTACATCTAAAGGGGGCACCATTAATAAGTGGTTGAGGCCTCCCCTACATACCCCACTGTAAACTCAGGGGCAAGGAACAGACCAGGCTGCCCCTGCATCAGAGAGTCTTACCAATTACTCTGGTGAGTGTCTGGGGGGACAAAGATCCAAGAGACTGTAAACAATATCAGGCCCAAGAAAGGGGCCAGCTTTCCCATCCAGGCAAGGCCACTGAGGCATAGGACGGACCAACACAAAGGCCCACTACAGTGCAACAGCATTCAGGAGAAAATGGGAAAAACCAAAAAAACCCTATCATCTAAAGAAATAGATGAACATTTCAAGTCCACAGGGGCGCAAGCCATGTCTGCACAAGACCCAGGCTCTGACCCGTCTGATGAATCGGATTCTGAAACGCAGGAAGCGGCCTCACAGCCGGAGGTAAATATCAACAGTCTCTCAATGGCGAGATTTGAGGCCCTGCTTGTGGCCCACATTGACAGGGCGGTAGCTGCATTGCAAAAGGACATTCAGGAGATAGGCCAGCGGACCCAGCTTCTAGAGGAGACTATGGACCGAGTGGTGGAAGCCCAAGAGGGGAACAGGGCCAACATCACAGATAATGCATCTAGAATCTCCACCATAGAAGACAAGCTAGAGGATCTGGAAAATCGATCAAGGCGATTTAACATCAGAATTAGGGGGGTCCCCACGGCGGTGGTAGACCTTCCCAGATACCTCAAGGCTGTAATCGACAAGATCCTGGCAGGACTCCCAGAGCATGTCTGGGAGGTTGAGAGAGCGCACCGGACCCTAGGTGGGAGCCGAAAACAAAGACCTACCAAAGGACATAATTGTCAGGCTCCTACGCCAGCAGTCCAGGGATTTAATCCTTGCGACCACCCGCAAAATGTCTTCAATTATGGGCCCGAATGGAGCCACCTTGCAATTATTTGCGGACCTATCTCCGTCCACACTGCAAAAGAGGAGGCTCATGAAACCAGCCCTGGAGGTACTCTTGAGGCATGGTATCAAATTTTCCCTTTGCTCTCACATTCTCAATAGGTGGAACCCAGTACATTTCTCGCTCCTTGGAAGACTGCCAAGAACTTTTGCAGAGACTAAAACTCAGTGGCGAGGAATCGCCCCCAAGAGCGCAGACTGCAGCTGCCCTACCCCCTTTAAAGAGGCAGTGAACTGAAGTCGCCAAGCCAAAGAGGGCCACAGACCAAAATGCTAAAGCCGCTGCCAGGCGACAAACCCAGAATTCTGAATCAACCATGAACTGACATGCGCCACCCTGATCCCAAAGACTTCATAACTAAAGAAATGGGTACAGGGTAATTAAAAACCTGAAGAAACTGGACTTCATAGAGGCCTCCTTTGCAGAGTTTTTGTGTACCCCGGGACGGGGAACTTAGGAAAAGCCAGTCAGACACTAGACGAAAGCTGCCTGGAGGACTGCAGGATTCAGAGCTTTCTATTGATCCAGGACTAATGCAAAAGTGTTATTACTGATGTTCTTCTGTGTTATCTCTCCCTGCATTGATGTTCCTAACAGGTTTTGTATTGTATTGCACAATAGCTATAGCAGGAGCAATGCTCCACAAGAGAGGAAGTTAGCCTTTAGGGTTTGTTTTTATGTCTATATATTTCTGTCTTCTCTCTTCTCAGACTGGGACCAGCTGTTTACAGTAGACTCAGATATTAGGAAAGACTCCAGTTAATGAGTGGGCAAGTTAGTTAGTTAGTCATGTAAACACTCTGTTACATCCTCTGTTCAGCATATTCTATTCTAATAGCGCCTTGGTATGGCGGGTCCCTGCCGGCTGGAATTAGAATAGAAGTAGTTAGGACCTCAAGGAAACTTGGGGTTAAGAAAGGGGTGGGCAGCCCTGGTAGAGTATTTGCCTCTTAGAATTCCCAAATTCTTAATTCCTTTCACTTTATGCTTCCTTACTGTCTCACTTGTCTTCTACCAACAAACACATACTTGCTCTTCTACTGGTCTCAGATACTGTATCGCTCACAACTCTCCCACATCTCTACTTGCCTGGTATCCCTGTTTTTTTGCTTATTCTAGGAGGATAGTTCCAGAACGGGGCAGATTTATTCTAGAAGGGGCTCTAGTAAATGACAGGCTGCGGGACAGAGAGCTAATTCTATTTACAGCTGAAAGCATAGCAACCTGGGCACCCTTAGGGCAACCCTTTTTTACTGTAGAACTACGGGAAGAGATGCCAGAAAACTCATGTTTGTATTTTTGTGCTTCTAACAGAGCATCCCAGGTGGAGATCCATTGGGCCTGGGCTTGGTGCCTTAGAGTCCCTGAAAAGAGGGCGCCGCTTCACACTCCCTCCCCAACGGCACAATGGGAAGGTAAGGCCAGACTCACACACCACCAGCACAAATTACTAGTCTACCTATGAAGGCACCTACGACAGTACTCTCCCACAATGTGAATGGCTTCAACTCCCCCTTCAAACGAAGGAAGGCTTTCCTGTATTACAAGACCCACAAGCCCTTGGTAATCCTACTACAAGAGACCCATTTTGCTAGGAATAAGTCCCCCGCATATTTAAATAAAGATTACCACATATTCTATCATTCCACCCATGCTTCTAAAAAGGAGGGAGCAGCAATATTATTTCATAAAAATGTTCAATTTCAGCTCACTTCTAAGATAGTAGACCGGGAAGGGTACTTCATAATTGTGAAAGGCACTTTGTCAGGAGCCCCGATCTCTATAGCTTCCTTCTACGCCCCCACAACTGCACCGCACAAGACTCTAACTAGATTCCTGAGGGTACTAGAAGGGGGGGGGCTGGGGAAATTGGTCATAGGAGGGGATTTTAACTTCATCTTGGACCCCAAGGCGGAAAAAAACCAAGACTTCGCTTCGAAAGCCGCTTTTCCAAGAAAACTAGGCAGATACAAAAACTCTTGCACCTGGTGGGCTTAGTTGACGCCTGGAGAGGGCTCCACCCGAGGGGGAGGGAGTATACTTTTTACTCCCCCACTCATGGGTCCTATTCACGCATAGACACTGTATATGTAAGCAACGCACTTCTAGATAGCACTCATAAAGCTACCATAATACCCTGTACCTGGTCGGACCATGCAGCAGTCTCAATAGAAATGGACTTGGGTAAGCAATTCAATATGCCCTACGCGTGGAGGCTGCCCACAGTCCAGGAACAAATTGAGCAGGAATTGGTAGCTTTCTTCGGGTCCAATGCAGGCGGGGAAACTGCAGCGGGATGGGTTTGGATGGCACATAAAGCCTACATTAGGGGGGTATGTATTAAACTGGCCGCTCAACATAAAAAACAGAACCAACAAAGGGAGAGAGGTCTGACAAGCAAACTGGCCCACCTAGAACGCCAAAACCAGCTTTCCCCCAATCCAGCCTTGAGAGGGCAGATAGACAGGACAAGGATAGAGTTAGATAGTGTCTTGTCCATAAAGACGGACAAAGCATTAATAAGGACCCAACACTTATTCTATGCTAAGGCGAATAAGACGGATAAAATGTTGGCTAGGAGCCGGAAAGCCAAATACGCCCAGTCTAGAATATCCCAAATTAAAAATAAAGCAGGGGACCTCACCTACAGTCAAAATGAAAAACAGAGAGTATTTGGAGACTTCTACCAGGATATTTACTCCTCAAAGAGCTCTGCCACAGACAACTCTATTCTGTCTTATTTAAACACCCTAGATCTCCCCCGAATCTCACCACTGGCCTTAGAATCCTTAAACAGGGAAGTAACGGTTAAGAAAATTATTGATGCAATTCAAGAGTTAAAATCAGGAAAATCCCCGGGCCCAGACGGGTTCACCAACATTTATTATAAGAAATTTTCAGCTCTCCTAGCCCCACATTTGTGCAGCTTGTTCAACTCGATCCTGAGAGGAGAAGCAACCCCCCCAGAACTGAACTTTGCTGATCTAACGATCTTCCCCAAAGAAGGCGGGACCCTAAGGAAGCAAAAAATGATAGGCCCATCTCACTTCTAAATGGGGATGTTAAGCTGCTCGCCAGGATCTTCTCCCATAGGATTTCGGGCTTTCTGCCCTCCTTAATACACAAACATCAAGCAGGGTTTATCCCACAAAGACAGACTGGGGATAATATCAGAAGGACTCTGAATGTCATACATTTAGCTAGGAACCTCCCGGTTTGCCTGCTTGCATTGGACATCGAGAAGGCGTTTGATACCCTAGAGTGGCCCTTTTTGTTTGCCACTTTAACGAAATTTGGGTTTGAGAATAATTTTCTAAATCTGTTGCGTGTATACTACACTGCGCCTAAAGCCACTCTAAAGCTGCCAGGCCCCCGGGGGATAGACATTAAAATAGAGAGAGGCACGAGACAGGAATGTCCTCTGTCTCCGCTGCTCTTTGCCCTGGCCATTGAGCCACTGGCTCAAGCGATCAGGGCAAACTCATCCATAGAGGGGGTGAGGGTGACTTGCTATGCACGCTTTCAAACCCGGGCCCTCTATAGACGCCTTGATGAGCACGATAAATCAATATAGTGCTCTCTCTGGCTTGAGACTGAACCAGGAAAAAACGGAAGCCTTAAGTGTGGGCATTCCCAGGGACATGTTAGATCAGCTGAAAAGAGAACATAAATTTATCTGGCCAGCCTCCCACATAAAATATTTGGGAATAAACTTAACCGACTCTATACAGGGCATATATAAAGCCAATTACCCACCCCTATATAGGGCTTTACAGAGGGACTTGGAAACCTGGAACAAGAGGCAGATCTCGTGGACGGGTCGGATAGCCACGTTAAAGATGAACATCCTGCCGAGACTGCTTTACCTGGCCAGGACACTGCCGGTACAAATAAATAATGCCGAGCTGGCGCGTTTCCAGTCCCAGGTTTTTTAGGTTCATCTGGAGAAATAGACCACCGAGGGTGGCCCGGCAAATTATGTACAAACACAAATCAAAAGGGGCCTTATCCTGCCCTAATTTCAGTCTCTACTTTAAGGCTGCTCAGCTTGCCTCCATTCCATTAGTGCATTCTCCACTACAGCCTAACTGGGTGTTTATAGAGGAGGTACAGATGGCCCCGCTAACATGGGGGATCATTTTGTGGGCTCCAAGCATGCAAATTTTAAATTCTCAAATTTCTAACCCCATAACCAAATTTACCTTGAGAATATGGGACTGGGCCAGGAAAGTACATAAAATAACTTATCCAATATCGACCCTCACGTCAATCTTTTCCTTGCCCTCCCTTCTATCCACCATCACAGCAGATTCCAAAGCATTTTGGACTTCTAAAAACTTGGACAAACTTGGGGCATGGTTTGAGAATAGTAAAATTATACCAGTGACAGCAATGAGTAGGAGGTTGGAGGTACCACCCCAGGAAATTTTTAATTATATTAAAATTAGACAGTGGATTGGAGGTATATACAGGAGCTGGGGGCCCCCTAGAGACTCTTGGATCTCGACTGTATGTACAAATATAAATCTCTCAGGTGGCACTTTAGGAATACTATATAGCATCTTTAACTCACCACAGAATCCTTGGAAGCCTTCCTTCGTAACAAAGTGTGAGGTAGATTTACAGCAGAGCTGGGATAGAAGCAAGTGGGCTAAGTCATTCTCGAGTCTGTCTAAAGGTTCAATTATAGTCTGCTAGAAACTTCCCTAAAAATTCTACACAGAGCGTACATGACCCCGGCCAAATTGAATAGAATATCTCCAAAGATCTCGGATAGATGCTACAGGGGCTGCCAGGGCAGAGGGGACTTTATACACACATGGTGGGAGTGTCCTGAAATAGGTAAAGTATGGACGGAAACAACTAAGCTGATTTCACGAATATTTAAAACCCTGCTTAAGCCATCAATCCCGACCTAACTTCTAGGTATTAGTTGCCCAGAGTTGGGCCAAAAGGGGAATAAACTGGCACAGCTGATTTTTCTGGCTACTAAGAATATTATAGCCAGGAGATGGAAAAGCAGCGGCATCAACTTTCAGGAAGTAATTAACAAAATAAATTTCCTATGTATTAATGAATGAAGGACCCACATTCTCCTAGACACTCACCATATATATCTAGAAATATGGGAACCATGGATTCTGTCCCCAGATTGTATACTTTAGGAATCACATAGGTCAATCAAAGCACTGGACGGAGGAGTGGAGTGTGGAGTGGCCTGGAATGGAGAGATAGAGAACTATTTCGGAGACATCTGGGGCACCAAGGTAACAAGGGGAAGGCAAGGAACGAGATAGAGGGCATTATTGAGGAAGGGTACAAGGCTTCTTTTAAATGGGATTCTACGGATCACTGCACTAATATTAATATTTTTTCTTTTACTTAGATTTTATATGTTCTCCAGCTCCCTTTTTAAGGATGTGAAATGTTAGTTTATACTTGATAAATACAATTGTTCTTTATTATTAAGGATCACCCAAAAAGAAAACAAAAAAGAGTTGGAAAAGCAAGATTGATAGTAGAAATTTTTATTGATTGAAATGTTTATATGACTTTGTTGAAATCGGTAACAAACATTTTAGAGTTGAAAGTTGTATGATGAAGTTTGCAATTTAATCTTGAAGTATATAGTATACTATGATCTCAAAATTGCTGAATAAAAATCTTTGAAACAAAACCAAGGTCTTGACCAACTCAAGACCTTGGGAACAAAAATATGCTATGTGCCTATATAGACCCCTATTCCATTGCACAAATTGCAAATGAATGAGGCCCTTAATATTTATATATATATATTAATAATTTAAAAAAATATATATATATATGCATACATATATGCTTACCTAATTAAGTTTTAAAGAACACAAATTAAGCCTCATAACTTTGTTGATTTATTAATTAATTAAATAACAAAATTGAACATTATTTTAGCCATGATCTATACTTTGCTCATAGCTCTTTGGGTTTGCCCTTCTTTAGGAAGACATAATTACCTCTTTAGGTTTACCCTTGATGTCAGTTATTGATTAATTCATTAATGTATTTTCATTTATTAATCACTTAATAATTAATTATTACAAAAAACAACATCCATTATTTATCAATATATATATGTGCAGCACTTTCCTTTTTAATGTATGCCAATCATTTTTTTATTTTTATTTATTTCATAGAAAAATTCCAAATGTTTTTCAAATCATTGCATTCTTTCAATAATGCAATTTAGGTTTTGCATTGAGAGCAGGTAAAAACAATATGTACAATACAAAAAAAAACATTACATCTTACACCTGTATTTACAATTATAGATTACAATGACGGACAACAGGGAAAACAGGATTGTACGCAAAAGAAGAGCGGCAAGGGAAAGGAAGCAAAGGTGGAGAGATGCACTTCCCCCGAGACTTCCCAACGCTTAAGAGAAGAAGACCGACATAGACTTTTAATTAAAAGAAAAATGAGAAAGAAAGCACAAAGTGAGTGTGCTGGAGCTTCAAAGAAAAGAAAAAGTAAACAAAGAAATGTCTGTGAAACATTGCCTAATGATCCAATATTGCCTCATGACACCAATGTTCATACACATGACACCAATGTAGATATAGAAAGTTGTAGTGATATCTATGTTGAGGAAGCTCAGGATACTGATTTACTTCTGCACTAATTATTATTGATTTATTACTGCACTAACAGTAGACACTCATTATTGTGAATTACTCAATGTTACTCAATGTGGTTTGTCAGTTTTGTGGGGCCTATCATTTTCTCATTGAAAGACCAACTGACGGAGACTTCATTGGTTGCTGTCAGAAAGGAAAGGTAAAACTTCCACAAAGATACACATTTCCAGATTACTTACAAAGTATAATGAGCGATCCAACATTTCCAAATTATAACAATTAAAAAAAAAAAGGTCTTACAACAGTGCAATTTAATTTGCTTCTATGGGTGTTACATTAGCAGAAAATGTCCCAGGACATGGTCCATACTATGCTTAAAAAATTATCGCTTACCAGTTGTTGAAATACAAGTTAACAGTTAACAGAATAAAATAAAAATATTATAATTGGTGTACTTCTTTATACATAACAAAAAGGTTACGAGTGTCAGAGACTCACATTGTGTGGCAAACAGCATTCCCAGCATTAACATTTTATTGACCGTCATTTTTGACGGGCAAGTCTCTAGTAGTTATATATTATCTATATGTATGTTTTATGTCTGGACAGAAAGACAATCCTTTGGAGAGGACAGAGGTCTCTGTTGGTGGCTTGAGAGATTTATAATGCCTGTGTGTTCTGTATAGTTTTCAGAAAAACTATTTGTTTGAATTGGTAGGTTTTTTGATGTGTTGTTGTTAGCAGAATTCAGGGTTGTATTTTTATCTTTTATTCTCTCTTCCTGTACCTAGTGTCTGTTGTTTTGTTGGAAGAGACAGCTGAGTTTTTTATTTTGTATAAATTAATTTTTTTTCCTGTGAAGATGTTGTATTTCTTTTTCTACATGTTCAGCTTCATATATGTTGCTCTCCTTAAGTTGTTGAAGGAGGCTTACTCTTTGGTGATTTAGATGGTGTTTCCCTGTATAAAGTTGATGTATTAGGTGGTTTCTTAGTTTTTCACTTGTGCATCGGCATACATTTTCAGCATATATTGAGTTATGTGTAGATCTCATTGGATTTTTGATTTTAAGTCCATTTGGTATAATATTCCTTTTCTTGCATTGTGACAAAAAATAAATGTCAGTTAAGTTATGTTATTTTTATTATTATTCTAATTAGTAGCTTCTTGATACGGCTTAATGCGGTATCTTCCATAATAATTGAAGAATGAAGCAGCCAGGAATGTCCAGTAATTTAATAATTAATAATATATATATATATATATATATATATATATATATATATATATATATATATATATTAATAATGAGTATTGCAGTATATTATGATACATTTTGTATTGGACAAACGCCTTATTTATATGGACGAGATTTCTCAGGTTGAACCTTAGAGTGGTGTTCCCCTTTCCTACTTCTCATGCCAAATATATACATATATTATCTTTAAATTAGATTTAATAACTACCATTCTCTTCAGTGCTGTGTTACAGTCCCACTGCTGTCATCTGTTTTATGCAGCATTCTGAGATGTGAGTAAGATAAGCCAGTTTATTACTGTAGGTCTAAAAAGAGCAGCCTGTCAGTAAAAAAAAAAGTCTTTGGTAGCTGAAAACAGCCAATAAACCATTTTTTGTCAAAGAGCCAAAGTGTGGGAGAGAAAACTGCAGGGCTTTTGTGATTTTTAAGTTCCTGAGTCTGTGACTACCCAGCTACCAAATAAGTAATTCAGTACAAAAAAAACCCACACAAGCCTTGGATTTTATATATCAAATCTATGATTTTACATTTTACTTCACTTGGCATCAGTGTGGTTAAATGATAAGTCGTTTGTTTCCATATTTAGAGGTTTTGGGTTAAAATTAAATGGTATTGCCAGAAAAAAGTAATAATAAAGCAAGCATCCAAACTTCTCCATTATAGCTAGCTCATGGGAGCTCATGGGAAACTGTTCTTTACAGCTATTACTAAAAAGCTTGAAACTACTATGTCCTTTCAACCAATTGTTGAGACTTGATTCACTTTCGCTCCAAGTATTTTATGTTAACACTGTATTTCAGCAGTTGGTGGAGCTGTCCAAGTCTATTTAATTGCTATTCAGCGAAAGAGCAGTGAAAGAGATAATATTGGCCCATGGCTTGACTAAGTAAATAAAGCAACTGACTAGGGACACATCCTTGTCAGGGTAACCTCATTTGCATAACAATGTATTTACATTTTTGTTTACCTTCTTTCTACACTTAGGCCTTGTGTGTTCTTTTTTTGGAGGGGGAACGGTTGTGAACAGATTTGTAGTGTGCTGCACTAAAGTGAAACAAACAGGGCACAGAAGCTCATGAACAAGTTCACTGTGTCTGCTCAAACCTGGTCCTCCCTACACATTGACATACTGGAGGTATCAGTTCATTATATTAGTTCTGTCTCTAATTTCCTGCCTGCTAAGCTTTTCAGCTTTCCTGAAAACACCTACACAACTCACTGACTAGCTTCCCTTAAGCTCCTCTTATTATACATCCCCAGAATGGACAATTACAATTCCACCTTCTCATATGTGGTTAGTAAGTAAACTAAATAAGCATGTCTGAAATGTTCTTATATGAGACTTAGTTGCAATGAGCGCCGAAGGTGCTCATTGCAGGCCGCAACGCAAAGCAAGGGAAACAGTTGTGGGGGTAGAGGCCGGCAGGACTTAGGCTGCAATGAGCTCCAAACACGCTCATTGCAGGCCTTGCAATGAGCACCACAGGCACTCATCTCGAGCCCAGCGAGCCCCGCGGGACTTAGCTGCAATGAGCACCAAAGGCTCTCATTGCAGGCTTTGCAATGAGCGCCATGGGTGTTCATCGCGAGCCACGCGGGACATAGCTGCAATGAGCGCTGAAGGCGCTCATTGCTGGGCTTGAGATGAGCGCCATAGGCGCTCATCGCGAGTCCCATGTGACTTACAAGGCATGCAGCACTTTACTGCCCGCAATACTTTATCGGCCAATCGCATAACTCACAAAATACCCACAAATACAAAGACCCACAAAATACCACAAATCCTATAAGAAACAAATGTATGCACTCACAGACAACTCAGGGGGAGAGCTAGGGATCCTGTGAGTGAGCTAGCAAGATTATTTGAACTATATTTTGAATTTTTGTACACTCTAAAATCGGCTAAGCAAGAAAAACATTGCGGCCGAAAAAACGTAAATAGTCTCAAACAGGATGAAATCGAGGCCGAAACATGTAACACTTACCAGAACAATGTTAGCACGTTCGACTTTCAAAAATATACGATTAGAAAAGGCCATAAATTGCTTGCAAGGTATGTAAGAAATAGACAATCGCTGCCATTTTAATGTGAACAACAGAGTAACTTGCAAATAACAACATTACGAATAGAAAATGGTGGTTTTCCCATGAAAAGTAGCCGCTTGGGCTCGCCCACGCAGGTGATATATGCTGCACAGTTTGCACATTTATCATACTTTCTCCTCAGGTAATGAATAGTCTCACTGTTTTTTTTCTGCTGCAGAAAAATCAAAAAAGATTTGAAGCTGTTTAGAATAATGATTGCTGAATATTTCTAGACAAAGAGGTAAAGTATATTAATTAATTTGATAATTATTAATAGAAAAAAATGGAAAAAGTAAAATTGTTATATTTCATACTGCTCGCATTTACAAATAGATGCTTAGCTGTTTACGTTTTGCATATATGAAAATGAAATATTATTGATTGATTAATTAATTTCTTCTATAAAATAATACAAATGAAATTACATTTGGTTAATTAAGACTTTTTAGCAGGGCGTAATTTAATGACTGCTGTAATAGATGTTTAGCTCTTGAAGTTTAATTATTAATAAAATAAAAAAATATAGGAAAATGAAAATTTTAAGATTTCAGAATGCTCACATTTACAAATAGATGCTGAGCTGTTTTTGCATATGTTAAAAATAAATAGAATAGGTTTATTGATGAATTAATTTATTCTATAAATTAATACAAATTAAATCACATTTTGCTAATTAGGATCTTTAGCTCTTTAAGTTTGTCATGTATGCACTATATTTTTGACAATAATTCAAAATGCTTTTCATGTCATTTTACAGTTTGCAGCTCTCTGAGAACACTGCACCTGGATGAACAGAGATTGTGAGCTCTGCTGCATTTCAACTGCAATTATTTAAAGATTACAGGTATGTCAAATTTTAGATTTCATGTTGCCCTTAGTTATGAATAGATGATTTGCTCTATACATTTTGCCTTAATTAAAAACAAACATAATACATGATTTAAAAAAATAAATTAATTAATTGATCAACAAAAAAAAATTGGATGAGAATTAAACATATCTAAAATAAAAATAATTAATAATTTATTAATTGTGGAAAATGTTCTAAGTTACCAAATATAGCAGGATATTCTTTAAAAAAATGATTAAAATGTTTTTTTTTTCTCTTTTTACTATTTGCAGCTGTCTCTCAACACTCAATGTACAAGAAGACACAGTTTGTGATCTGTAGCATTTAACCTGCAATTACAAGACAACATCACAGGTATATTTAATACAATATACAATACATATATAGATTACACAAATGAGAAAATAAGGAATTAATGAGGAGGATTGGTGGTTACTTTTTACATTGTTTTCATAATTAATTATTTATTTTTCGAATGCCCTCATTTATGATTAAATGTTTAGCTCTTGAAATTTGGCATTTATAGCAATTAAACATAATAGATAAGTTAAAAATGTTGATTCATAAAATAATTGACAACAATAATACAAATGAACCCTTAAAAGGCATGAAAGATTATTCATATAATACTTTAAGATAACAAAAATTGCATGGAAAAATACACATGAACTGAAATGCTCTTTACACAGATTAAATATATTAATTACATAGAAATACAACTTACATAAGCAGGTAAGCAAAATAAAAACAGTACTCATGTCATGTTTGCCATTGTTTTATATAATAAAACATGAATACATTTTTTTAAATACGTCTATTTACAATTACAGATTACAATGGCGGACAACGCAGAACAAAAAAGAGAATGCAAAAAACAAAAGACAAGGGAACGAAAGCAAAGATCAAGAGAAAACCAGTCACCGGAAACTTCAAGAGGGATGATAGAAGAAGACCGTCAGAGACTTGCCAATAAAAAAGCAATGACTGCAAAAGCACAACATGAGTGTGGAGGAGCTACCAAGAAAAGAAAAAGTAAAACAAATCATACATGTGAAACATTGGGAAATGAGAGTAATGTGAATATAGAAAATAGTAGTAACATATGTGCCACATTGTGGGTTACTAAATGTGGTTTGTCAGTTTTGTGGGGCGTATCATTTTGACAAAGAAAGACCAAGAGATGGTGAGTTTATTAGTTGCTGTCCAAAAGGAAAGGTAAGACACACATTTCCACAATATTTAGAAAGTATCATGACTGATGTAACATTTCCAAATTATAAAAATTTCAAACAAATCATCAGGTCTTATAACAGTGCCATTTTATTTGCTTTAATGGGTGCAACATTAGCAGAAAATGTGCCAGATCATGACCCTTACTGTTTTAAAGTACAAGGCTAAATTTATCACCGCACTTCACATTTACACCCAGAAGCAGGAGAGAAAAATTTGCACAGTTATATGTCCTAGATACAATGGAAGCAGTTGAACAACGTATGATATTTCCTGAAATAAAAAAATGTTTTTAAAGCCCATATACTCAAGCATACAAAAAATTAGCTGAAGTAGAAAGAGAACAGACCCATGCTCAAATAAATAATTTGCCAATGCCAAGAGTAAATATGGTTCTTAAAATAAATCGTCATTGTGATCAAAGAGGTTAGAATTTATCAACATCCAATGAGGTGGCCATGGTGTTTCAAAATGACAAGGGTGAACCACCATTTGAGCAGGATATTAGAATATATCCCAGAAATGCAGAACAACCTTTCATAAATCTACATATATTAAGTACTCATTTGGATCCAATGACATATCCAATTTTTTACCCAAACGGTGAGACAGGATGGCAACAAAAATTACAAATGCAAAATTATCCGAATAGTAAAGTTTATGTCCTAAACAATATTTCGATACTGGAATATAAAGTGGCACAAACTATTCGTGATGAGTTTAATCCCATTTTTGTTTGTGGGAAACTCACACAACAATGGATCATTGATTCATATTTACAAGTTGAAGCCATTAATCTAAATGTTATCAAATTTCAACAAAATAAGCTTTTGGTAGAACAATATTCTGGACTAATGGATTATGTAGCTGAATTGGCTACAAACAGAGAACTTCAAGCTGGCACAGCGATCATATTGCCCTCTTCTTTTCAAGGATCTCCTTGCAATATCCACAATGGCCAGATATAGTAGAAAACTTTAAACATGGACAGAGTGCTTCTGATAGATCAGATTTAGTGGCTACAGTATTCAAAATCAAACTAACAGCATTAATCCATGACATCACCATCGCACACTTATTTGGAAAATGTCTGGCTTTTGTTTATACCATTGAATTTAAAAAAAGAGGACTTCCACATGCACACCGACTTTTTATACTGCAGGAAACAGATAAACTAAATACAGCAGAGAGAGTGGATTCACTGATTAGTGCTGAACTTCCACATCCAGAAAAATATTCAAAACTCTATGAAATTGTAACACATCACACGATTCATGAACCATTTATGAAGACATAATGATATAGAATCTCAATGTATAAAAATGTTCTTGCCTCTGTGTCCATATGGAGATATTAATCCTCAATCACAATGTATGGAAAATACGAAATGCACGAAAGAATTCCCAAAAGAATTTAGAGTGCAAACTTATGCTAGTTGTGATGGATATTCTTTGTATAAAAGAACAGAAGGACAAACTGCAATAATTTGTGATAAAGTTGTAGATTATAGATATGTGGTTCCATATAATCCACACTTGCTGATTAAGTACAATGCACACATAATTGTGGAAGCTTACACTTCAATCAAATCCATAAAATATGTGTACAAATACATTTACAAAGGATATGATGCAGCAACTGTTGTTGTGCAAGGTGCACAAAACCAAGAAGAAAATCCTATATTACATGATGAACTTTCATCTTATCTGGATGCACCCTATGTAAGTGCTCCTGAAGCAATGTGGCGTCTTCTCAAATTTGAAATGCATGATCGCTCACATGCTGTGTATCAATTAGCGGTACATTTGCCACAAAGACAATTAGTTTACTTTCATGCAGGAGATGAAGAAACGCTCTGGCTCAAAATTAAAACAGAGAAACAACGCTTACTGCATGGTTTCAATTGAATTTACAGGACACAGAGGCAAGAACATTTTTATACATTGAGATTCTATATCATTATGTCTTCATAAATGGTTCATGGCGACAAAGAAAAAGAAGTGGAAATAAAAGTATACCTAGAATATATACAGTCCAAGAGACATTGAATGCTTTAGCTTAAGATTACTACTTTTAAATGTTCCAGGTGCACAAAGTTATGAACATTTACTTACTGTCAATTACATAGTTTATGATACATTTCAATTAGCTGCCAGACAACAAAACTTCCTTGCAGATGATACTGAATGGGAGAGATGTTTACAAGAAGCAGCACTATGTCAAATGCCAAAGCAGATGAGAGAACAGTTTGAATTAATTTGCATCTTTTGTAATGTACCTAATGCATTAGCTTTGTGGGAAACATTTAAAGTTAATATGTGTGAAGAAATGTTACAATGAGTCCATAGCTGAAATAAAAGCATTAATGGAAATTCAAGAAGTATGTCCCCTCTCCTCAGTGTGTCCCCTCTTCTCAGTGTGTCCCCTCTCAGTCTGTCCCCTCTCCTCAGTGTGTCCCCTATCCTCAGTCTGTCCCCTCTCCTCTTTGTCATGGATTAAATTGTGCAAATTTCAGTCTGCCAGATCCAGGAATGATTGATGAAATAAACTTTGAATACTATGATGCTGATATTAAACAACAAAAAACAGAGGAAAAAATAGCAACTTTAAATACATTGAAGTTGGAAGTATTTAACACCATCAAAAAAATAATAGATGATGACATGCTCAAAGAGCGGTATTTCTATCTAGATGGACCTGGAGGGTCAGGGAAAACTTATCTATATAATTTACTGATGAGTTTCATTCGAACTAAAGGTGAAATAGCTCTGGCCTATGCAACAACTGGAATTGCGGCACTATTGTTAGAAGGTGGGAGAACTGTGCATGGTGGCTTTAAACTGCCAGTTCCCATTTTGGAAACATTAGTCAGATGTTAGAATTAAATCATCTCAAGCTAAAAAAACTACAAAAAACTAAATTAATTATAATAAATGAAGCAACAATGATGTTGTGCCATGTCCTGCAATGTATTGATTGTTTGTTGCATTTTGGGGAAAGGTGATGTTGTTAGGTGGAGATTTTAGGCAAACATTACCTGTGGTTGTCCATGGAAATCGGACACAGATTCTTGAAACAAATTCTGGAAAATATTTACACATCTTAAATTAGAAAAATGGGAGATCTGAGGACCAAAATAATTTCAATGATTGGTTAATTAAGATTGGCGAAGGAAAAACACAGGTCATAATTAATTTACCTGAAGATACTGTGGAAATACCATAGGAAATTATTTGTAAACAGTCACTAATATCAGCTATATTACAAAATGGAATAATTCCCAATGAAGAATCAGACCTTGCACAAAAAGTACTATTAACATCCAAAAATAAAGATGCATGGCATCGAATAAT
Source organism: Discoglossus pictus (assembly GCA_027410445.1). Taxonomy (NCBI): domain Eukaryota; kingdom Metazoa; phylum Chordata; class Amphibia; order Anura; family Alytidae; genus Discoglossus; species Discoglossus pictus. The sequence goes on from CM050166.1 coordinate 169,107,708, forward strand.
GAAATATTGAAATTAATAAATGCAAAACAGAAAAAATATTACAGTGCAGATTCTGTTCTGGCTGATGACAAAGATAGTGAGGCCATCTTTACAACTGAATTTATCAATCCATTAACACCATTTGGAATGCCACCACATATTTTACAGCTAAAAATAGGGGCAATCGTCATGAACTAAGAAATATGAACCTAAAGAAAGGACTTTGTAATGGGACCAGATTAATTGTGCAGGATTTAAGAGATAATTTCATACATGCAGAAATTCTGAATGGTACCTATAAATGTGAACACATTTTTATACCAAGAATTGATTTGGCTCCAAGTGAGAGTGGTTTGCCTTTTGTCCTTCAAAGGAGACAATTTCACATCATCATGGCATTTGCTATGACCATTAATAAATCACAAGGATAAACTTTTAAGTTGATTGGAGTCTTTTTAGAGGAATCAGTATTTGCCCATGGACAACTCTATGTGGCATTTTCCCGCTGCAAAAATTCAGAAAACATTAAAGTTTTAGTGAAAAAAAAACAAAAGAGTTGTTAAATGATGGCAGAGTTTTCACTAAAATTATAGTTTATTATGAGGTGCTGTAAGTTCACCAACAAAAGGAAAACAAAAAAACACAGGCAAACAAGACATTTTAAATTAACATTGACAAACTTGAAAGTCTGTTGGACTCTTTTTAGAGTAACCACTATTTGGCCAGGGACAACTCAAATGAACCTTTGAAAGTGAGCAACAGTTCTTAAACTATGGAAAAGTGAAACACTATTTGCACCACAACAACTATATGTGCCATTTTCATACATTTCGAGTTTAATGGTTAGTAAAAGTTATTAATGTTTGTAATGTAAATATTGTATCTTAGAAGACGTTGTATATTCAATAAAAATATTAAAACCATTACCCAGTGCTTCCCAAACAGGTTGACAAAACGCAACAAACAGGTGCAGAAATGAAAACAACACTGTGTAGACATAGGTGAGGCATACACAGGCTAAATGCCCTGTGCATTACTCAGTTCAGATAGTCTAACATTAATATTACAACCATTGAATTGGGTACCATTAAATCTAATTAGCACTTGCATTGTATTTAGATATCGGTTTCAATGTATGGCTTTAGGAGTTTTATGGGATGCAATAACACATGTAAAAATACAGGTAATAACAATAAACAAAACTAAATAAAAAGGGGAATTTACAAAAAAAAGTTAAATAAAAATATCAATATGACAGGGGAGATGACACTCGCATAGGGTGCAAAACAGCATTCTCTGCATTCTCATTTTATTGTCGTCATCGTTTGACAGGCAATTCGCTAGTCACATATATAGTTGTCGTAATTAGTAGTGTTGATCACTCTATGTAAAAAAATAGGAGTTTGCGCATGTGCAGTGAGCAGCCCGAAAGTTAAGGGTTTGCCGAGGATTGCATTGAGCGAGGCCCGTAACGTGGACGGGTGGAGAGGCTTGCAATGAGCACTGATTGCTCTCATTACGAGGCCCGCGAATAGCGCCAAAGGCGCTCCTCACGTGACCCAAAATTTAGAAGAGGTAAAAACTTGCAATAAGCACCGAAGGATAGATTTGCCGAGACCTGCAATGAGCGGGGGGGAAGATGCTTGCAATAAGCGCCAAAGGCGCTCATCACGCGGCCCCAAATTTAGACAGGGGAGAGATTCTCAATAAGTTCCAAAAGTTATGGGTTTGCCGAGGCCAGCAATGAGCGGTGGTTGGGGGGGGGGGATGCTCACAATGAGCGCCAAAGGCATTCATCGCAATGCCCAAAATTATCAGGGGGGAAAGACTCACAATGAGCACCAAAGGCCAGAAAGTTACGCGTTTGCCGAGGCCTGCAATGAGTGGGGGGGGGGGAGATGCTCGCAATGAGGCCCGTAATGTAGAGCGAGGGAGAGGCTTGTTATGAGCGCCGAAGGTCCTCATCGTGAGGCCCATAATGTAGAGAGGGGTAGAAGCTTGCAATGAGCGTCAAAGGCCCGAAAGTTATGGGTTTGCAGAGGCCTGCTATGTGCGGGGGGGGGGGGGGGAGATGCTCAAAATAAGCATCAAAGATGCTCATCGCATGGCTGAAATTTAAAATTTAGAAGGTGGGAGAGAATTGCAATGAGCACCAAAGGCCCGAAAGGCGCTCATTGCAAGGCTCACGATGATTTCCGAAGGCTTTCATCATGAGGCCCGTAATGTAGAGGGGGGGGGGGGAGGCTCACAGTGAGCAGAGAAGGCCCTTATCACGAGGCCCGTAACATCGAGGGGGGGAGAGACTTGCAATGAGTGCTGAAGGCCCTCATCCCGAGGCCCGTAACATAGAGGGGGGGTGAGGCTTGCAATGAGTGCCTAAGGTGCACATTGCGAGGCCAACGATGAGCACCAAAGGTTATTATTATTAGCAGGAAATGAGAAGTGGAACTTGATAGGCATTACTAAAACATGGTCAGCAGTTGGATCAGGCCAGCATCTCCGCCAATCATGCAGAGCTAATGCGCAGCCTGGCAAGGCGCAATAGGGAGGGGAGAAGGCACCATCTAATAACAGAGTCCTACCTGGCCAGGCTGCTCAGGATTGGGGTGGACCAGAGTGCATTCCAGGGAGTGACCACGGAGGCAACGCAACGTCCTCTGGTCTCCAGCCCCGCCTCCTCCACCCCGGAGGCATCCCTCAGCCACCCGCAGCCCAACCCCCTTATCTCCTCCCACTATGCCTCCACCAATGCAGGTGCCGCTGCCTCCCGAAGGGTTGCCTCCCCCTACTCCCCCCCCCGCCACCACCACCAACAGCAGGGAGATGGCGGCTGGCCACAGAGGATTGGGTCCCTGCGCTTAGGCAGAGGAGGACGTAGAGGCTGCGCATATGTTTGTGCCTTCTCAACAGCACTCCTCAGTGACAATCTATTGCTCACAATGTTAACCTAATCTAGCCTTGCTACAGCGTCTTGAATCTTGGCCTATGTGATGGTGATATTTTGTTTGCAGATGGCTACCTCTCATCACATGGTCAACGATACTCTTCTCTTTGGACACGTAGGTTTCTGTTGAACATGTCAGCAATTGATAGTCACTTAAGAATGCTGTTGAGAAGAGATGTTGCAGTCCCTATGGTTTTTAAGGCCTTAGGGCCCTATTAAATTCGAGCTGCGTATGAATTCGTATCTCGCAAAGGCCCATCGTAAGTCGATTTACGATATCCGAGTCGACTTGCGATTGACTTGCGATTGACTTGCGTAATTTCGGACTACTTTGCCGAGATTTGCCTCCGATAAGCGCTACGTAGTAAGTAGCGGACAAGAATTCCTTGCGTAGACGCTCGTATCTCGCAAATTCGCTAAGTGCACAAAAACCCCACGTAAAATGGTTTACGCATTACGTACAGACAACTTAAAAATCTAAAAGTGAGTTTAACAGAGGAAAAGCATGGAAGGCCATTACAATTGATTTAACCATCCCCTCCCCCCACCAAAGCCAAGGCATTATACAACCAATTAGTTGTTACATTTTGAATGAAAAGCCATGCTGCAGCTTACATAAACCAAAATTAAAGACACACTACCTGATTACATAAAAACACTAAAACATCAAGAAAATGCAATATTAACCCTGTTATTTTGTATACATGTTGCTCATCACATCTACATTTGGGAACACAAATATGGGGCACATGGAGAATGTGAATATGTCCTGTTCAGTCTTTCGGTCGGGTCCGACTCTGACCCTCTGTCACTGCTTTCTTACAAGGTTCCTATGCCGGTGAGACCGGAGTGGGTTGTCAGTTCCTTCCCCAGTGGTTTGGGATTTGGCCCTGCATTCAGCTTTCCCTCTCACCCCCACAATGACCCTTAATAAGATAGCTCACAGCTTCATTGAAATACACAATACCTCTTGTTTGGTCTTTCGGTCGGGTCCCACTCTGACCCTCTGGCACTGCTTTCTTACAAGGTTCCTATGTCGGTGAGACCGGAGTGGGTTGTCAGTTCCTTCCCCAGTGGTTTGGGATTTGGCCCTGCATTCAGCTTTCCCTCTCACCCCCACAATGACCCTTAATAAGATAGCTCACAGCTTCATTGAAATACACAATACCTCTTGTTTGGTCTTTCGGTCGGGTCCCACTCTGACCCTCTGTCACTGCTTTCTTACAAGGTTCCTATGCCGGTGAGACCGGAGTGGGTTGTCAGTTCCTTCCCCAGTGGTTTGGGATTTGGCCCTGCATTCAGCTTTCCCTCTCACCCCCACAATGACCCTTAATAAGATAGCTCACAGCTTCATTGAAATACACAATACCTCTTGTTTGGTCTTTCGGTCGGGTCCCACTCTGACCCTCTGTCACTGCTTTCTTACAAGGTTCCTATGCCGGTGAGACCGGAGTGGGTTGTCAGTTCCTTCCCCAGTGGTTTGGGATTTGGCCCTGCATTCAGCTTTCCCTCTCACCCCCACAATGACCCTTAATAAGATAGCTCACAGCTTCATTGAAATACACAATACCTCTTGTTTGGTCTTTCGGTCGGGTCCCACTCTGACCCTCTGTCACTGCTTTCTTACAAGGTTCCTATGCCGGTGAGACCGGAGTGGGTTGTCAGTTCCTTCCCCAGTGGTTTGGGATTTGGCCCTGCATTCAGCTTTCCCTCTCACCCCCACAATGACCCTTAATAAGATAGCTCACAGCTTCATTGAAATACACAATACCTCTTGTTTGGTCTTTCGGTCGGGTCCCACTCTGACCCTCTGGCACTGCTTTCTTACAAGGTTCCTATGCCGGTGAGACCGGAGTGGGTTGTCAGTTCCTTCCCCAGTGGTTTGGGATTTGGCCCTGCATTCAGCTTTCCCTCTCACCCCCACAATGACCCTTAATAAGATAGCTCACAGCTTCATTGAAATACACAATACCTCTTGTTTGGTCTTTCGGTCGGGTCCCACTCTGACCCTCTGTCACTGCTTTCTTACAAGGTTCCTATGCCGGTGAGACCGGAGTGGGTTGTCAGTTCCTTCCCCAGTGGGTTGGGATTTGGCCCTGCATTCAGCTTTCCCTCTCACCCCCACAATGACCCTTAATAAGATAGCTCACAGCTTCATTGAAATACACAATACCTCTTGTTTGGTCTTTCGGTCGGGTCCCACTCTGACCCTCTGTCACTGCTTTCTTACAAGGTTCCTATGCCGGTGAGACCGGAGTGGGTTGTCAGTTCCTTCCCCAGTGGTTTGGGATTTGGCCCTGCATTCAGCTTTCCCTCTCACCCCCACAATGACCCTTAATAAGATAGCTCACAGCTTCATTGAAATACACAATACCTCTTGTTTGGTCTTTCGGTCGGGTCCCACTCTGACCCTCTGTCACTGCTTTCTTACAAGGTTCCTATGCCGGTGAGACCGGAGTGGATTGTCAGTTCTGCTGTCACTCTCCCACCCACAAGCGCAGCAAACACACACAGAAGGTTTGCAGAGGCACAATGAGCACCAGCCAACTCACCTCCATCAGGGGTAATTGCCACTTCTCTTATCCAAGGAAGTCCCACGACATTGCTGGTGGCCATGTGCCAAGATGACCATTCATTCCCATTTGGTGACCTCCCATTATGTTCTGCTATTCATCAATTTACATTAGTTTCGATTGCTAAGTGATGTTGGGGAAGTGCGTGTGAGAGCAGAATTGACAGACAAATCAATAATCACTGGAGAAGGAACTGACAACCCACTGCAGTATCACCTATCATCACCCTTTTAGGCCCACAGGGGAATGTTCCTACTCCCCATTCCCGCAAATTGTACTTGGCCTGTGCATTAACCCTTTATTATGCATAGATTGTAGATCACTTAGATGCATTATATGATATCTAATGCTATTAGGACTATTATTCCTCTTAGTATGTATGGATCTATTGCAGGTTAACTAGTGCTCATTAGTTTACAGCTATAGTAATGTGACACTAATGTGATGCATGTGGATGTCCCCTAACCCCAACCATTGAAAACACACCGACATGGGAAGAACAGAATAACACAGCTTTATTTTTGGACACAGACCACAATCAGCAGTGGTCAAGACTGTGCATTCACAGAACGGTATAACAAAACTTTATTTGTGGACACAGACCACAATCAGCAGTGGTCAAGACTGTGCATTAATATCATGGGTGTGGTGTGGGCGGGTCCCGAGAGAGCAAGGGGCTAAATTAAAAAAAGGGGATACCTACAGGGGTCAATCTAATAGTCTAGAATAAGCATGATGCATAGCACCTACCAGGGTCACATGCTGCAACCGGAACCAGAAATCTCTCCATTTAACTGAAGAAACCATTAGAGTGCACGGCACTTACAACTTGTCTGGATCTGTTCAATTGAACAAATGATTCAACCTCTGGACTGTGTAATCCAATCCAGTTTCACACATACAGTGTGGTTTGTGAAATTGCCCACAAAAATGAATGGTCCACAAAATACAAAAAAGGCGGAGGAGGCTAAAAAAAAATAATGACAATGCATGTACAGTAAAGTGCTAAATTCTGTACCAATATACCAACTCACCTGATTCCCATCTGCAAGCATTACTAACTATTAGCTAGGTCTATGGATAATGAGTAATATGGGCAAATACCCATTAATATGGACAGGACACAAAGGTCAGCAGCCACATTGACTGTTTCTTACATCAGACCCAAGGATCTGTTCTCAGACCGATATTGAGGTCAGGATCACATGCTTTATTAGTGCATATATTAATGCTGGCTGTCATTAACATGCCATTGTGAGACTTTGCAAGTCCACCGCCATAGCGGTATTAGTCTACATTTCAGCTAACAACAATCATGTCTGAGATATCTGGCAATATGATAGCTTTAAGATTGTGGGAGCTACATGTTAAGGAGGGGGCTGTCATTGGAGTAATGTCTACCTGAGAGGCACTTGTAAAACCTTACGCCTCATATAATTCCTCCACTATGCTTGCAGATGCAGGAGATGCCTTCATGGGCCTGAATTGTACCTAAAACAAATGGAAAGAAAAACATAAAGAGAAAACATAAAATCTAAGGGCCTAAAAAAAAAGGGGACTGCAGCATCCCTTTCCAACAGCATTCCCAAGTGACCATCAATTGGTGGCATGCTCAACCGAACCCTACGTGTCCACAGAGAAGAGGATCATGGACCATGTGATGGGAGGTAGCCATCTGCATACAAAATGTCACCATCACATAGGCAAAGATCCAAAACTCTGTAGCCAGGCTAGATGAGGTCAGCATTGTGACCAATAGATTGTCACTGAGGAGTGCTGTTGAGAAGGCACAATTATGTCCACAGCCCCTAGGTCCTCCTCCGCCTGGGCACAGGACCTGCATCGTCCGCGGCCGGACGCCGTCTCCTTGGTGGTGGGGGAGCAGGAGGAGGTAGTGGCACCACGGGTGGTGGTGGCGGCGGAGGCATGGTGGAAGGAGAGGAGGGGCCAGGCTGCTGTTGGCTGGTGACCTGCCCCGTTCCCAGCAGCCTGACCAAATGCTGCTCCAGCCTCCGATGATGCCTCCTCTCCTCCCTAAAGCGCCTGTCCAGGCTGCGCCTCATGCCAGAGATGTTGGCCTCAATCCTATTCACGGCGGCCAACAACTCCAGCAGCGCAGCCTCGGTCGTTGGTGGTGGGGGCTCGGGTCCTGCTGGCAGGGCCGGGTGGGAAGATGGCGGGGACAGAGTGGGGAGGATCTGGGACCCGGCTGGAGACAGGGGCTCTGATGTTGTTGTCCCCGGTGGCTCAGAGTGTGGGGAAGGAGGAGCTGTGGCATATTCCACTCCTTCTGAGGGCCCCGGCGAGATGGCAAGTCTTTGGAGGAGGGGGACAGTCGGGCTCTGGACAGGGGGGCTGTCAACGACCACGACCTCCCCCTCCGAAGAGCCAGGGCCCTCGGATGAGCCTGTAGCCTCCTCCCCCTGAGCGGTCTCCTGCGGGGCGGGGGCTGACGGCCCCGCTCGTGGCTCATCACTGGACCCAGACCTCCTACTGGATGCTGAAATAGAGAAAAGAAAGGTACATGTCATTAGTATGCTGATCAATACATTGATATGTTTTCACTCCTAACTATCTGACATCTAGGCCTGAACATGGATGATTCTCCTAATTGCAACTCCCATTAGCTCTCATTTGCTAGATTGGATCTATTCTTTGGTTTCTTGTCTTGACCTCTCCTGGCTCCTAACACTGTCTGGATTTTGCCTGCGGTTTCACTCCTAACTATCTGACATCTAGGCCTGAACATGGATGATTCTCCTAATTGCAACTCCCATTAGCTCTCATTTGCTAGATTGGATCTATTCTTTGGTTTCTTGTCTTGACCTCTCCTGGCTCCTAACACTGTCTGGATTTTGCCTGCGGTTTCACTCCTAACTATCTGACATCTAGGCCTGAACATGGATGATTCTCCTAATTGCAACTCCCATTAGCTCTCATTTGCTAGATTGGATCTATTCTTTGGTTTCTTGTCTTGACCTCTCCTGGCTCCTAACACTGTCTGGATTTTGCCTGCGGTCTGTAACTGCATAGGCTGCATTGGGCGCACCAGTACATGGACTCTATTGCTTAATTACTCTTGGGGTGGCCAGGAATGACAGTGATTTGTCAGCTTCATGGATTTAATGATACATCCATCCATCCCTTGTTAATTCCATGGAGCTGACATGTCGGTGTCCTTGTTGGTCACCATGTGTAGTGTGTGTGATGCACATGTGGTGGCATGTTGGTGTATGTGATATTCACCTGAACTGGAGGCTGGGTAGTGCTGGGCCACCGGGGATGAAGCTCCAGCTGCGGGCGATGGTCCTAGAAAGTCCCTTGCGATCCTCTCCCACTCCTTATAGGCGACACTGTGTCCCTCCGCTTCTCTGGCCATCTTCCTTTTCACCGTGGCCCTGATATCCACATATCTGTGCTTCAAGGACCTCAAGCCCCTAGGAACCGTGGACACCTCCTTCATCACTTCCACTACCTCCTTCCAAGCCTGAGCCTTAGGCCCAGGCTTCGCTTAACTTGCCACAAGGATGACGGGCCGGTCACGGATCGCACCCAGGAGGACCATATTCTCCTGGGGCGTATAATTACGGGCCCTGCGCCTGCCCTTGCCAATAGCCCCTTGCTCTCTCGACTGTGCTGGGGGACCCTGGCCTCCCTGCACTCTTCCTGAGGCCTGTCCCTTCCCCAAACTACCCCGCCCCCTGGGAACAGGCCCCTTCCCCTCTGTCCCTCCTCTACAAGTGCCTCTGTCTCCCTCCTCCTCCTCCTCCTCCTCCTCCCCCCCCCCCTCTGGGGACCACTCCTCCTCCTCCAGGGACACCTCCTCCTCTGGGGACACCTCCTCCTCTGGGGACACCTCCTCCACCCCCTCCAGGGACACCTCCTCCTCTGGGGACACCTCCTCCTCCGGGGACACCTCCTCCACCTCTCCTCCACCCTCCACTACACTCTCCTCACTCTCCTCACTCTCCGCTCCTCTCCTCTCCTCCTCTCTCCACCTATCTCCTCCCTCCATGCTCAAATAATACAAAAATAAGGATAACTCAAAATAAGTGTAACTGTTATATATGTGAAGGAAACAAAAGTGTATGTTCTATGTGTTTTTACTAACTGTTGGGGGATGCGGTGCAAAGGTTGGGGGGGTGGGAGGTGTGTGTTGTGTGTCCTAACGCTATGTATGTCTCTATGTGTCTTTAATCTATGTGTCAGGCAAATATGTGTTATGTGTAAATATGTGTAACTCTTACGTGTAAATATGCTAGTAATAAAATACAAAGAAATCAAAAAGAGTGCGCCTACAAATCAAAAGAACGATAAAGAAATAAAAGTATTACTGGAATGTCTGTTGGAAAGAAAAGATGTGTGTGCTATGTGTATTTAATAAGTGGTGGGGGATGGGGTGTGTTGGGGGATGGGGTGTGGTGGGGGGAATGGGTGTGTGGGGTGTGTGTCCTAACTATATATATGTCTCTATGTGTGTTATTTAATCTATGTGTCTTGCAAATATGTGAAATCTGTAAATATGTGTAATGCTTAAATGGAAGGACTTATGAAATAGACAATGCAAAAAGAAAAAAATAACTACAGTAATCTCCCTCTCTCCAAAGTACTAATCAAACTCTCTCCCACCTGCTCCTGAAACTGCGTGCTAACTCCAATGGCTCTTACAACACAGTCAGCGCATGGGTTTGTATCACTCCCATTTATAAGCTCATACTGTCAATCTAATTCTTAGCTCGTACGTGATTGGCTGAGAGGCGTGTCTCGCTAGGACGTCCCCTTATCAGCTTGCGAGCGCGCCAACAGACTCAGCCAATTACATACGCACGTATAGTGTCAGGCCGCCAAGTGCGTATGTAATTGGCTGAGAGTCCCAATACATACGCACTTGGCGTCCCGCGTTGGGCTTCTCAGCCAATTACATACGCACTTGGCGTCCCGCGTTGGGCTTCTCAGCCAATTACATACGCACTTGGCGTCCCGCGTTGGGCTTCTCAGCCAATTACATACGCACTTGGCGTCCCGCGTTGGGCTTCTCAGCCAATTACATACGCACTTGGCGTCCCGCGTTGGGCTTCTCAGCCAATTACATACGCACTTGGCGTCCCGCGTTGGGACAGCCAATTACATGCGGCCAAGTGCGTATGTAATAGGTTGAGAGGCTTCTTGACCTAAAATCATCAGCTGGAATGCCATGTAAAGATCCACAGGTGACCAATGGCAAAGCAGAAATTAACGTGCCTAATACCAGATCATGCAATCAACAAGCTATATAACCCCATCCCCAACAAGTCATCAGCATGTCTGAAACAGCATGGATGATCATGAGAGAGGGATGAGGGCTAGGATGAGTGGGCGTATGAGGTTGAGACGCTTTTGTGCAGCTCAACTAGCACAGTATGAAGACCAGGAAGCAAGGTGTGTGATTGAGGGGGTGATGGGGAGTGGCAGAGAGGAATGTCTGGGAGTGAATGAGGGTGTGAGTGGTGATGTGATCCATGCTGGGGCAGAACCAAGCCAGGCAAGGGAATTACCACAGGCCATGCCTAGTATCGTGGGGGTGGATCAGGGAGGAGAGAGAGCTCCAGTAGCACAGGGACAGATGGATATAGGGCCACCTGCACCCAGGGAGGCTGACAATGTTGTCGGTGATCAGCTGCTGGGGGGAGTACAGGATGTGTTGGCTCAGGCAGAAGGAGCCTGACCAGGAGCCTGACCAGGAGCCTGTGAGGAGGCGGGCACCCAATGTGTACAGGGAGAGACTCACATTAGAGGGGTTAACTGATGGGGAGGTGTATGAGCGTTTTCGGCTGACCCGTGCCAGTCTTGGGGAGCTCTATGAGGTTCTCAGAGCGGACCTTGAGCCTCGCTCACGGGCAAATAGAGCCATCCCAGGAATGACACGGATGTTAGTTGCAATACACCTCCTTGCTTCTGGGAGCTTTCAGACCACCCTGAGCATAGCCGGAGGAATGTCTCAGCCAAGCCTCTCGAATTGTCTGAGTGCATTCCTCCGTGCTATTGGTCGGAGAGCTGCCAGATACATCAGTTACCCTAACACTGCTGAAGAGATCTCGAAGGTGAAGTTCGATTTCTTCCAATTAGGAGGTATCCCCAATGTGCTTGGTGCTATTGACTGTACACACGTGGCACTGATACCTCCTAGAGAGCAAGAAGCGCTGTACAGAAATCGTAAGCATTATCATTCAATCAATGTACAGGTTGTTTGCGATGCGAACATGCGCATACAAGGTGTGTTTGCAGGCTTCCCGGGAAGTGCTCACGACGCCTATATCCTGCGAGCATCCGGAATATATCACATCTTTGAGTCCGGCAGATTTCCATCCGGATGGCTACTGGGTGAGTACACATTAGTAATGGCAGTCAACCATATCTTACTATGACTGGATACAATAACACATACGGTACATCATGTTTCCCTCTATTGATCTGATGTTCACATGTGCATTACGGAGTAATACGACCAAAGCCAGAACATAATAGCTCATTGCTGGCCATAACCCTGTGTTAGCTTGGCCAAACAGTATGCAGTTCACAACAACATATGCCAAAAACCACAATTGATTAATCATTAGGTATATGTTCTGATGCATTCCATTGTATCCTGTGACATGGACATCTCTAGTCTACATAACGTGTTGTGTGTTCTTGTACGGCCTATGTAAGTGAGATGTCTTCAGAATTCATCTGATAGAGGAGAATTAATATTGTTTGGCCAACTTTTTCTTGCCTGAATATATCCCGGAATAAACATGAATTAGCTTACCTTGAAGTTATCAAAATCTCCAAGGTCTTTTGGCATTTGCGTTTGATCGTGTACGCCCCTGGGAAATTCCACCTGAATTAGCATCACATTTACGTTCACAAGAATACACGATCACTCTTCACCTCAGACCTCTGGCATGTGCTCGTTACAAGAACTGCAACAGTGACTTCCTGCTCTCTACCAGAAGGGTCGCAATATGTACCCTGTTGTATTTCCCTTGTATCTCCGCCTCATGTAAGTGTCCTGTGGGTGTGAACATCTGGATTTTCCATTTGTTGAAATTACATTATAATTGATCTGAAGCTTCAGATAGAATCCATGTGTTAATACCCTAGTAATTATCCTATCAGATGCATCCATGATCCATCTCTCTTACATATATCTGTAACTGTGTATTAGCCACAGGGATGTGTTGATAGGTCATGATGACGATATTTGGCCATATTTTTTTTTCAAACATCACAACATCCTATTCATATCAACATCATATTTTATTTACACCAGGTGATGCAGGATATGGGTGTTTGCCGTGGTTGTTGACCCCTGTGAGCAATCCCCAGACTCGGGCAGAGGCGCGGTATAATGCTGCGCATAAAACCTGCCGGAATGTAATTGAGCGTACCTTTGGTGTACTAAAGATGCGCTTCAGATGTTTACATTCCACTGGGGGGGCTCTACAATACAAGCCCCAGAAAGTTTGTCGCATCATCGTTGCCTGCTGCTGTCTGCACAATATAGCACTACAGGCCAACTGTCTGGGGGACATTGATGCGGCTCCGCTACCTGTGGAGGAAGAGCCTTTATTTCACCCTGAAGTGGATAATCTGCAGGGGTCACAACAACGTGCCCGCCTAATTCGTGAGTACTTCACATGTAAGTACATACCCAATATGCATGGAACACAGTCTAATGTATCTGGATTATGCCTAACTCCCAAATCCACCTTTATCCATCGCCCTTGTCATACAGAATTCCAACCAGTCCACAGTAGAGGAGAGTTCCCTGACGTTGTCAATGTTTGTACACTGGAACAAGCCACATGATCAGTTACAGGTAAGTAAGCACACATTCCCATACACATCTTAAGTACTGACGGTTAGAAACATCAATGGCATAGATAATTTGAGTGGATTATATATCCCACTATGTCAATGTATATATGCCCCACGTTACATTGTTATCTAGTAATTTATATTGAAAAAAGACTTTAGTCCATCAGGTTCAACCTCTATAGATCTATGATCTGCAATACGCAGAATTATTGTTAATTGATCCAGAGGAAGTCACCAAAAAACAAAAAGTGAAGCTTTGCCAATTGTCTACACAGGGACGAAAAATATAACATTCCTTCCTGACCCCAGATACTGGTGATCATATTCATCCCTGGATCAATACTCCCTATCTCTTTATCCAGGATAGCCCCTAATGCCTGTTTGGTTTTGTAATGTAAAAAGATACCCAATCCCTTTTTAAAGTCACCTACAACCTCTACGGACCAGTATTGCTCACATTGTCTGATCCTGCAAAACCACATGAAATGGGATCCAAATGTGGTTGAAAAATACCATACACACATACTTTAGTCTAATTTGTGACTGTAATCCTAACATCATATTAACCTTACAGAGCTGCTGTCGTGTGTCAACTCTTCTTTAAACAACCTAGACATGGAAAAACATGACCAGCAACAGAACTGCTACATCAATGTAAGCTACATAGTGAGTATTTGTGTAATAATATGGCCACGTATGCTGAAGGACACAAATAACACATCAATCACTTTATTAATATCAGCCTATCTCTTTCCAGGATACAGCAGATAGGTAAGCGGTGATAACTAATTACGATCCACAGCGCACGTGTCCTGGTGGAACAAATCACCTCGTGGATGAGCTTGGGACTGCGTCCAAGGTAAAACACCACATTTGGCTCTCCACAGATGCATTAATGTGTAATCTATGTGATATTCCTACATCATTAGCCAGATGAGTAGCTCGTTTCCTTTGTAGGGAAAGAACAGTGAAGACGTTTGTATGAAATGAGCAACATATATCGGTACAGTGGATCGAAAAGGTCTAAAGTCTACACACCCCTGTTAAAATGTCATGTTTCTGTGCTGTCAAAAAATGAGACCAAGATAAATCATTTCAGAACTTTCTCCACCTTTAATGTGACCTATAAACTGGACAACTCATTTGAAAAACAAACTATAATCAGTTAAGTAGAGTGAATAAAAAATCAAAAAAGAAAATCACAAGGTTGCATAAGTATGCACACCCCTAAACTAATACTTTGTTGAAGCACCTTGTGATTTTATTACAGCACTCAGTCTTTTTGGGTATGAGTCTATCCGCATCGCACATTGTGACTTTGCAAGATTTGCCCACTCTTCTTTGCAAAAACACTTCAGATCTGTCAGATTGCGAATCCATCTCCTGTGCACAGCCCTCTTCAGATCACCCCACAGGGATTTTGGTCTGGGCTCTGGCTGTGCCATTCCCAAACTTTAATCTACTTCTGGTGAAGCTATTCCTTTGTTAATTTGGATGTATGCTTTGGGTCGTTGTCAAGCTGAAAGATGAAGTTCCTCTTCATGTTCAGCTTTCTAGCAGAAGCCTAAAGGTTTTGTGCCAATATTGACTGGTATTTGGAACTGGTCCTAATTCCCTCTATCTTAACTAAGGTTCCAGCTGCAGAAAAACAGCCCCAAAGCATGATGCTGCCACCACCATGCGTCACTGTGGGTATGGTGTTCTTTTGGTGATGTGCAGTGTTGTTTTTGCGCCAAACATATCTTTTGGAATTATGGGCAAAATGTTCAACCTTGGTTTCATCAGACCAGAACACCTTTTCCCACATGCTTTTGGGAGACTTCAGATGTTTTTTTTTTTTGGAAAAATGCAGCCTGGCTTTGATGTTTTGCTTTGTAAGAAAAGGCTTTCATCTTGCCACTCTACCCCATACGCCAGACATATGAAGAATACGGGAGATTGTTGTCACATGTACCACACAGCCAGTACTTGCCAGATATTCCTGCAGTTCCTTTAATGTTGCTGTCGGCCCTCTTGGTAGCCTCCCAGACCAGTTTTCTTTAGGTCTTTTCCTCCATTTTGGAGGGAGCTCCAGTTCTTGGTAATGTCACTGTTGTGCCATATTTTTTACGCTGTCTTCCATGGTATATCTAATGCCTTGGAAATTCTTTTGTACCCTTCTCCTAACTGATACCTTTTAACAATGAGATCCCTCTGATGCTTTGGAAGCTCTCTGTGAACCATGGCTTTTGCTGTGGGATGCGACTAAGAACATTTCAGGAAAGACCAACTAGAGCAGCTTAACTTAATTTTGGGTTAATCAGAGGCACTTTAAATGATGGCAGGTGTATGCTGACTCCTATTTAACATGATTTGGAATGTGATTGCTTCATTCTGAACACAGCTACATCCCCAGTTATAAGAGGGTGTGCAGACTTATGCAACCACATTAGTTTTCTTTCATATTTTCTTCCCTCCACCTTACAGATTTCAGTTTGTTTGACAATTGAGTTGTCCAGTTTTTGTCACATTAAAGGTGGATATAGTTCTGAAATGATTTTTCATTGGCTAATTTGTTTACAGGAGTGTGTAGACTTTTTATAACCACTGTAAGTGACGAAGTAAGCGCTCTGGGAGCATGTGCAATGTAAATCTTGACATGTTCCTTTTATGTTACAGATCGCAAAGATTTCCACGGTCAGAACAAGGAATGATGAGCATTCCCACGTTCCAGGACTATGCTATTGTCACATTGCATCATGTATGTTCAGATGTCAGTCATCATGTGTTGCATCGGGTGTGATATCACATCCTCTACATCGCTTTAGATGTACCTATTGCTTTAGATCTGCCATTCTCTCCTCTACTTGGACTATTGTGAAGCCTGTATCATACTTCCTTCCAGATCTCTTCCTCAGTGCTGATGTGATCCTCCCTGTACATATGGGGAACGGTAACTCTAGCCTTGGAACATAACTGTTAATGAGGTTCCATTTACCTTCAGTTATGAATATGCAACAGCAGATAATAGAGATGCTCATTCACAGAACAGAATACACCTCGAACTGGCCAGTTGGTTGGTAGTTCTGCTAACACCTGAAATTATTTGGAACACACTGATATGGTCCTGGTCATGTTCCCATCTGAGTGTCCAAACTTATGTATGTAGAGTCTTCTCTCATAGTGCCATTTCCAGTGACATGACCTACGGGGGTTCTAACATTGACTGATTGAGCACTTCTACCTCTGCAGTTGCATAGGAGTGTGTGTTGCGCGCACACACAAGACTACAGATTACTTCTCCCCATGAGCATATCTCCTTCTGTATTGTTGGTTTTGAATATTGAATGTTAGCCTGATATATTTAAGAATATAACTGATATTGCCTCACGTTGGCTGATGCACTGTATCTCCCCCCCTCAACTGATCATCTATACCAATGTCACCCCCCCCGCGTGCATTCTGGCCCCATGTCCCTATTTCCGTGTGTTACTGGAACTCTGTATCCTACCCACCTCCACCATGATACTGAGCATGCCTGTGGTAATTTGTCACTGTGTGGCTTTGTGAACAATTAAACCGTTTTTTTTTCACTCAATGTTTGTGTAATCCTGTATATTTACCATGTAACAATTCAATTCCCCTGAAAGTCAGATGTGCTCATCACCATCAGTTAGTGGTGTAGCTATTCGGGGCAATCTGCGTTGACATTACTACATAATCATGAATGTCGATTCATATCATTCAAGTTGAGCCCTTCAAGTCACTATATACAACCCTGCAGGTCTCTAGACCTGATTTCAGAATTCCCACCCCTCCAACTTGCACCTACATGTATATTGGCAAGGGCCAGATTAATGTAGCATATGTATCTATGTAAACACACACAGATATATGTATTTAACAATGACACTTCATTCTCTCTGTATTGTCGCAACTAGAAAGCATGATATGGTACAAACACACAGAAACAGTGATAACAGTATAACAATCATACTTTATTGCATACACAGAGTACAAACAGAAATAGACAGGAATGTGCATTAATATCATGTGTGTGTTGTGAAGAGATCCTAGTATGGCAAGGGGCTGTGGCAAATCTGAGGACATCTGAAGAGGAAACAGACAACATCATCAGGGTAATGCATAGCATCTCCTAGGGTCACATGTGGTCAGGACCCCACAGTAACCAACAGCATATAACACGACATCTAATCAACATAACCATTAATGCGCATACAACAACCATATGGTTGCCAGAATAAACAGACACTATAAAACAGGGATCATGTCATACTAAGCGATTTCACACACAGTGTGAATTGGTCAATAGATGATATGAATCTGGAAAACAGAGGTAGGAGGTGTTAGAACAATCATAAGCTGTTATTAGAGTACATTGTTTTTGCTTTTGACACTACTCTAAACCAACTAACATGAACATCATCTCCGAGCAGTAAGAACCATATGTATTCTATCCTGTTCAGTCAGCCTTCCAGGAAGATGCTTAGGATGTGGAATACGACAAGGCATGCTTCACTGTGAACACAATCCTTCAGCAAAATGTACTATCACTATCTATGTGGAATAGTTGTGCCATGCTGATATCACATCTCACTTCTAAATGGGTGGTACCAAGGCCAGACAGATTACACTGTTCACATTACCCCTAAACACATGCACATTGATCATGAAGTCAAACCCTTGAAATTGCCACTTTGGTTTGGATGACATGAAAAAACTGAAGCCAATTTCATAATGTTAACGCGATGGAATGCTATAAACTTATGTGGAATTGCTGGTTTGGATTAGCAGATAGTAATGGGACTGTGCAACTCGATAGCCTGGACACTGATCATTATAATGGAAGATCACACAGTCATGTTTCTTAGTGAAAAGATATGGAGTCATATATTTAATTTCAGAGCCATCTGCAGTGGGGAATAATCCTGATAGAATGCCCGTTGGGAACTGGGTTGAGCGTTTACTCACATGATGGTATTGTACTGCTCGAAGATGAAGAAAATGTCTTCATAGTTGTGTGATTTGGCTATTAACACCTACAAAGACAAAAACAATGTCTCATTCCGAACAATATTATGATTAAATACAGCATTTAAGCTCAAGGTCAATCCACATTGAACATCAATTGTTAAAATGTTCAACATAACCAGACATGTACACACTCTGTAGCCAATATTATGTCAACATGTATAACAATCTGTATTCTGTGAGGAGTGGTCAGGAGGCCCTCTCGGATGGTCCTAACACCTCCTACTCCGAGTTAGCGGCCCCCCACCGTCTGTGCCCGCGGCCCGTCTCCCTCTTCCACGCCTTGGTGTGGGATCAGGGGGTGCCACTACAGCAGGTGGCTGGGGTTCATGGGTGGGCGATGTCTGAGATGAGGAGGCAGACATTTCAGGTTGAGATTGGACCACCGAAGGCTGGAGAGGTATGGGCTGCCGACGGAGATTACGCAATAATGCGCGTCTCTCCCGGCTTGCGCGTTCCTCATATCTCTCCATCCTTCGGTTGTGCCTCCTCATCTCAGCATATATGGCCCGTGTGGTGGCTGAGATGATCCGATTTCCAGCCAGGATGGCCCTGCTAACTGCCAATTGATTAGCACTGATGGCCAGCATTTGACTTGAGAGCTGGCTTTGGGCCTGGTCCTCTTCATCAATGTGGGACATTATGTTCCGTAATTGGGCAGGGAGATGTGGCAGAGGACCTGGAGGTCTGGCGGCTGGCGGCTGGGCGGCCGGCGACTCCGCGGCCGGCGACTCCGCGGCCGGCGACTCCGCGGCCGGCGACTCCGCGGCCGGCGACTCCGCGGCCGGCGACTCCGCGGCACTTCCTCCCGGGGCACTTGGGGCCGGTGCACTTGTGGCCGGTGCACCTCCTCCCGGGGCACTTGGGGCCGGTGCACTTGTGGCCGGGGCACTTCCTCCCGGGGCACTTCCTCCCGGGGCACCTCCTCCCGGGGCACCTCCTCCCGGGGTACCTCCTCCCGGGGCACTTGGGGCCGGTGCACTTCCTCCCGGGGCACTTGGGGCCGGTGCACTTGTGGCCGGTGCACCTCCTCCCGGGGCACTTGGGGCCGGTGCACTTGTGGCCGGTGCACTTGTGGCCGGTGCACTTGTGGCCGGTGCACCTCCTCCCGGGGCACTTGGGGCCGGTGCACTTGTGGCCGGTGCACCTCCTCCCGGGGCACTTCCTCCCGGGGCACTTCCTCCCGGGGCACCTCCTGCCGGGGCACCTCCTCCTGGGGCCCATGGTGGAGCCCAGGCTGAGTGCGGTGCCCCGTATGTCGGGGGAGCACAGTATGAGGGCTGTGCCCAGGGTGAGGGCTGTGCCCAGGGTGAGGGCTGTGCCCAGGGTGAGGGCTGTGCCCAGGGTGAGGGCTGTGCCCAGGGTGAGGGTGGAGCACCAGATGAGGGAGGAGCCCAGGATGAGGGAGGAGCCCAGGATGAGGGAGGAGCCCAGGATGAGGGAGGAGCCCAGGATGAGGGAGGAGCCGCTGAGGGTGGAGCCGCTGAGGGTGGAGCCGCTGAGGGTGGAGCCGCTGAGAGAGGCACAGGATGGTGTGGCTGGTGCAGGCCCTGAGGTGGCCACGCCGAAGAGGGCCCGGGCATCACTTCCCGCTCCGTATGAGCAAGTGATGTGGATGGTCCCGGGCCCTCCTGAATGTCCTGGGCCACTTCAGCTCTTCCTGCCTCCTCCTCTTCTGAATCTGTGGATACTGCAAAGGAATAAACATATATTTCAGTTGGTTGCCATACACAATTGCCAGCTATGCATTTACATATCATTGACATCATGGTCACCTGTGAGCGACTGTGGTGCTTGTGTTACACAGATGAGCCACGGGCTGCATAATGAGCATTGTGGATCATGGCTCATATGAATGTGTACTGCATGTGCCTCAGACACGTGCTCTGCTGCATCTGCTGTGCAGTGTGTGAGACTGACCAATCTGACCAGTTTCCAGCAATGGTTGTTAATATGCAGCTGAGACATGGGCCAGGTTAGGACAGTATATGACACACATGCAGTGCTACAGAGTCTGTATCCACATATGCCACACAGGCAAATTTTTATTCTCGATCGCAGTGGAGGCCAAAGTCAGGCCTGCAGTTGTGGATAGCCATGCTGCACCCAGCTGAGAATATCATTCTCCAAGTCATTAAGTCTAATTGACTCATCTGTTCACATAAAGGAAATCCACATATACAGGCCTGTGCGCAGCACAGCAAGTTTGACTTTGGACACCCTGCTCTATTGCAATTAATCTGGATATAATTAGAAATTGACATATCAGGGAGACAAATTATGAACATGATAGGTTTGCTACCAGGTCTGAAATGGTTATTGTCGCCCCATAAATTTTTAGTCAACCATAGGGCTTACAGTGCTATTGGATGTGAATTATCCCAGTGTGTGGGCAGGGGTGTAGGAGGCCATATAATTCTTGAGCAAGGGTGGGCAGGTTCGGGCCTGGAGGGCCACACAGGTGAGCCAATCGCCTTTTCAGTCATCCTGATTGTCTCACCTGTGCCCAAAAAGGATATCCTGAAAGTCCGGCATGTATGTGGCCCTCCTTACCCACCCCTGTTCTAGAGGGATACAGCTCATTATATACAACAGCCAGAACACAAGCCTATTTATACATACATACATACATACAGCATGATATCCTGAAAGTCCGGCATGTATGTGGCCCTCCTTACCCACCCCTGTTCTAGAGGGATACAGCTCATTATATACAACAGCCAGAACACAAGCCTATTTATACATACATACATACATACAGCATGATATCCTGAAAGTCCGGCATGTATGTGGCCCTCCTTACCCACCCCTGTTCTAGAGGGATACAGCTCATTATATACAACAGCCAGAACACAAGCCTATTTATACATACATACATACATACAGCATGATATCCTGAAAGTCCGGCATGTATGTGGCCCTCCTTACCCACCCCTGTTCTAGAGGGATACAGCTCATTATATACAACAGCCAGAACACAAGCCTATTTATACATACATACATACATACAGCATGATATCCTGAAAGTCCGGCATGTATGTGGCCCTCCTTACCCACCCCTGTTCTAGAGGGATACAGCTCATTATATACAACAGCCAGAACACAAGCCTATTTATACATACATACATACATACAGCATGTTATCTGCAGGCTTTTAGACAGCCCATCCCCCCACAATCTCAGCCAACCATGTGTGTGATATGATACTCACGTTGCAGGGTGTTAGCACAATCTGTGTCCATCTGCCCTGGTATTCCCACCACAGATTCAGAAGGGATGAAGCGCATCACTGTCCTCTCCCATTCCTTGTAAACAAAAGGGACCGCGGGCCCACCACCAGTCTGACGTGCTGCTGCTGACTCATCGGACATCCTTCTTTTCACCGCCATCTTTAAATCATCAAATTTGTGCCGCACTAACCTCCAGTCCCTATTAGTAACCCCTACTGCCGACACAGCTCTGGCAATTTGGGACCAGGCCTGCTGCCTCTGGCTGGCATTAATGTCTCTGCCACCACATATAATTCCCTGGCGGGCACAGATTTCCCTGAGGAGAACCTGGATCTCCTCTGGGCTGTAATTGGGGGCCCTGGGCCTTGCCACAACCCGTTGCCTTACAGACGGTGCCTGGTCTTCCTCTTCTATCCCTGGGGCCGCTCCCTCATCCCCACTACTTCCCACCAAGGGATCAGGCCCCTGACCCTCTGCCCCTTCCACTAGAATTCCTAGCTCTGGGGGCACTTCCCTCCCCCCCTGCTCTCCTCCTTGCTCTCCTCCTCCTCTCCCTCGACCTCCTCCTCCTCTCCCTCCTCTCCCTCCTCCTCCTCTCCCTCCTCCTCCTCTCCCTCCTCCTCCTCTCCCTCCTCCTCCTCCTCCTCTCCTCCTCATCCTCCTCCTCTCCTCAGATGTTCTCCTCACTCTCCTCCGCGCCTCTCTTGCCTTACCACCTCCTCTCCTCTAAACTCCTCCAAAACAAAATTAACAATAAAGCAAGATGATCTTTGTGTTGGTTTAGGAGGTAAAAAAAGATGCAAGTATTATGTGTAGTATTATGTGTGGGGGGAGGGGGGGGGAGGTCTTGGGGGGGGGGGGGGGGTGTAGGTGTGCAGTGGCCTACCACTAGGTGTTGCTATGTGTACGTATTAATCTATGTGTGTGAATTATGTGATATCAGTAATTATGTGTATTGTAAACAAAGGGTTAAATTATCTGCTAGTTCAAAATTGAAATTCTCTCCTCTCTCCTCTCTCTTCTCTCTCTCCTTGCTCTCCAAAAACCCACCAACGCCTAGACCTGTGTGTCTACTTGCAAAAGCTCCAGCACAGTCAATTATGTTCTGTTTTTGGCTCCCTTTTAAAGGCATACTGCCGTCAGGTTAAGTGGTACGTATCACGTATTTCGCGCTCTTTTCCTACGCAAAGGGATCCGAGATATCGTAACTCATGCGCAAATCCTAACGTTTACGCATTCGCATCCATCGCTCGTATCTCGCAGCACTTGGAATTTAATAGCGTCGGAAATGGTTTCAATTTTCAACTACGTAGGCCTTGCGTTTTCACCTTTTATTTACGCAGCTCGAATTTAATAGGGCCCTTATTTTGTAGATTTTTGCCTTTTTTTTTCTTTTTTGTTTCAGGACAATTCAGGTCCATGAAGGCATCTCCTGCATCTGCAAACATTGTGAAAGAAATGTGTGAGGTGTAAGGTTTTCACAGTGCCTCTAAGGTAGACATTCCTTCAATGACAGGCACCCTAACATGTAGCTGCCACAATCTTAAAGCTATCATATAGCCAGATATCTAAGACATGATTGTTGTTAGTTGAAATGTAGACTGATACCGCTATGGCGGTGGGCTTTCAAAGTCTCAAAATGGCATGTTAATGGCAGCCAGCATTAATATATGCACTAGTGAAGCTTGTGATCCTGACCTCAATATAAGTCTGAGAACAGATCCTTGGGTCTGATGTAAGTAACATTGAATCTGGCTGCTGACCTTTTTGTCCTTGTCGTATTAATGGGTATGTTCCAATATTGCTAATTATCTAGAGCCCTAGCTAATCATTAGTAATGCTTGCAGATTAGAATCAGGTGAGTTGGTATATTGTTACAGTTACAATATTTAGCACTGAACTGTACATGCATGTTGATAGTTTTTTTTATCCTCCTACTTTTTTTAGTTGACCACTTTTTTTTATATTTTTGTTTTGACACCACACTGTATGTGTGAAACTGTATTGAATTACACGGTCCAGAGGTTGAATCATTTGTTTCATTGAGCAGATCTAGACAAGTTGTAAGTGATATGCACATTAATGACTTCTTCAATTAAATGGATTGATTTCTGATGATCCTTTTTTTCATCAGATTCCAGTTGCAGTGGTGTAGTGACCACATGTGAACCTGGTATGTGCTATGCATCATGCTTATTCTAGACTATGACATTAACCCCTGTACGTATCCACTTTTCCCCCCAAGCCTCTTGCTCTCTCAAGAACCACCCACACAACACCCATGATATTGATGCACAGTATTGTCCATTTCTGATTGCGCTCTGTGTATGAAATAAAGCTTTGTTATACCGTTCTCACCATATCAGTGTGTTTTCAATGGTTGAGGTTATGGGACTTCCACATACATCACATTTGTGTCACATTCCTATATCTGTAAACTAATAATCCCTAGTTACTATGCAATAGATTAATACATGACATAACCATAATAATAATAATACAAATAATGGTTGGGGTTATGGGACTTCCACATACATCACATTTGTGTCACATTCCTATATCTGTAAACTAATGATCCCTAGTTACTATGCAATAGACTAATACATGACATAACCAAAATAATAATAATAATAATAATAATAATAGTAATAATAGCAGTAGATATAATATAATAACATATATTATGTAATATATATCATATATAATAATAATAAAGGGTTAATACACATGCAAAGTCCTATTTTGATACTGTCTAAACATTCCCCTGAAGGCCTGATAACAATATGACAGGTGATACTGGAGTGGGTTGCTAGTTCCTTCTCTAGTGAACTGTGATTTGTCTGAGCTCTGTGCTGTGATCTGACCATGTACAGTGGCCCTACATGCTATGGCTCACAGCTTCATTGAGGTACACAAGCCCCTTCACCACCACCACTTAGCAATCCAGAATACATGTGAAATATACATAGGCTAAATTAATATAAACAATACATTTCTGTTCAGTGATGGGTATCCTGGGAAAGCATCTGTAATTGTAGTACTACATGACAATGCAAATTAATGTCAACTGGGACTTGTATTAAAGATAAGGTAGATTTATTTGAAATAAAATAAAACAAGTCTAAAATGCTGCATGAAGTTAATGCATTGCATGTTGTAAGGTTATGATACATAAATATTTGTGAATAATTGTTTAATCAAGGTCATCAGGAGAAAGGTAAACACAGTGATAGGATACAAACCCTGGGGATGTCAGAGCTCAAGATAGAAGGAAATGTACAATAATATAAACCCATGGGGATTCTGCTTCAACTGAAAACAGGTGCAAGGTAAAGGAAAAACAGTGAAATCCTTTACACTTCTTAATATTTGTAAATGAAAATGTAGTAATTTGCAGTATAATATAATTTATCAGGAATCATATGTCATATACAGCCTTATTAAATTGCGATTCAGCCAATTCTAAAGGGCTCTATATTAGCACAGAGCATATTTTTTTTACAAATGTTTTTAGTTAGAGAACTTCTATCCAAAAGCAAAGTCTTCACTAACTAAAAAACTTCTGTAAAAAATATGCTCTGTGCTTATTTAGAGCCCTTTAGAATTGTCCGAATCGCAATTTAATAAGGCTGATAGTGTTTAAGCTTTAAGCTAGGTTTATCATTTAACATATATTTATAAATAAGATCAAGGGTTAAGAGTTAGGAATACAGTTAGGCATGTGGGTCACTGTAAGTTTTTGAGTTGGAATTAGTTTAGGGGTTCGAGTGAATGGTTTGATTAAGGTGTAAGACAAAGGATATTATAGGTCACAGGAACAAAATGTAAGCACAGTTACAAGGCACGTAAGTAGTCAATTAACATAACTGATTGAAGAAGTTTTATCTTATTACAAAAAGATAAGCTATGGACATTTTGTACAACATGATAATGGGATTTTATAAAGACTAACATTGTCATAGACATAGGATGTCTATAAGTCTTGCTCCAGCTAACATCAGTGTCAGAGATTATTTTAATGTACTGAAATTAAGGACACAAGTTATACAAGCAACCAGCATGACTTTATGTATTTTAATAATGTCTTTTACATGTTTTATTGCTGTTGTTGCAAAGCCAAAGAATGATCACATAGTAAAAAAGCTGTTTTATTAGTCCCAGCAAATATTTCCAAACAATGCTGACATAGATCTATATGTACTACTTACATGAATATGTACTTGATATGAAAAGGAGTATACAACATTGTTATCATTATGTAACACAAGATGGACACTACATTGTAGCAAAATTATGTTTTATAAGGGGTTTCAATTTACTTCCTCTGCAAAAATTCTTGGAATAAGCTGAACAAATTTTGTGAATGAAATATGAGTATTTTTTTTACCGTTGAATCAGTTTATTGGTACATTTGGAGCAGGTTTTCAAAACTAATCTTATGAAATATTAGGCAGGCTTTATAAATTAATGTCTGGAAGAAATGGACTGACATGTCTGATATAGTCCTAGACCCATTTATTGAGTATTGCTGTAAGATATACACTTTACGTTATAATTTTTTGTTGTAGCTCCCAGTTTAATCATACATCTTAAGTCCCACCAGTACCTCCTTGACAATACTCTCACCTATCTTGACAATAGGAGATATTTTCAAGGACAACTTTTTTTCTAGGGACTGAGATCTCAGTCAAGGGACTGTTCCATGAGAAATAATAATTATTATGATTTAATAAGAGCAGGAAGCTGGGGCTGTTGTGAGAAAAATTGTAGGAACATATTACCAGAATGCAAGATTCGAAATGGGTCTACAAATACTGTAACCCACAGTGAGAACAAAAGAAAATATCAGCAGCAACTTTCTTGATAACATTCACATATGATGTCTTCTTCTAACATTAATTTCTTATATCTTTGTGACACCTTTGCTGGTTGAATGCAGTGATCATCAGACATCGGATTGCTAGCGAATCAGGAACCTAGATAAGATGACGTATCAAAGGAAGATCTTGTTAGCTTGGATGAAAGTATTACAAAAGACACATGAATAATGGATGTAAACAAACATATTCAATCCTATGCTAATTGCAGCATAAATACTAGAGCAATGGAATTAAATAATAACCTTGGTACTTTGATGTCTGAGTAAGACATCCCCAACATGCTAAACCCATGCCTCATAGAGGTTAACGTGTTCACTTCCATCTTGCCTGTGGTCTGCAATGTTGCTTGGTGTGGGACAACAAGCTGTGCCAGTACATTGTGGAAAAAATAAATAGGTCCTTTTGAGTAAAAGTCTCATGTGTTGTCACAACTACAAAGCTTTTTATACTGTAATATTCTTTAACTACAATTTCAGGAACATGATTTTACTATTTTGCCAAGAAGATATATTTAAGTAGTAATTATGTATAAAATTATTTCCAAGAAGTCACTGCATTTGTGGCTGTCTAGACATTGAAAAATCAAAAATGACTAAGTGCCTGATAATTAGTATCATAACTATAATACCAAATAGATTTCTAGTCAGCACTTTACAAAATAACTGAATTGATATAATGTTATTTCTCTCCATTCTGAATAAAATAAGACATGAGACTTCATTATGCGGCACCTGAACAATCTCATCTGAGCCATTTAAAAGTCATTTACTACTCCTGAAGGCTCTTGGTCTTAAAGAGCAAAACTAAATTGTTGTTTGAAGAAATTGACATATTTTATATAATTGCCTAAATAAGGTGTCCTGAACATTTTCAGCTCCATCACCGTTGTTGCTATTTGTTAAGAACAGTTTTTGCTCTTGAGTCTGATTTTATGTTACACTGCACATGAGTAGATAGATCCTAAAACATGCTTCTAATTTTTATGTGGATACATTATTATTTGACTTCATTTAAAGGGCCTCTGTAATGCTCCAGCTTTTATGATTCTTAAGTTATAAAAATTGGCGGCTGGTTAAATTTTAAGTTGCTTGGAAAATTCTATCTTGTGAGTGGACTCCATTGCATAACGCATCTCAACCTTTCCTCATAAATTAATAAAGTCTTATGGAAGCTCACTCTTGCGTCCTCCAGGTCCTAGTTTTTTGTTCTATAATATCCTTTGCCCTCTCCTGTTGCCACTTCCTTAAATTACATCCTACATCATTTTTACTTACACGGTGCAATCTATAGCAGCTTGGAATATAAGATTGCTGCCTAATATTTGGCTTGGCTTCGTGAACAAAGATTTAAAAGGGATGTTTTCTACATCTGCGGGCTCTCTGGTGCCTGAGGAGGCCAATGCGGAACAGTCAGGCGCGACCGCAGTGGTTGCACGGGAAGGCTCGCACTGTTTTGGGTGCTGCAGTGACACAATTTTTCCTCTGTCTCTTTTTGACCTCAAGACCAGACCTACTTGTTCGCTCAAAAGAGGAGACAACCTGGTGAATCGATGATGGGCAGGCATCAAGGGACCGTTTTAACGAGTCCTTGTACCTCTTCTACGGTCCTCCTCTGTCAAGATTACCTTGGTGAGCTCACCATATAGCACAATTTATGGAAGCCGATCACCCTCCATCCTAGAGATGTGTCCTGCCCAGTGAAACTGTGTCTACAACAGTATGGCCCCAATGCCAATGACTCCTCCCCATTCTAGGACTTCTGTGTTGGTGACGTAGTCATTTAAGTGGATATAGACGAAAGGGCAGAGGCAGCATTGATGAAAGCACTCAAGAAGTTGTAGGTGATGGCGGTAGGTAACTCACGACTAAGAGCCGTACAGTAGGGTGGTCAACACAACAGCTTTGTACACATTGACCTTGGTGCATTTATTTAGATGCTTGCTGTTCCATTTGCCTTTGCCAGTCTGTTATCAATTTCCTTGTTAATCTTACCATCTGAGGAGATGATGCAACCCAGGTAGGTGAACTGGTGGACTGTTTTCAGCTCGGACTCGCCAATAGTAATGCGACTGCGGTGCAGGCTGGTGGAGAACTTCTGTCTTCTTCAAACTGACTTCTAGACAGAAGAGCTTGGCAGCCTCGATGAAGCAAGATGTCAATCTCTGCTGAGCTGTTGAAGTATGGGAAATAAGGGCAGAGTCGGCAAAGAGTAGCTCTCACACGAGTTGCTCCATTGTCTTGGTGTGGGACTTTTGTCACCTCAGGGGGAACAGACTGCCATTGGTGCGGTATTGGATGTAGACCCCATCCTCATCATCAATATCTGCTGGGTCCCTTTGCAGAAGAACAGCGTGACTAGAGTTGGTGCAAGGACACAGCCCTGCATCACGCCATTACTTATTGGGAATGGCTCTGACAGGTCGTTGCTGTGTCTGATTTGGCCACGCTGGTCTTCATGTAGTTGGATGATCATGTTGAGGAACTTTGGAGAATATCATATACATACAAGGATTTGCCACAGATCCTTCCTGCTCGCGGTGTCGAACGCTTTGGTAAGGTCGGTAAACATCACGTAAAGTCCCTTGTTCTGTTCTCAGCATTTCCCTTGAAGCTGCCTGAGAAAAAAAAAACATGTCAGTGGTGCTCTTGTTGGCTCTAAAGCCACACTGACTTTCGGGGAAGAGTTCTGTGATAGTCGGCAGCAGTCTCTTGCAAAGATTTTCCCCTAAACAGAGTGTTTGACCATCTGCATTGCGCAATGGATTT
Organism: Discoglossus pictus; assembly: GCA_027410445.1. Taxonomy (NCBI): domain Eukaryota; kingdom Metazoa; phylum Chordata; class Amphibia; order Anura; family Alytidae; genus Discoglossus; species Discoglossus pictus. Next base: position 169,136,949 of record CM050166.1, read on the forward strand.
TGGACCAGGGACACGGGGCCATACACCACCTTCATAAAGCCCCCTTTAGTTTCCAACATCTGTGCAACGCTGAGTTATTTTCGAGAGATTGGTCCACTGGTTCTGAATCTCTCAAAGCTTTTGTTGGAAGTTGTTGCACACAAGACAGAAGGCTGATTTCTTTTTAGGGCAGGATGGCTGAGCAAGATGTGCTTGATGAGCGGATCTCTTTTTCAACAGTAATTCATGGATCTCCTGATTGATTTTTTTGTCAAACTAGTCTTTGTTCTTCTTTGTGGAGAATCCTAGGACCTCTTTAGAGGTCTGCAGTATGCTGGTTTTGAGGTGTTCCCATAGAGCATCTGAAGAGGAATCCATGAAGCATCTGCGTTCCCCTAGTCTTCACCAGAGATTCTCTTGGAAGTCGGCCTTCACTCTTCCGCTGACTGGAGGTTGCCAATCTGTAACTTTTTCCTTTGAGCTTCTTTCCTCTTTGGCTTAGGATTGAAGTGGAAATGAAGATTGTAGAGCACCAGGCCGCGTTCCATATTACATTCTGCATTGGGCATCAATCTAATGAGTAGAACGTCTCAAAGGTTTTGCTGGCGCACCAGAATATAGTCTATAAGATGCCACTGCACCGTGCAAAACTCTAGCAGAAGGTGCCGGTTGTCATTGTAGCTTACAATACTGAGGTTGCCAAGTACTCCTTTCCAAGCTTTTGAATCTTTGCCTACTCTGGCATTGAAGTAATCGAGGATAATGACCTTGTCATCTGCAAGGACGTTCTGTATGAAATTGCGCAGGTCGGTGTAAAACTTGTTTTTTCTGCAGGATCCACTTGAAGAGTTGGGGCATACACACTGAAAATTTTAGAATGCTGCTTTTTTTGAAGTGACACATGAAAATGATGTTTAAATAATAAGTTACTCTTTTGCAGGTTATCAAGTTTGGAGGCAATATGGTTCTTAACCATGAAGCCGACAACAGAGGGACCTTTCTCTGTGTCCGGCTTGCCTGACTAGTAGAGGGTGTGGCCTGTGCCATGTTCCTGAAGGCGTCCTTTATCCGGGAGGTAGACTTCAATGAAGGCAGCAATGTTGATAGCCAGCCTTGATAGTTCATGGGCAACTAGAGCAGAGCCACATTCATTCTGGATGACAGCTGTCTGCTGTGTCAAGCATAGTTCTGATGTTCAAACATGCGAGTTTCAGTTCAAGTACACCTTGTGAGACAGGTGTGAGACCTTTCTTCTGAGTTTCAACCGCATTTGAAGATGTCTGTGAACCATGGCTAGCAAACTGGGTGAAGTGGAGACAAGCTTTTTTTAGGCCACCTTTTCTAGGCCCCTCTCCATGTTGAGCAAGCAGTGCTGTTCCTACTGTTAATTTAAAATATATCCCTGACGTCTTAAATATTTGTGCATATGATTAAAGGGATATGGAAGGTTCCTGGACTTTAATGGGTACATAATATACCTATGTCTCTATTTACTTTGATGTACTTTATTTTATTAAAAAGTGCTTATAAACTCTGTTTTACTGCTCTTTTTTGTGAAAAGCTATAGCTATTTATACACTTCTGAATTCAATATGTAACCATTAAACCAGCACTTATAGTTTTCAAGTTTTCTATTAAGATATCAAAGTACTGGAGCAGGGCCATTGACAAGGGGGAACAGGGGATACTCTTGTCAAGAGCTCGCCTAGGAAAGGGGACTTAGTACTGGCAGGCATTCATATAATTATTTATTGCACATAATGAGGGAAGCAAATTAAAATATTTCAGTACTATGAGTAGTTCAAGTAAAAGCAGGCTATAAGGGTGGTGAAAATGGGTGTGTGTCAGCAAGGGGCCCTGGATGTTACATTTGTATTGGGCCCCAAGATTTCTCATTGCGGCCCTGCTAGATAAAACCTCATACACTGCTGTGAGTCGCTATCTAGCAAGAAATTATAGAATAGGCTCATATGTAAGACTGTTACAGAAAGTACTAACTGCTCTTGATTTAGAAACAAAAGATAAGCATTTCAATGAGTTTTCAAATGGTGAAGTTTTAAGCTACTGGGGCTTGAACAACTCAGCCGTAGGACTCTCGAGAACTACTACCTGATGCCTGCTGCATCTCACTCTGCAGACAGGGAAAACTCTGTCTGGAGGATGCTTCTACTGAGTAAGTCTGGAGTGCAGGATGTGACAGCCAAGGCTCCACATGTTTTGAAGAGCAGCTGCTGTTCATGCCTAAGTGCCCTGGGACACATACTAGGGACCACCCATCAGTCAGTCTGGTTGAGTAACCTTTGTTGGTAGCCTATTGGGGCATCAATGAGCAGATATGTTGCAGATTGGGGAGGCTACATGGAACTATAGCCTCTCTGATCTGCATAAAAGTTCCATGACTATGGGCCATATTAAATTCCAAGCCCCTAGCGGCACTGGTACACTCGCAAAGCCTGTTACAGAGCTATTAAATTAGCCAAGCCCACAACAGATGTGGCCGAAACCATTTTTGTGCACGTTGCATGTACGGCCATGAACATGATCAATTAGTCAAACCCATAGTTACTGGTTTAGAAGGAGCCAATAGTAAAAGAGATCGTCATCATTACGTCACTGAAAAATGGAGGCTAGATTTCAATCCCTTACAGGTTTGAATTACGAGTTACAATATGACCAGCATTCCAGAAATAATGCAATATTAATAAATCAGTAAATATTATATTCTAGTCCATGCAAGTTCCATTATATGTATTAACACATTGATTGCTAGTATCGATATAATACGAAAATTGAGAACTTGAGAAAGTTGTGCTATTAATTTTAATACCTAACATCGCTTTCCCTTTAATTTAAAATACAGTAGTGTGTTGATATTTGCATTTACAGTGCTACGGATAGGACTTTAACCCCCTTACGGCTTTCTAGTACCCATAGGCGTTTTGGCTCCATTTGCGGGTCATGGATTTGAACGCCAGTGGATTCGTAGCAATTTAATAGCGATTTGCGAATGTAACATTTACAGGCTTGACAGATCAAAGGCTTTGCGGCAACCGAGTTCTGATTTTTCAGCCTGTAACCAGCAGATCCGTATGTCTCCCTGTACTCCAATTTCAAAAATATTGGAACAACTGTAAGTTGATACTAAAAGTAGAATTGAATTCTGAAATAAATGCATTATTTAAATTACTTAAAAAATAAATACAAATGTTTTACTAACAATTGGGGAAGTGGAGATGAGATACAAGAACAAGGTCTTCATTTAAAATTTTGAAGGTGGAACATTTGCTGGACATGTGATAAAGTACTGCTTTATAAAAGTGCATAACTGCAGAGCCTTTCAGTGCATGTTGCAGTTTCTAACACATTTTAGGAATGTAAGGGTCCCTAGCATAAGACAATCCTCCAGCTAAATTATGCCAAATTTTTAGGTACATAAAATTCACATTAGGTGACCATTTTGCTTCTTATCTGCAGTCAAATCTATTTTATTTTGTTAAAAAAATAAAATATACATGTTAATTACCCACCGGTCCCTACCAATCACCAGATCTCACTTCTATGCAGGGGCGAGCTACCGCCAATGCAGCCGGTGAAATGCACCAAGGCCATGCTCTAGGGAGGCCCAGTGCTGTCCCTAGGCCATCCTGACATGGCCTGCAGCAACCACCCTCGACCCCCACCCTCAGATACCCGAGGCCCCCATGCGGCCACCGCCTTTGCCTGTAAGAGACAATCTGCAGCTTGTGCCTGTAAGTGCCAATGTGCAGCCTCTGCCTGTAAGTGCCAATGTGCACACTGTGCCTGTAAGTACCAATGTGCATCCTGTGTCTGTTAGAGCCCATCTGCAGCCTGTGCCTGTAAGTGCCAATGTGCAACCTGTTTCTCTAAGTACTAATTTGAATCCTGTGTCTGTAGGAGCCCAAGAGCAGACTATCTGTGCCTGGAAGTGCAATGTGCAGCCTGTGACTTAAAGAGCAAATTTGCAGCCTGTGTCTGTAAGAACCCCAATGCAGCCTGTGTCTGTAAGAGCAATGTGCAACCTGTGCCTGTAAGAGGCATTGCGCAGCCTGTGTCTGTAATAGTCCAAGTGCAATCTGTCTGCGCCTGTAAGAGCCAATCTACAGCCTGTGCCTCTAAGAGCCAATGTGCATCCTGTGCCTGTAAGTGCAAATGTGCAGCCTTTGCTCACAAGAGCCAATGTGCAGCCTGTGCCTATGAGAACCAAAGTTCCAAGCAATAACCTCTCTCCTTCTTCAGCTCTTCATCACCACCATCCCATTGGGACCTTAAGTCCTCTCAGTACAGTTAAAGAGGAGTTAAATTCTATGTTATCTGATGTAATTATTGTTTTTTATTTATGTCTGTTTAGTTTTAAGGTTTTGTATAAAAAAACAAGACCATCAGTCCAAAATAAAATATTAAACATCTGGGGTCAGGAACAGATTATATAAATTTACATTGATTCTTATGGGAAATGCTTGCTAAGAACTTCTGCCATCCGAAACGGATTAAAGACGAGAACCAAGATACCATGGTATATATATATACTGTTTGAGTTGATCTTGGAGGGGGGCCAGAAAGAGCAAAAACAAATTTTGCACTGGGGCCCTCAATGCATTAGCTCAGCCACGGATTACATGCCACAATTAGTTTTTGGGAGTGTGATGATTTATTTAATAATACTGCAATTTGTTGCATTTAAATTGTTCCAAGGACACAGTTTAGGTTTTACACATTATATGCACATAGATTAATGTAGAGATGGCTTTGCCATAACAAAAAAAACACTTTTAACTTTAAAAAAAGCAAAATCATGCATTAAAGACCTAGAGCCCCATTCAATTGAGCTTTCAGGAGATCCAGTAGCCCGTAAGTGAGGTCGCAAGCTATTTTTCTACTCAATGGCATCTTTTTGCGTGCTCGGAACCGGTTCTGAGTTACAGTCTTGAAAAATGCAGCCGGTTAAACTCGTAACTTACAACCTCCAGAAGCCGTTGATCTCTCAAGGCCACAAGTCTTCACATCGTGAAAATCGCTATTCAATTGCCAAAATCGCTTTAAAATCAGGGGATACCCAAATAGATGTTTAAAAGCTGCTTATCAAAAAGCATTGACAATGGATAGAAGTAAACTTTTAAACTCAAAAGTTAAGATCCATACAAAAGATGAAAATAAAGTGAGGTGTATATTAACCTATGGACAGAACTTTCAAGAAGTTAGATAAATCATGGAAAGGTTTTGGTGCTTGTTAAAGAACTATAAGGATCTGAGTGAGTCACTATCTGATCATGTTTACTTCATTTATATAAAAATCATGGACCATGAATATTGCAAAATACATGGGGCCTCATTCTATTAGCGGACGCAGCCGTTGCGGGGCCGCAAGGACCGGCAGCAAGCTATTCGGCTATTCTATTCCCCTCCGGCCGGGGATTCCGGCAGGCCTGCGGCCGGTGCCTTGCTATCTCTTGCGGACGCTCGCGCCGGAGGAAATCCTTTGATCTAAAACGGCCGCAAGGAAATCGGCCGTAAGAAAATCCTATTTGCAATTCAATTGCTCCGGGAACCCTCTCTGCAAGGCTAAAACCGAGCCGCAGCTTACCAATTAAGCACGAAATATAGCCCAAATAAAGCCATCCTGCACTTTGAGAAGACTATAAAGTGATTTTCGGTGTTAGCAAAAATAGCACAAAATTCCCCTATACTCAAATCCGTAAAATATATATTTTTTAATATACGTCAAATATCCATGTAAAAAGTCCATAGGGCTTGGAGCACCTCAGACCCGCCCACGCCGCAGCCGGAAAATAAACAGTTAATTTGAACTCGGGTTTGGGCTGATGTGCAAGCTTGAGAGTGGGTTATTTTTAATCCTCATGTCCCCCAATATGATCCCTAGCATTTACAGAGCTGTACAGTGCAGGCTTGAATTTCTTTTTGAGTTTTAAGTTTTCACAGCTTACGGCCGGTAGCAAGATTTACTGCCGGCCGTAAGAGGAGATCCTTGCGGGGCCGTTTAATTGAATTGCAAGGTAACGGGACCCCCGCAAGGAATCACAGACTTACGGCCGGTTTGCGGCCGATAATAGAATGAGGCCCATGGGAATTAAGGTATAAGATCTTACTGATATAATAACATCTAAAGGAACATGTATCAACTTGTTTTTTTATACAGAATGTATTCCCAAAAAAACTTATCTCATTATTTTTAGGAAGTTGTATGTTTCATAATGATGCATCTTTGCTTATTTTCATTTTTTTGTCACTTTATCTTGATGATTTGTATTATAATTCAATAATGATTATTAACTATCTTCAACAATTATAATGAATATAGCAACATTGGATTTTGCAAAGGCTTTTGATACAGTGCCACATGGGAGACTATTGTGCAAACTAAGAGATAAAGGAGTTGCAGTAAATATCTGCTCATGGATTGAGAGCTGGCTAAAAGACAGGAAGCAAAGGGTTGTTGTAAATGGAACATACTCCGATTGGACTAATGTGGTAAGTGGGGTTCCTCAGGGTTCAGTATTAGTTCCTCTCCTTTTTAACATATTTATTAATGACTTAGAGGTAGGATTGGACTGTGGTGTCTCCATTTTCGCTGATGACACGAAGTTGTGCAAGGTAATTAAATCAGATAGCGATGTGCTTTCCCTCCAAAGAGATTTACATAAAATTGAGGAATGGGCATCTAAATGGCAGATGAGATTTAATACGAATAAATGTAAAGTTATGCATCTGGGAAGGAAAAATAGCCATGCAATTTATAATCTTAATGGAGCAAATCTAGGTGTATCGGATATTGAAAGGGATTTGGGAGTGCTTGTGGACAACCACCTAGGTAACAGTGCTCAAAGCCAAGCAGCAGCTGCAAAGGCAAATAAAATATTAGCATGTATTAAGAAGGGTATAGAAGCCAGGGAAGCAAATATAATTCTGCCACTATACAAATCTCTAGTACGCCCTCATTTGGAATATGGGGTACAATTTTGGGAGCTGGAAAAGGTACAGAGGAGGGCCACAAAACTAATAAGGGGAATGGAGGGGCTAAGTTATGAAGAAAGACTAACCAAATTAAACTTATTTTCTCTAGAAAAAAGGCGTCTAAGAGGAGATATGATTACCTTATATAAATACATCCAGGGTCAGTATAAAGATTTGTCAAGGGAGCTTTTTGTGCCAAGAGGTTTTCAACTGACAAGAGGACATCCCTTGAGGTTAGAAGTAAAAAGATTCCACCTTAAAGAAAGAAAAGGGTTCTTCACAGTAAGGGTGGTTAATCTGTGGAATTCTCTACACAGAGGAGGTGGGGACAGCAGATTCGATAGATTACTTTAAAAGGGGACTGGATTTATTTCTAATTAAAAAGGGAATTCAGGGTTATCATGGATAATTAGAGAGGCAGTATTGATCCAGGGAGAAGTCCGGTCGCCGGTGTCTGGGATCAGGAGGGAATTGATTTTTTTTAAATATATACAACTAATTAATTAAAAGTTAATCTGCATATTGCAGATCAGAGGAGATCTTAAAAGGTTGAACTTGATGGACTGAAAGTCTTTTTTCAACCTTAAATACTTTGGGCCTCATTCAATTTGGATTTGGCTAATTGAATAGTGCTCTAAATAAGCACATAGCATATTTTTTTAAAGAAGTTTTTAGTTAGTGAAAACCTTGCTTTTGGATAGATGTTTACTAACTAAAAACTCATTTAAAAAATATATGTTATGTGCTTATTTAGACCCCTATTCAATTGGCCAAATTGCAATTGAATGAGGTCCTATGGGCCTCATTCAATTGTGATGTGGCCAATTGAATAGGGTCCTAAAGAAGCACATAGCATATTTTTATTAAAGAAGCTTTTAAGTAGTGAAAACCTTTCTTTTGGATAGATGCTTGCTAACTAAAAACTTCTTTGAAAAATATATGTTATGTGCTTATTTAGGGCCCTATTCAATTGGCCAAATTGCAATTGAATGAGGGTCAATGTAACTAAAAATACTATAATGAGCACAGTTTTTATTAATTAACAACACTTCATATGATTAATATTATTTCACGATGACCACATAATTTGATTGATTCTTCATATGATCTTTTATCTTTTTCACTATTCACAAATATTTTTGGTTTTAATTAAAGTAGCAAATAGGTCCAAGGGTGTCAGAACATGACAATTGGATCCCTTTTTCTTGAGAATTAATTTTTTTAATAAATTTGCATGCCCCAATTTTGTGTTATAAAACACCATCGATAATAATTTCTAAGTCCTAACTGGAGCCCAATATGAATAAGTAAGTTTCATAGACCCTCATTCAATTGCAATTTGCACAATTGAATAGGGCCCTAAATAACCACATTACATATATTTTTTAAAGAAGTTTTTTGTTAGCAAGCATCTATCCAAAAGAAAGGTTTTCACTAAATAAAAAATTCTTTAAAACATATATGTTACGTGCTTATTTAGGGTCCAATTCAATTGGGCAAATTGCAATTGAATGAGGCCCATAGTGGATAAAAATAGGTTTTTTTCTGACCTTAACCTATAGAATTCACATTTCTAATTATCTTGAAATCCAAATCGTGGCATTAAAACAGGGATTTATTCTCAAGTATAAGTATACTTTATATCTGCCTAGAAGTTATTGTGAGAACGCATTTTAAATCCCATTTCCTGGAAATATTTTTTTCTAAGTCCCAAAAAGCAGCAACTGCACATGTGCGGGCACTTAAACTGTGAGAGTCCACTGCAGGGAAACTGTGCATGTTGTGGGAGTTAAGAGTTCATTGCAGAATTCTATGTCCCAAAAGGAAGCAACTGAGCATGTGCAGGGACTTAGATTTTTAGAGCTATGTGGAAAAGAAGCAAAAAATTTCAAGTCAAGCAAATGCTTCACTGCGCAGAAGCGGAAATGACGTCATGACGTAAACGTGAGCACCTGACGTCATAACGCGCGCAATTACATGAAGCTGAGAGCTATTACAAATAAGTATTTAAGGGTGCAGCGTGCAGGCTAAAGGTTTTACTTCAAATGAGCCTTTGAGAAAGCCCATTATAGGTTGTAACGGGAGGACAGACACCCGTTAGGCCGAAATGTAAAACATTTTTTTGCTGACACCTAAATTAGGAGTTTAATTTAAGCTAAGAGGGTAAAAGAAAGGGGGTATATATTCCCATTACCCAGCTAAACTGAATCAGCTCTTATGAAACCTTTTGAGGAGCTTTTCAAAAAAGGCAAATATTTTGTTTTTAATATTGATGAATGAATGAGTTTGTTTTTAACAATTTCAGCCCACTTGTACCAGCAAGGATTTGTATTTTCCATTTGGTATCTGCCAATTCAGGAATAGATTAGTTGAAAGTTGTGTTTTACTTGCCAGTGTTAATTGACAAATTTCATGCTAAAGATAGACAGGTTTAAGGTAATCTACTTACCAACAATATAAGGTTGATCAGCTTCCCCAACACTGTGGAAGAGATCCTGAAGGTGAAAGCTGATTTTCATTGAATCGGAGGGGCACCTCATATTTTTAAACTAACATCACATGAGTCATTCTGCATACGTTCAAATGCATTTAACAAGCATCACAACATCCCATTAATATCTACATCTCCCATTTTGTTTACTTCAAATGATGCAGGAAATGGGAGTTTACCGTGGTTGTTGACCCCTATGAACAATCCACAAACACATGTGGAGGAGAGGTATAATGCGGCCCATGTCACATGCCGGAATGTTATAGAGCACACTTTTGGTGTGCTTAAGATGCGCTTCAGATGTTTACATTCCAGTGGAAGGGCACTAAAGTATACCAACGATAAGATTTGTCAGATCATCATGGCCTGCTGTTGTATGCACAATATAGCAGTACAGGCCAACTGTCTGTGGGACATTGATGAAGCTCAGCTCCTTCAGGAGGAAAAGCCTCTGCCTTCCCCTGTGGTGGATAATGTTCAGGTGTCACATCTACGTGTCCGCATCATTTGTGAGTACTTCACATGTAAGTACAAAACAAATAACAACCAACTATAATATAGCTTGATTATGCATAAGTAATACTACTCTTTTCTCCTTCCCAGTTGTCATACAGGATATCCTAAAGTCCATAGTATAGGAGAGCTTCCTGATAGGATGTATGTCTCATGATGCATTATTGATTAACACTCAACTACAACCTGCAATGTTATCCGTTAATGGTAAGTATGCACACATTGCCATACACATCATATGTACTGATATACGCAAACCTTCAGAAACTATATTAAATGGTTGTTATTATATATTCCACAATGTCAATGTATATAGACCACACAATCTTATTTGAACACATGTTCACAGTACAGAACAGTAATGTTTCACAATGTTAATGCAATGAATAGCAATCTTGGAATATCAACATAAAAGTATATCTTAAACAATAATCAATGTTCAGCATGGGATGCAAAGAATGGATCTTTCCTGGATGTGACTGAGTATGTTGCCACCAGCAGTCAGGGTCAGACAACAGGAAAGGTCCCAATTTATTGAAGTATAAATCAATGTTGAAAACAATATGAATACAGTAGATCATGTGTGACTCATCTTAATCTCATCATATTGTCATTACAGAAGTGCTACCGTGTGTCAACTCATCGGTTAACCACACAGACAAAGTATAAAAACCTTTCCAATTACAGAACATCAGCTACATCAACGTTGACTACAATGTAAGTATTTGCAGTAAACATGTGCATGTATGCAGAAGAAGAAATTAGGAACAACTCCATTAATGGAGGCCTACCTTTCTTTTCCCAAAGACATCCCATACATATTGCTGAAGCGGTTAGAAAACATAATCATACCCTGCAGACGTGTCCTGGGGGAACGGATCTCCTTGTGGATATCCTCTTGACCACATCCAAGGTAAAACACCACATGTGGATCTCCAAAGATGCATCAATGTGTAATAGCTGTACTATTCCAATATCATGAGTAATCTGAATTAGCCATCATCATCATCTGTGAGATGAGTAGCTTAATAACATGTGTACGTGCCAACATACCTGCATCTGTTGGTAGCTGCTCATATAGCATGTGTAATGTTCATCCTAATATGTTTATTGTGTTTTCTTTCCAGATCACGGTCAGGACAAGGCAGGAAGAGAAGCATCTGACATTCCATGGTCATTATAATGTCATCATGTATGTGCATGTCTCCCAATCATTAAGTTGTTGTATCCGGTGTGATATTTGATTCCCATTACTGATTAGCCAATATATTTATAGCTGTAATTGCAGAATACAATACAGATGTCATGTGACATTTGTCACCTGATGTTCCTTGCATATCCACAGCATGTGTATGCTCCTATACTCAACATATATTTATATGTACCTATTGCTTTAGACATTCTATACTCTCCTCTACTTGGACTATTGTGAAGCCTACATCATACTTCCTTCCAGATATCTTCTTCAGTGCTGATGTGATCCTTCCTGTACATTTGTGGAAAAGTAACTCTAGGCTTGGAACATAACTGTTAATGAGGTTACGTTAATCTTCAGTTATGCATATGCAACAACAGATAATAGAGATGCTGATTCATAATTCCTCTCAAATTGGCCAGTTTGTTGTTAGTAAATCCCTCAAAGAAGTGAAAACAGACTGATATGGTACTGGTTAGGTCCCCATATGAGTATCTAGAGTTATGTATGTAGAGGCTGCTTTCCTAGCGGAATATCATTGCCAGAGAATTGATCTATTGGGGTTGAGCACTTATACGTCTGAAGTTGCATAGGAGTGTCTGTTGGACATTTTACATTTTACTTCTCCCCATAAGTATATCTCCTTATTCTGTATTATTGTTATCTTTGCTTATTGAATGTTATAGATGTCTGGATATCTGTAATACTATGCTGTAAATGATATTGCCCCATTTTTGATCATACACTGTAAATCCCCCCCCCCCCCCCACTGGTCATCCATATTGATGTCATTCCCCATGCCTCCATTATGTTCTTATATCGCTATTTCCCTGTGTTACTAGTATTCTGTATGCTACCCACCTCCACCATGATACTTTGTATACCTGTGATAATGTGTCACTGTGTGGCTTTTTTTAAATGTGTATGTTATTATTTTGCCACCAATAAATATGATTTATCTTCTATGTTGTTTGTGTTTGCCTCTCTAATATTGATACCCTAGCAGTTCACTAACACACATTAAAGGACCATGAAAGTCAACATTTGTGCTGTGTAACATCAGTTAGGGGTGTAAATATAATATTCACAATGTGTTTGGATTATTGCATTGAACCATGAGCATTTTCTGATCAATATAGCACACTAACTGAGAAAATAATCTTATGGGTGCGCTATATCGATGACATCATGATACTGTGGGAGGGCACTGCAGAAGAATTCAAAGTATATTTGAATATTCTTAATACCAATGATTGGAATTTAAAACTGACATGTGAAATGAGCTTACAGACAGCTAACTTCCTAGACCTCAGAATATATAAGGATGAGGTAGGATGTCCTATATAGGAAGAAAACCGCTACCAATAGCACCCTCCACTATAGTAGTGTCCACCACATATCAACCAAGAAGGCTATACCAACAGGGGAATTTCTTAGGATACGTAGAAATTGTAGTGACTTGTACACCTACAATATCAGGGCCAAATAATTAAAAATCAGACTTAAACTATGAGGTTACAGCAATAGTCTTACCAGGAAGGGCTACCAAAGAGTGTTACATACCAACAGGGAACAAATGCTGGTGCCCAAAATTGATAAATCAAGTACAGGAGAAATAAGATTTGTAACTACATTTAATTATTAATGGAAAGAGATTAGTGATATTCTAAATCGACACAGTAAGATTCTGAGGACAGATAATCAGTTCGATGAATATTTAGGAACAAGGGTACTTACAAGTTGGCGGTGGAGCTCTACGCTCAAGGACAAACTTGTGAAAAGCCATTTTCTAAGACCCAAGACCAAAAATAGACTACCGATAGGAACATATCCATGTAATAAATGTAAGTTCTGCCCATATATGACTAAAATTACAAAAAATCAGGACAGGCAGGTAATACACATGTGATAAGAGGTTTTCATAACTGCTCCACAACTGGAGTAATATACTGTCTGGAATGTGAATGCCCAAAAAAGTATGTTGGGACCACTACCCGTGAAATCAGAAGGCGATTAGGGGAACATGTTAGTAACATTAAGAATTCATTAAAAGATCAAGGAGAAGGAAAACATTTAACATCTGTGGCACAGCACTTTCTGGCATATCATGAATCAAAACCTAAAGTAAAATGTTGGATCCTGGAGAAAGTGAAGGGATCAAATAAGGTAACTTAGAAGAAGAACCTCTGAGAAGGGAGACCAAATGGATTGTATTATTGGACACAATGAGTCCTAAAGGGCTCAATGATAAAATTAACTTCACTGTATTTTTATAATCAAAGAGGAAGAATGGGCCCATTTTTTATTTTGAAGATATAGGATATAATTAAAATATATATGATTAAATTCATATTGTTATATTATACAAAAGAATGACTAAGATTGTGTTGTCAAAGGACATATATCAATCTAAGACATAGAACTTGGTTATGGGACATGCAATTAAAAATAAGTTGTATAATTCTATTTACACTAATAAATCAGAGTGGATAATAACATGCTAGATTTATTCATATAGGTGTAAGTAATGAAATATCCCCCTATAACACATACAACAATATAGGAAGATGTGGAGATATATACATATATATATATATATATATATATATATATATATATATATATATATGTATATATATATTTGTGTGTGTATATATATATATATGTGTATGTTCACTAAACTCTTATATAACGATTATGGTTTAGTCATTTAAGGCAATATAAGTATGAATACATACTTTTAGACATTATAATTCAGTATGTAATAAAGATATCAAAGATAAGACAGAAGGGATTAACTTAACTGTGACACACATTAATCTCTTTTGATCATAAACACACACCTATGTGGCTAACAAACAGTTAACCCAATGCACAGACTGATGGACACCTACTATAAAGCACCCTCCCCTCTGTACACCCGTGTCTGCTCCCGTTGAAGCATGAGTGCGAAACGCTGCGTAGGGCCGTCATTTTAGTGGGCGTCAAGCCATAGTGATGTCACACGCCATCCAGGCCTTCAAGGGAACAACGAGACAGGGTGAGAGGAGGATAGATCAGATATACTATTGCCTTGTTTATGGCATATACTCACTGGGCAACATATAGACCAGTGTTTAGATTAGGTTTACTGCTCGTGATCTCACCAGAGATGGGGGAAATAGAGCATTTTCATAACTTAAATCCTCTCACAGTCTCACTTAGTTATATACAGCAGGTTAATGAAGGATTAAGATAAGGCCAAATTGGAGCCTAGATATATCTAGACTGGTGTGTTTTGTTTCCCAGTGTAATAGAGGCTTATGAACAAGCACTGTAATGAAGACATAGATATAAATGTAAGGGAATTTATCCCTACTTATATGAGTTCAGTATATACTTTCATTGTGTACAAGACATTATTAGTGGAATAGCCTAAAATACAATGGGACTATTATCATAACCAGCATATTTAAATAAATATTCCTTGCATCAATACATTCCCCTGTAGGAGGATTAGAGTGGTCTATGTTCTCTTTTTTCAGACCACTTCTTAATTTAAGTTTTAACAATTATATCACGCCATTGTTGTACCATTTAAATAAAGATTAATTGTTTATTAGTGGTCCTTATATATAGGGACTATAAGTGTTCTTCTATCTCTACATAACTTTAGATATTCAGTGTTTAAGACACTTATATGGTCCCTGAAATATAGGTATGATATGCTGTGATTAAATTGTATGCCAAATTACATGATTGAACCATCAGGGTACTTAACTATAGTGAATCAAGTTCCACCTTGAGAGCCATTACACAAAACTCAGTATACAGAATGAGACAGGTGTCTGGAAATGGTGAATGCACATCACCATAGTGAAATAAAATACAAGTGTTAGGGAGTAGGTAACATATGGGTATAAACATATATTCTTATTGCCAAGTCATGGGTTTGAGCCCCCTGCCTGCCACATTCATCTTATTAGCAATGTATCTATATATCTAGTGGATAGTGGATTACACAACTGCACCTCATTCTGACATATGCTCTAATATATAACATGATTACATATCTCCATGTGTTAGGAAACCAAATTATCAACCATAGCTGTGGCTTGAATAAAACCCAGGAACATTACCTCCACAATCAGCTGCACTGGTGACACAGCTATGACCAACTCTACATTAACACAGGAAGATCTTTGTACAAAATACTAATTGTTAGTTTCAATAATTAATCTTGTGGTTCACAATCATGGTACATTACAAACACACAGTTACACTGATAACGGTATGAAAATATCATTGTTAATTAGATACACCGAGCACATATTTATCAGCATACAACTGTGCATTAATATCATGGGTGTGTTGTGATCGGATACTGGTAGGGCAACAGGTTGTGCTTGTGAACAAGGGGATACCTAAAGGGGGTAATGTCATAGTCTAGAATAAGCATGAGGCATAGTACCTACCAATGACACATGTGGTCACTACATCACTGCAACCGGAATCTGGTGAGAAAAGGAATTAACAGAAATCATTCCATGTAATTGGATAAACCATTAATGCACACTTAAAACTTGTCTAGCTTTGCTCAATGAAACAGATGAACTTAAACAAGGATAATGTCATACAGATTTATTCCACAAACAGTGTGTTGTCAGATATGAAGGAATGATCTGAAATTGATTTGCAGAATATGTGACACAGAAAAATGAGGTCAAGGAACATGCTTTCATGGTCATGAGATTGGGCTATTAAAATCTACAGAGGCAAGAACAATATATCAATCAGAACACTATTTGGCTTGACCTCAACATCTCATCTCAATGGCAATCCACATTGAACATTAATTGCAGAAATTTACATCATAACCATACGTGTACACACTATGTAGCCAACCATAAGTATGTCAACATTAATACAAAATGATGAGGAGGACTTAGGGCAGTGGTTCTCAATCCTCTCCTCAGAAGCCATCAGACAGGCAATGATTTAGGGGAAACAATAAATCAGGCAAATTGCATTCAACAGGTGGTGTAGCCTCAAATTGCTTCACATGTGTATTCACACACTGTTTCACCCAAATCATGGTCTGTGTGGTGGGTCCTTGTCTGTCCCTATGAGTCATTTGCATGTACCTCTCCACTCAAAGATTATGCCTCCTCACCTCCCCATATATTGATCGGATGCTGGTGGCAATTTCATTTTTACATGCCAGCTGAGCTGTCAGCTGTTGGACTGCTCCAATCTTGCACTCATTAGCCAAGCGGCTGTGCCGATATATGTCCCTCAAGGTGCCTGGTGCGGGGAGTGACTTCCGTCACTGGATGATGGTGTACTGTGGATGTGCTGTGGTGAGGCCAGAGGTGTTGCCTGTTGTGTTGGTGTACCACATCGGGATAGGGATGGTGTTGCCAGTAGGGAATCAGTTGACAGTTGTGAAGGTACTGGCACTGGAAACGGTGGTGTAGGCACTGGAGATGGTGCTGTAGGCACTACAGATGGTACCGGATATGTAGATGCTGTTGCCCATGGTGTTGGTCCGGTCTGTTGGGACATCAACAGCTGCAACAACAGCTGGGGCACCAATAGCTGCGACATCAGCTGTGGCACCAATGGCTGCAACATCTGCAGGGGCACCAAAGGCTGCAACATCTGCTAGGCCAACTGCTTGGCGAACCACTGCTGGGAAATCAACTGCTGTGGCAACATCGTATGTTGCCTAGTCAGGAGCGAAGGAGGATTGGGGTCCGGCACATGCATAGCCTGAATGTCAACAGGTGGCAATAGCGTGCCTGTTGAGAGTGGTCTCCATGAGCTCGACATCCCTGCAGGTGGTTGGTGGCTCATTAAATCTAAAGGAATCTTAAAGGGCTGGAAACGTGCCCGTGACGTGTATGAGAGCCCAGGGATTCCCACAATGGCCCTGCTGCTGATGGCCCAGCCTCCTGGGATGGGCCCGGATCCGCTGCTTCCTCCAGCAGCACCTGCGGCGTTCATAGTGGTGGCTCTGGTGGAGCCACTGCCTGTGTCTCTGTGGACGTGGTACGCCTCCTGGGTACTGAAATGAGAGGACAATAGTATTTGCGTATTTATTCTCTAAACAATTGTTTGCTGTGGATTTACATATCCCTGACATCATGGTAACTTGTCATTGGCTGTGGTGATTGTTTTACGCAGATGAACATTGAGCTGCCGCATTGTGGATCCTGGCTCAGATCTTTCATGTTATGTGACCGCAACTGCTGGCAGCAGCAGTCGCTGCAAGGGCTGCTAGATGGCGCTGCTGCTAATGTATACAATGTTTTTCCCTTACACACTAACCCAAAAGCCCAAGCTCTCACCCTAATCCTAAACCCGGACCTTAACCCCCACCCTAACCCATTAAAGCTGCTCACTGTGACTGCTGCTACCAGCAGTCACGGTCAGATAACAGGAAAGGTCCCATGGCTTATATCAATCTATGTAATGCTGTTGCGTGTGGCATCTACAGTCCATTAGGACACATGGTCATCTGAATCTGAGGTGCAGTGAGTGTGAATGACTAATCTGTGACCAATGCTCAGCAATGGGTGTTAGCATGCTTATGAGACATGGCCCAGGTTAGACCAGTACATAAGACACACACATGCAGTCCCTCAGAGTCTGTGTCCGCATATGCTGGAGTGTGCACACTAATACATGTACTCTCTTTTGGATGTAAAATCATTATGGATCTACAGCTGTACCTCATTTAACGCGGGGCATAGCTTCCAAGCAATTGGAGTGTTAAGCGACACAGCTTTAAATGGTGCAGTGTACCATGGGGAGAATAGGGGAACTCATTACAAAATATATACAATTGCAATTGATATTTATACTGTTTTGTTTTATATTAACTTTGACAAAACAGCAAACATAACACCAACACAAACTGCATTGGCAGCTGCTATTTAGAATGCGTTTTGAATACAGGTATAAGACAGACATTTCATTGATACCAATTATGATAATAATATGACAATAACATAATATATAATAACATTTACATGGTTAGTGCTGCCCCACATATCTGTAGTCATAACCAGAGATCTTACAGTGCTATTGTATGTCAGTTATCTATGTGTGTGGGGTTCATGTGTGTGCATATGAAGATGTGATGGTGCATATGATACTCACTTTGCAGGGTTTCCTGATAGCCAGTGTTCAACTGTCCTGGAAGGCCCACTACTGCTGCTGGCTCCAAATACTCCTTAATAGTCCACTCCCATCCACAGCATGTGATGTTTAGTAGTGACATCTTCTTCTCCACCTTCATCTGGCAGTCATCATATTGGTGGTTAACCGACCAGGCATCCCTGCTTGCAACCCCTAATGAAGCCACAGCAACCGCCACCTCATTCCAGGCATGTGACTTCTTGCCAGGCCTCACATCCCCACCACAATGGATGATGCTACAACAGGCTTGGACTTCCCTGTAGAGGGTGTCTGTCTCCACTTCCCTATAATTGTGGAACCTCTGCGTTTACACAACCTGTTGCCCTGCCAACTGTGCCTGGAGTTCCTGGCCTCCCTGTTCTCTTCCTGGGGCCAGCCCCTCATCCCCATTACCTCCACCCGGGATCAGGCCCCTGACCCTCTGTTCCTACACCTTGTGTGCCTACATCTGGGGGCACATCCCTCCCCTCTCCTGCTCTCCTCCACCTGTACCTCCCTTCCTTGACCTGCTGCCTCCTCTCCCTCTCTCCATACCTCTATTTCTCCTCCTCTTCTCACTCTCCTCCTCCGGTGTTCCCCTCTCTCTCCTCACCCTCCTCCTCTTCTCACTCTCCTCCTCTCCTCGCTCTTCCGCCCCCCTCTTTAAGTGTCTTTAATTTTTCCCAGCATCAAAGTCTATAAATGAAGCACCTAAGAGTACATATGATTACCTGATATAGGGCCCTATCACATAATATAATTGTCAAACTGCGATTTGTCGTCCCGCTTGTGAGCCTTGTGAAGCAAGGCGAGCCGTTGAGGCATTGCATGACTTACTTGAGGCATTGAAGCATGCAGGCTGAAATGAGCATCGAAGGCGCTCCAGCGAGGCAAGCAGTTGAGGCACGTGGGACTTAGGCTGCAAGCAGTTAGATTTGTTTAGATAACAAAATCAGAGCTCGGAATCTCGGGGCAAAAAAAAATCTGACCTCGGAAAATTCCGAAAAACAAGAAAAATAATAAAAAAATAAATTAAAACACACACAGCACAGGGGGAGAGCCAGGAAGCCTGGGATTGAGGTTGCAAGTGATTTTGAGCCTTATTTGCCGTGTTTCGTCACTCGAAAATTGGCTAAGCGAGAAAAAAAATAGAGGATGCAAAACGTAAAAAAAATCTGAAACTGGATTAAGACGAGGCTGAGCAAAGCAAGTCACGCAGGACTTAGAAAATACACAACGGCAAAGACACTAACACTTACACCGGCAAAACGCCAGGCACGCGGGACTTTGAAAAAAAAAACAAATGGCAATCATCACGAGCCAGACAAACACTCAGCACATAGAGGAGAAACACACACGGAAGGGACAAGGGGGAGATGCTGGAAAGAGACATAGGGCATTCCCAAGCACAAAACTTGCAACTTAATGAACCCTGCAATGAGCGGCCTATACAGTAGGCAGGAGGAAAGGTTCACAATGAGCGCCACCTGATGAGTGGGGCTCGAGATGATCGCCGAAGGTGCTCAGAGAAGCAAAAGACTCACATTGTGTGTCAAACAGCATTGCCTGGCTTACAATTCTATTGCCATCATTTTTTAACAATTATATTAGAAACTCGCAAATAACCCAAATTCGTAAATTAGGCTGCAGGTGTTTTTTTTTTTTTTTAAAGGTTTAGATGTATTCTATTGCCGTAAGCTCACAATTTACCCCCTTAAGCCTATATTTGTAAACCCTGTTTTTTTAAGTAGGATTCCAGGGGGCATGATCATATGATCTGATATTATTTAAGCAAGCCCATAATTTACTTCTTAGACACAGCAAATAGTAAATGAGACC
Source organism: Discoglossus pictus (assembly GCA_027410445.1). Taxonomy (NCBI): domain Eukaryota; kingdom Metazoa; phylum Chordata; class Amphibia; order Anura; family Alytidae; genus Discoglossus; species Discoglossus pictus. The sequence goes on from CM050166.1 coordinate 169,157,117, forward strand.
GTAATCATGACTTCAGTAAACCATGAAAGTTAAAAGTAATTTGCAATCGGAGTCTACAAATGAATTAGTGCCGATAAGTAAAATTTGCAAATCGGGCTCGCAATAAAGCAATCTAGCACTCTATAAAATACATTAGATCATCCGTTTTAGTCCATGTGGGTTTTATGATATGTATTAACCCCGATATTACTCAGAAATAACAGTTAAAATTTATATTTTTTAATTGCATATTTGTGGGGTTGAGACTACTCTGCAATTAATTATAATATTTCTATGCCTTTCCATGCTTTTAAAGTACAATATTGTGTGTTTAATAGCTGTTACAGATTTAATAGGTGTTTGAAAAATGCCTTGCTAGTCCTCTTTAGTACTCATAATATTTTCAACAGAAAATGTATACTTTTTTGATCTACAGCCGCCTGAGCCAAGGTACCCAACCCTAAAGCCACAGAGACATTGCGGTGGAGGGCAGCATGAGTGAGGAGCGCCAGGCCTGGAAGGCAATCCGTGACGAGCAGCCGCGACAGGCACCAGGCATGCAGCTGGTCGGCGCCATGGAAGGGAAAGGAGCGGCATTGCCACAGTAGCTGTCGGAAGCTCCAGTTGCAATACGGAGGACGACTGGGTCTGTCTCCATATCGCCAGACCGGCACCAGCAAGGTGGAGAGGAAGTGAGAGCATGCTTGACCAGGGCCAAGAGAGGAGGAATATCTAGGAAGGTTAGTGACTCCACAGGCAAGTCATACGAGCCCCAGGGACAGGATACAAAGGGGAGCACAGTTGTATGGGTTGAGGTCCCTAAGCAGAACTGGGCACTCCCACGGGCCATTTGTATGCATCACACTACCCCTGGTCATCTGGCTTTACAGCACAGACACGAGCATCACTGAAATGTTCTGGTCTTGACTGACATTTCTACAGGATTGCACCTTGTTTGTTACACTAGAGATCAAAGACATCAAAGAGGGCCCAACCAACTTTTCCTGACCTTGTACACCCATATAAACTTTAATTTATGTGGCAAATAAGAACCAAAGGGACACTGCATGTAAATTGATAATGCATTTGAACTGTGACAAATAACTTTGCAAGATTTTAGGCATTATTAGGATAAGGGCCTCACCCCCTTATGTTAGGGGACACCCTGATATGGTGGGTGCCTATACTCTTACTAGGGTAGGGCTGGCCCCAGTGACAGGCCGCCATTTTGTTTTCTTTGTGTGCCTTCCAAATCAAGATCAATAAGCCACTGTGAGTAAAACAAAACATTAACCATACTGCTGCTAAATTGAGCACTGAAAGTAATGAAACACTGCCGCCTTGTGGACAAAGAGGGATACCCAAAACCATCTGTACATTTTGCTCCACCTTGTGGACAAAGTTGATATCTGAACATTTAGTCTGCACTAAGGTTATGCTGCACTGCCACACGTGGGACTCACAAAGTAACGGCAGAGGTCAGAAAGGAATAAAGTTAAGGGGCACTGGTATAAACAAAGAAACCAGTTAATAAAGTACAACCGAATCTCTGCACTCAAGTTTTAGGAAGGAGATGGCAGGTGTCTCAACAAGGAGCAACACTAAGGACATACCAGCTTACTGTACACCGAGACACACTTCAATAGCCTCCCATCAGGCTTCTACACTGACAAAGACAGCACCTAAACCCATCATGGAGACATCCGCACTGAGCACAAAGGCGGACATCCAAGATCTGAAGGACCTCATATCCTCCTTCAGATCGGAGATTAAAACGGAATTCCAAAAAGTGGCTTCAGAGTTATCTACGGAAATAAAGGCAGTAGACTCCAAAACAGCGTTACTGGAGGACAACTTCAATGACCTGCTTCATGCTCACAAGAGGTTAGAGGAAGAAGTGGCTCTATTGCAATATGAATAATTACAACAGCAGTCAGCCCAGGAAGATCTGGAAAATAGGTCGAGAAGACAAAATATCCGGATAAGGAACTTACCTGAATCAGTGCGTGACCTCACTTACTACCTAACAGAGCTTTGCAAGCTTCTACTATCAGATATGAAAGAGGAGGACTTTAAATTGGACAGAATACATAGAGCCCTTGGTTGCCGTTCTTCCACTTCAGACCGTCCAAGGGATGTCATTGCAAGGTTTCACTACTTCTCACTAAAGATAAGTTCATGAGAGCAGCCAGAGATGGGATCCCAGAGGTAGAAGGCCTCCAACTGAGAATTTTCCTGAAATGTGAAATTATCAGTATTTCAAGTTACTTTATTTGTTTACAAATATATATAGGTTTACTTAGCAACAACTTGTTTCGTTAAAGAATGTAATAATTGTGCCCTTACGGGGTTAAGTTATATTTTTCTAAGAAGGCGTACCAGCTCAGTTAGGTTAGGATAGGATGCTAGGTGGTCAACCATTTAATTTTGAGAGGACAGCTCTGTCTCTCCTCTAAGAAGTTTAAATTACTGTTTTTATTTTTTATTTCTATTTTTATTACTAAAAGGTAGCTAGCATTTTAAGCTAAGGCGTACTGGTGACGCTAATTTCTACTAGCTTAAGACACAGATATGGCTTAAGTCACTTGAGATTTCATAGAACAGTTAGTTATTTATGGCACTGTTTGTTCTAGGACTTACTGAACCCATTGTCCTGTTGTTGTTTTTGTTTGCCTCATCTTTCGCCTCCCTTTTGTCTTCCACCCTCCCTCCAGTCAGCGGCTCTCAGGTTCCAAATCCATGCCCACAGTATCTCATATAGGTGATCTTTTTGGTCCAATAGCAAAAAAGGCTTAGACAATGGTTTGCAACTTTCCTCATATCGTTCCTCTCCCAAGTGTGGGGTAAATCATGGATCTTAAAATAATTTCACACAACACCCAGGGCTTGAATGAGCCAGTTAAGAGAGGGGAAGCTATTAAAGAATATCTTTGATTGCGGCCAGACATAATATTGCTACAAGAGACTAATTTAAAAAAAACTCAATCCCCAAATACTGGGGGGGGGGAATATTTGCAAACATACCATGCTACGTTATCAGAAAAAAAGACAGGTGTCTCAATTTTGCTTCATCACAGACTAAATTTTCAACACACTTCCACTCAAAAAGATAAAGAGGGTAGATATATAGCTATTCAGGGTACCATTGACGGTAGACCAGTGTCACTACTCAATGTATATGGACCAAATTCGGATCAATCCTCTTTCTTTTGCAGAATCTCAAACTTACAGCCTTATTAAATTGCGATTCGGCCAATTGAAAAGGGCTCTATATAAGCACATAGCCTATTTTTTTACAGAAGTTTTTAGTTAGTGACCTTCTACCCAAAAGCAAGGTCTTCCCTAACTAAAAACTTAAAAAAAAAAAAGGCTATGTACTTATATAGAGCCCTTTTCAATTGGCTGAATCACAATTTAATACGGCTGTTAATTTCTAATGGGCAACAAGCCATCTGGATTATAGGGAGCCACATGAATTCAGTGTTAGACCCAGTTAAGGACAAATCGTGACTCTCTGCCAAATCGCTAGTTCCCAGGGAATTTAAGACACAGTACCAACTGTCACACAAGGAATGGCTTAACTTGATGTTGATAAACACCAGAGTGGGCCAAATTACAAGAGACAACATGCAAGCGAATAAAACTCCTTTTGAACAATGTTGCTTGCATAAATCAAAGGGTAGGAAAAATATACCAACGCTCAATAACTACTTAAACAATAAGGTCATACCCAATAAATTGTCTTACAAATCATCCTGGGAAGAGAAGCTTAATAGGGCCCTAGACGAGAAGCCATGGGGAAAATTATCAAAAATGCTGCAAACTCCTCCTTAAATACTACATTGACGGAAAATGCATACAAAGCCATCATGAGATGGTATTTGACACCAGCCAGACTCAAACTTGCAAATCAAGCAGCAGATGGATGCCACTTTAGAGGATGTAGCACAACAGGAACTCTAAAGCACATGTTGTGGGACTGTCCCAAAATTAGGCACATTTAGTTGGCAACATATAACACACTAGAGTCATTATGGGAAATAAATATCCCTCAAAAACCAGAGGAGGCGCTACTAGTTTTACCGATTTCAGGATTACCAAAAACTGCCCAGTTTTTATCTAATCAGATATTTTTAGCAGCCAGAAGCATAGTTACCAAACATTGGAAACTAACTGTACCAACATATGAGGAGGTCTTTTAGGCAAAATTTACTTAATTCACTCAATGAGTGTCTTGTTGGAACATTTGGACCCTGAGAGCTGTCAGGTAATGGTGACAAGAGCCTGTTTCACTGGACTGGGTACCCCCCCCCCCCCCCCCCCCACACACACACACACACACACTCTCCTCCGTTTCCCTCTGTTTTATGTGTTTTGTTGGGTCAGTACTAAAGATCATATCGGAAACACCATGAGCGGACATAGATAATTTTAAAAATACAACAAAAAAACTCACTGAGAAAAGTCTGAGGAAAATATGAGTCGGGCAGGTTATAATAACTCAATCAATGCAATATGATTGTTTTTGTTGTAATTTTTTTTTTTTTTTTTTTTTTATTTTACCTTCTTTTCTCTCAATAAAAATTATAGAAAAAAAAAGAAGAAAATTTATACTTTTTTCAGTTGCGGATCAGACTTTATTTGGGAGCTAGACTTACGGTCAAATAGAATATCGATTTTGCATAACTTTAATTAGATAGTGCTCATAATATTTGAGCTGTGCTAAAACCAATGGAGTTTTAAGGTTGAATTTGCTTTGGCTGGCCCGTAGTGATTGATGGCGGGTAACTCATAATCGGATTGCGAGTAGCTAATAGTATATGTGGAAATATTAAGAGTGATTTTAAGTGTGTAAAAATGTACTAATTGGGCTATAGAAAAGGGCCCATAAATATGTAAAGACTCAATATAAGGCCCCCATGGCACCTACAATGAATCCTGTTACCTGAATATTACCCTGTATTGCTATTGTATAGTATACCATGGGGTCCATAGGGACTACAATGGTTATAGTTTTGAAAGGGGAATCCTGGGGTGTTATGATCACTTCTTAAATCAGGCTCACCCAAAACCTAGTTTTGACCCACTTAGCGATATGTGACAGTTCTTGCTATTATCCCTGCTTAGCCCTGCCCTGGTAGAGGCTGAAGGGTAACAATTGTGTCTTATTCACTGTTTTTTTCCTCAGATAGAAACTGCTTTCTTATCTCTAAAAGTATGCATCCTTGAAACCGAGTATCACCCAATTATTTTTTCCAAATATTGTTTTATATATCCTCTGCCAACATTTAATGAGTGTGTGTACGTGATCTCCTGGTGTACCTGGTACAAAGAAGGCATGTCATGACTTATTGCTTTTTTACTTTATAAGCTCTACCGAAACTGAAATAAATGGAATCTGTTGGAAAAGCTTTGTTTGTGTGTATATTTCCAGACAGGTCCCCAAGACATCTTGGGGAAATACCCCAACAAGCGGGTGTCAGAATCGTGGGATGGACGGGAAATCTGAGAGGTAAGTGAACAGTGTATCTTGTTATGACCTCTTCTCTTGCCCTTATTTATCCCAGAGTTCAACCAGATTATTTAGGAGAATTTATGGGAATAGTCTTTGGTAGACTTTAAGTCCTTTGGTAGGCTGTATAAGTAATGAGATTTCTCTGGTAGAAGTCAGGAAAATTATAAAATAATTACTTGACACCGGGGTACCCAAACTCAATTGCCTTTGGCTTGATTATGAATTTTGCTGTATTGCTGTCCTGTTTAAGAGCTTCTACTTGCTTATGAAATGTGCTGTATTGCTGTGCTGTTTAAGATAAGAGGTTAGGTTTCTGGAAGCTGTAAGATGCCCTGTCCCTCTTGCTAGGGGAAACCCGTTGACCCAGAGAAGGCAAAAGCAAGTGATAACTGAAAGAAGCAGGTTAGGGATATTGTGCCACGATTGGTTTAAGCATTCAGCTCGAGAACACCTGTCAGAAATGCCGGAACTCGGCAGCTCATGACAGCAGCTCTTGCTCCCTGATTAGCAATCATGGTAACAATATAAGGTTGCTTTGTCTGATGAGACAACCACCTACCTCTTAAGAGTATAGAAAGATAGTTGAAAATGGGTACTTCCCAGTCTAAACAATATCCACCTCCCAATCCGGGAGAATCCTGTAAAGAATATGTGTATAGAACATCACCAAAGGGAGGATTTTATGAGGATCCCTTTGTGGATAATTTAGCAGGATGGACTGAGGGAATGAGGAGTTCTAGTCCCTTCCCGAGGGAGGGAGCAAATGAGGAATTCCACATGAATATAATTAAGGGACTGTGTTTGGGAGATAAAAAAGCTTTCCCATGGTACACAGGAGATCCTGGGTGGGACATGACATATATGAGTGAGGGTGGAAAGAATTGGCTAGAGATTGCACCACATTGGCATCCGTTCCCTAAGTACAGAAACAAAAAGGATAAATTTATGAGACACTCTAGGAAAAAGACCTCTAATCATATACCTAGTGCCCCTCCACCAGCACCCCCTACCTACACACCTCCTGTGTCCCTGTATCCAAACTTAGATACTTATATGGAAGCTATTATATGTAGTTACATGCACAGACACCAACAGCAACCTCCACCCCCAGGTCCTGTAGGGGCACCAGCAGCTGCTGCAGCTACCAACCCTGCCCCCCCCACACACACACACCTCCTTTCCCGAGGTTAGCACTAAACCGAAAGTAAAATTTTAAAGTAAGGCATGGAGAAAGGACAAAGCTAAAAGAAAGGGCAAAACTGGCCCTGTGAAGCCCCTGAATGAGAGTGATGCAGAATTAAGTGATCACCCCAGTGACCCTGGGCAGTCAGACATTGAGGAGCCAGACATAAAACCTGAAGGAACTTTTCCCTTCTTAACTGTTGGTGATCAGCTAGTTATGAAAGCTTTAACCCCCGGAGAACTAAAATATATTATAAAGGGAGCCCCAAACCCCAGAACGAATCCCTCTGCATGTATGATGTATCTGAAACAAATGTGTCAAGGACAATGTATGACTCAGACTGACATCCAACTGATAATTGACGGACTGTTAGATTTTGACACTGAGTCAGGGTGGGATTGGAGTAAGGTGCCAACAGTCAGTGTCCATGACCCCAATAACACTACCACAACTTATGGGTTAGCTACCCAGGCTGGAGTAGATAAAATGTGGAATATAGTGAAGGAAGAAATGGAAAGGTTATGGAAAGATAAACAGTCTATGTCTACTACTTTATCCTGCAAACAGAATCAAAAAAAGACAGTGACCGAATATACAAAAAAGGTTTGATAAAAGTGGGAAAGATGAGGCAGGTCTGTCTTCTGAGGGATCTTGCCATCATCCACTGCCGTGCCCACACTAATCGCAATGATTTTGTTTCTAGAGATAATGCATTTCCTGATTGAGTCGCCAAAGAAGCTGCACTTATGCCACTTTCCCCTACCCTTACATACCATATGCTCCAGTCCTATCCTTTTGACCTTCTTTTCCATGAATTACAAGGTTTTGCCACACCTGATAATTTATCGTACTGGCACTCACAAGGTTTAGAAATGGACATAAATGGCTGTTTCTCAAAACATGAGAAGATAAGCGTACCTGAAAGTAGTGCTCGAATATTCATTGGACAGGCACACAGGGTAGGGCATAAAGGAATTAAGGCAACCATGCAGCAGCTACAACTATCATTTTGCATCAGAAATTTTAAATATATACAGGGTCAATACAAGGCTTTGTCAAGGGAACTTTGTGTGCCAAGAAGTTTTCAACTGACACAGGGACATCCTTTGAGATAAGAAGTAAAAAGATTTCTCCTGAAAGAAAAGGTTTCTTCACAGTAAGGGTGGTTAATCTGTGGAATTCTCTACCAAAGGTGGTGACAGCAGATTCAATAGATAACTTTAAAAAGGGATTGAATATATTTTTAAATAAAAACGGCATTACGGGCTATCCTGGATAAATAGAGAGGGAGTATTGATCCAGGGATAAATCTGATCGCCAGTATCTGGGGTCAGGAACGAATTTTATATTTTTTAACCTGTTGAGACAATTGGCAAAGTTTCACTGGGTTTGAAGGTTGAACTTGATGGACTAAAGTATTTTTTCAAACTTAATTACTATGGGCCTCATTCTATTAGCAGCCACAGCCGTTGCGGGGCCGCAAGGACCGGCCGCAAGCTACTCGGCTATTCTATTCCCTTATGGCCGGCCGCTCGCGCCAGAGGAAAGCCTTTGATCTAAAACGGCCGCAAGAGTTTCGGCCGTAAGAAATTCCTATTTGCAATTCAATTGCTCCGGGAAACCTCTCTGCAAGGCTAAAAACGAGCCGCTGCTTACTTGCAGGAAAAAGGTCCCGCTAGCACCAATTAAGCACATAAAATAGCTCAAATAAAGCCATCCTGCACTTTGAGAAGACTATAAAGGGATTTTAGGTGTTAGAAAAAATAGCACATAATTATCCGATACTCAAATCCGTAAAATATTTTATTTTTAATATCCGTAAAATATCCATGTAAAAAGTCCAGAGTGCTTGGAGCACCTCAGACCCGCCCACGCCGCAGCCGGAAAATAAACAGTTAATTTGAACTCGGGTTTGGGCTGATGTGCAAGCTTGAGAGTGGGTTACTTTTAATCCTCATGTCCCCCAATATGATCCCTAGCATTTACAGAGCTGTACAGTGCAGGCTTGAATTTATTTTTGCGTTTTTAGATTTCTGTGCTTACGGCCGGTTCCAAGATATGCGGCCGGCCGTAAGATGAGATCCTTGCGGTGCTGTATAATAGAATCGCGAGTTAACAGAACCCCCGCAAGGAATCGCAGCCTTACGGCCGATTTACGGCCGCTAATAGAATGAGGCCCTATGTAACTATGTAACTATTCCTCATGGTAATAGGGGCTCTCATCCTTTTATGTGTTTTTGTATCGTTTTGTAAGACTTTGCTCACAAGAATCATAGATTAACCCCCAGGTATACTGTGTAAAGATCTCAGTGTGATATAATACTTCAACAGGAAACACACAGGAAGTGAGATTTTAGTCTAAATTAAAACATCACAGAAACTGTAAGAAATACATTATGGGTTGTGACCTGACCAAGGGTATTAAAGCATATTATATTTTCACAAATTAGTTTAACCATAAGGCTACAGATATTTCCAAGCTAACGGCTTTTTGTTAGAATTTCTAACACTTCTGTGATCTAAGAGGGGAATGAAGGAGTAAAATTTTATCTTATTCACTGAAACTCACAGTTTTTTTCCTCAGCTAGAAACGACTTTCTTATCTTTAAAAGTATGCATCCTTGAAACCGAGTATCTCCCAATTATTTTTTACAAGTTTCGTTTTATATATCCTCTGCCAACATTTAATGAGTGTGTGTACGTGATCTCCTGGTGTACCTGGTACAAAGAAGGCATGTCATGACTTATTACTTTTTTGCTTTATAAGCTCTGTTGAAACTGAAATAAATGGAATCTGTTTGGAAAAGCTTTGTGTGTGTGTATATTTCCAGACAGGTCCCCAAGACGTCTTGGAGTCCAGGGCTACCCTGGCGGTCACCTAGTTTAATCAGCTAAATTCCCCAACAGTAGCCTTTGTGCTGTGGAGTCATCTCTCCCAGAATAGGTCCCTGAGGTCTGCAGACGAGATGCTTTCATATCTGGACATCCTGCTTTATCTATTTACAGGGATCCCACCACTGCCACCAGCTGTTACGATCGCTTCTTCAATCGGGCTACACTGATTACTTGTCCTCTTGTCTCGAGAGGCCATCTGCATTATGATGGGTCTGGCCCCTGCTGTGTTGTACTGCAAAATTGAATGTTTGTAGGGCTGGGCTCCATCTTAACAGCCTGCCATTATCCCCAGCCACTATGTTACCACTATAAATTCCTGGCCATACAAGTAATGCCGAAGTTTTTTTTTTCAGGGCCCACACCACAGCTAAACACTCCTTCTCTACGGCAGCATAAGCCACTTCTCTGTGCAGCAGGTTCCTGCTCAGGTAGGCTATGGGGTGTTCATTGCCCTGCTCATCCCTCTGGCTGAGGACGGCTCCTAACCCAAAAGTGGAGACATCCGTCTGGAATATAGAAGATATTTTTGTAGTCCTGGGTGGCCAAAAGAGGGGAGCAGGTGAAAGCCTTTTTCAGGGCCGTAAAATATGTCTCACAGGCAAGGTTCCAATTGACCTATTGGGGCATCCTCTTCCTGGTCAGGTCAGTCAAAGGTTTGGCCATGGGACCTGTCCTACCTTTCCCTATCCTTGGTCCCCTTATCATAATATTTCTTGGCTTTGGCCTGGGCCTTCCGCATGTGCTCCTTTACCAACCCAGTTAATATAGCTAACTTCTCTCTGAAAGTCATAAAATATAAAGCTACCGACACTTGGTGCAGCCCATAGTAGAGAAAAGGTAGGGGAGTATCAGTAGTGATTCTATGTAACACAACCTTTTCCCACACATACACTTCTCCCTCCAGACCTCCCTCTACCTTCTCAGCCTTTTATCTAGCTATGGCCAGGGTCCTATCTTCCCATAAGGCTACCTTCACCTCTCCCACAGTGGCACAACCAAGTCCATGTTCCCCAGCAGGTAATGGATTCACCCAAGTTTTCAGGTGCTTGGCCTCATCCTCCTCGCTTGGATCCTCTCTGGCAACCTTGGTGGTTTGCGATCTGGTGACAGCGGGGACATACCAGCTTTCCATAAGCCCCAAATCATTGCCCAACAAAACCTCAGCCAGGAGCCCATGCATAACCCCTACTTCACAAACTCCTTTCCTAGTGCCCCAATCCAACCACAAACGGCAACTGGAATGGAAATGTTTTGGCCTCCAGCCACCATGACCTCCATGGTCTTAGGAAGGATCGCTGTGGGTTCTACTATATCTGGATGGACCACAGTCACAGCAGCCCCTGTATCACAAAATCCTCTTGCCTCCTTCCCCTGTACCAAAACCTTTTGATAGTGCTGGGTCCCAATGCTTTCTGAATCGGTCCGCACAGCATAGAGGGGGTGGTAGAGATCCTCCTCTCTGAATTTGGCAAACACGTCCCATTCCCCCAGAAACTAGACTGGCTTAGTAGAGGGCTGGGCCACTCTGCGATGCACGCTAAGGGAACTCTCTCCTTATTTGCCCTCATTGGTGGTAGCTATAACACTCCAAACTTGTGGTTTGAGTGCCAGGGCGAGAACTGGTAAATCCTGTGGGACGAGGGGCCACTACATTGGTCGGCTGCCATTTTGGAGAGTAGCAGGGTTAGGGCGGTTGGCTGCATGGGGTGAGTGCAGGGACTGGGGGTCCCCCTTTGGTAGTGTCATTGGGGCCCTTAGCCCTTCTGGTCTCCAATCTTGTAGCCATAAAATGATCAGCTAGGTGGGTAGCCTCCTCCCCTGTAGTGGGGTTTCGATCCCGTACACATGCTCTCAGTCCCTCAGGACAAATAAAATACAATAGTCCAAAATGTCCTCAAATATGGTTGCCCCTTTCCCTTTCCACCAACTGAGGCAGGCATGCCTCACCCGTCACATCACTACAGAGTAGGTACCTCCGGGGCCCTTGGTGTGTTTGCGGAACTTGTGCAGGTAAGTCTCAGTTGTAACAGTATACCTGTTTAGCACTCTCTGGACCTCAGCATAGGTCCTCTGCTCCTTGGGGATTGCCCTGAATGCCCCACTGGCTTTCCCAGTGTAATCCACTCCTTCTCTGGCACTTGATGTAAGTCACACTGTTGTTCAAAGTCCTGTAGGAAACCATCAATGTCCCCTCTCTCATCACAGAAGTGTTTGACGCTGCTGTACCCCATTTTTAATCTGGCTGTCCCTGTATCCTTCCCCTCCTTAAATAATATAGAGGAATGGACAGCCTTCTTTCTGCTTTGTAGCTGTACCTCACTACTTAGTTTGGTCCGGAGAGCCATCCCTTCATCCTTGGTTATCTCTGGCATGGCCGACCTCCACCTCTGGAATCTCCAGAATACCTTATCCTCTGTAGTAAGCCCCATCTCTGGAACTGGCTCTGGTTCAGGTTCTGTAACCTCCTTCCTTGTTTACATACTTTCTTACACCTGATGGATCTAATAAACCAACAAGAGCTCTTGGATCATGTCTGCCCTGGTAGTAGCCTTTATGCTATGAAGCCCTCTTTCCCAGAATATGTCCCTGAGGTCCGCAGATGACATGCTTTAATACCTGGACGTCCTGCTTTTTATATTTACATGGATCCCACCAATGCCACCGGCTGTTATGATCGCTTCTTTATTCAGGTTCACCCAGAACCTAGTTCTGAACCACCCATCGATATGTGACAATTTTTGCTATTATCTCTTCTTAGTAGAGATGAACCAGACCAGTATTGGACCCCTAGAATGACCACAGGACCACAACATTTATCAGGCAGAGCAGCAGAGTTAATGTTCCTTTAGGCAGATGTAGAATCTCTATTTATCAGAGCTAACCCTTTTCCCTCAATAATGAGCACACACTTAATTATGCATGACCACAAATAAATAAACTTTTTTTTTTCCCCATCCAACATTTTTATACCATTCAGTCAACCCTCTATAATAAAGTCACACCCCATAACAACAGTTCCTTTTAACCTATCTGTATGCTTTCTGTGGCTCATCTGTGAATGATTGGATGTCTCTTTCTAGTGACCCTCCTTCCAGATACTTTGGGAGCCCTGGGCAGTAATTAAAAGATATTCCCTTTGATCTACATGGCAGGATGTGGGGATCCCATTGCCTGTGAAGATTTAATTAACATGGTAGTGTCACTATTTGTTTTTCTCTTGTCACAACAGGGGGTGTACCCCCCATCATCCTGTTCAGGAGATGGCTGTCTGTGAGTCAGGAGTGTTTGTTTTTCAGTGTGATGCCACAGTAATCTAACATGTATTCACTGAACATCCCAGGAACTGGATGGCAGGTAAAACAATATGACGACAATGTGGCTGTCCCACAGATCCAAAAGGGTTTCCCTGAGTGTCACATGGGGTATACCTGGGCTCATAGTTGGTAGCTTGTTTTAAAGAGGAATCCTTGGGTTGTAGCTAATTTATGGAATTGTTTTTTTGCTGTCAAGACTTCTCTGAAACATGTATGTTCCTTTATGGGAAATTGAAGGCACCAGGAGGCTTTTTTATAAATTGGGTCACTCAATGAGACTTCTGAGTAAACTTCAGCAAGATCGGGTATAGTTACAAGAGCAATTTAGAAAATAGGTAGAGGACAGCCACTCTGGGATTATGATATTAGTGACATTTTGAGCACTCACATAGTCTTTCTCATAGGTTAGATTTATGTGTGTTATGTGATAGCTCAGTAGTGTTTTTAAAAGTGAAATTCCCTATGAGTTCCATTCCAATTGGACTTGTAGCAGCAAGAAATGACTCCCTCATAACTGCAGAGCTCTTTATTTCTCATAATAGCATCCAAACTAGACTAGCCCTAACATCCTCCCTTTCCCTATCCATCTAGTTAAACACTTTCCCACGGCAGGGAAGGGTTAACATATTAATACAAACTATCACTGCCTATCACCTGCAATTTTTTATGAGCCCAGGGATCCCCCGGATTCCCTCCAATATCCACTCTAAGCTAGGGGAACCCCAGGCATTCCCTCTTCCCATGTACTCAGAGGAATCCTGGGGACCTCCCATGAGCTATGGGGAACCCCGGGGTCCCCCCATCCTTATAGACCCGATGTCACCAAAAATGTAACCCCCTTCTAAGTATAACCCTCTTCTAAAAATGAACAGTTACAACTAAATCCTTTGACAAGGAGGTCCTTATAGGAGCCACATGACATCTCTAATTAACCCCCTGTAAGGACACCTTTAGCACCAATAGCTAACCCAATGCCCTGAGGTCCATAAAGGACCTCCATGGCATGTATATTTAACCTCATGGACCCACATGGCACCTATCATTAACTCCTATGTGCCATGGAGGTCGTCAAGGACCCCAAAGAACCCTACCTACCAACACAGTAGTCCATATTGGACCTCCATGTAAATTACCCCCATAAGAACCCTCAATAGTCTCTAAGATGCAGTTAAAAAAAACACATTGTCTGACACATATTTTAGCCCATCAGAAGTCACAAAAATACTATTTAAACCACAAAAGCTCTGCAAAATTCATCAGTCATTACAGAAGCTCCTTTTTATAGAGCAGCATGTTTTTTTAAGTGGATGCTCTTTTCAACAGGCCAGAAGATGAGGATGCATGTGCTCCACTCAAGACAGAAGAAGACTGTATCTATTAGCAACATGGACAGCCCAATTATCCATGGCAAAAAAACTGAGGACCAACGGATCAACGCTGGAGGGCATCACAGTATAGGGAAATGTTTAATGCTTCACAGGTTTAGTTCTTGTTTTTAATGTAATGTGATTTTATCATTTATTTTGTTTTATTTTCTATAATTGATTTTATTATTTTCTGTAATTTTGTTTTATTTTTTTCTTCATGACACATAGGATAATGTTAGAAGCCATGGGGATCTATGTGGACCATCATGGTTAGAGTTAATGATATCATGGGGGTCCGTTGAGGATACCCATTGTATTGGGTTAATTATAGGTGCCACAGATGAGTTAGCTATAGGTGCCCTGTGGCAAGGATTTACTTTTAGATGCCATGGAGGTCTTTATTATAGATGCAACAGGAGTCCATTAGGGATTGCTGTTTTTACATAACATGGAGGTCTTTGCAGGCCCCCCTTACCACAGGGTCAATTTTAACTGCAACTGGACTGCCATGGTGGGGTTTAATATTTATCTGCCATGGAGGTCATTTAAGAACATCTGTAGCAGAGGGATACATTTTAGGTGCTATTCGGCTCTGTAGGGACCCCAGTGGTTATAGTTAGATGGGGGTCCCTGGGATAGAGCATGGAAGAGGGAATCCGCAGTCTTCCCCTCAGCGAATAGGAAGAGTGAATGCCCATGGTTTCCCAGGTTTTAGAGTGGATATTGGGGAACCCTGGGGATCACAAAAATCACTGTATGTAGATGTATTGGGGGGGATCCAAAGGGTCCCTGGGGTACACTTTTTTACTGGATGTTGGAGGCTTATGGTGGGTATTGTTAACCCCTTAAGTGTGTCAGATATGAGAAATCATGCCTCATATCTGACACAGTTAAAGTTTTAGGTTGGTAATAGCATAAATTTGACACCTGTTTACTTCTCGGAGGCACTTTTTATGCCTCTACAGGTGGGTGAGAGTAAATGTAGTATTTTTGGACTGACAAGCACTCAGAGCCTGTATCACTCTGGTTTTATATCAGCCTCTGTAACAGGCTTGGAGAAAATGTTAATGGGAGAGCTTATTTTTTTACATTTTACACTATTTAGTGGTCACTTCTGGTAGGGCTACTTTTTCTGTGTTTTGGAATAGGTTGGTTGTGATTTATGGGTCAACTTGACTTGAATCGAGTCATAAGTTCTTAAGCTGGAACCTATATAAGAATAACTGTTCTTTTCACATTACTTTTCGGCATATAACAATATGTTTGAGAGGGGGGAAAAAAATTCTACTTCTCTTTTAAAAATGTGACCCCCCGATAATTAAAAGGTTTCCTAATAATAGGGCACTTATTATTGCTGGTGCAGGAGCAGCTCTGTTGAAACTAGCGAATGTACACTGATAATTCTCTGCTTCATAATGTGGGTGGCAGCCTATTTGCACAATACAAATCCATTTTGTAACATATACAGTGGTTAACCAACCACACTGCACAAGGATTAATAATGTTTGGTGCCCAGCTTTTGCAAATTTCAGTACCATACAGCTCTGACTTAAGTCTCCTCATTTCATTTTTCCTAATAATATAAAACAACACATAGAAAACACTTCTATTTGTGGGTTGATGTTACATACAAGTGGTGCCGTCAGCCAGCATACAGACAACTGAAAAAGAAAATCTGCAGTACGACATAAGGTAGTATCTTGGGTTAATGATCCTTCTATTGCACTGCAAATTTCTATTTGATGCTTGCTGCTAAGCTTTGCCTCTCACCCACTGATGCTGTGCTTTGGCTGGAGTTAACATCCTCATCCTTTTCTCATGAATAATTCATATTTATTTTATGGAAATGTATTATTCATGCACATGCATATATTCTGTTTTGCCATTATTTCTGGTCTCTCAATGTGTAGATACTTCTCTTGAGATTTCCTTAGTTATTGGTCCTTTTAATTAGGAAAATTATCGCTACTGTGACATCAATTAATATTTTTTAGTATGAGTGCTTTTGGAAACCAAAAAGTTATTATCTAATGTTTTGCAAGCTGTCAGCAGAAACCATATAAGTTTGATCATTGTATATAGTATTTTTCAATAAAAAAGGAAAAAATCAGTGTACTGAACTAGTTTATGGATACAATTGACCTTTGTTACAAAATCACTGATTTTTCATATTTGGAAAAAAAATACAACCTTTAATTTTGCTTTGCTCTGGGAATCCTTGCATGCAGATACGATCTGTTGAAAGGCTGCAACATGGAGAGTTCTCAGAGTCTAATGTGGAAGCCCCTGACAGAAGCAGAGTATGCTCAAGTTAATATTAAATATGTGCTCATGGTTTACATACAGTAGCTGCTAAAGTTGCTAGTGTGTTACTGATATTGTTTACCAATATATTAGGATTTACCAAAACTGAGATTGCTGTTTGCCCTGATCTAAATCTTTTTAACATTGAACAGCAGACCGGCTTTCACACTGTCTTCCTTGACCCTGAACAATTGGTCCTTTAGTTCCTCCTCTTTTTCAGCCATCAGAGTAGTATCATCCGCGTATCTGAGGTAGATGATATTTCTCACCGCGATATTTCTTAAGGCTTTAGATTCTTCCAGTCCGGCCTTACGCATGATTCCACATATAGGTTGAATAAACAAAGTGACAATATACAACCTTGTCACGCACTATTTTCCAATCTCTAACCATTTGGTGGTTGTTTGGTTCTGACTGTGGCTTCTTGGTCCACATACAGATTGCCACATTTTACTGTGATCCCAGAGTCAAAGGTATTTTTTTTTTGTTTCGGTAGCTCCCTTGATTTCTGGATTATCCAGCATATATTGGCAATTTGACTCTGCAAAACCTGGCTTACACATCTGGTAAAACTTGGTTCATATATTGTTGTAGCCGAGCTTGCTGGATCTTATGAATTACTTGTTATTGCTGACTGTTTGGAGCTCTTCAATCTTTGGCTACAAAGTATATAGTCAATCTGATTTCTATATTGTCCATCTGGTGATGTCAATGTGCAAAGTTGTTACTGAGGCTGTTTGAAGAGGGTGTTTACTAAGACCAGAGAATTCCAGGTGTCTTTTGGTTCTCTTTTTTTTTAGCATTCCATCTCCCATGATGAGATTAACATCTTTTCTTGGGGTTATATCTAGGAGGTGTTGAATATCCTTGTATAATTGAAGAACTTCAACCTCTTCAAGAATTCATGGTTGGAGCATAGATTTGTATCACTGTGATGTAAAGTGGCTTGCCTTGAAATTTAATTGAAATCATTCTGCCAATTTTTGGGTTGTAACCGGCACTGGACAACCGGATCCATGGCTGGATTACCCATTAGACAAACTAGGTAGCTGCCTAGGGGCATTTCCTTGTGAGGGGTGCCCATTTTCTTTCACTTAAAACCCACTAAAAATACTTTTGTGGGCTTAAAAATGCAATGCTGCAGTTCAAAGACCACCTGGAAGTGCTCAGTGTTCCCTTCTTCATCCCATGTGCTTCTTACTGTGTGTAGAGGAAGGAACTGCACCAATTGCATAGAGGAGCATAAGTAAATGTATGCAGTATAATGTTTTTTCACTAAAATGTTTTTTTGTAAGGAAATATTGGTAGAAAGGTTATGTACTTGATTATAGGTATTCTGTCTTAATAGCTATTAATAATGTATGATTATAGGTTTCCCTGAGTAAATATTTATTTATGTATTTATATGTAATTGTAAATATTTGTATCCTACTTATAGGTGATCCTTGCTGAATATGTGTACATTTGTTTAATTATAGTTGATCCTGGTTAAATATTTATGTATTTGTATTATAATTATTGGTGACCCTATCTGAATAGTCATGCATTTGTATGCTTATAGGTGAAACTGATTAAATATATATGTGTTTATAATATAATTATGGTTAACCCTGGGTGAATATATGTAAATGTATATAATTTTCGAAAAGCCCCAGCTGAATATATATTTTGAGATTAAAATAGGGGAACATGGAGAAATTATGATTAGAGATGACCCAGATTAAATATGTATGTATTTTTAATTATAGGTGAACTTAGCTGAATATGTATAGATTCATATAATTATAGGTGAACATACCTGAATAAGTATACATTAATATAATAATAGAGGTTGAATATTTATATAATTATGGTCCCTGTATGTCCCGTATATGTCTATAGGAGACCTTGGCTGAACACGTGTTTCTTTGTATGAGACGCTGAATAAATATTTATAAACGATATTGCTATGATGACAGGTGAATATTTATACATTAATATGACTATATGACACCCTGGTTGTATACAGTGCCTTGCAAAAGTATTCACCCCCCTTGGCATTTTTCATGTTTTGTTGACTCACAACCTGGAATTAACATGCATTGTTTGAGGATTTGCATCATTTAATTTACAGAACATGCACACAACTTTGAAGATGTTTTTTTTGTATTATTATTGTGAAGCAAACAACAAATAGGTTAAAAAAAAAAGAAAAAGACAATGTGCATAACTATTCACCCTCCTAAAGTTAATACTTTGTGGAGCCACCTTTTGCGGCAATCACAGCTTCAAGTCACTTTGGATACGTCTCTATTAGCTTGCCACATCTTACCACTGGGATTTTTGCCCATTCCTCCTTGCAAAACTGCTCCAGCACCTTCAAGTTGGATGGTTTGCGCTTGTGAACAGCAAACTTTTAGTCTGACCACAGATTTTCTATTGGATTGAGGTTTGGGTTTTGACTAGGCCATTCCAACACATTTACATGTTTCCCCTTAAACCACTCAAATGTTGCCTTAGCGGTGTGTTTCGGGTCATTGTCCTAGCCTCAAATCACAGAGTGGTACAGGTTTTGCTCAAGAATATCCCTGTATTTAGCACCATCCATCTTTCCTTCAACTCTTATCAGTTTTGGTTCTTAGGGTGATGTGATGTGTTGGGTTTGCGCCAGACATAGCGTTTTCTTTGATAGTCGAAAAGTTACATTTTAGTCTCATCAGACCAGAGCACCTTCCTCCATACATTCTGGGAGTCACCCACATACCTATTCGCAAACTCAAAATGTGCAATTTTGTTTCTTTGCGGAAAGTAATGTCTTTCTTCTGGCTACTCTGCATAAAGCCCAACTCTGGTCCGTGAGTTTTGGTGTTCGCCCGTCTCTTGGCAGTTTTGCTGTTGTGCCATGTTTTTTCCATTTGGTTATGATAGATTTGATGGTGTTCCTGGGGATCATCAAAAATTTGGATATGTTTTTATAACCTAACCCTGACTTGTACTTCTCAACAACATTGTCCCATACTTGTTTGGAGAGTTCCTTGGTCTTCATGGCAGTGTTTGGTTAGTGGTGCCTCTTGCTTAGGTGTTGCAGCCTCTGGGGCCTTTTCCAAAAAGGTGTGTATATGTAATGACAGATCATGTGACACTTAGATTGCACACAGGTGGACATCATTTCACTAAGTATGTGACTTCTGAAGGTAATTGGTTGCACTAGAGCTTTTTATGGGCTTCATAACAAAGGGAGTGAATACATACGCACATGCCAATTTTCTGTTTGCTATTTCTAATAAATAGTTTTATGTATATATTTTTCTCATTTCCCTTCACCAACTTAGACTATTGTGTTCTGATCCATCACATAAATAGATTAACAAAACATTGAACGTAAGGCTGTAATGTCACAAAATAGGTAAAAAGTCAAGAGGGGTGAATACGTTTGCAAGGCACTGTATGTGTTCATAAGAAATATTAGAGGGGACCCAAATATGTAAATATGTACGTTTGATTTGATTGCGCAGGACCATGGCTGAATATATGTATACTTATTTCAATGTAGGGGACCCGAGCTGATTATGTATATATTTGTATTAGGATTATAGTGAATGCTGATATAAAATTAAGAGGCCATGGTCTAATATGTTTAGATTGTATGAGTAAAAGTGATTCTGACTGAACATGTATATGTAGGGAACCCAGTGGCGGCTAATGAAATGTTAAACTAGGAGGACAGTAGATTTTTGAATTTTATATATATGTTACCTTTCCAGATCTTCTGTCTACCTCAATGTATTAACCCCATTGCAGTCTGCTCACCTACTTCACCTGTTCCCTGCACTGTGATTCTGCCTGACTAACCATGTTTACCCATTGCTGCCTGCTCTGAAACAGGTTGACCAATCATACCTTCCTGTCTGGTCCATAAATATATTGTCTTTACTATGCTATTGAGTAATTCTACTTTAATATAATGCTGCTTTGGTGGCCTGTATGGAAATCTGACACTACTATTCTAAAAAATTCATAGCATGCACAACAGTTTGCACTATCTGTTGTATTTACTACATTTTGAAAAACTGCACATAAACAATGGAAACATTGTTACTTTCAATGTTGCAAATCTCATGTCTTCCACTTAATGATATATATATAAACTAGCGAATTGCCCGTCAAAAAATGACGGCAATGAAATTGTAAGGTAGCTAATGCTGTTTGGTGTATAATAATGAAATATGTAATACATTACTAAATGAATATACTGTACCTATTTTGAAGCATTGTGATGAAGAGCTGGCAATCTGTGTTGATGTTGCTGCATTAGTGGTGTGGAGCTGCTGTGTAAGCATGCTGAATGTGTGCACTGTGTGGTATGAATATCCGTAGGTGGTTTGTGGCGTTTTGCGAGTTTCTTGTGGTGTTTTGCGAGTTTCTTGTGGTGTTTTGCGAGTTTAGAGTGCTGTAGCCTCGTTTTCGTTTTGTTCGGCGGCCATTTTTTCTGTCGCTTAGATTTTTTTTTGTCTCAAAACTCTTTTATTTCGAGTAAAATCGAGGTCTAAGTTGCATTTTTGAGGTCCTGGGTGCTCCCTCTTGGTGTAGGTAAGGTTTTTATGTATGTGCTATGTGTATGTATTGTGTTTTAAATGTTTGTATGTCGGCGTGTTGCGTCCGATGTTTGCGAGGTCGTAATGTGTGGTAACGTGTTTCGTAGGTTGTTTGCGTTCCTCGTAAAATTTAGCGAGTGTCGTAATTTGTGTGTCGTGTTTTTTGAGTAGCGACGTGAAGTTTGCGAGGGTTTGAGGCCCTTGCCCAGTGACCTCGCCAGCAACTGAGTCCCTCGCTTCGCGAGGGGCCTCAGTTGCTGGCATGGAGCGCCTTCGGCGCTCCATGCCAGCAACTGAGGCCCTTGCCCAGTGACCTCGCCAGCAACTGAGGCCCTCGCTTCGCGAGGGGCCTCAGTTGCTGGCATGGAGCGCCTTCGGCGCTCCATGCCAGCAACTGAGGCCCTTGCCCAGTGACCTCGCTACGCGAGGGCCGCGGCTCGCTGTGCGAGCCCGCAAGCGTGAGCAACGACCCGTACGCTCACAACTATATATGTGATATATATATATATATATATATATATATATATTTATAATGAAGAGCTCTGTTTATTTTTCCAAAGTAATTTATTACACTGACATCACATTAATCTTTCCACTAAATTTACCACTGACTCAAACTTCAACTTTAGTAGGCTGACACATATTCATATAGTTCTGTTTGTATGATGATTATTTATTATTTATATATTCAAAAATGACGGGTCAATTTGGCGCTCATTGCGAGCCTCAGGACCTTCGGCGTTCATTGCGAGGCTTGCGCTGAGCGCCTCTCCTGTCATGTACTTTTGGTCCTGTGAGAGAGATATCTATTTCTATGTATATGTAGTTAAGTAATAATTAATGATTTATTCAATATATTAATATAGTTTAATTATTTATAATTGATATATGCAGCGAGCAATAGGCTGAAGAGCTAACAATCTGTTTGTATTTGTGTCTGCATAGAATATACATTGAGAGTGTTAGTGCCCTGCTTATAAAGTGTAATGAATGTTTGAAGTGTGCATTCTAAATAGGCTGCGTGCACGAGGTAAAGCCGTTGGTGTATTGTGTAAAGCGGCATTGTATAGTCGTAATGTTACTAATGTGTTACGCGTCTCGTGAGTATTTTCCGGCTTTTGTAATAGTGTATCTTGTAGGTCGTAGTGTGATATGTAAAGTGCTACACAGTTTGCAGTGTTTTGCCCGGTCTGGGGTCATGTAGCCTTGTTTTCATTTTTTTCGGCAGCCATGTTTTTCCTTGTCCCATGCTGTCTGTGATGTTTTTGTAATTTTTTGGGGTGAATTTAGTGTGTTTTTCGTGTTTTTTGTTTAACCGCTAATGTTGTAAATGTTTGCGTTGCGTATCTTTTTTTTTCTTAGTCCCGCGTCTTGTATCTTTTTTTTTCAAAGTCCTGCGTCTCGCATTTTTTTTTTCTAAGTCCCGCGTCTCGTATTTTAACGGCTCGCCTCGCTTTGCGAGGCTTACTTGGGCTAAGTGCTATGGTTTAACGGCTCACCTTGATTCGTGAGGCTCGCAGCGGCGCTCATCGCATAAGTCGTACGCACCAAACTGTGACGACGTTTTGCAGTTTGATAACTATTATATGTGACTAGCGACTTGCCCGTCAAAAATGACGGCAATAAAAACTGAAGCCTGGCAATGCTGTTTGCCACACAATGTAAGCCTCTCCCCCTCTACTTTACTGGCCTTGTGATGAGCGCCTTTGGCGCTCATCACAGGCCTTGCAATGAGCCCCTTTGGAGCTCATTGCGAGTCTCTCCCTCTGTCTACTTCCTCCCTCGTGTCTTATTTCCCTCCCTTGTGTCTCCTTCCACCTCGTCTACCTCCTTTGTATCTCCTGCCCCCCTGTGTTTTTACCTCCCTCTCCCTCCCGTGTCTCTAAACCCCTCCCCTGTGTCTCTTTCCCCCTTCTCCCTCCCATGCATCTCTTCCCCCCCCTGTGTCTTCCCCAACCCTCCCCTGTGTCTGTTCCCCCCTGGCCTGTGTCTCTTCCCCCCTCCCCCTGTGTCTATTACGGCCTTCCTCGTGTCTCCATTTCCCTCCCTTGTGTATCTTCCCCCCTGCACTCTCTCCCCTGTGTCTCTTCCCCCTCCTCTCACTCCCCTGTGTCTCTTCCCCCTCCTCTTTCTGTGCCTCTTCCTCCCTGTCTCTTCCCCCTCACCCTCTGTGTCTCTCCCCACTCTGTGTCTTCCACCCTCTCCCTCTGTGCCTCTTCCCCCGCCTCTGTCTGTGTGTCTCGCCACTGTGTCTCTTCACCCCTTCCTCTGTTCCCCCCCCTCTGTGCCTCTTTTCCCCTCTCTCTGTACCTCTTCCCCCCCTTCCCTCTGTGTCTCTTCCTCCCTCACCCTCTGTATCTCTCCCCCCTGTGTCTCTTCCCCCCTCTCCCTCTGTGCCTCTTCCCCCCTCTCCCTCTGTGCCTGTTCCCCCCTAACCTGTGTCTCTTTCCCCCTTCCCCCTGTGTCTGTTTCCCTCTCCCCCCCCCATTTCCCTCCCATGTGTATCTTCCCCCTGTTCTCCCTCCCGTGTGTCTTTTCCTCCTCCTCTACCTCCCCTGTGTCTCTTTCCCACCTATCCCTCTGTGTCTCTCCCCCCTCCCTCTGTGTCTCTTCCCCACTCTCCCTCTGTGCCTCTTCCCCACTCTCCCTCTGTGCCGTGCCTCTCCCCCCCTCTTCCCCACTCTCCCTCTTCCCCACTCTCCCTCTGTGCCTCTCCCCCCCTCTTCCCCACTCTCCCTCCCCTCTTCCCCACTCTCCCTCTGTGCCTCTACCCCCCCTCTTCCCCACTTTCATCAGCTATCGGGCCGCGCTCTGCGCATGCGCGGCTCGCGGCGCGCTCTGCGCAATGCGCAGCAGTTTATAATTGTCTAACTGCGATTCGTCTGAAGCGTGACGACGAATCGCAGTTAGACAATTATAATATGTGATTACTCTATATAGTTTATACTTCTTTGTTAGTCAAATGTTCTAAATAACGGAATGTTGGACAGGTAAATGTAAGTGCATATGCTCCATATGATAACATGGGAATGCAGTTCTACAAGAGATCTCCAAAACCAACTATTCACTTAAAGTGCTGCATATGTGGTCCCTGAGGACAAAAGAGGGTTGTGCAATAAGTTTAACCCTTTTTATGCATAACAAAATTTTAAAACCATTGTAGGCCACATGGAAAAGTGCCTCATGAGGAGTAGTTACTGGGTCATGGAAGTCATAAACATCTGAATATGCTTAGGGCAGCATAAAACCTAAATATTCCCCTGACAACCACAACTCTTGTATGACAAAGTGCACAGTTGATTTTTGCAGATGATCTTTCCTGACAGTAGCACTAACTTCTTCAGATACATTATGCAACTGTATGTTGGTCACTCCCCTTTTCCTCTACACACAGAGCTTGTGTGTGAGAGGAGAAGCATGAAAGAGAGAAAGTGAGGGTGCACAGTATATATAGATAAATAATCACACTATTGCAGTGTATAGTGATACCTTTTTTATTTGAAAAACATTTTAGTAAGCAGACTACCGTATATACTCGAGTATAAGCCAACCCGAGTATAAGCCGAGGCACCCATTTTACCACAAAATACTGGGTAAAATGAGTGACTCGAGTATAAGCCGAGGGTGGGAAATGTGCTGCCCCCTGTGTCCCTCTTGTGCCCTCTGTGTCCCCCTCTCTCTCCGTGTCTCTTCTCCCCTCTCCCTTCCCTGTGTATCTTCCCCCCTCCCTAATCACCGTCCTCAACCTCCCTCCTCATCCTTTACCTCCCTCCTCATCCTCAACCTCCCTCCTCATCCTCAACCTCCCTCCTCAACCTCCCTCCTCATCCTCAACCCCCTCCTCAACCTCCCTCCTCAACCCCCCCATCCTCATCCTCTCTCCTCAACCCCCCATCCTCAACCCCCCTCCTCAAGCTCAACCCCCCTCCTCAACCCCTCCTCGTCATCCTCAACCTCCCTCGTCATCCTCAACCTCCCTCCTCAACCCCTCCATCCTCAACCCCTTCCTCAACCTCCCTCCTCAACCCCCCCCCATCCTCAACCCCCTCCTCAAGCCCCCCATCCTCAACCCCCTCCTCAAGCCCCTCATCCTCATCCACCCTCCTCAACCCCCCCATCCTCCCTCCTAAACCCCCTCCTCAACCCTCCTCAACCTCAACCCCCCATCAACCCCAACCCCCCCTTCTTCAACCTCCCTCCTCAACCCCCCCATCCTCATCCTCTCTCCTCAACCCCCCTCCTCAACCCCTCCTCCTCATCCTCAACCTCCCTCCTCATCCTCAACCTCCCTCCTTAACCCCCTCCTCAACCTTCCTCCTCAACCCCCCATCCTCAACCCCCCATCCTCATCCTCAACCCCCTTCCTCAACCTCAACCCCCCTCCTCAACCCCTCCTCCTCATCCTCAACCTCCCTCCTCATCCTCAACCTCCCTCCTCAACCCCCCATCCTCAACCCCTTCCTCAAACTCCCTCCTAAACCCCCCCATCCTCAACCCCCTCCTCAAACCCCCATCCTCATTCTCAACCCCCCCATCCTCATCCTCAACCCTCTCCTCAACCTCAACCCTCCTCAACCTCAACCCCCCCTCAACCCCAACCCCCCCTTCTTCAACCTCCCTCCTCAACCCCCATCCTCATCCTCTCTCCTCAACCCCCCTCCTCAACCCCTCATCCTCAACCACCCTCCTCATCCTCAAGCTCCCTCCTCATCCTCCCTCCTCTTCCTCAACCTCCCTCCTCAACCACCTCCTCAACCCCCATCCTCAACCCCCTCCTCAACCTTCCTCCTCAACCCCCCCATCCTCAACCCCCTCCTCAACCCCCCCATCCTCATCCTCAACCCCCCATCCTCAACCTCCCTCCTCAACCTCAACCCCCCTACTCAACCTCAATCCCCCTCAACCCCAACCCACCTCCTCAACCTCCCCCCTCAACCCCCCTCCTCAACCCCCCATCCTCAACCCCCCTCCTCAACCCCCCATCCTCAACCCCCTCCTCAACCTTCCTCCTCAACCCCCCCATCCTCATCCTCAACCCCCCATCCTCAACCTCCCTCCTCAACCTCAACCCCCCTCAACCCCCCTACTCAATCTCAACCCCCCTCAACCCCAACCCACCTCATCAACCTCCCACCTCAATCCCCCTCAACACCAACCTCCCTCCTCAACCCCCCTCCTCAACCTAACCCCCCCTCAACCCCCCTCCTCCACCTAAACAACTCCCCCCTCTCCCCTCACTTACCTGCTTGTGCTCCGGCCTAATGCTAATGACGCGGCGCACATGTGACTTCCCATGCACGCCAGCGCCGGGTCAAGGAGCGGAGGCCGGAGCCCAAGCAGGTAAGTGAGGGGAGAGGGGGAAGGTATTTAGGGGGGTTTAGGTGGAGGAGGGGGGTTGAGGGGGTTTAGGTTGAGGAGGGGGGAGGGAAAGAGACACGGGGGGTAGAGAGACACACGGGGGGGTAGAGAGACACACAGGGGG
The DNA here is from genome assembly GCA_027410445.1 of Discoglossus pictus. NCBI lineage: Eukaryota > Metazoa > Chordata > Amphibia > Anura > Alytidae > Discoglossus > Discoglossus pictus. The sequence continues at coordinate 169,183,730 of CM050166.1, forward strand.
TAGAGAGACACACGGGGGGTAGAGAGACACACGGGGGGGTTAGAGAGACACGGGGGGTAGAGAGACACGGGGGGGTTAGAGAGACACACGGGGGGGGGGGGGTTAGAGAGACAAGGGGGGGTTAGAGAGACACGGGGGGGGGGGGGATAGTGACTCGAGTATAAGCCGAGGGGGCCCTTTTTTGCCTTAAAAAAAGGGTTGAAAAACTTGGCTTATACTCGAGTATATACGGTAACTAAAATCTTTTTCCAATAAAACAGGTATCACTATATACTGCAATAGTGTGATTATTCCTCTGTATATACTGTGTGTGTGTTTGAATCTCTCTTTATATACAGATATTTAATACCCATGCTGGAATATCCATCCATGACCTATTTTCAATGCCCTGGCTGAGGGAAGGAGGTTCTCACCTAAGATTTGACGGTACATGGCCCCGTCCATCTCCCTTTGATGCTGTGTAGTTGTCCTGTCCCCTTAGCAGAAAAACACTCCCAAAGCATAATGTTTCCACCTCCATGTTTGATGGTGTGGATGGTGTTCTTGGGGTTATAGGCAGCATTCCTGCTCCTCCAAACACAGCGAGTTGAGATGATGCCAAAGAGCTCGATTTTGGTCTCATCTGACCACAATACTTTCACCCAGTTCTCCTGAATCATTCAGATGTTTATAGGCAAACCTCAGACCGGCTTGTACATGTGCTTTCTTGAGCAGGGGGATCTTGCGGGCGCTGCAGGATTTGAGTCCTTCACGGCGTAGTATGTTATCAATTGTTTTCTTGGTGACTATGGTCCCAGCTGCCTTGAGATCAATAACAAGATCCTCCCGTGTAGTTCTGTGTTGATTCCTCACCGTTCTCATGATCATTGAAACTCCACAAGGTGAGCTCTTGCATGGAGCACCAGACCAAGGGAGACTGGCAGTTATTTTGTGTTTCTTCCATTTGCGTATAATTGCACCAACTGTTGTCACCTCTGACCAAGCTGCTTGGCGATGGTCATGTAGCCCATTTCAGCCTTGTGTAGGTCTACAGTTGTCCCTGACATCCTTGGACAGCTCTTTGGTCTTGGCCATGGTGGAGAGTTTGGAATCTGATTGATTGCTTCTGTGGACAGGTGTCTTTTATAGAGGTAACGAGCTGAGATTAGGAGAAGTCCCTTTAAGAGAATCCTCCTAATCTCAGCTCTTTAACTGTATAAAAGGGAGCCAGAAATGATGCTGATTCATAGGGGATCAAATACTTATTTCCCTCACTGACCTGCAAATCAATGTATAACTTTTTTGACATGTTTTTCTTTTTTTCTTTTTTTTTGTAATTCTGTCTTTCACTGTTAATATACAACTACCATTAAAATCATAGATTGATTATTTATTTGTCAGTGGACAAACGCTCAAAACCAGCAGGAGATCAAATACTCCCCCCCCCCCCCCCCAGGGTATATATATTTGTTCTTGTTTAATTGTTTAGTTGTGTTTGATTTTTAGTGACCCTATGGACCACAGCATACCAAGCACATATTTCTGTCACTGACCCTCTGAGCTTCATCAAGCTAAGTATATAATATGTCTGTACTGTGACTAATTATATTGTTATATTGTTATATTGTAACCAGACCTATAGCACAAACCTATTGTTCGTTCTCAGATTGAGATTGAATTCAAAGTAACATGAAGACATTTCTACAATCACATATATAGTTGTGAATCTTTGCAATGTTCGTAACGTTTGCGATGCTGGTAACGCACTTGCGGCCCTTGGGAAGCAAGGCAAGCAGTTGAGGCACGTAGGATCTAAGCTGCAATGTGAGCCCAAAGGTGTTCATTGCACTGCGAGCCTCATAAAGTGAGGCAAGCAGTTGAGGCACGCTGGCCGCCGCCGAAAAATGTAGCACTTTGCCGCTGTCCACGAGGAGCGCAGTTTGCAAATTTAACGGCCAAACTTACTTCAAGCACGTAACTCGATAACATCTAAAAACAATAAATGATTAAAAATAAATTAAAACACACTCACACACAGAACAGGTAGAGAGCCAGGATGCCTAGGAGTGAGGTTGCAAACCAATATGACCCATATTTGCCATTTTTCGGAAATTGGCTAAGCCCAGAAAAAAATGTCGGCTGAAAAACGTAAAAAATCTTAAACAGGATGAAAACGAGGCTGTGCAAAGCCAGGCACGTGGGACTTAGAAAACACGGCAGCAAAGACAGTAACACTTACACGAATAATGGCAGGCAAACAAACATTCAGAAGACACAGAGGAGAAAGACACAGGGGAGGGACAGGAGGGAGATGCCAGAAAGAGACACATGCCATTCCTAAGCACAAAACTTGCAGGTTAACGAACCCTGCAATGAGCGGCCCGTACAGTAGCCGGGAGAAAAGACACTCCGAAGGCGCTCAATGCAGGGCTCGCGACTAGCACCACGAGTGGGAGTGGATTGCGATGAGCGCTGAAGGCAATGAGCGCCGAAGGTGATCATTGCAAATCTGGAAAGTTGAAGTCCACGGGGGGAGAGGCTCGCAATGAGCTCCGAAGGTGCTCAGAGGAGCAATAGCCTCACATTGTGTGGCAAACAGCATTCCCAGCCTTACAATTTTAATCCCATCATTTTTGACGGCCAAGTTCATAGTATTTTATATCATTAAAACAGATTCTGACGTGAAACCTGTTAATGTATCTTTTCCTGTTGCATTGATACAAAAATACATTTCTGTATAACAAGGACACCACATATAATGTCCATTGAAAACAGTATAAGACAAATGTAAAATTAATGGAAAATAGACTGTCAGCCTTGCATTTATAATTAGGGACCAGATTCACCAAGATTCTTATTAGTTTGTGAAGTATTTAGGCTGGTTATAGGCTGAGGTGGCTGCCACTATGCGAAAGTGAAAAGAAAACAGCTACTCCAGCCTCTGAGGAACATAAATAAGCTGGCTCTTTTCTAAAGATATCACACAATTGTATTAGAGCTCCAGTACATGGCCCACATTGAAATATTTACAAGAAAGGTTTACTCGCAAGCCACTACCTAGCAAGTACATAACAGAAAAAAAAATAAAGCCCTACCAGAACTGTCCGCTGAATACTGTAAAAACTCCATAAATTGTAATTCAAGTGTAACTGTCCCATCAAAATTCTCCTCAAGCCCAATATATACTAAAATGGGAGTTATACACGTCACCTTCTGAGTGCAGGTAAGTCCTCAGATTGTACAAAAAATGCCACTGAGTAGCAAACAAGAGTCAGACCTGACTCTATCATCAGCCGTAACTGAATCGCATAGGAGGCTTGATATTTCATATCCCACACAATTAAGTAAATTGAAAAGGGCCTCTATCTAACAAACCCACAGCTCAATAAAATAATATTTTTTCCTAAAATCCATTCATTACTGCAGGAGCTTCTCCTAGGAGGAGATCCTTTAGGATTTTTTTAAGGGTATTTAGGTGGATTTCCTTTTCAATTGGCCAGGAGATGAGCATTTTTATTTCATGTAATTATTTTATTTCATTTAATTTTATTTATTTTTTCTAAAGAATTTTTTATTTTATGCAATGACTTTTTTTTATTTTTTTCCATATGACCCCCATAGTAGAAGGGGTTAATATTAGGTGCCAAAAGGGTCCATAGGACCAATTTGGCAGAATGGTTTAATGTTAGATGCTATAGGGGTATTTTTATGGGAATGGGATTAACTTTAGGTGGGTTTAATATTTAGATGCCATGGAGGTCGTTACAGGATCTCAATGACAGTGGTTAATTAGAGATACCACAGGGGTCCTTTAATGACCTCCATGGCAAAGGAATCCATTTTAACTGCAATGTGGGTCCATTAGGGACTCCTGTGGTGGGGGTTAATTTTTAGCTGCCATGGAGGTCTATAGAGTATAAATATTTAGTAATATAATTACTGCTGCAATTACTTTTTTTTTGCATAGGTTCTCTCATTGGGGCAGTCCTCCAGAATGCATTTTTTTGCCACAAATTTTCCAGTGTTTTTCTTAATTTTCATTACAATGACTATATTTTTAATTAACTAAATAATAAACTACACAACTCCTTTTAAGCAGTGTTTTATTATATTATTTAAAGTAAAGTAAACATATATATAAACAACTGACAATTGGCGCACATCAATATACAAGTTTACAAAATTCAATAAGGTCCTTAAAGCAACAAAGGTGATTCCATGTATAAAACACCACAATATTTGCTCTTTTCAAGAACATGAAACATATTTATTTTATTTGAAAGAATTAATTAAAAAATAAGTTATTTCACATACAAAGTTGTTTTAGATGAAGACATGACCTGCAAATTGCATAATTAGAGTGTTGTCCTTCAGTAGAATAGCAGATATATTTTCTATTTCCCTGTAATTGTAAAAGCTTAAAAAGTGTTTCTTATGAGGATAAACGTGATCAAAATTGGTTTATTTTTGTATGTAATCTTCGTTACACCCCTTTGTATCATTTGATGTATTGGTTTTATGATGGGGCAATAAAAAAGTGTTGAAATGCTGTTTATCACACAATGTAAGTGTACTGTGTGCCTCAACTATATAGACCCCTATAACACACTAATGAATGCATGTAATAACACTATAAGTGCAACGAGGGTCATCCAGGACCCTCATGACACAAAGTGTAAGCACTACACCATTTTTACCCGGTCTTTAATGCGGGTCTATACAGACCCTCATAAGCCTCTATTAAACCCCATTAGTATTTAAAGACCCTCATAGGACAGTTAGAAGCCTAACATTACCCAGTTAGTGCTATGAGGGTTCTCCAGTACCCTCAAGTACAAACACTACACTGCACTAAACCCACCCCAATAAACCATTAAATCTAAACTAACACTCCTCTACACTAACCTATTAACACCTATATTACCTACCTACACTACCTACCTAACCCCTAATCAACCCCCCCACCACTCTAATTACAGAAAATAAAAAAACCTAAGTCACAAAAAATAAAAAATCTACATTACAGTAAAAAAAAAAACCTAAGTCACAAAAAATAAAAAAAGGAACATTACAGAAAATTCAAAAAATACATTACGGCTATTCTATTCCCCTCCGGCCGCACGCGCCGGAGGAAAGCCTTTGATCTAAAATGGCCGCAAGAGTTTCGGCCGCAAGAAAAGCCCGGTTGCTATTCTATTGCTCCGGGAACCCTCTCTGCAAGGCTAAAAGCGAGCCGCAGCTTACTTGCAGGAAAAAGGTCCCGCTAGCACCAATTAAGCACATTATAAAGCCGAAATAAAGGCATCCTGCACTCTGAGGAGACTATAAAGTGATTGTAGGTGTTAGCAAAAAAAGCACAACATTCCCCTACACTCAAATCCGTAAAAAAAAAAAAAAAATTAATTTATGTCACATATCCATGTAAAAAGTCCAGAGGGCTTGGAGCGCCTCAGACCCGCCCACGCTGCGGCCGGAAAATAAACAGTTAATGTAAACTCCGATTTGGGCTGATGTGCAAGCTTGAGAGGGGGTTGATATTAATCCTAATGTCCCCCAATATGATCCCTAGCATTTACAGAGCTGTACAGTGCCGTTGAATTTATTTTTGCGTTTTAAATTTTTCTGAGCTTACGGCCGGTTGCAAGATATACGGCCGGCCGTAAGAGGAGATATAATTGAATTCCAAGATAACGGAACCCCCGCAAGGAATCGCAGCCTTGCGGCCATTTTACGGCCGATAATAGAATGAGGCCCTATCTATCTAAAATACATACCCCTATCTAACATATCTAACATACAATAAATGCTATCTACATACAGAAACCCTACAGAAATGCTAACCTAAAATAAAATAATTAAGACCACTTACCTTACCTTTGCAGATGTCCCTTCAGATCACCAACCTGGGGGGGGGGGGGGAATTAGTACAACATATTTACATAAAATAAATAAACATTCTACATATTCTAAATATTCTACTCACCTTTCCAGCATGTCCCCGTCCTTTTTCTTTTCTTCTCCGGCGCGGCCCCTGTTAAAAAAAAACATTACATTACTACAACATACATATAAACATTAAAAAATAAAAAATAAACATAATAAACATTGTACTTACCTCCCGCGATGTCCCCGGCCTCCTCTTCTTCTGCCCCGACTGGGCCCTGGAACAATTCGCTCTCTAAAAAGAAAAAATTGATTGGCTGAATTTGATAGACAGCGTTTTCATCGTTTTTTAGAGCACGGATTGTTCCAGGGCGGGGCAGAAGAGGAGGAGGCCGGGGACATCGCAGGTAAGTAAGTACAATGTATATTATGTTTATTTTATTATTGTTTTATGTTTATATGTATGTTGTAGTAATGTAATGTTTTTTTTTAAAAGTGGCCGCGCTGAAGAAGAAAAGAAGAAGGACAGGGACATGCTGAAAAGGTGAGTAGAATATTTAGAATATTTAGATTGTTCATTTATTTTATGTAAATGTGTTGTACTAATTTATTTATTTTTTTCCCCTAGGTTGGTGATCTGAAGGGACATCTGCAAAGGTAAATGGTCTTAATTATTTTATTTTAGGGCTTGTATATGGAGACAGAATTTATAGTATGTTAGATAGGTGTATGTATTTTAGATCATTAGGATTTATTGTATGTTAGATAGGGGTATCTATTTTAGATAGATAGTATTTATTGTATGTTAGATAGGGGTATGTATTTTAGATAGTTAGGATTTATTGTATATTATATAGTATTGTATGTTAGATAGGGGTATGTATTTTAGATAGATAGGATTTATTGGATATTAGATAGATTGGGGGATGAATTTTAGATAGATAGGATTGATTGTATGTTAGATAGATAGAGGGGTATTGTATTTTATTTGTATTGTATTGTATGTATTCTATATGTATTTCCTTTTCAGGTGTGTATTTTTTTTTCTGTAGTGGGGGGGGTTGTAATGTATTTTTTTTATTTTCTGTAATGTTCCTTTTTTCTTTTTTGTGACTTAGGTTTTTTTATTTTCTGTAATGTAGAATTTTTCTTTTTTGTAACTTAGGTTTATTTTTTTTCTGTAATGTAGATTTTTTATTTTTTGTGAGTTAGTTTTTTTTATTTTCTGTAATTAGACTGGTGGGGGGTATTAGGGGGTAGGCAGTGCAGGTAGGTAGTGTAGGTGTTAATAGGTTAGTGTAGAGGGGGGTTAGTTTAGATTTAATGGTTTATTGGGGGGTATAGTGCAGAGTAGTGTTTTTACTTAGTGTCATGATGGCCCTTGGCACTTATGTGGTTAATGTTAGGGTTGTAACAGCCCCATAAGGGTCATAATATACCCTTATGTGACTGATGGGGTTAAATAAAGGCTTATGAGGGTCTGTATTGACCCCCATGAGTGGTTATTTATTGGCCTATGGGGGTCTTTATTGACCCCCATGAGTGACAGGGTTAATTATGGGTTTATGGGGGTCTGTATTGACCCTCATGAGTGACAGGGTTAATTAAGTGCTTATGGGGGTCTGTATTGACCCCCATGAGTGACAGGGTTAATTAAGGGTTTATGGGGGTCTGTATTGACCCCTATGAGTGACAGAAATAATTAATGTATTATGGGGGTCTGTATTGACCCCCATGAGTGCCAGGGTTATTTATTGGCTTATGGGGGTCTGTATTGACCCTCATGAGTGACAGGGTTAATTATAGGTTTATGGGGTCTACATTGACCCCCATGAGTGACCGGGTTAATTAAATGCTTATGGGTATTTGTATTGACCCCCATGAATGACAGGGTTAATTGGGGGCTTATGGGGGTCTGTATTGACCCCCATGAGTGACAGGGCTAATTATAGGTTTATGGGGGTCTGTATTGACCCCCATGAGTGACAGGGTTAATTGGGGGCTTATGGGGTCTGTATTGACCCCCATGAGTGACAGGGTTATTTAGGGGTTGATGGGGCTCTGTATAGGCGGGAATTTAGAATTTTGTTTGCTGCTCGGGTTAATGTGGGGTTAATGCAGGTTTCCGAGCTAGTCTCGGATCCCGTGTTGTTAGTGTGGGTTTCGGAGCTTATCTTGGATCCCTTCAAGGGTAAGTTGTACGTGGCTGGGCGGTCCAGGGTCGTGGAGCCTCGTTTTCATTTTTTTCGGGGGCCATTTTTTTCCTTGCTTAGCCATTTTTCGAGTGCTGAAACGGTGGAATTTGGGGTTAAATTCATGTGTCCCCCCATGCTGTGGGTGAGTGTTTTTTTTTTTTTATCATTATTGGGTTTATTAGTGTGTTTTTAGTGTTGTTTTGATTGTTTGAGGGGTTAGTGCTGTGTTTTGCGAGACACAGGGGAGAGAGAGGAGAAGGGGAAAGAGAGAACTAAGTGCTGCAAGTTAACGGTTGTGTGGGGTGGTTTGGAGCGTCATAGTAGTGGTGTTGTTTCAATGTCATGCTCCGTAAAGCCTCCACCTTCCGCAAATGCGGCCCCTCACTTTGCGTCCCGAACTGCATACCTCGCTTCGAAAGGGATGCAGTTCTTGTGAGCTCGCTTTGCGAGCTCGCGAAGCGTGACGACATCTCGCAGTTTGACAACTATATGTGATTTAAGTTGATTTTTAACATGACTGTTAATGGCAGATAATGTTTGTCTGAAATTCCACAAACGACAACGACAAGAAATATTTAATAAACCTTTAATTCATGTTTTTGCTTAATTTTGCTTTACTTATTACCGTAAGTTAAAATGGTTTCTTTGTTAAGACAGAACAGTGCCTTATCAGCTCCATATTAATGTATGTATTTGTAATGTTTAATTGTAATGAATTTCAGTATTATTAAGAAACAAAAGAAACCACCACACTCTCAAAAATTACCTGCATCAATGTATGTGTCAGAAAATATGCATTGTTATACACGTGAAAACTTGTTGAAAATAAATGCTGACTTTTTTTTTTAAACTACATTCATTCACCTGTAAGGGGAGCATCTGAATGTTATATAGTTTGCTGTTTTGGGCAAATAAGTGTAAGGTATCTGTACAGAGAGAGAAAAAAAGTGAGAGAGACTGTAATCTAAACATAGGTTTTCATTTTACTAGATAACATTCGCTGACAGGTATCATCAAATGGACAGCAAGATAATGTAGTTAAAAAAAAATATGTACATTTCAAAATGAATAATTGCAATTGCATTATCAAAAACTTTCTCCATAAACGATGAGAGGTTTGTATAAAGGTACAAAAAGTTACCTGATCACAACTGACCAATTAAAATGCATGGAATATGACAGTTGCTCCCATGCACAATTTTCTACTAAGCGTACTCCTTACATTATTTTTTTAACTACCATCTCTCAACAACAGTTAAAGATATTAAAAATTAAACAAAAAAGGAAAGCAGGTTGTTAAGGTTACTATGACGTTGCCAACTTTCAAAAAAGACGATTAAGCCATTTTTTTTATACAAGTGAGGAAAAATTCCTATGGCAAAAACACAATGTTATCATCCCAAAATTCAACATATATCAGCTTTCTTTTTGGCTGAACGTTAATTCGTGAAAATCCCCCCCAAAAAAGTAAATTAGACCCCAATTGGTCCTAAAATACAACATTTCAAACAAATACGTCAATGCAAGGCAAAGCTATAAGCTCATGAAAAACGAGTTTATAATGGAAGTTTTGAGAGAACCCTAAATATTAAAGCATGACTGTGCTATAATATATACACAGGAATAACCCCATTAATGCTGTAGATTGGTAGCATAAATATTAGCATAAATATAAACTTTAAATTCTTGATGTTGGAGCTTCTGGGTCTTCCTGGATTCTTCTGGGTCTTCCTGGATTCTGTTTTCTTTGGAGAAAAAAACAGTGTAATAGCGAATCAGAGCATTAAAAGGGTTCCAGCAGGAAAAACAGCGGTATAGTGAGTCAGAGCTAAAAGTGGTAGCGTTAGGCTGGGTATACCTGTATATATATATATATATATATATATATATATATATATATATAAAACACTGATATAAGGACTGTATACAAATTAATTCCACTGAGTTCTGTACCTATTCTATTCATTGCACATTTAGTAATTTCAGCAAATAGAGCAGAAATATATGGATACACAGTTATTCAGGTATTTTTTGTTATCTGCCCACCAGTGCAGTACAACAGACTTTGTTGAATTAGCTCATAGCTTTAGGGTTTAAATTTAGGGTTTAGGTTTAGGGGTGCCTGCCACTATTTTACTATGTGTTCTCTGCCACTACCCTAACCCTAATTCCTAACCCTAAACCCAAACCCTAACCTTGATCAGGTGGTCCAGTGGTTAGGATCTGGTGCTTTCACTGCTGAAACCTGGGTTCAATTCAAGTCAGGGAACCAAGTGCTCACACCACCCTGAAGCCGAGCATGGTTGGGCCTGGTCAGTACTTGGATGGGAGAACACTTAGGAATACCAGGAACTGTATGCTGTGGCAAATTGTGGAAGGAACTGGCAATCCACTCCACTATCTCTGCCATAAATACCAAGTGGATCAGCATGATGTGTTACGGTCCATGAGGTCATGGAGAGTTGTACACAACTGAACAACGCTAACACACACAACCCTAATTCTAACCCTAAGAACAAATTCAACAAAGTCTGCAGCGATCCACCTGCTGGCCTCTGTGCCCCTGCTCTGGCAGGTAGATAACAGGAAAAGCCCATTTATTCATCAACTGACACTAAACATGAGATTTTTTACTTACATAGGTACTTGAAATCCTTAGATAAATGTGTTTGGCTCCTTCACTTCTGCATGTTTTTTTCCAATTATCGCAGTATTATGCTTTATGTGTTTCCGGGTAAAATACAACAAATCATCATTTATACAAATCTTTTAAACACAATTCAGATAACTACATATGATATATATTATTTTAAAAACCCAAATGAATTCAGTTTTAGTTCAAGAAAGCTGCTGGATAAACGATTGGCTACTCTGTGAAGCCACAATATAAAACTGTATGTTTTGCTCCAAAAAAGGACTCTTGTTTGTAATGCCAGTGTAGTAGCAACAGTCTCCAATCACGTCAGCATTACACTAGCATCCCTGCTGAAATGCTATGTATCTTGTGTAAATGGCATAACACCTTTTTATTGGCTGGGGTGTTAGCTTCTTAGTCCTATTTCCAGCATCACTGCACAGCAGCTGAGGACCAATCAGTGCAGTATCCAGGATGAGAGCTCCTCCTGTATCCATCCCTCCTTACTCAATGGGAATTCTTGAATGAACACAGGAGGGGGCTGAGCTGCTGTACCAACCCAAAGCTGTAAAATGAGTGAGAGTCTTCAGGCGGTCTGTTGCTATAGTGACTTCCAGGAGCAGCCCTGTCTGCTGTGTAGTAGTAACAAAGCTTCACTTCTCAGATACAAGGAGCTGCTGATGGGGACAACACAGAGAGAGGAGGAGGAGCAGAAGCAGCAGTGCACCATTTACCCAGCCATTGCCTCAGGTAAAAGAAAACAAAGCAATGTTTTCTTATTCCAATGCTCATATCTGTCTTTCTTTTAAAGTGCCACATTACCTCTCTCTCTACTGTCAACAAAATAGCTTCTTGGCACTTTGATTGCTTTAGTACTGCAAACAGAGGTCTCTAAAGATAATGCAGTCTTAGAAATGTAGGTTATTAATATATCAGCACAAAACAGACCATACCTGCCTGCTGTTGATTTTTTTCTTCCCCTCTGTTAATAATAATGTCATAATTAAACAGTTTTATATGCAAATACAGGGGAAACAAACTGTAAATGTATTGAATAAAATATATTGACATTACAAATATTGATTAAAATAAATATCTCAAGTTATTGTCTCAGTTGAAAACATTAGATCTATGAAGAGAGTTACATTGGAAATGGTTCTGGTTCTAGTCTATGTGAACAAAGGGAGCTCTGTCTGCTCTCCCAGTTCTTGGCAGGATTATTTTGTATCAGTACCTTGAAAACAAAGGAAGGGTTATATGGTCTGTGATGGGAGATGCTTTTCTATCATCATTGGTGTTCATGCTTCTTATTTCAGTTGTCCACATGCTATCCAACATCCTTATATTGTGTGATAATGAGTGGGAGTGTAAGTCCTATATACTGGACTAAGCCTAGGTGCTGAAAGGACAGCTCCTTGAGTCAACATTGTCAGAAGTGGAGAGCTTCCCTTGATTATTCTGCAATAAATGAATATGGTTAAGTTTATGAAATATATAAAACACATATATCTACAGCAAATCACTCCTGGGATATTAGTGGCCCCAAAATACCAAGTTGATGTTATTTTTTATGTGCTGAAAGGACAGCTCCTTGAGTCAAAATTGTCAGAATTGGAGAGATTTAATTGATTATTCTCCAATAAATGAATTTGGTTAAGTTTATGAAATATATAAAACACATATATCTACAGCAGATCACTCCTGGAATATTAGTGGCTCCCAAGTTGTTGTTATTTCTTATGTGCTGAAAGGACAGCTCCATGAGTCAACATTGCCATAAGTGGAGAGTTTTTCTTGATTTTTCTGCAATAAATTAAATTGGTTCCATTTTGAAATATATGAAACACATATATTTTTAAATGTATTTGTTATTTTTTTGTGTATTTGTTTCTAAATATTAGGCAGTAAATGCAACAAGTTTCACCGGTAGCCAGTGGAAGTGAAATGATTTAGGATTACTAAGCAATGTATCAGTCTGGTGTACATTTCCCATTAGTGCTGTACCAATACTGTTTGTCATGAGCAATAAAGAGTATGTAATGTTAGGATGCGTATAACCTAGAAGATGTCCTTATATCAATGCAAAATATCATAGTGAATAGTTCTCTCATGTTTATACCCACAAAAAAATGTGCAAGATAGGTTGTTGCAAGCTGAAAGAATAGTGGGATTTATTTTTTATGGATGTTTTCCTTATTTCTTTTTTAAGGTCATTGCAGAATGATTGGGAGCAACACATTACTTATAATGTGAAATATGTTTTATTTATCTCACATAATGTGAAATTCTATGTTGCTTGATGTCCCATCAATAGGATACTATAAACTGGGTACAGTCATACCCGTCTCGCTGAATTTATTTTGATTTAACTAAGATCAATGTTTGATTAGCAATGGCATTTTATGACTTTGTGTTAGACTTTAAGGCAGGTCAACCCAAATGTACAAACTTCAGTGATTGTATTTGCATAAAATTTAAGAACCATAACAACCGCAGTTATTTGTAAAGAATAAGAGAAACAGAGATCATCATGCTCAGGTTTATACATAAATTACTAGATGCAAAGCGTGGCAAATATGTATTTATATGATTGCTTTGCATTTTGGTTTGAAATAGATTATTTTGTTAAAAGGGTTGTTGATAATACAAATCTACATTATTTATAGTGGTTTGGAACTAAGTTCATAAGCAAATTACTTAAAATGAGCAGTGATCTGGAAAGAAACAGGGCATTGTTTGACCCTGAACTCATTGACTGTCTATTGGATATGTTTGTCTATGGAAGATGGGATCAGTTCACATTGAATTGTATTCAAGCTTGTGCTTCACCAGAGGAGGGATATGCAAGTTCAAGTCCCAAGCCAGGTTACTGTTGCTTCAAAACAAAGCCAACCAATCATGAGGTGTGTCTTAAAGGATGCTGTCACCCCAAATCAAGCTGTTGTTTTTTAAAGCTATTTAAGGAGCATGAAAACTGGCTATATATTGTACTAGCCATCTTTGTAGAAAGCAAATCACTCCTGGTATATTACTGGCTCCCAAATACTAAGTTCCTTTTATTTCTGTGGTGGTAAAAACATTGGACCCAAATATTGTCATCAGTTATATCAGCTTCTCCCACACATATCAAGAACTCCCAGATATGAATAAACATATGGAGCAAAACATTAACATAAATGAAGTGAAGTGCATAAATAGTGATGGATATCTAGTTATTATTTAGTGTATAGACAAAATGTTAGTACAATGTATTGCCAGTTTCAAATGAATCATCTTATTGTTCTGGTGACACAATCCCTTTTAACATTATTGTTGGTCAGCCAAACACTAGTACCAAGTAAGAAATAGATGGCAATCCTACTTGTATAATTCTATTTAGTAATGTTAAAGATTCATATTGCAATATGCTCTGTATAAGTCATGATAACTGGAGATTTTTTTTTCACAAATGAAAAAATACATTAATTGCCTAGTTAATGCAGTCATAATGTGCAGAAAGCCAACTTTGCACAAAATCACGTTTAGCAGTGTGGAGGGGGCCTAGAATACTTATAAATCTCCCATTCAGTTACAGGGAGTGCAGAATTATTAGGCAAGTTGTATTTTTCAGGATTAATTTTATTATTGAACAACAACCATGTTCTCAATGAACCCAAAAAACTCATTAATATCAAAGCTGAATATTTTTGGAAGTAGTTTTTAGTTTGTTTTTAGTTTTAGCTATTTTAGGGGGATATCTGTGTGTGCAGGTGACTATTACTGTGCATAATTATTAGGCAACTTAACAAAAAACAAATATATACCCATTTAAAAAATTTATTTTTACCAGTGAAACCAATATAACATCTCAACATTCACAAATATACATTTCTGACATTCAAAAACAAAACAAAAACAAATCAGTGACCAATATAGCCACCTTTCTTTGCAAGGACACTCAAAAGCCTGCCATCCATGGATTCTGTCAGTGTTTTGATCTGTTCACCATCAACATTGCGTGCAGCAGCAACCACAGCCTCCCAGACACTGTTCAGCGAGGTGTACTGTTTTCCCTCCTTGTAAATCTCACATTTGATGATGGACCACAGGTTCTCAATGGGGTTCAGATCAGGTGAACAAGGAGGCCATGTCATTAGATTTTCTTCTTTTATACCCTTTCTTGCCAGCCACGCTGTGGAGTACTTGGACGCGTGTGATGGAGCATTGTCCTGCATGAAAATCATGTTTTTCTTGAAGGATGCAGACTTCTTCCTGTACCACTGCTTGAAGAAGGTGTCTTCCAGGAACTGGCAGTAGGACTGGGAGGTCAGCTTGACTCCATCCTCAACCCGAAAAGGCCCCACAAGCTCATCTTTGATGATACCAGCCCAAACCAGTACTCCACCTCCACCTTGCTGGCGTCTGAGTCGGACTGGAGCTCTCTGCCCTTTACCAATCCAGCCACGGGCCCATCCATCTGGCCCATCAAGACTCACTCTCATTTCATCAGTCCATAAAACCTTAGAAAAATCAGTCTTGAGATATTTCTTGGCCCAGTCTTGACGTTTCAGCTTGTGTGTCTTGTTCAGTGGTGGTCGTCTTTCAGCCTTTCTTACCTTGGCCATGTCTCTGAGTATTGCACACCTTGTGCTTTTGGGCACTCCAGTGATGTTGCAGCTCTGAAATATGGCCAAACTGGTGGTAAGTGGCATCTTGGCAGCTGCACGCTTGACTTTTCTCAGTTCATGGGCAGTTATTTTGCTCCTTGGTTTTTCCACACGCTTCTTGCGACCCTGTTGACTATTTTGAATGAAACGCTTGATTGTTCGATGATCACGCTTCAGAAGCTTTGCAATTTTAAGAGTGCTGCATCCCTCTGCAAGATATCTCACTATTTTTGACTTTTCTGAGCCTGTCAAGTCCTTCTTTTGACCCATTTTGCCAAAGGAAAGGAAGTTGCCTAATAATTATGCACACCTGATATAGGGTGTTGATGTCATTAGACCACACCCCTTCTCATTACAGAGATGCACATCACCTAATATGCTTAATTGGTAGTAGGCTTTCGAGCCTATACAGCTTGGAGTAAGACAACATGCATAAAGAGGATGATGTGGTCAAAATACTCATTTGCCTAATAATTCTGCACTCCCTGTATATAGAAAAAAAAGCTTTTATCTTGTGCATGCCTTCATAATAAACAATGGAAGGCTTACCAGAATAGTGGGTCTTCTCCACACTGCCAAATTAGATACACAGATGGTGCATTACAGTATAACAGTATATTTGTATTTAATGGTTATTAAATTAAATATGGCATTTATTTTTGTTTTACTTCATATAATAAATCATTTTTCCTGCAACAGAATTTAGCCATACAAATACTTCTGTAAATATTGGACTCCAGTGGCCCTTTAAGAAGCAATCAGTGCCATTCTGTATCAATAGTTAAACATCTGCTGGGATATTTATGTTTTTAAATCTCTTTATATTAAAAGATTTCTTTTTTGAAACTATTACAATGGGACAACAATAAAAAAGAGCAATAAAACATAATATAGTGTAAGATACCCAATAACTTACAAGTAGATAAATTGATATAAAAAGTGCCACCATAGGGAAATGATCCACACAAACCACTATCTAATTTACCAGAGCAGTAGTCAACAACAATCTATACATGTTTAGACATATAAGCATAGATAAATGCCATTCAGTGGTCCTCAAAATGCATTGGCACAACCACAGAGTTTGTTTATACATGTCCTTTCTGAATTTATCATTAATCTGGTTTCAGGATATCATCAAATGAGTACTAGAGAGATCAGTATTAACAAGTCCCAGACTTAGATCCCTATTAAATTGGGGATATGTGTTAATACGTAGCCCATAACTGTCAGCTCAGGGCTTTTTGTGGGCTAAGATACCTCGTAATGTTGCTTGTAGTGGACTTTGCGTGGTAACATGCATGACGGCCGAGAATAGGCTATGTGGAGAGCAACGTTGAACTTCACAGACGTAAATCCTTTAATCTGTCATGCCCATAAGCTTAATAGCACAACATTCTCAAGGCCGCAAATCGGCCAAGAAAAATACTTTATTTCATGATAAAAAAAATTGTTATATCGATCCCTGCAATCAATGTATTACGACATATACTGTAACTCATATGTAATAGAGTATCATATTTACTGCTTTATTAATATTGCATGATATCCGGCCTGTGGGACCGATCGTGAACTGGAATTGAAGCACGTAGGACTTCGAAATCTACCCTCCCCTTTTTCAGTGATGTAACGCTTACGATCTCTTTTTCCATTGGCTCCATCTGAACCTGTAACTATGTGACTGCTTAATTGTTTGCGATCGAGCACGCATCCCCGACGTCCGCAAGCTGGTTTACGAGATAGCGCCTCTCACTCGTAGCTCGCAGCACTTTCTAATTTAATAGCAACTATGGCAAATTTGAAGCACTCAGCCCTTATGTGCTACACGTTGGACTTACGAGGCTGGAATTTAATATGGCCCATAATCATTTTAGTAACAGAGAGGTCATTAACACGTATTCCAGACATCATTGCTTGACAACACCAGAAAAAATCCTGAAAATCTTCATCTAAAATCATTGTTAGAGACATAATTTTAATATTTACGTTTAATACCTGAGCAAACAAACTCTGTTTACAATATATATTTTACTTTAATGTGTTAAATACTTTCAATGTGTCATCCTATAAGTAATCACTTATGGGACCTACATTTTCCCCATGTTCCTCTTCCATGTTATTGTACATATTCTTCTCGTTCTTGAGAAACTGTCCTAAAAACAGTTAGCCAAACTGTGTCCACAGATCATAAGTGATCCATGAGCTTTACAAAAAGATATGATGCACAAATAATAAAAATTGAAATAAAAAAACATGAACAAACATATCAAACATACTTGGATATACAAATATCAGAACAAAAATAAAAAGAAGCAGAATATTAAATCACTGGTCCTCCAAATACCTCAGCAGTATTCAGATAGTATCCTAATGTTCTATGAATACACAAATATTTAGGGAACACTATATTAATCCATTCTTTCTCAGAGCATGTAGAATTACCGGTAATTTAGAGGTCTCAGAAGCAAAAGAATATGGTGCATCCTAAGAGCAAATGGCACATTGCAATGATACAGTTTTTGCAAGGTACATTTTTCTAATTCCAGCATAAACATCACTTATATAATAGTAAGGAGTAAGAAGTTTTGTTCCACAGTGTTGCTACTCTATTTCTTTTGTTTGGCAATAAAGGAAAGATATTTTTGGTCAGTAACATGAGGGATGTTTGGTTCAATAAAACTTCATTGTGCCGTGTGACCATGAAATACAGTGTTTACATAATAAAATAATGCTTCAATGTAATTGCATGCAGATGTGTTTTCTTTTTGCTATTTCTACATACAGATAAATGGAGTTATTTGTAATTTCTATCACAACATTTATACAGTCAAAAGTACAAAATAAAAAACTACATTAAAGAAACAGTTTAGCAACAAAACAGGTTATGGATACCAATAA
Source organism: Discoglossus pictus (assembly GCA_027410445.1). Lineage (NCBI taxonomy): Eukaryota > Metazoa > Chordata > Amphibia > Anura > Alytidae > Discoglossus > Discoglossus pictus. The sequence continues at coordinate 169,201,966 of CM050166.1, forward strand.
GTGGCATCTTGCATATGGAAAACCACATTAGCCTAATTAAATAAACTTATGAATTATTGCTATTTAAATCTCCCTTTGTTCTCCTATAGTGGATTGCCATGGCCTCTCTACCTCCTGCAGTACTCTAGAGCATGTCACTGAGTGAGGTGGGCCATCAGAAAACTGTATATCTCCTAGAAATCTACATATTGCAGCACATCCAGCAGTGTCTAATTGGTCCAAGTGACCATGTTGTACTAGTTATTAACTGGGAGATACAGGATGACCACAATGACAAATAGAATGCTACTGGATTTACTGTGTTTGCATTAGAAGTTTAATTTTCAGTTGTTATGGCCAACTGCCTAGATTAGGACCATATTCATTTTGTAACATTTTAAAGGGAAGGATCTGTTTAAACAAGACCTGTGTTTGCATTAGAAGTTGCATTTTCAGTTGTTGTCGCCAACTGCCTAGATTACGACCATAATAATGTTGTAACATTTTAAAGGGAAGGATCTGTCTAAACCAGACCTGTGTTTGCATTAATAGTTTCATTTTCAGTTGTTATGGCCAACTGCCTAGATTACGATCATAATCAGTTTGTATCATTTTAAAGGGAAGGATCTGTTTAAACCAGACCTGGGCATTGTTCGGCCCTCGGGCCACATCCCACCCTTTGGCTGTTCCTGTCCGGCCCGCTACAGTGGCCTACAGTGGGATACAAATTTGTGTCCTGGACAAAAAAACACTGCCAATTATAAAAGCAGCAGTGTTGTGACTAACTGGGATGGACAGCATTCTGTAGATACTGCTCCTTTGCACTGAGAAACTAAATTAAAATAAAGCTATAAAATTAATATTGAGCAGAATTTAGTTCAGCCTATGGTTTGGCCCTTCACAACATTCCGAGTTTCTCATGTGGCCCCATTGGGAACGTAATTGCTCACCCCTGGTTTTAAACATATGTTGCTTTTATATTAAAGAGCACACTTGCAGAAGTTAAACATTTGTGTAAAAGAAAACAAACTTGACTACAGATCTTAGTTTCAGTCTGTGTTGCTTTTGGTCAGTTGAGCTAATCATATTACATATAACAGGATTCTAAGCAAAACAGAAAAACATATCCTTGTTTCGACAAATATCAGAAAGCAATATACAAAAGTTCAGTAACTTTTCCATACATGTTTAACATTTCTCTAAGTGTGCATGTCCATGCAAAAGCAACCTATTGTTAGGTGGAACATATCCCTTAAAACAAAAAATGTCTATAGTTTTAATTAATATAATTGCCAGAAAATATGTCTCTAATTATAGCTGCTGTACGCAGAAAGCATTGTTGTTTTAGCATAATATCTAACTCAAATTATAAGTAATAAGTATGAAATCTCTTTGGACAGCTAAATTAATTTAATTTATATAATGATTCTAGCTTGTTCCAAGAACATTGTCTGCTCCTCAAAATAATAGTCTAGCTACAGGCTAAACTTGGTAAAAGTAGATAACCATGCAAAGCTCAAAGATACCTAGAAAAATGCATTCTGCTTTTGCCCGCATCAGTTAATAGAGTATTTTATTCCTAAATGTACATATTCCGTGGATGAAATATCTTTCTTCCAATACTCTGAATATACTTATTTTATAAACTCTTGCCTTATCATGCTCTTACCTTACCCCCTATGAGCTGGGTATTCCCCGGGATTTACCCTTCATATCCGCTACTATGAGCCCAGATATCCCCAAATATAACCATGGTGGTCCTTATGGACCATTATGGTATCACATATTAACCTATTACCAGGGGGGTCCCTATGGACCCCAGTGGTAATCTAAAGCATAAAGATGCAGTGCCTATGGCCTCCCATGATACCTAATATTAACGCCTATATCATGAGGGTCCCTATGAACTCCTATGGTAGACTAAACTATGGCCTCATGGATCCCCATACCACACAAAAGTAAGCCATATACCTTATGGATCCCTGTGGCAGCTATCATTAACCCTTATATCATGGTTCCCAATAGACCACCATAGTATACTAAGCTATGACAATGGGGGTCCTTATTGACCTCAGTGGCACCTAAAGTTAACCCCTATTTATCCCCATGGCACCTAATATTAGCCCCTATATTAAGGGTTCCCAACAGACTACCATAGTATACTGTTGACTATGGACCCTAACACTCACAGCCCCATAGTACCTAACACTAAATACATAAAAAAATACATAAAATTATATATATATATATATATATATATATATATATATATATATATATATATATACCTGTAAGATGTAAATATACATTACCACTCCTGCCTTGGATAAGTGGGCACCATGTTGACTGAAGAATCCATCCTCTTCTTTATGGATTGAAACCTTTGGACCTTATTTTTGGCCCATGGAAATGGGTCTCTGTCTAAAAATACAGCCAAACTTAAACAAAAAGACCTATACTATGAGGCACCCACATGGTATAGGGGTTAATATTATGTACTATGGGTGTTGATAGATACAGTGCCTTGCAAAAGTATTCACCCCCCTTGGCATTTTTCGTGTTTTGTTTCCTCACAACCTGGAATTAACATGGATTGTTTGAGGATTTGCATCATTCAATTTACAGAACATGCCCACAACTTTGGAGAGCTCCTTGGTCTTCATGGCAGTGTTTGGTTAGTGGTGCCTCTTGCTTATGTGTTGCAGCCTCTGGGGACTTTCAAAAAAGGTGTGTATATGTAATGACAGATCATGTGACAATTAGATTGCACACAGGTGTACATCATTTCCCTAATTATGTGACTTCTGGAGGTAATTGGTTGCTTTTTATGGGCTTCATAACAAAGGGGGTGAATACATACGCACGTGCCAATTTTCTGTTTTCTATTTCTAAAAAATAGTTTTATGTAAATATTTTTCTCATTTCACTTCACTTAGACTATTGTGCTCAGATCCATCACATAAAATTGAAATTAACAAAACATTGAAGTTAAGGCTGTATTATAACAAAATAGGTAAAAAGTCAAGGGGGGTGAATACTTTTGCAAGGCACTGTACATCCATGGTAGCAGGTTATATTTATGTGAGACACAATGGATATTCTTTCCATTACCATGGGGTCCTTAGCTCCCCCCCCCCCCCCCCGCAGCGGTAATGGGTTAATATTCAGGGTCATGGTTACTCTTTAGTTGGGGAAAACCCTGGCTCATACCCAAATGGAAAGAACATGGCACAAGAGCAAACCTGCCAAGAGACGGCCGCCAAAACTCACGGACCGGGCAAGGAGGGCATTATTCAGAGAGGCAGCACAGAGACCTAAGGTAACCCTGGAGGAGCTGCAGAGTTCCACAGCAGAGACTGGAGTTTCTGTACATAGGATGACAATAAGCCATACGCTCCATAGAGTTGGTCTTTATGGCAGAGTGGCCAGAAGAAAGACATTACTTTCAGCAAAAAACAAAATGGCACATTTTGAGTTTGCGAAAAAGGCATGTGGGAGACTCCCAAAATGTATGGAGGAAGGTGCTCTGGTCTGATGAGACTATAATGTTTAACTTTTTAGCCATCAAAGAAAAAGCTATGTCTGGCGCAAACCCAACACATCACATCACCCAAAGAACACCATGGTGGCAGCATCATGCTGTGGGCATGTTTTTCAGCATTCAATAGAAAATCTGTGGTCAGACTTAAAGATTGCTGTTCAGAAGCGCAAACCATCCAACTTGAAGGAGCTGGAGCAGTTTTGCAAGGAGGAATGGGCAAAAATCCCAGTGGTAAGATGTGGCCAGCTCATAGAGACTTATACAAAGCGACGTGGACCTGTGATTGCCGCAAAAGGTGGCTCTACAAAGTATTGACTTTAGGGGGTGAATAGTTATGCACACTGACTTTTTCTGTTATTTTGTCCTATTTGTAGTTTGCTTCAAAATAAAAAAAATTAAAAAATCTTCAAAGTTGTGGGCATGTTCTGTAAATGAAATGATGCAAATACTCAAACAATATATGTTAATACCAGGTTGTGAAGCAACAAAACACGAAAAATGCTATGGGGGGGTGAATACTTTTGCAAGGCACTGTATGTCATTTACAATTTAGCTGAACTCAGTTCTTTTCATATGGAAACCAATCAATGGAGGTTTTCATTGAATGGATACTAAAATCTCAAAACACCATTCTTTGAAAACTGCATGGAACATTTCCATTTTGCAAAAAATCTGAAAAAGGCAGAGCAAATTTTAGAAAATCTTCTTCTAACGTTTTATACAAATGTTTACATAAAGGTTTAACAAGTACAACCAACCACAAGCTGCATCAGCTAAGTTATTCTGTTATAAGCAAACTAAATTGATGCTGCCTAGAGGATAACTTGGTTAAATGATCCATACATTGAATTCAACAGTGTGGTACTATAGTCTGTCCAATGGAATGGTGTGCACCATTGTGGAAAACATTTCTTGATTATTGGAAAGAAGATATAATATTTTGAAAAACCTAACTCAAGGACTAAATGCACATTTTTCCATGCTTTTAAAAATAATTAAAAAAGTGTTATGTTTTTGCATGGCAATGAGTGATCTAATTTTTATACATATTATAGTATAATTGGAAAGTTGTCCCTGAACAGCTCTTGACTAGCTCGTCTGGATACCAGCTTGTCAGCTGAGGGAGGGGTGAAGTTGTGAACTCTATATGCTTCTATTTATTTGAACATTTTCTATAATTTGCATCTTTGATTTCTCATACAAAAAATTATTTTGAACATTTACAGGCTTATTAAATTGCGATTCAGAAATTGAATAGGACTCTATATAAGCACATAGCATATTTTTTTTACAGAAGTTTTTAGTTAGTGAAGACCTTGCTTTTGGATAGAAGTTCAACTAAAAACTTCTGTAAAAAAATATATGCTTATATAGAGCCCTATTCAATTGGCCGAATCGCAATTTAATAAGGCTGTCAGTTTATGCTGTTTTAAAAAAAGAACATATAACATATAGGAGCTAAGTGTCACTTTAATTCATCTTCCTTTTTATTTCTTCATAAGCACAGCCCCATAGTGTAGAATCAATAAGCTACCAAAGATGCAATTTTCCCAATAGGAAATAGCCATTACAGCCTTCCATAAAGCACAGTTTTGCCTTAGAGATGCTTCGTGAATGAAGGAGAATGTTGATATGCACATTCCTTAATAATGCTGATATCTCAGCATAATTGAAAATGTATCCTCCTCTGACAGAAACACCAATTGTAACCTATGCTTATTTGTCCTTTAAGTTTAGCTCATAGATATAAGTTAAGAACATCTAAGTAAGTTGTATGTAATAAAATAAAATATAGAAAAGCATGTCTGGGGGTCTGCTTTTTCTCTTCTGTATAAAGGAGAGTTGTCTGTCATTTTTGGCATGGCTGGTCCATTGAGTCTATTTCAGGATGGTATTCTACAGTACTTTCTCCTATGGAAAGACAAAAGTGAGTCAAAACCGCACCCTTTTTGGTTTCTATACCACAGGACATACCACTTACCAGTGTGTTTTCAGGTGTGCATCTCATTCTGCTTTGGTTTAAGTTGCATATAATGTCAGCAACTTGTTGACACCATCCAGATAATGTGTAAATTATCCAACAAACCCTTGTGAACAACACTTAAAATACCCAAATATAATTTGGATAATATCAGAAATATGAGCTAGTGTCTAGCTTTTTACATTATCTTTGTTAAATACATGTATTGTAGTTCCCAGTGTATCTGTATTGGTGTCTTTGAAATTGCGCCGTAACTTTTATACAATTTGATGCTGTGTCTCTATTGTTTTGGGCTTTACATTGATATATGGAGGATATTTCCCCTAGGTCTCCCAGATCATGTTGGACTGTCCTATAACCATGCCTCCAAATGAAAGTATTCAATTTTGTCTCGAGAGAAGACAAAACTCCTGATTACACAATAAATAGACTTACTGATTATATACAACAAATTACTTATTTTTATGCTTATGATAAATCTTATTCAAGTTGCTAGCTGTAAGTATATGTAATTTATTTTATATATTATATGTACATAAACATATCTTTATTTATTAGAGGTAACTGATATTATCAAGGTCAGCGCTCGACTGTAATGCACAAGTGAAATTAGTTTCTGCCATGACAAATTGATACAATTTTCTCATGTGAAGAAACCAATCACTTTTCATTACCATAAGGTTATATCACTCAGATGAGCAAAACAGTGTATTTACACTATAGATATATTAGTTTTCTTTATTGTTATTTGTAGTCTAACATTAAATTGTAGGTTTTTACATCTTCTAAGTTTGGTTTTAACTATTTAAATGCAGTAATATACATTTGTACTTAAAGTGGAAGTTCTAAATATACTATACTTTAAAAATATGAGTGCTAGCAAATACTTTATGAATTGAATGCTAAAAATCTTCTAGGGAACTTACATTGTATTTTGTATGTTTTACCTGTTATCTTTTTTGATAGAAATTGCCAATAATTGCTAATTACATGCCTGACTGTATTGTTTCAATGCAAAGCCATATAATCCTGATAAAGACTGGGCATGTGCAAATCGCAGGGAATAATCAGTCTAATGAGTTTAGTTTCTTCTTGGGATCTGTGCATGCTCAGTATTGTCAGTTTCACATGACTGCCATGTAAAAATTGTAAACTTCAGCCTAAGTAAGAAAACATAATTAGTTTTCAATTGTTCCATATTTGAAATATCCACCATGTACAAAATGGAAATCTTTAGATTTTGGCTAATATTATGCTGAATGGAAGGGAAAATAAATGATAAAGTATTATTAGGTTTAAACCTCAGTTCTCGTCCTTAATCCTTTCCAGACGGCAGGATGTGTTCCAAACAAACTTTTCCCATAGGGATCAATATTGTTTAAATAATCCATTCAGGACACCAGATTTTTCACATTTTATTTTAAACTGATTGTGTTTTTTTGGGATACAAAACCTTAAAACTAAACAAACATAAATGAAAAAACATAATTACTTCAGATAACATAGAATTTAAGTTCACTTTAACTGTACTGAGAGGACTTGGGGGCCCAATGGGATGATGGCGATGTAGAGGATGAGAAGGAGGAGAGAGGTTATGTCTTGGCACTTTTATTCTTATAGGCACAGGCTACACTTTGGTTCTTGTAAGCACAGGCTGCAGATTGTCTCTTACAGACACAGGCTGCACACTGGCACTTACAGGCACAGGCTTCAGATTGGCACTTACAGACACAGGCTGCAGATTGGCGCTTACATGCAGAGGCTGCACATGGGCTCTTGCACAGACAGGATGCACATTGGCCCTTACAGGCAGAGACTGCACATGGGCTCTTGCACACACAGGATGCACTTGGGCTCTTGCACAAACAGGATGCAGGGTGTCGCAAGAGCGTAAATTTCAGAGGAATTGATCAGCCTCACGCATAGAGTACCGAGTTAGAGTCACGTTCCAAGCAATTTTTCCCCTGTGAAACGCATAGAGTATTGAAAATGACACAAACTGAAGCAGACAGGAACCAAGTTACCACTATATTAGAAAGTAGACATTTACTATTGGGTCAGTTATATGTTTCCAAGGTCAATCTCTCTCCATTACCAATCTTTTGCAACCCATTTCTTTTGATCTAAAGTATAGTCACCGGCCCCTGGAAAAGACATTGATAAACTCTACTCTATATTAGTTGTACAGCCCAGCTATACATAAGAGCTGTAGCATTTCTAAAACATTACATTTGTAGCCATATATATCTGCTGAATAAAACACCAGTTTATAATAATCTTGGTGATTTTTAAATGTTTTAATAAAATCATTTTCAAACTATGGACTAAACAGGTTCCCCTATTCCACACTTGCTGTGATCTCCTGTAATCATCAGCCGAAAAAGGTCTTCACAGCACCGCACAGCTCAACGGGACTCACAGGTGACCCTGGAAGAAAGTCTTTCCCAAGGAATACAGGGGGTCTTTGACCATGGAAATACCACTCTACAGCCAATACCTGTTCCTGAAAGACTAACTCTCTTTATTCAGGGGTTTAATGTACATTTATAGGTGGTCAAACAATACAAAACTAAACAACAAGTTTTACAACTTTACAAAAAGCATGTTTGAATTCCCTCCTAAACCTGGGCGATCAATTACAAGAGGGCCTTCGTCGGCAGGTCTGTGATTGGCTGCCTGGGAACCAATCCGATATTAGTTCACCAACGTGGTTTGAATTTCCCATCTTTTAGTCTCTTGTCCTACTGGTTTGGTAAATGCCTGAGCGACCAATCAGAAGAAAGCCAAAAATTAGAAACAGCAAATCAGCAAATGACCTACAGTGCCCATATTTTTTTTATAAGGGACAAGAAAGGGCTTGAAGAAGGGATTAAACTGAGGACAACGGAGGCAAGATAAGTGGATGCACCCTGGTGTCTATCGGATACTGAGGGGTACAAAATCACTTAAAAGGGTAATAGTGTTTTCCTGAGCATTTACAATTCCCACAACAATTCAGCATCTTTGAATCTTCTGCACTTGCTCCACTGACCAATACCCATTGGCTGTGCCATCTTCCAATCCAGTACTGCCACTGTGTCAGTTTCAATTTCCTTCTCCTGTTTCCAGTACCGAATCACAGTAGCTGCTTTGGGAGTTCAAACATTTAACCTGGGGCCGACAACTCTGGAAATTATGAGTCAGCCAATGGGAAAGGCGCCGACCATCATTTGGTAAATAAATAGTGTTTTCAAGCTGGTTCTCTCTAAATTATCAATGCCGACTACAGTTAATCACCAGAACCCAGTGATTATAAGTTTTTTAGAGGATGACCGGTCCATCACAAACTACTTATGCTATTACTTTAAAAATGCAGCCTTATATTTACATCCACAAGGTCTTCATGTGCTTTGGTTTTTAGACTTATGAGTTAGAGACTTTCACAGTGTTAGGGCTAAGCGTTCTGTGGTATGTGGTCTAACATCAATTTGCCAGTCCTTATGTTCTCGGACTACATGGCTTAGTCTTGCTGTGAGGAAATATAACCAGGTTTGTTACTGCAACAGGAAATAATGGTGAAGTCGGAAAACACACAGAGAGAATATAAGGCAGATGGGAAACTGAAACACTGATAATAAATGTGGATTGCATGCAATTGTACACTGATTTTCTCCATCTGCCTCACTCTCCTCATCTTGCTTTCTTTCTGGCTTACTCGCTCTTGCTCCTTGGAGATTCCAATACCTATTAGTGAACTGTTCATAATGAGCTAATGAGTCTCTAAGGTGATGTGAAACTGTTAAGCAATCTCATATGATGTAATCATCCAATTCCAGTTTACATCAAGAAGTTTAAACCCATAGGATACAAGTTCTAACTTTGTTCTGCCGTTAGTTTCACAGTTGGTTGGAAGATACTGCCAACGTTTAAATTAATTTGGTTGATGGAAGATTTATTTGCCAAAAATGATATCTCCAGTTTTACAGAACAGAGACATGTGGCAAATGTTTTTTTTTTAATAAAATACTTGATCAGGATAATTGACACCAGTTGTAGCACTTTATGGCACCCATTGTGTTAACATAAAAAAACAATTGCAAATGACTTGTAGTTTCTGCATAAAGATTGCTATGTTTCATGAGTATGCATTTTAAAGGAAAACATTAGTCTGCCATACATTGAGTGTATAAAAAGGCTGCATACAAATATCAATCCTCATGGCATAGCAGAACCTGCTTTTGGGTCCAGCTTTCACAGATTATGATAAACTTTGGTACATCAAGAAGTTCAAAATCATGTATGTTTCCTTACCATGTCTATCAAGGCAAAAATTAAAAGTGTTTTGTTATTAAAGGCACATTGGCGAATATAAATGCCTTAATGATTATGACTAATATGTCCATATCCAAACAAAATGTTTGTATGATACAGTAAGAGTGCTGCTGAAAACCAGAGGATACTGCCAACAGTTCCACTGAGTTATTATTTCTGATGGGAAACATATTATATAACTGGCAATAGTAATCACAGTTTCAAATATATAGAATAAATGGAGTACCTTATTAGGTTTAGAAATCGTAAAATATAAGGCTTTGATGCTCATAGCAATATAATGCTATATGGTCGCCATGGGACTTTATAATGCTATATGGTCTTCATGGAATACTATATGCTCTATGTTCTCCAGGTATATGACCTTTCTCTACTGGCAGTCATCTGGCCTAGACAGTATAGAACTTTGTGGAACTGTACCTGTGAACTAAAAGATTGGCCAGTGCACATAAATGAGTTCACGTCCTGCTAAAGGGAAACAATGTATATTGAGCTAGGTTGGTCTCAGTGCAGTGAACAGTGAGAAGTTTGAATAATAACCCAATAAACACCAGCTCCTATGAAGAAGTTGTGGTGATTACCAATGTTGTATGTTTCAAATGTCAATATATATTGTTGTTGTTCAGTCCTTCAGTCATGTCCTACTCTCGGTAACCACGTGGACGCAGTACACCAGTGCCTGTCAATATGGTTTTCTTGGCAAAGATACTGGAGTGGATTGCCAGTTCCTTCTCCAATACTAGAATCAGACCAGCAATGTGCTGCACTGTAGTAAAACAAACAGGGCATGGGAGCTTGTGGTCAAGATCATTTTGTCTGTACCGCCCTGCTAGGTAAGAGTAGCATATAAGGATTTGCATAGGGAGTGAGTGTTGAGAGCGACACAGCATCAAAGAGAAAAGAAGACAATTTTATAGCTGTAAGACAGGTGCAAAGTTTGGAAATGCGTAAGGTTTGGAAGATGTTTTCATTTAGTAGTAGAGAGAAGAAAAGGCACTGTGAAAAATGTGTCTTTGTATTTTATACACGTTATTATTTTCACCTAGTAGATGTTATGTGTAAAAGAACAGGAGGGGGCAGTGGAAGGTAATCAGGATGGGTATGGTAGGTACCTTGGTGACATACTGTGATAGCATATGCTGCCAATTGGTCAGGTGTAAGTGATTGCCATCTCTATAAATAAAAACTAAAGATGGGTAGGTAAGTGAGGGTCAGGGAGGGACGAAAGTGTTGTAGGTATACAGACAGCTTCAGAATTTCTTTGAGCTTCCCCTAGCATAGGGGAGGCATGATTAGTGATTAGAAAAGCCTCCTGAAAGAAGAGTGAGAAATGGTGTGAGAGATAGAGTGACATGGAGAGATGGATAAGGTGGAAAGAAAAGGGAGAGAGCAGAGAAAAGATGAATAGGAAAAAGGAGAAAGAGTTGCTTGAGGAAAGCCAGACACAGTACCAGTTATTACACAGAAAGATTAATATTTAACTAGAAATTATTTCTTGCAAACATTTTAATTTCTTTATCTAAATATATAAGGTTTTAAAATATGTATATCAGAATATTGTAGTACAAAGTGATACCTTTTTGATTAAGCAGACAGAAGTGGCAAGCTTTAGAGAGAGCAACCTCTCTTTATCAGCTTAGAAGCAATACTGTATAAGATGAACATAAGCATTAGAATATACAAAACCGGAATGCTGGGAAATAAACCAATGTGGAACAGAAGAGATATTAATTTACCATATTGTGATTTTTGTAATCAATTATATCAACATTGTAGAGCATAAAAAATATAGAACATGGGTGGGCAAAAACAGTCCTGAGAGCCCCACACAGACCAGGATTTGAGGATATCCCTGCTGAGTACAGGTGAGTAAATTGCTTCTTCACTCACCCTCATTGCACAGAAAGGATATCCTCAAATCCTGGTCTGTGTGGGGCTTACCAGGACCAAACTTGCCCAACCCTGCTAAAGAACATTGCTACAAATTGAAGTTATGCATTATACTAGCAGTTTCTTATATGCTTAATAGTACAGGTGTTGATGTATATATGATACTGATAGGATCCAAAGATATATAGAACTGTTGAATGGGGCCTGAATGAGTGTGGTCATATAAGATAATGGAGAAATATTTATGGCTATGAATGTAAAATACATTATTTTGCTGCAGTTCAGCTGATCTAAAATTAGGTTTAGCAACATTTTTATGGACTAGCAGTTAGTGATGTTGGCGAGAGTTCAAGTGGGCTATAGCGAATGACAAATGGTCATTGTAAGTAGGATGTTTACTTAAGTGTACTATTGTCAGTTATGTTGGATTTAGCATTTAATTAAATTGGTGTTATTGCAAATCTGAGTGAATTGATAACTCCTGAATGTATTACCGTGTCAATAAGAAACAAAACTATACTGCAACATTATATTGATTTAAGTACACATATGCTACTTTTCTTTTTAATCGTTTCTAAAATGGTCAACATTTTATGCAGCATTGTACAAGGGATCAAATAAATACATAAACCCTGTGACAACACCAACTTAAACAACCAGATACAAAATGGCTGTAGTAACTGTGTTTGTACACTGTATAATATTGAGCCCACCAAGTTCATATTCCTGCTTTATTATATAGGGTATGCAGAGGCGGAGCTACCGCCGGTGCAACCGGTGAAAAGGACCAAGGCCCCTGCGAACCTACTGTAGCCCTTTAGGACCTCCTGCGGGTCCTCTGTGGACCCCATCGCCATACAGTGCCCCCCGCGGGTCATCAGTGACTCCCGCAGGACTTAGTGGCCCCTGGGCCCCCACAGGTCTCGTGTGGCCCCTGCAGGTGTGTGTATATATATATATATATATATATATATATTAGGAAATTGCCCGTCAAAAATGACGGGAATAAAATTGTAAGGCTGGAAATGCTTTTTACCACACAATGTGAGGCTTTTGCTCCTCTGAGCACCTTCTGCCATTGGTCTTATTTTCAAAGTCCCGTGTGCCTGTCGTTGTTTGTGTGTGTTACTGTCTTCGCCGTCGCTCAGCCTCGTTTTCATCCTGTTTCAGATTTTTTACGTTTTTCCAGCCGCCATTTTTTCCTCGCTTTGCCAATTTTCAATAGACGAAAAACGACAAATATGGCTCAAAATCGCTTGCAACCTCACTCCCAGGCTTCCTGGCTCTATTCCCATGCTGTGTGTAAGTATGTTATTATTATAATTATATTATTATTAATAATATTATTATTATTATTTTGCTGTCTTTTCAGATTTTTAGAGTTACGCGCTTAAAAATTATTTTGTCCGTTAACTTAGCAAAGTGTGTTTCTCTCGATCAGTGGCAAAGTGCTAAGTTTTTCGACGGCTATCGCGTCCATCGACATAAGCGCCTTCTGTGCTCATCTGTATGGTGTTTTAAAGTCCTGCGTGCCTTCAGCACTAATTGCAGCCTAAGTCACGCATTGCAGCCTAAGTCCCGCGGGCCTTTGGCGCTCATTGCAGGCTAAGTTTCGCAAGCCCCAGAATGAGCGCCTTTGGTGCTCATCACAAGCCCTGAGGCTCGCAATAGCGAGGGCCGCAATTATTTAACATTGCGTGATCAACATCGCAATGGGACCAACACTGACAACTATATACAGTTCCTTGCAAAAGTATTCACCCCCCTTGACTTTTTACCTATTTTGTTACATTACAGCCTTAACTTCAATGTTGTGATAATCTAAATTTTATGTGAGGGATCACAACACAATAGTCTAAGTTGGTGAAGTGAAATGAGAAAAATATATACATAAAACTAAGCCCGTAAAAAGCTCTGGTGCAACCAATTACCTTCAGAAATCACATAGATAGTGAAATGATGTTCACCTGTGTGCAATCAAAGTGTCACATGATCTGTCATTACATATACACACCTTTGTTTGAAAGGTGCCAGAGGCTGCACAATCTAAGCAAGAGGCACCACTAACCAAACACTGCCATGAAGACCAAGGAACTCTCCAAACAAGTAAGGGACAATGTTGTTGAGAAGTACAAGTGAGGGTTAGGTTATAAAAAATATCCAAATCTTTGATAATCCCTAGGAGCACCATCAAATCTATCATAACCAAATGGAAAGAACATGGCACAACAGCAAACCTGCCAAGAGACGGCCGCCCAGCACAGAGACCTAAGGTAACCCTGGAGGAGCTGCAGAGTTCCACAGCAGAGACTGAAGTATCTGTATATAGGACGACAATAAGCTGTACGCTCCATAGAGTTGGGCTTTATGGCAGAGTGGCCAGAAGAAAACCATTACTTTCAGCAAAAAACAAAATGGCACTTTATGTGATATCTATATATATATATATATATATATATATATATATATATATATATATATATACTAGCGACTTGCCCGTCAAAAACGACGGGGCAATAAAACTGTTTGCCCCAGACAGTAAGTGCTTTGGTGGTCTGAGATCCTTCGGCGCTCATTGCGAGCCTCTTGGTTGGGTATTTTTTGTTATCAGAGGCGCTTTTTCTGTCATTGTAAGGTCCGCGCTGATCTCCTTTTTGCACTTATTGCAAGGCTGTCCCCTGGTGTAGTTTGTGTGCTATGAGCACCATTGGCGCTCCTTGTGAGGCGCGCAGTGAAGGGTTTCTGCGTTTATTGCGATAGTGGTTTATTTTTCTGTATATGTAGGTTTTCATGAGAATTAATTAATGAATAAAAAAAAACATTAATATACTTTACCTATTTATACATAATACATGCAGGAAGCATTGTGCTGAGGAGCTAACAATCTTTTTTGATGTTCCTGCAGCATCCAATGTATGCTCGTATTTTTTTGTGTAAGTCCGTATTCAGTCATTGCGTTTTTTTCCAAAGTCCCGCTTCTGTGGTTGTTTGCAACCGCTTGTGAGGCACCGTAGAGCCTCCACCTCCGCAAATGCGGCCATTCCTGCAATGAGCTCATTGCAGCCAACGTTGGAGCCTCCACCTTACGCAAATGCGGCCCCTCGCTTCGCGAGCTCGCAAACCGTGAAAAACGTTTTGTAGTTTGACAACTATTATATGTGACTAGCGAATTGCCCGTCAAAAAATTACGGCAATGAAATTGTAAGTTAGCTAATGCTGTTTGGTGTGTACTACTGAAATATACAGTCAGGTCCATAAATATTGGGACATCGACATAATTCTAATCTTTTTGGCTCTATATACCACCACAATGGATTTGAAATAAAACGAACAAGATGTGCTTTAACTGCAGACTTTCAGTTTTAATTTGAGGGTATTTACATCCAAATTAGGTGAACGGTGTAGGAATTACAACAGTTTGTATATGTGCCTCCCACTTTTTAAGGGACCAAAAGTAATGGGACAGATTAACAGTCATAAAACAAACTTTCACTTTTTGATACTTGGTTGCAAATCCTTTGCAGTCAATTACAGCCTGAAGTTTGGAACGCATAGACATCACCAGACGCTGGGTTTCATCCCTGGTGATGCTCTGCCAGACCTCTATTGCAACTGTCTTCAGTTCCTGCTTGTTCTTGGGGCCTTTTCCCTTCAGTTTTGTCTTCAGCAAGTGAAATGCATGCTCAATCGGATTCAGATCAGGTGATTGACTTGGCCATTGCATAACATTCCACTTCTTTCCCTTAAAAAACTCTTTGGTTGCTTTTGCAGTAAGCTTCGGGTCATTATCCATCTGCACTGTGAAGCGCCGTCCAATGAGTCCTGAAGCATTTGGCTGAATATGAGCAGATGATATTGCCCGAAACACTTCAGAATTCCTCCTGCTGCTTTTGTCAGCAGTCACATCATCAATAAATACAAGAGAACCAGTTCCATTGGCAGCCATACATGCCCACGCCATGACACTACCACCACCATGCTTCACTGATGAGGTGGTATGCTTTGGTTCATGAGCAGTTCCTTTCCTTCTCCATACTCTTCTCTTCCCATCACTCTGATACAAGTTGATCTTAGTCTCATCTGTCCATAGGATGTTGTTCCAGAACTGTGAAGTCTTTTTTAGGTGTTGTTTGGAAAACTCTAATCTGGCCTTCCTGTTTTTGAGGCTCACCAATGGTTTACATCTTGTGGTGAACCCTCTGTATTTACTCTGGTGAAGTCTTCTCTTTATTGTTGACTTTGACACACATACACCTACCTCCTGGAGAGTGTTCTTGATCTGGCCAACTGTTGTGAAGGGTGTTTTCTTCACCAGGGAAATAATTCTTCGGTCATCCACCACAGTTGTTTTCCGTGGTCTTACGGGTCTTTTGGTGTTGCTGAGCTCACCGGTGCGTTCTTTCTTTTTAAGGATGTTCCAAACAGTTGATTTGGCCACACCTAATGTTTTTGCTATCTCTCTGATGGGTTTGTTTTGTTTTTTCAGCCTAATGATGGCTTGCTTCACTGATAGTGACAGCTCTTTGGATCTCATATTGAGAGTTAACAGCAACAAATGCAAATAGCACACTTGAAATGAACACTGGAGCTTGTATCTGCTCTTTGTAAATGGGATAATGAGGGAATAACACACCTGGCCATGGAACAGCTGAGCAGCCAATTGTCCCATTACTTTTGGTCCCTTAAAAAGTGGGAGGCACATATACAAACTGTTGTAATTCCTACACCGTTCACCTGATTTGGATGTAAATACCCTCAAATTAAAGCTGAAAGTCTGCAGTTAAAGCACATCTTGTTGGTTTCATTTCAAATCCATTGTGGTGTATAGAGCCAAAAAGTTTAGAATTGTGTCGATGTCCCAATATTTATGGACCTGACTGTATAATACATTAATAAATGAATATACTTTACCTATTTTGAAGCATTGTGTTGAAGAGCTGCAATCTGTTTTGATGTTGCTGCAGCATTAGTGGTGTGGAGCTGCTGTGTAAGCGTGATGAATGTGTGCACTCCATGACAGCAGCTGAGGCCCTCGCCCGCAGCCCTCGCTACGTTAGCAACAACTTGTACGCTCACAACTATATATGTGATATATCACAGATGTACCTTTTATTTACTATATATATGTATATATATATATATATATATATATATACACACACAGTGCCTTGCAAAAGTATTCATCCCCCCTGGCATTTTTCGTGTTTTGTTGCCTCACAACCTGGAATTAACATGGATTGTTTGAGGATTTGAATAATTTAATTTACAGAACATGCCCACAACTTTTAAGATGTTTTTTTAAGTCAATACTTTGTAGAGCCACCTTTTGCTGCAATCACAGCTTCAAGTCGCTTTGGATAAGTCTCTATGAGCTTGCCACATCTTACCACTGGGATTTTTGCCTATTCCTCCTTGCAAAACTGCTCCAGCTCCTTCAAGTTGGATGGTTTGCACTTGTGAACAGCAATCTTTAGGTCTGACCACATTTACATGTTTCCCTTTAAACCACTCAAGTGTTGCTTTAGCAGTGTGTTTGGGGTCATTGTCCTGCTGGAAGGTGAACCTCCGTCCTAGTCTCAAATCACGCACAGAATGGTACAGGTTTTGCTCAAGACTTTACCTATTTTGCACACAGGTGGACCTCATTTAACTAATTATGTGACTTCTGAAGCTAATTGGTTGCACCAGAGCTTTTTATGGGCTTCATAACCAAGGGGGTGAATACATACGCACATGCCAATTTTTTGTTTTCTATTTCTAAAAAATAGTTTTATGTATATATTTTTCTCATTTCACTTCACCAACTTAGACTATTGTGTTGTGATCCATCACATAAAATTCAAATTAACAAAACCTTGAACTTAAGACTGTAATGTAAAATAGGTAAAAGTCAAGAGGGGTGAATACTTTTGCAAGGCAAAAAAAAAAAAAAAATATATATATATATATATATATATATATATATATACAGTGGTACCTCAGTAATCGTCGTTAATTGTGTACAGAAGGCACGCAACGAGTACAAAGTTCCCATAAGGAGTAGTTTCTGCTCATCAAAACACGGTACCACTATGTATATATTGCGAGTCCTATTTGGTACCCGTAGGACTTTCTTCTACATTTGCCATTTACAGGTGTGATAACATTTGCAGGCTTAAGGAATTGTAGCAATTGAATAGCGATTTGCGATTGTATAATTTACAGGCTTTAAAGATCGAAGGCTTAGCTGGGTCGGAGTTATAATTTTAACAATCACAGGGATTTTCAGCCCTTAACCCACAAATCGGTTGCGGCTAGTGAAAATACTCCAATTGAATTAGTTTACGGGCTCCATTATGGGCTCCTAAAACTATAATTTTCTCAGCTGAATAGTGGCCTATGTGTGGTAGTTGATGTGTAACTTCTGTGTATATCAGTGAATTTGTGCATTCAAGCCAAATAATTTTGGCAGACATTATGTGTAATTCTGTATCTCAGAGGACAGTTTAATTAATAAGTGCAAAATGACTCTAGGATTTATTTTATACATAGGTACACTTACAGTGGTGTAGCTAGAGCATTTGTCGCCCGGGGCTACACCTGACACACACATTCACACTCACACAGACACACGCACTCACACAGACACACGCACTCACACAGACACGCACACGCTAGTGCTGCCCCCAAGGACGTTAAGCTTGAGATGGTCAGCCCCTCCTCCCCCCCCCACCCCTTCCTATGCTAATGTACACTTGGTAGTATTGTAATGTTTCTGATTACAGAGAAGTTAGGTTTTTTGATATATTACTTGAAAGCTTAATAGAACATATTAACTGTACAACTGTAGTTTAAGAAACTGCACATCTTTTAACGTTATTTTTTTATTTCTTTGTTGTCTGGTTTCCTCACTTCCTGTCATCTGAAAAGGTGAGGGTGCTCATGCAACAATAATTGCAAGTTTTGTTCCAGCAGAATTGTAAATACCAATCTTTGCTGGTTCACAACTCCAGGGATGAGGAGATATTTGTTTTAATTAGAAACTAGCTTTATAACTTTTTCCCTGCTTAATTATGCTCTTACACTGAAAGTTTAAAATCACACATATAGAAGAAATGTACAGAATATCACACTAATATAGGTGTCCTTGATAGTAGCTTATGGAGGCATTGGACCTCCACAAGGTTTGCAAAAATTGAAACCGAAAATTAGAAAATGTGTGTTTAGATATAATACATTTTACTGTTGTGTGTTTATAAATGACATGCAATTTAATACTCAATATTCACTATGAGAAGTGTATCACACTACACAAAAATCCATAAATGATACTTTATTAGTTGTTCATTTTTTATTGTCTCTTTTTCCATGGACCACTTAAAAGTGGCCCATGGTCTTGATGAACCATCTAAATACTGTTATGGGTCTTTATGACCATCTAATGGTTTTCTGTCTTATTGTGAATTATAATTCACTGTGCATTATTGAAGCATAGCTTGTGCCCTTATACACCATAACCTAACGTGTCTGTGCTGTTGTTTGTACTGTGTAATACCTGAATTTACTTAAGGTAACCTCTATATTAAAGAATCACATCATGTGAAATTGCAACATTAAAATGCATTGTAAATCAGTAAAATATAATGATTTTATTTATAAACAAATTATTTATTAATTATGAATGTGCAAGAGAAAATAGCCGGTTGTGCAAAATGCATTAATATGCCACTATTTGGTTCCTGATCCTTAGCACAAAGCAAGTAAAGGGTGGGAGATTGGACATAACACTCAGATAGGCAGAGAAAATATAAAAGAGGCAAAGGATTTGGGGTTCGTTTACAGAGTAAGAAAAAAAGAAAATGACACCATGGGAATACATAATAAATCTGAGGATGAAGTGATCTTTGGTTGCCAATACTGCTGGAAAATGTATTCCATCTGGGGATGCATGCTGACTTCAGATACTGCCGATGTGTGCGCTCTGTCTGCAGTTCTCTGGCTTGGAAAACACGTCCCTTTTTGCAACCCACAATCAACTTTCTCCATAAATAACTATCCGCTCCCTTTCTCATGCCTTATAAACCTCTTCCCCAAACTACCACTTCCTTTTTCCTCCAACCCCATTATTCACCTATCTCTCTTTTATAATTAATGTTACCATGTTCACTGTGTAGCCATCAGAAGGATTAAACATAGTGTACATGTTATACTCAGACCACATATCAAGAGAATAATTTGCCTATAATTGAAGTAAATAAATAAGGTAGATATTTCTCACTAGAACAGTTATTTAATTCGGGATATCTTAATAGTATTTCTGGCATATGGTAGGTTGCCATAATGTCACTGGACTTTAAGGATTTTCAGCATTACTAGACAGGTAGAATGCACTCTAGGATTTTCACATTGAATGTCATTGACATTCTAAGAAACACAAGCTAAACACAGTCCCCTACATATAGGAAGTGCTTCTGAAGTGGATTTACCAGTTACCTTGTTTGTTATTGGTAAAGCTTCTGCATCACTATTTCCATTTACGAATTTGAAGATAACATATTTCCATGTTTTCCGCACATTTCTGTTCCTCAGCTATGAATATAAACCAATATGTATTTCTATAGGTCACATTGTGAACATTGAGGCAGAGAAAGAAGGGTAGAAGCCAGTAACAACTTGCTATTTCAATGATTCCTAGATAAAAAAATCTTAACAGTGTCACTTTATCCTGAAGACTATGACAGTGTAGATGGCAAATTTAGAATTCATGCATAATTTAATAGCCTATTTAAAACCTACTGAAATATAACGTATACAGAGTGAGCCAATAATTGGTTATGTAGCTGTCAGAAGAAGAATGGCCAGAAGGGAAAAGTATGTTATGTTATATACCATACCCAGTATAATAAAACAGGATTATAAGCTTGGTGTGGCTCAATATTTTACAATTTTAAGCATTATTTCTTGAAGCAACTTTAGGCATACAACTTTGTATATAGGTTACTGAAAGAAAAGTGTACCAAGTTGCCACAGTCGTCTTTTTCTATCTGGTTCTAGTTGGTATTGCCACAGGGCCTACATGGCCTACATGGTATAGCTCCCAGCTTCATTGAGGTACACAAGCCCCTTCACCACTACAAGGTAGCAATCCAGAAGGGGTTGTTGATGTTGATATAACTAATTACAAAAGTCATCATATGGTAAATTAATAAAGAAGGCGTGGATATTATAACGGGTCTGTGAGGTCATTAATAATGTCACTTATACTGATGATAGACATCAGAAAATCATATGGAGAAGTTCAAAATGCCATTTATTTTGATGATTCTAAAGTATAGTAAAATTACACTTCAACAAATAGTTTTTCAACTTACTTTAAAGGGTGGAAGTTCTTAGAGCTCCAATCAAACTGTCAGAGTTGCTTTTACTGGAATTGGAGCTGTTGATTTATGTCTTAAACAGAAGTCACTAGGCTGTTAATAGAAAGCCACTTTTTGAAATAAAGAGCTGATCAAATGAAAATAGGAAACAATGTTTTTTTCTTAAAAAAATGAGAGTCTGCTTTATCAGAGTGAAGGAATCACCAACTTTCTGTCTGTCTTCTGTGGGCATAACAGACTGCAAACCACTGCTTCTGATAGTCAGGACTAGCTTGAATGCTGAAGGCTGGACTAGCTTTAGTATTTTCCTAGGAGGGTTTGGAAAGCTTACTACAAAAGAACAAAATATAAGATGTGAGATAACATGGGGATGTAGTCCTCAACTGATCAGAAACATAAGCTCTGCAAAGCGTAAGCCTGGGATAAAATACAATATATCATATATCACAAAAAATTCAGACAAGGCAGCTACATTTATATCAGCAACAAAGCACAGTGAGACCCTGAAATAGACCTCTGACTCTGGCTGAATACTGATAAGTATAAACATAACCTAGAGCAGAGTAGTATGCTCCTCTTGAAAATAGAGCAAGGGAGATTTTTCCAAGTGTCCATAACTAGCAATTTAGCATGTTTAACACTAGAAATAGAACAATTCGGTAGGTGAGGGGCATGGATAAAACACTCTAATGTATATTAAAGTGTTCCATCATATATCAAAGAGAAAGTCTAAAATGTTTTTTTTATTTTATTTATTTGTATTGGACTTTTATCCAAAGTATTTTCATCTATTGGAGGGTTAATGATTATTAATTAGAATGAGGGGTAGAGGATTTGAATCATGCAGTGCCTATGTTGGCGCGTTATAAATAAAGGATAATAATAATAATAATATGAGATTTGTCCCTTCTGGATCGCTACCTTGTCATGGTGAAGGGACTGCACTCTCCAGCTGAATGTACCTGTGTGTAAGTGAGGAGTGAAAGCTGCTGCTGCTGCTAGAGCAGCCCTCACTGACAAAAATACTTATCAGGGCATCCTATGTGCAGCTAATCTAGGCCTCTTAATAGTAACTCTCAAGCAACCAGAAACTACATTTATCCAGCATCTGCTAATCCCCATGAGTGCCGGGTAACTGAGAGTCAACTGTATGTCCTTTAGGTTATATATTTGTTAATGTGTCACCGTTTGCTTTGTTTGACTGTTCTAGTGGTGCTAGCCTTTGTGTAACAATCAACTGACTTATAGCTGTATGAGTCTGCCAATAAGATCTACAGACTACAAAATGTTCTGTGCACTTCTGGCTTGTTTCAAGGTACTTTAAACAGGCTTTACTTTTCATGCAAAAAACAACTTTGTAATGTTTAAAGCACTCTCTTTTAAATATATAAAACATATTGTGTTCCATGTCCCTTTAAGTCCTATGGAATTGTTCAATAAGCACAACTAAAGAAAATATGTGTTTGCTAATAATAAAAGCAATAAGGAATTATTACTAAGAGTATTGTGAGTTATTTATTACAGGACTGTAAACATGTAGTGAAACAAAATGAAGTTAAAGGAATAATTAAGATGTTATTTTAATATTAAAATAGTCTACTTGTTTGTTTGCATATCTAAACATCTTTTTATTGACAAGTTCTTAAAAACATCATATAATTTAAATTAGTGGAATTTTGTTATAGTAGGTATATATTGAGGTTCACAATGTTTATCTCTTTGGCCGATCCACTAACAATGGACTGATATTTCTTTATATTGTATGATTGGCTTTTTAGTGGAAAGCCATGTGCAACTGAAAAGACTGAGCAAGTTCAAATCTCTCTGCATAACTAGGCCGATTAGTATAATTACTGGGGCCATACTAAAAACAGCCCCAGGATTACTTAGTAATTTTTGACATAATCATCTAATACCACTTCACATATTATTTGCTACTTTATATATAAACTTAGCAGTAGGTACCATTTCTGCAGGATGCCAGGATACTCATTCAACACATTGCCAGTATCAATGTGTATTGTCAGTTTCTAATGAGATTCAGACATTATTTGTTCAAGGAAATGTTAGCTGAGAATGACTGTTCCTGCAGTTGAAATAACACTTGGTCCCGCTCCAAGACAGTCAATCTTCATTGTAAGCAATCTAATACTAAGCTATTTGCACTTCAAATGCCAGATATGAGTCGTCTGCTCTGGTGGCTATGCGTTGTCTCTAGAAAGTGATGATGTGTTTCCCATTCACCTATCCAGTAAATCCAGCCAATGCAACTCTGGGTATTTTTAGAATGAGAGGTCATCATGGTTCAGAGGACATATATTGTATCACATTAGATAAAAATAGACAGCAAGACAGAGTCAGTACTGCCAATTACATGCTCATTCACTAGCTGTGTTGACACAAAATATTATTTTGACCATAAATCTCTATAAAAAATTGTGATATGGAAATAATAATAAGAATAATAATGAAAATAAAAAAGTTGTTCTCAAGGTCAAATTGTTTTATTAGTATTTATTAAACCATGATTATGTTAATTAGGACAGACCATATGTCATGTATTACCTTAGGACAAATTGTCATTGCTGTCGAGGTGTTACATCTTTTGCCCTTATTTGTATAACTATGGTATCATAGATTGTTATCTTGAATTGGATGTGCTCGCTCTCTCTCCCTTTTTCACTCTCTCTCTCTGTACGCTCTCTTTCTCCATGTGTGCTTTTTCTCTGTGTACTTTCTCTCTCTCCATGTGCGCTCTCTGTGTGCACTATTTCTCTGTGTGTACTCTCTCTTTCTCTCTGTGTGCTCTCTCTCAATGTGTACTCTCCCTTTCTCTCTGTGTGCTCTTGCTCTCTCTCTGTCCGATCTTGCTCTATCTCTCCCTGCGCTCTCATTCTCTCTCTCTCCCTACGTGATCTCTCTGCCTGTGCGCTCTCTCTGCCTGTAGGCTCTCTCTCTCTGGGCACTCTGTCTCTCTCTGTGCTCTCTCTCTCTCTCTCTGTGCTCTATCACTCTTTTTGTATTCTCTCTACGCACTCTGGCTCTCTCTCTCTGTGTACCCTCTCTCTATGCACTCTCTCTCTCTCTGAGCTCTCTATCTCTCTGTTCATTCTCTCTCTTTCTCTCTGTTCTCTTTCCTTCTCTCTGTTCTCTCCCTTTCCCTGCACTCTCTCTGTGTGTGTGCTCTCTCTCTCTTCCCCTGTGTGCTCTCACCCTGTGAGTTCTCTCCCTGTCTGCTCTCACCCTGTGTGTTCTCTCCCTGTGCACTCTTTCTCCCTGTACCCTCTGCCTGTGCACTCTCCCTGTGCACTCTCTCTCTCCTTGTATGCTCTGCCTGTGCACTCTTCCTTTGTGCTCTCTCTCTTTCCCTGTACACTCTACCTATGCACTCTCCGTGTGTGCTCTCTCTCTTTCTGTGCTGTCTCTATCTCTCTCTCTCTTCGAGGTGTATAATGGCTGTTTTTATCTTGACTATCAGGTCCCACCCCTGATGGTGTCATGACCCCACCCCCTTGGTAACATCAGGGGTACACACAATGAAAACTATTATAATGATTCTTTAAGACAGCATTTAACTCATATGGGTGTCAGAAGCATAACAATAATTTGTATGCCAAAGAAAAATACATAGAACACAGGTTTCAAACCATTTTGCAGTGTATATACTGAATAGAAATGTAGACTAAATGACAGAGATGCACCAATAGGCCCAACATAGGCTTCCCATGCTAATGACCTAAAAAGCAAGATCTTAATAAATCATCAGGACAGCCTAATGCATATCCCAAGTAAGCTTGATTATTTAAGTTTATTCCTACCACTTTCTGTATCTACCACTCTTTCTGTGAAAAAAAGTTAAATTAACTCTGTGAAGTACTAATTCAATGATAAGGTGGCAAAAGTATAGTTATGGCTGCTTTAGAAGATATATTGTCGCTCTGAACTCTACCCTGCACACTGCTGAGAGACTAGCAATGTCATAAGCATGTTGTGAGGATATTAGCATACAGATACGTGTTCCTGTACATAATATAATTAAATGGCACTGAGCATAGCCTAGCAGCTTCACCATATCAGAGTGGCAAAGCCCCTATACCATATAACCACACTGATATTTGTTAATACAATCTTTGCGATTTAAGTTGCATCTGTTTTAAGCAAGTTAAATTCTAAAATATGTAATACTAATATTGCAGCGTATCACATAAATAGATAAATCAGAACATGTACTGTAGTTTATATAATAATTATAAATGAGGAAAAATGCACAATGTGGATAAAGAGTCCCCTTATAGCATTGCTATAGCTCAGTTGTGGCAGGGTGTACTGCCCTCATCATTATGAGGAAATCTTTGTAGACATGCTAAGGCTGGTGGCAGTGATCAGCAGCAAACCAAAATATATCCGGGTCCAACCCCGGGTATGATCTCACAGCTTAGCATGAGTAAAACCTTTACTATAGTATCATGGCAAAGCTATATGTTGTAAGGACAGATCAGTGAGAAGTGCCTCTCCTAGCTATTAATGCTGTGTTCCTGATTGGTTGTTGTTAAACCCAGTCTCCTCACAGTACCTGTTGTAGGTTCCAGTGACCGGGAGTACTTCTGGCACCACCTGTGTTTTCCTGCTCTGTTTTGCTAAAATTCCTGTTCCCTTTTGGACAGATCTTTACTGTTGATCTGGATTGTTACTAGCCTTGTTGGATTTATGTCAGGCCCTGATCTTTGGTTTACCTGACCATTTATTTGCCTCTAGACTTGCTACTTTGAACTTGCCATCCTCTGAAGGGTTTCACCCGGACAGTCCTGACACAATTATATTTTTCCTTCCCTCATCAGTCTTTAGTACATCTGCTTCCCATGTGCTGCTGGAATAATTATAGGGAGTAATATAAGTACTGTTTTTTTTATTAAATAAAATAATTAGAATACATATATGTGGTGAGTTTTTCTTATTTGAAAAGAGGCTGTCAGGTGTCAGCCTCCTGTAATTGTGTTCCTTCACCAGAAGTGCTGGAAACAAGGGCACAAACCCAATGGAGACTGACAATTTGTCACAATATATAGATCTATATTTTTTGATTAATGTTATTTTTGAAATTTATAAAAGTTACAAAATGTATGCTTATAAAAAGTGGTGAGTACTTTTAACCTAAAGCACTACGGTTGTCTGCTTTTTAAAAAATATTTGAAAAGCATTTGCAGGAAAGGGAGGAAACAGAAAGCTTGGGTTGTAATTCCACAGCTGCTTGAAAAATACATTTCTGGACAAGACACAGTTCATTGGAGGGCCTCACTAATTTCAAATGTAAATGTAGTGTAGTGGTGGAGAACTCTTGCAAAACCTCAGTACATATGCCTCATTGAATATCATAGAAATGGAGAGGCTCTCAGAGTCCTCCAGCACTTTATTGTATCGACTCTGGGGCCCTATCCATACCTATGTGTTTCTGTATATGCCAACTATCAATATTACTCATCTCTTTGCTCAATGATTGTTTTATTTTATAATTTTTTTTTATGAGCAACTAGTCCACTGTGGCAAAACTTTAACAACCTAAAGGGAGCTATGTACACTTAAACGTAAATCTACATGATTCTACTGCGAATGCTCACAGCGTGCAAGGTTTGCATTGCAATCAGCAGCTTTTGGTGGGAACATGCAAATTAGATGACTAGTACTACACATTTTCGCATACATTTTTAACAGATTCTTTTATGTCTATGTCTTTATTTAACAGCATTTGAGGTACAGCACAGGGTGCAAGAGCATAGCCAATAAATCTACCCACGGACAGCTATTTCAGTAACCATTAATCTTGTTTTCTTTTTTTACACAGGATGGCCTTATATCTATCTTAAACACTTTAAATGGTTGGGGTATATTTATCAAGTAGTGATATAAATTGGAATTAAGACATGAGTTAAATATGCCCATTTCCAATAGGAGCTTTTTCTAAAACTGAATTAAAGCGTGTCACTGCTTGATCAATAGCTCCTATAGAAAACATAGAAAGTGGAGATACTTCATGATTTTACTCCACTTAACCCACATTTAAAATCTCTTGATTAATATGCCCATTTTAGTATATACTGTGAAATATTCCCTTGTAATCCCTCTCTGCCTGCCAATTTAACATCTTCTTACATACACCACTTTCATTGTGTAGTTTGGCTACTTTCTATTTCCAGGCTACAAAAACAGTTTTTTTCTGTGAGATATTTCTTTTTTTTCCAATCTGAAAAAAAACGAAATTGTGAGAAAAAAATATGGAGATATGCAAGTGCAATTTTTTCGCACTCTGTATCTGCAGTGTTTTATTATTATGATTATGATAAGAACGGAGAAATTCTTGGAAGGGGCAATTGCAATTCCGGTTGCTAAGTATAACCTCTTCCTATAATTCCTGTTAATTGCTGCTTCCTCTTTAATCATGAACATTACTTTTAATACTTTATAATAATAATAATACATTACATGTATAAAATATCTTCATATTGTCTCACAGTTTGGACATAATCATTTCATTGTTCATAATATAAAATTGCAGGTGTAAATTGTGAAAAAGGAGCCTTTACAATATTCAAATTTAAGCCTTGCAGTTCTTTTCATTTTTCAGTTTAAAAAAAAAAAAATCCCTACAGCTTGAAACACTGGTATGGTGAAATCCTGTCCCTGTGGTGTGGTGCTAACTTAGTCAAATACACATGACCCAGGCATAATTGACACCACAACCGATTTGGGAGAAACACGGGCCACAGATTTTATTCATAAATAACCATTTTAACATAAACATAAAAACCTGTATATAATTTACATAATACCTTCCAGGGGGAGGAGCCCGGCCACGGACAGTGACCTCACGCCTTGGGCCCTGCCCAAAGCCCCAATGCTTATATTAAGCACGCCCTGTGAGGTAGGGCCACACCCACTTAGGCCAGTGGGCCGGGCAACTCACCTCCCGCCTAGCCAATCAAAGAAACTATACAACAATAAATGCCACTTCTCCACTAACATTCTTTTATATATCTCTTTTCTCTTAAATATGAATTTACCGCCGACATGTAATAGTAATACGCTTGGCTGTCCATAACGCTGGGCGTACGTTTCCAGTAGCCCATCCACCTGCGCCCACCGTAGGCCTCGAATACCGATCCACCGCACATGCAAGTCTGTAACAGGAAAGCCCAGTTGTGTCTTGTCCTCTGTAACTGCGGCTAACCTGTGGGCCCAGTACACGTACAAATGGCCCACGATCCACAGATACTTCTGTCCTCCTGAAAGCAGAAAGCAACATCTATTAGACTACTGCCCTAGGCCGCACGTAAGACCGAAAACGTTCCGACTCCCATCTCCCGATACGCTTCACTGCGGCGTCAGGCAAGCCTAACCTAGCTGCCCCGATTCAGAAAGAGTGCGTTCCGAACTCTGACTGCTCTAAACCCAGACTGTGTAGTGCACCCTTTAGCATCCTTTCAAATTGATAACGGGATAACGCTGTCCCATCGGCATGAACCAACAGCGAACACCGTTCCGTCGGACGCTGTCTAAGGTACTCCTCCATACACCCATAGGGGCAGCACTCTGTGCCAACACGGTGCAACACCACCTCTTTTCCTTTGCCCAACTGGTCAGTCTTAGACCTCCGTAACCATATTACTACCATGCCTTCCCTTAGACAGGTATCCACCAACTGCACTCCCCCGGAACCGTGTCTACTGTTCGCGACTAACTCCCCTATCCGGAACGCTCCGAAGAATGCCAGGGAAAAAGCTGTACAGAAAAGCAGAGATTCAAAGGGGTTCCTGCACGTTACCACCAAAACCTGCGTCATTCGCAGCAACAAAGAAAAGGTAATCGGCCGCCTGGTATCTGGCCTGCGATCCCTGTTAAACATGCCGCGCACCACCTTGCGCACTATAAACGTATGTCTGGGAGGCGTATGGGCGTCTTGCCCTTTTGCAGGGGGCTCTGATCTGCCCCTTCCTTGGGCCTGGTACATCTAGCGAGGGGGTGCTCGCCGCCGCAGGTGGATCACGCATGTTTGAACCTGCAATTAGGGGCCCATCTACATACCCCTTCATTGTAGGCAAAACAGGTCTTTAGACCAGTAACCATGGCGGTGGTGGGGCCCTTGACCCCACTGGATCCGGTACGAAAGGGCGGCATGACGCGCATAGGTGTCATAATGTTCAGCCAATATGCCACAGCTTTGTCGCTCCATGCCATAGCTGTCCTAGATGCCAGGTATTGGCGGAATTCCTCATCATACCGCCACCACGCTATGCCCCCGTATACTTTGTGGGCATTGCAAATCTTGTCTATGTAGACAAATAAACCTGAACCTTGCTAGGGATGTCGCTCACATAGCACGCAGGCCATAATGGAGAAAGCCTGCAGCCATGTGTCGATGGTCCTAGGCAGCGCCTATACGACCTGCGACGGTCATCACCATCACGGAGCCCCCTCTCACCCGTGTCCATTTGTCTGGACATGGGAAGAAGAGAGAACAATTCAACTAATTCCCTCCTCCAGGTTTTTTCTTTAACATCCTGGGGAAGATGCGCCCCCAAGTTGTCCAATGAGCACAAGACAATTGGTCTCATGGCTGCATCGATAACTGCTGCATTGGTACTGCCTGCCTCCTGCGGGCCCATGACACCCACTGCCTCAGAGGGCCCCGTTGCCGCCACTATCACAGCCGGCGCTGCTCGCCTTACTGCCTCACTGGTGGATTGATCGGACCACGCGCCCCTCGCTAAGCCCCCTATCCACGCACCCTTTTCCTACTCACTTACTGCAATGTTGTGTGGCTAAGAGGGTCTTAAGAAACCCAAGGAAACCCCCTTTAGTGTGTAGCAGTTCACATTTTTCTGCCTCTTCTACTCTTCCCACCATTGGGACCTCACCTGCTTCTGGAAGCCTTGGAGTGGACACCCTCCGCGGGCTCCATCCTCTCTCTGATCCCGTGCAGGCGCAACTGCATCTGCAAGATCTCCTACTCCTTGATCTTGATCTTCTTCTGGACCTGTGGGTGCAAGAGGAACAGTCACTAGCTCTCCGTGACCTGCATGCCCGTGCCCATACCGTCTGCTTCTCCCCTGAGGACTGGTCATGGTCACCTAAGCTTGAGCGGCTGGAATGGGCTAGCGGCGCAGGCTCTGCTGCCCTCTGTACGAGTTCCCCTGACACTTCTTGTGGCGTTACAAGGTCTACCTGTGGGTCGGGATTAGTCACCTTTCGTTGTGCCTTTAACTCAGCTCTCTGGCGTCTTAATGGGATGTGGGTGAATAGCAGTGGACTGTACCTGCTTGAGGTCTTTCTAGCTCTAGTGGGGTGCGCCAGCCTCGCCACTGCCGCTGTCACAGGCACGTCATCGATCACTGCCATGCGGTCTTGGCTGTTCATCTCTCTGACAACTCTGTTCCTTCTTGCTCGTGTAGTCGGCATGCCCAGCTCCCCGCCGCGGCTGCATCCCTGTAAAGCACCAGAAGCGCTGTTAGTACGGGAAATAGAAGGGACCGCATGGTCGGCACAATAAGGGTCTGTAGGAGCTTTTTTAGGGCTCCCAGCTTATTACCCCCTGCGCCCCCTTTACGGGGCAGTAGAGGGGTGTTTCTTGTCCTTTGCCGCTGCGGAGACCCTTTGGGCAAAATTAATGATGGTGGCCGGAGTTCTAGGCCCTCACCCTCACCGCCCGTAGGCCCGGCTCTCCCTTGCCTGAGGGGTATAGGGTCCTGACTGCCCTGACCCGTATCCCCTTTTGCTCCCTTGGCCTGGCACTCCACTGGACGGGGGTCTAATGGCTCTGCACTATTGGGATAGGCGGATAGCCCGCTAGCACCTCCATAATTGCCTAGGCCACCAGCCACTACAGGCTGAGCCTGTGCAATGTAAGGAGGGCCTCCTGCAAAAGGCATGGGTGGTCCCAGCCTTTCCTGCACCCACCTGACCCCTTGGCTTAAGGCCCGGGTCCTAACCTCAGACAGCAAGGCCTCTATGTCCTGAGCATCCATACTGGGCCCAAGCAAAACACCCACCCAAGACTGACAAAACAGACCACAAAAAACAACAGGAAAATATACAAAACACACACACAGAGCACTCTCACACTGCCCCTTATGTGCTGTATAGCTGTGGTATGGTTCTCAGTTTCAACCTCCTACTTTAACTTATTTGCGCAGGAGCCCCTCAGACCTCCGTCCATTTCAGCTGGAGACCGCGCTGTTCTGCCCGACGAGCGAACACGGGCGGAAGTCCCGCCCCCGAAGCTCCCGACTGGCTTTTTAGCCTTACAGGCTCCGCTGGATCATGCGGCGCTACGGGCTGACCCAGGGAGCCTGTGCAGCCTCCGCATCCAACACAATGCAGTGTGCTAGGTCATAGATGTAAAAGATGGCAACACACAATGAAGCATACAGGAAGAAATGGGGGTTCCAGATGCTGTAAAGCTGCTAGTTTATTTGTCTGGTTAAGTAAGTGAAGTGTACATGTTATTTGATAATTACATTACTGTCTGGGTGGAAAACAGAGGAAGCAGTGGCGGAGCTAGTGAATGTTGGGCCCAGTGCAGAAAAAAATAATTTGGGCCCCTGCCCCCAATGTTTTTTTGACCATACACCCTAATACATACATATACATTTAAATCATATATATATATATATATTATAATACATATATGTATATATATTATAAATAAAGTATATTATATATAGCCCATGCAGCCATGCCCCCAGCCCATGCAGCCAAGGCCTCCCCGAGCCTCATCAGTCCCATCCCCCTCCCCGCATTGATCGGGGGAGTTAAGTCCTCTTCTTCTATACCACCTGTATGGCACCTTGTAGCTTTGCTCAGTGATGATATTAATGCAGATCAGGCTTTTAGCAGTAGCTACCCAAATATTTTCTCAGTCTTCCGAGTATAGGGAGGAATCAATATTGGATTCCCATCTCTGTACAAAGCACAAGGAGTCTGGGGATGAGTGAAGCAAAAGGAGTTATATAAAATTGAGATAACACTTTCTACAAGGGATTTTTTGGGGCTGTGATAATTGTTATCATTTAAATCATGTAATCATTTTTTCTAATTTATGTCCTTCTGGTAATATAGTCTTTGAAAGTTAAACAAAAATTATTTGATTTATATAATTTCCAACCCATTACATACAATTATGTTATCAATCAAAATACATACAGTATCTTGCCTCCCGGGTCATTTGAAGCATAACTAATAGGAAATATCTACAAACATAAGACCTAGTAGAGCTCTTCTTTTCCAAATATACACAATGCATTGCAAGCCTAAGATGTCTGTCTTCCTTTCATTCATCCCATACCTTATCTATTCAACCATTTGGAGGGTCAGTCTTTAATATTGCAAAATAAATAGGCACTGGTGGCCAACAGTGACCTGGGGGCCACTTGCAGCCCTGAGATTCATCTCATACGGCCCCCGGCCTATTCTCTGGAAGGGGAGACAATGTGCCTCTACATCTATTACTAATTATTTCAACATTTATCTCTTTCACACAGTAATTGTAGTATACTTTGAGCCCTTTTAAGGAGTTGCATTGATATCTTAAAGATGTTGATGAAGTGTATTTCTAGTCCAGTAATAACCTTGTTGTAGATCTGAGCTCTGTATTTGCTAAAGTCAGAAATAATATTTCTCAACATCTGCTAAGGGGAACAAAGGCTGAGATATCTAATTTCAAACCACTAAATGTTTATACAGTTTCTCAATAAAATTATAGCTATATTGTGTAAAATTAACAAATGTTCCCATTGAATGAATTCCTGGAAGACTGGGATTTATAGTTCATTATACAATGAGATAATTAGATGACAAGCTATTTTAACAGTAATTTAGAACAGTTTCAACAATTTGTTGATTATGCCTTGTTATCGTTAACCATAATTTTATATATATTTTGACAAGGTAAGCCATAGCCCAGCGTTACAGCAAGGTGCATACTATGAATGTATGGGTTTCTTTTGTAGAAAGCAAGTCTAAAGAAATGTAGTCACTGGAAGAGGAAACTTCCAAGCCTTTGCAATGGTGTATAATGGAATAGAGATCTCCCCACCCCATGGACATGAGATTGATATTGCTTGTGATAACATTTTCAGATAATGGCTGTACTGGATTAAATATGTGTGGGAGACTCATAATGGGCACTTAGGGCATCCAAACATTTCCAAAAGCAAGCAGTGTTCAATTGTAGTAATATAGCACTGTGAGCTGATGAAGTTGAAATGGGGTCTGATAAATCTTATTGAAATCTTTTCATAATTACCATGTAAGATCTTAACTTTTTCAACCATGATAAGCTTTGACACTACCTTTTAGAATACCTATACATAAAATATCAGTATTTTCTGAGACATTCAATTTTGATTATTTATTTTTCTCATTTTGAATTTGATGAACATTTCTGTAGACCCATTTACACACCTAGAACGCAATAGTTAAAGGTCCAATATATGCACTTTTCAGGTTTTAAACCTATTTTTTAGGCATATCTAAATTAAGTAGTACCAAAAGAGAGAAAAAGATCCTTTTTTAGGGCACTCCTGGGAAATCCAATTCTCAGAAAAAGAGATTGAACTAAATGTAAAACTTAACTTTTAATAGTAATAATAAAATCCACTTAAAATACATAAACGTAGGTAGCAGAGAGTTAAAGTATATAGAGTTTACTGGGAAAAATGCCACTATAGTGGAAAATGCCACTGTAAGGTAGACCATATAAAGTGCAATGTGCTGGTATAGTCACTGAAAAAGTGGCTAGTATATAAGAAAAAAAGTGCTATATAGTGCTAATAGTGATAAGGTGCCAAGTGCTATGACACAAATAAGAAATATATGAAAGTGAACCAAGTATATCAGTAATATATGGTTGCCTATAAGGTGCAATATAAGTAATTATTAGCAGCTGATTGCTGATCAAAAACCAGTAAACAATATGATAAATGTGGCAAGGGGTAAAGGATAGGGGTAAAAGATATTGAGAAATAAATGCCCCCAGAATACTGATATCCTGTTAGGTAATGTTCTCAATATCTGTGTATCTCAGATGCCCAAATACCCCAATAACAGCGTTGCCTTCAGGATATACCCATAACCAGTAGCTACTGCCTTCCAAATCCACTAAACATTGTCTAAAATAGCCTAACTAATGCAGCTGTGAAGGGGCTTTATGCTATGGGCCTGAAACTGAAAACGCTGACTCTGTGCTAGTCACGCCGTGGTCTAGACGCAAGGTAATGATGTCATAGACTCGCGACGGCGTTCCTACGTGCACCCGACGCATGTTTCTTGAATTTCATCTCTTTTCTCTCTTTTGGTACTACTTATCCCTATTATCCTTAGGAGCACCCTGTTATCATCCATTTGAATTTGGTACTTATCATTTATACCTGAGCCACCGCCCCTCTACTATTTGCATATCTAAATTAGCTGGATAAATTCTGCAGCACATTTCATCAAACATTTTATTTTCATTAATATCTAAAAATCCCTCCAATGATTATGTTGACGCCCCCAGGGGTGTCTACACAGGCACCTGGTCCCCCCAATCAGCATGGAGCATTTGGGGACCAATTTTAACCCATTATTCACTTATTGTTTTCTTCAGCTAATAGGAGAGCATTGATGTCAGCCCAAAAGTGACTGCTGGGAAGTGACCCAGTCGGCTGCTTCCTATGTGATAATGACACAAGCATGCTCAGCTGCTGCTTAGCGCTACTAAACAGAGAGAGGAAGGAAAAAAACACCAGCAGCAGTAGTTGATGCCGAGAATAGATAGCCTTCAGGGGTGGTAATCAAGTGTGAATGTGCACCTTCTAACATGGTGCCACACTACATATACCAGGCTGCTTTACAGCACAAGCAGAAACTCTGGAGTTTGATACAAATGTTTAAGCCTGTACATCCCTCTGATTGGCCAAAATTACATTTTTCTTTTATGCTAATTTATCCTGGGATTGTAGGGGGAGTTTACTCTATTTTTTAACTGTCAGAAATTATAAGCCATTTTGCTAACTTCAAAGTAAGTTTTTTAAATGTTTATTTTGGGAATTGTTCATGCAAAATATTTTTGAATACACTGCTGATTCTCCTTTATCAGATGCATTCATAATCCAGGATACTTAGATATGCCTTTAACTGACATCAAAAATGCATGCACAAACAGCAGTAAAGGAAATCTTTAGTCAGAAAAATAGTGAAAGACTTCAACTGTGATAATACTGATTAGACTTGCTAAGGCTTGACTAATGTTATCTCAGCTGAAATCTTTCACTTCTTTTCAGTAGTGCTTAGGACAGTTAAAGACGTGGGGGTGGCTACAGCAGTAGCCATTAATGAGATAAACTGTGTTTAAATTATATTCTCTGGCTAAAGATTTGATTTGCTGCTCTTGCCACATGTATTTTTATGTTAAATAATGACAAACTACATATACTGTATGTTTAACATGAAAATCGCTTACATTGGCCCTTTAATGCACAGGTGGTGTGCATAGGGAAGCTCTTACTACCTGCAGCACATTTAAAACACCAGATATTAACAGCCCTATTAAATTCCAGCCTCGTAGATACGAGGTTTGTACTTAAGCCCTACGTGCTTCAAATTCTGAAAAGTTTGATGCTATTAAATTAGCCCTGCTGCAATCAACATGTGAGCTACGCAGCACGGACGTCTGTGTCAACACGGTGAAACTGTGCATGAGGAGTGACAGCCTGTGAGATGCCCTGCCGTGGGGGGTACTCCAAGTAGCACTTCAATTAACCCTATAACTCATGGGGTCTATACAGAGCCCCATGAGCACTTAATTAACCCTATAACTCATGGGGCGCTATACAGAGCCCTGTGAGCACTTAATTAACTCTACAACTCATGCAGGTTAATACAGACCACCAGAAGCCCTTAATTAACCCTGTCACTCATGGGGGTCAATACAGACCCCCAGAAGCCCTTAATTAACCTTGTCACTCATGGGGGTCACTACAGACCCCCAGAAGCCTTAATTAACCCTGTCACTCATGGGGGTCAATACAGACCCCCATAAGCCCTTAATTAACCTTATCTTACCCTAATTGGGCCTATCTAACCCTTACTGGGCCAATCTAACCCTAACTGGGCCTATTTAAACCTATCTGGACCTAATAACCCTAACTGGGCCTATTTAACTCCATCTAGCCCAATTTAATCCCATCACTTATATGGGTCTATACAGACCCCCGTAAGCCTCCATCTAACCCCATCCTTTATGGGGGTCTATACAGACCCCCGTAAGCCTCTTTTTAACCCAATCAGTCCCATAAGGGTCTATGAAGACCTTAATAGGACAATTATAAGCCTACTATCAACCCCATAAGTGCCATGAGGGTCCTCCAGGACCCTCATAGCACTAAGTACAAACACTACACTACACTATTCCCCCCAATAAACCACTAAATCTAAACTAACTCCCCTCTACCCTAACCTATTAACCACTACCAACCTAAAACTACCTACCTAACCCCCTATTAAACCCACCCTACTAATTACACAAAATAAAAAACACCTATGTTACAAAAAATAAACAAAACTAAGGTACATAAAATTAAAAAAAGTAAGTTACACAAAAAAGGACATTACAAACCCCCTCACTAAAAAGATAATAAAAAAAACATGACACACTCCCCCGCCACTACATAATAAAAAAATAATTACACACTAGCAAAGAAAAAGGCATACACAATTATCCATAACATTACAGTAATAAATACATTGTAAATATACCCCTAACTACAATACATTTCCCCCTAGCTAAACATCACCCTATCTATCCCTGTCTATACTTAACCCCCTATGTAGACATTACCCCCTATCTATACAATACCCCCTAAATCTAAGCTAAAATAGAGTAAATAAAAGCACTTACCTTGCAAAGTATACCCAGTGTTGCCGCAATGTCTGGTCTTGTTACGGTAGCAATGTATAGCAATTTTCCAATGGCCTTGCGGTAATTATCATGGTTGGTTAATACGTTTTCAGTTCCATTGTTTTTCTGGTAATCAGGTTCAATTGGCATTTTCACTTCTTTTGCATCTTGCAAGTGAAACTGTTTTGATATTTTTGTAATCTTTTGACTTTGGTTAAAAAGATAACTTCCATCCTCTTTCCCTCTCTATTTTAATTCCTAAGTAGTGACTGATGTTTCCTAGCTCTTTTATATCAAAATTCTGTTTCAATTTATGAACTATTTGGTTATAATCCCCTTCTTGTTCAGAACAAATTATGATGTCAATGTAAATTAGAACGTGTATCCATTTATTTTCTTGATTCTTTGAATAAAGACACGGATCAGCTTTACTTCTTAAGAATCTTTCTTTTGAGAATATATTATTGATTTTTTCTTTCCATAATCTTGCAGCCTATTTGAGCCCGTAGAGACTCTTTTGAAGTTTACATACAAGGTTTTGTCCGTTTTCAAATCCTTGTGGCTGTTTCATATACAGATCCTCCTTGATGTCTCCATATAGGAAAGCAGTTTTGACATCCAGATGCATCCCCTGCATTCCCTTTCCTGCTGCAATGCTAAGGAGTGTTCTAATGGTTGTGTGCTTTAAGACTGGAGCAAATGTTTCATCATAATCTTCTCCAAATTTATGGGAGTTTCCTTTGGCAACTAATCTTGCCTTGTATCTGGGGATATTTCCTTCTGCATCATATTTTACTTTGAAAGTCTACTTGCTTCCTATATTTTTGCGATCAGGGGGGAGCTCAGTGAAGGACAAGGTTTTGTTTTTCTGAAGTGATTTTATTTCTTCTTCGTTCGCCTCTCTCCACTGATTGGTTTCCTTTTTTGTAAATTTTTCTACGTCTTCCCAGGAAGTTGGTTCCTGGATTTGATATGTTTTAGCGTTGTATGACAACCTACGGGGTGATATTACTTTTGTTGCCCGAATAGATGTTCTGATTGCTGGTTCTACAGTAGGTTCAACTGGTTTGTCCATTATAATTTCCACTTCTTGTGCTGATTCTTGTACAGTTTCAGTTTTGTCAGCGTCTGTTGTTACTTCTGTGGGCAAATTTTCTCCACAACTTTTAAGAATATTTTTTTCTGATGTTTCACGTTCATCTAAATATATACTGCGACTTATTTAGATCTTGTAGGTCTTTGGGTAAAGGATCCTATATCCTTTACTTTGTTCGCTGTAGCCTCCCAGAAACCCTTTTACATTTTTTTTCTCTAACTTGGAACATTTCTCGTTTGGGACATGGGCATATGTTTTAAAGCCGAACACTCGGATATCTACTACACTGGATTTTTATCCCTTCCACATTTGGTATGGGGTACGTTCAATGCTTTCTGATGGTAGCCTGTTCTGTAAGTATATAGCAGTCATTATTGCTTCTCCCCAATACTTGTTAGAAAAGTTGGCATCTGAAAGCATACATCTTGCCAGAGTGTGAGAGTGTGTTCTTTTTTTCTGCTTCTCCATTTTGTTCAGGAGTGTATGGTACAGTTGTTTGGTGTATAATACCATGTTTCTTTAGGTTTTTCTATCACTTCATTACCTATATACACCCCACCATTGTCAGTGCATATTATTCCTGGTTTCCTTTTAAGTTTTTTGCTGGTCATAGCTACAAATTCTTGAAGTGTGTCTTTGGTCTCGCGTTTGTGCTTCAGTAGATATGTCGTTGTGTATCTGTAAAATCGTCAGTGAAGGTCAATAAATATCTATTTCCGCTGGGTGTGGGGATTTCCATTGGTCCACATATGTCACTGTGTATAAGTTCCATGGGTTGAGTAGTCTTTCTTTGACTGGTCTGTGGAAGTGGTGTATGTGTGACCTTTGCTTTGATACAACATGTACTTTTCATGAGGGTGTGGCAAGGTAAAATTGTCATATCTTCTGTTAGACATCTCTTTGCAAGATCGTTTATGGCTTCTAGGTTTTGATGCCCCAATCTTCTATGCCACAGGTGGATACACTTATCGTGTACATTATGAGTTGTTGCTTTGGCTTGTTCACTTGCAGTGATGAGATTGTACAGGTATTCATTGAACCTTCTTTTTGCTAGGATTTGTTTTCTGTTTCAAATTGTGCATGTATTGCCTCGGAATTGGACTGTGAGTCCATTTTTAGCAAGGGTTTTACTGGTAGGAGACTTCCTTCCAGAAATGGAACCTACAGAACATTATTTACAATTATGCTTTGCTTATTCCCTGATGTGTAATGTAATTCAGGAACCCTTGACCTTTGCCTTCTGCTGTGATACTTTCTTTTATACTGTAATAAATTTCTGTAAATAACGTGTTATCACTTGTCATGTGACTTGTTGCCCCTGAGTCTATGCACCATCCTTATGATGTGCTATGCTGAGTTACTGTAAAGGTGCCATTCTATGACACTTGTGCAGTTTCCTTTGTGGCAGTTTTAACTCTTTATCTCAAGAGTGGCTCTTTTCTTCGGTGCTCAGCTTTCCAGATGTGTGTTTATGCATCTTTGAAGCTACCTCTGATTTGTCATTCTCCTCACTATGCATATTTTTCTTTCTTCTGTTGTATTCATCAATTCATTTTCCATTAGCATACTCTAGAGTTAGTTCCTGCTCTCGTCTAGTTTCTAGAGCATTTATCAGTGCACTGGAAGACTCTGGAAGACTGCATAGTAATAATGCTACTATATGATTGCCTTTAATGTCTTCACCTATTGCACGTAGCTGTTTCACAATCTCTAGCATAGCATTCACATGATCATGCATACCCTGGCTATTGTGCAGCCTTTTCTTATATAGTTTGCATAATAGATATAGTTTACTGTTTAAGTTTGATCGCTCATGCAGTTTTTGTAATGCTGTCCACATACATTTAGCTGTGTTTTCTTTTCTTATGTGAATGAGTTGATCCTCTTCCACTAATAGGCTTCTAACTGCTTTTGCTTATCTGTCTTTCATGTCCTATGCTTCAGGGTTATTAGTGGGTCTGTTTGTATCCAGTACTTATTAAGGTATTGCTCGTTCTCAGATGAGCACCTTTTTGTTTAGATTTTCTCACCTTATGGGTGATAGGGGGAACCATATGTGGACCCCTTGCTCACTGTGCTTAGGGGGTACAGCTGCACCTCACTGACGAGGTCCATAGAGGCTGAAACATGTCTGGGGTTTGCTGTTTCTCCTGTTCAGGGCAGAATTGCCTGGTATTTAGGGGCTGGGTCACTCTTCTGAGTTTGACCAGACTGATTTACTACAGGATATTTCTCCCAGTTAAGGGCACAAGTGAGCTAAAAGAGGCTGCTCTCTGAGTAGGTAACCAGACCTATAGAGCAAACCTACTAAGGTATTGCTCATTTTCAGATGAGCACCTCTACTCTTTTTGTTTAGATTTTCTCACACTCACTTATTTGTGATTTCCTTTAGTGTCTGTGCCCATAACCTGTTGGTTATGCAGTCCACAAAGAGACACTGGTAGATAGTGAAGAATAATATATTACTTTAAGAACTTGGATAAAACAACAAAACATATGTACATCAGGTTATAAACATAACCAGTACTTGCAGCATCAAGCAGTATTCTATAACTGTCATACCTAGAACAGACACAGAGATTACATGACCCTTCTCAACTGTCACTTAACCCCTTATTGACTGGGCACAATTACACATACAGTAAACATAACATTAACATTACATATTGTGTAAAACATGCTGTTGTATTTCCCAATAATACCTAACATTCTGTATATCATGGTGGAGATGATTTGAACCACAGCAGTTATTTAGGAGCCCCCTATAAACCCTTACATGAAGTTGAAGATAAAACCAGGTATATTGTGTGTGTGTGTATACGTGTATATGGGTTTCCTGGTGGTCCATTGGTTAGTATTAGGTGCTTTCACTGCTGCAATCTGGGTTTGATTCCAGTCAGGGAACCAAGAGGTCACACTAGCCGGAAGCCATGCATGGTTGGGCCTGGTCAGTACCAGGAGCGATATGATGTGGCCTACTAGAGAAGGAACTGGGAACCCACCCCAGTAGCTCTGCCATGAATATCAAGTGGATAAGCATGGTGTGTTGCGGTCCATGAGGTCATGTACACTTTGGGTTAGACTTCTCTGCACTGTAAGAACTTTAAAAAAAACAAATACCAAAAACACTTCAACACATTTTGCAGCCCAGGGGTGCAGTGTAGTTATATCAAACATTAAACATAGACATACTGGTATTTGAAATTCTGTTTCAGAATACTGACAAGTGAAGGTGAGATAAAAATCAGAAACATATACTGGAAACTGTATTGTAAAAAAAAAAAAGGCAATGTGAATAAAAGTAATTTTAACTCTTCAATGCTTATTCTGCCAAAATATCACTATTCTAGTGCTACATACATTTATATCACTGTTATCAATTACATTTGATTAAACCTGAAATTATTTATAACTGCTTTATTGTGACCAGGCCCAGATATAGGCATGTATGTATGTGTGTGTATATCACATATTATAATTGTCAAACTGTAATTTATCGTCATGCTTGTGAGCCTCACGAAGTGAGGCAAGCCGTTTGCGAGGCGAGCAGTTCAGGCATTGAAGCATTCCGAGCTCTGAAGGCGCTCATTGCCCTGCTTGCCTCGCAAAGCGAGTCCAGCAGTTGAGCCGTTGAAGCACATGGGACTTAGGCTGAAATGAGCACTTAAGCAGCCGCGCAGCATTTAGGCTGCAACGAGCGCCGAAGGCTCTCATTGCAGTCAGCAGCGCCGTCACACATGCGAGCTCTGGAAAAAAATACGTCCTCGGAAAAATCTAAATTTAACGGCTGACCCGTGGATATCAAAAAACATGAAAAACAAGAAAAATAATAAAAAAATTAAAACACATTCACACACAGCACAGGGGGAGAGCCAGTAAGCACGGGAGTGAGGTTGCAAGCGATTTTAATCCTCATTTGATGTGTTTTGTCACATGAAAATCGGCTAAGCAAGAAAAAAAATGGCGGACGAAAAACGTAAACATTTTTGAAACTGGATGAAAACGAGGCTGAGCAAAGCTTGCCACGCGGGACTTAGAAAATACACTACGGCAAAGACAGTAACACTTACACGAACAACGACAGGCACGCGGGACTCTGCAAATAAAACAAACGCCAGTCAGTGCGCGCCACACAAACATACACAAACAGACACACAGAAGGGAAACACACAGGGAAATGACAGGGGGGAGATACTGAAAAAACTTGCAGGTTAATGAACCCTGCAATGAGCGGCCCGTACAGTAGGCGGAAGGAAAAGTTCGCAATGAGCGCCAAAGGTGCTCAGAGAAGGAAAAACCTAACATTGTGTGGCAAATAGCATTGCCTGGTTTACAATTTTATTGCCGTCATTTTTTGACGGGCAATTCGCTAGTATATATATAAAGCCTGAATGAATCAACATAATTGTAAGGAGAATACCTACTTACAAAAGAATTGATCTTAATAATAAAACTTGCTATCTTAATGTAGCCTCTTTTTTGCTGCTTGTCTGTTTCACAGCACAAAGGAATAAGAAACTGAATATAAGTGTCAATGATCCAAAGACACAATACAAAACATAGAGGAAGCATTTAAAAGGGGTCATGAAGATGTTGACCAGGCTGCTTGTCTTAAAAATATTGCATTTTTATCTACAACATATAACACAATTATTTTTTCTAATTGTTTTTTTTAATTTGTAAGCGCAGATATATATTATACTACTTTGGTACTTGGCACATACATCACAGATTGTTATATTACATTATCCACATAAGCTGTGCATTTGATTTTGTACCGACAAATTCAGAAGGAACTTTACTAGTAATATATGACTATTACCATTCATTCTAAAAACTTGAGTCACTGGCATTTTATTTCCTGCTGTCTTTTCTGTAATGCCCAGAAAATAATGTGGGATACAATCAAACAACACACTATTATAAAGACAGCTGCAGACTCACTGGGTATTGGCACTTTTTCTGTGGATACATGGCTTATAGCGCTGTGTGGGTGCTACTTCTGCTGCTGCTGGATATTTGATGTTTTTTATTTGCTCAGTAATAATATTGTCGGTCTGCTGGCAAATGAGTCTTGTCATGTGTTCTAATTAAAAATGTGCATAATGAAATACTCATTCTGTAAAATACATTGAGAACATTGAAATAGCGGCCATGCCACAGGAACGTACGAGAAAAACAAACATGTGGCCTATACAGGGAAGGGATGATAGAGCAATTGGTCATGACATGTAATATGATGGCAGAGAATGAGAAGAGGTCATAACACTCATGCAAACGCTAATGTGTTTGATAATGTCTTCATATGCATTGCATGTTGTATACAGGACTTAAGATAAGGGCACCAGAAATCCCCTTGAATGGAGGTTACTTATGAAAAACACATATTGCAGAGCTACTCACCTTTTAGTGAGACTGTTGTAAAGCATCTTAGCAGCATTCATCTTTGATAAGTGTACACCCCCAAAGGGAAAATCTCATCACTTGCACGTAAGAATACATGAGACTTATAACTGAAGGATAATACTAGTGTAAACAAAGGTGATACAATAAAAGCAAATTACATTTAGGTGGAAGTTGCCCTTTATCAAAGTGAGGTAAGGATACTATTCAGCATGGGTGTAAAAACAACCCCCCCAGATTTTTATCTTATATACGGTATCCAACCCCCACAGATTTTCTTTGGCTTCTATACCCATGTATCCAGTGACTATTTTACTATGTGGAGCCTGCGTTGCCAATTACAACATATGCATTACATGGTCTCAACTAAATAGTACGAAAACGTAGACTTAAGTAGTAATAGCCCAACATATCATTATATCAGTGATTTGCAACTTCCACATTAGTTTCAAAGAACACAATAATTTTATACTGGTTACATTTTAATTAACGGAAAGTTGGCAAAGAGTAAATATGTGCAAAACTTTGATTAATCAATCATTTATAAGAACTTGGATGCATGCACAGTGAAATATAAAACATCTGTTTGCTTCCAAAATATCCCAGATCACCTTTCAAAATGCTCTCTCTCTGAACCATTTTATTTATG
This sequence comes from Discoglossus pictus, assembly GCA_027410445.1. Lineage (NCBI taxonomy): Eukaryota > Metazoa > Chordata > Amphibia > Anura > Alytidae > Discoglossus > Discoglossus pictus. The sequence goes on from CM050166.1 coordinate 169,246,100, forward strand.
CAACAGTACAGGAAGCTAATAAACAGATTGCGTACAGGCATCAAAAATAAGTATGAGGAAGCAATAAGATATCTCTTGAGATTCTTCGTTGAACCTGCGCAGGTAAGAGATCCTTTATTGTAACACTACTTAATGCTGCGTATGTGTGAAACTAAGAGTAGGAGCGACCACAAAAATTCTGACATTATAAATCAGTGTATGTAATATGAATAAACACAAGCAATGATTAGGTTTTCACAAAAGTATTTTTATTGCTATATAAATATACATTACAATAATACTTAAATTGAGACATAGTAGCAGCAAAGTCCTGGTTTCTCAAACCAATACAATTAGCAGTAAGGTGAATATATATGCTTACAATAGGTCCATAGTAAAGAGTCAGTACGACAGTCTTTGTTTACTACATACTAAGATTTAATTGAAACATATGGTAGGTGAATCCCAATTGTGGGTGGCATGAAAGGAGAAAGTTTATTTAACTTAATTTAACTTTAACATCATCTAGCATTTACCTATGCTATTCATGTGTGAATGTTCAGATATTAGCCTGGAAGTGATAACTGTAATATTTAATGACCTTCAGCATTAAAGAAAGACAGTTTAGTCAATCTTATGGCAAGAATTTAGATTTTTGGTGGTTGCTGCCATTTTGATATAACTATACATGTACTTTATATATTTTATTCTGCAAATAAGCTTACAAAGTACTTTATATCTGGCCCATTTCAAGGCCTGCGGAGATGGACAAATACAAATGGGTTAGCAGTAAGGTGAATATATATGCTTACAATATGTTCATAGTAAAGAGTCAATACTAAACACTTTATTGATAGTATGACAGTCTTTGTTTACTACATACTAAGATTTAATTGAAACATATGGTAGGTGAATCCCAATCATGGTTGGCATGCAACACTTACAAAACATCTTAAACCTATTTCAGAAAACAAACAATAAAATTAACCAGGATCAAAATGTATGACTTGAGGACACATCGTATGTGCCATAAGTCTTGGACATAAAATGCACTCTTCCAAGCATTATTTTCAATCATTGCAGGAAAAGTATGTCATTATGATGTTAGAATGATTTCTTAATTTAACTTTAACATCATCTAGCATTTACCTATGCTATTCATGTGTTAATGTTCAGATATTAGCCTGGAAGTGATAACTGTAATATTTAATGACCTTCAGCATTAAAGAAAGACACTTTAGTCAATCTTATGGCAAGAATTTAGAATTTTGGTGGTTGCTGACATTTTGACATAACTATAAATGTACTGTATATATTTTATTCTGCAAATAAGCTTACACAGTACTTTATATCAGGCCCATTTCAATGGACCAGGGTGAATTGTTGAATGACCCTTGAACTGAATGACTAATGCCTAAACAGGATTGAAACAAGTCTCTGGCGATTACAGTGTGTGTAAAACAAGCTGCCAAATAGAGTACCTAGCACTGCAGACCCGTAGAGGAGCCAAACAAACATCAATCAAAAGGAATGCGCCCAAATAAGTTGGAAGGAGAGTATTTTGTTTAACACCATGGCTCCTATTCAATTGAGCAATTGAAAGTTACTGGAGCCCGTAATGGAGCCCGTAAACTAATTTGCTATTCAATTGGCATCTTTTAGCAAGCCGATCTACAGTTTACAGGCTTAAAATCCCTGTGATTGTCAAAATGGTAACTTACAGCCCATCTCAGCCTTTGATCTTTCAAGCCCACAAAAGCTACAAATGTAGAAGAAAATCCTACGGGTACCAGATAGGACTCACAAAGGGGTTAAAGACATGTCTGTAGCACTGTAAATGCAAAAATAAAATCAATACTGCACTTTCAAAGATGAGGAAAGCGATGTAAGACATTAGAATTAATTGCACACCAGTCTCAAGCTCGCAAATCTGCAATAAAATTTTTTTTATGTTTCATTTTGGTGTCATATCAATCTCTGGAATCAATCAGTTAATACGTATCAGGCCAACCAAATTGACTAAAACAGTATCGCCATTCATTTTTATTATTTTGTACATTGCCGGATTGCAAGTCTGATCACATATCGGACTTCTAAACGCTAATTGATTGACGTGTAACCTCCATGTTTTACTGACGGTCTCATTTACTATTGGCTGTTTCTAAATCTGTAGTTATGGCCTTGCTTAACTGATCATGATCATGCTCTGAAATGCTACTTATGATTGCATGGTTTATGGTTTTGGCTTTCGACCCGTAACTTGCGGGCTTGTTCAATTGAATCGCTCTGTAATTGTAGCAAATCTCAAGCATGCAGACATACAGCCTGTATAATCTGCGGGCTTGTAATTGAATAGGGGCCCATGTCTGCTAAAGATTCACTGCTCTATTAACTCTTTGTTGTTGGTATCTCACAAAATGGTATTCACATGAAGAGATTTTTTTTTCTTTTTAATATTGTTTTATTCTATAGTATTTACATTTTAAGTTATAAATATTTACTGAAACATAGATCACTTTATTTCACCTTGATTTTTATATCTTTTTATATCTTTTTATATATGTTGTATATCACTAGTGGATCAGTCCAGTCTTATAACAGAGCAAATAGTTTATATTTTGTGTGATATTTTTTGCAAAGCAGAGGTTTTAAAATGATGCCCTGTTATTAGTATAAACTGATCACATATATTTATATATGTGTATATTTATGTATCTTGTATGATTTATGACTTTGTAGATTGTGTTGGTATGTGATTTGGGGTTAGTAGGCAGTTGGCACAGCACAACCATGACCTATACGATCTCTTTCACACAGTCCAGATGTAACATTTAACTTTTTTCACCCTGGCCACCAGGCTGCTTTGAAACAGCTCTGTTTTGCAGGTGATATATTAAAGTGTAGAGACCTCTAGTATATTAACAGGAACATTCGTGAGATTAGAGAATCTATTTATATTGCTAGTATAGTTAAAGGGTCACTCTGTAGGGTAATGTAATTATCTATGATCAGTGTATCTTTCCTGTGGATTACTCAAAGTGCAGATATAAAGTATGCACAGCATGATACAGACTGCTTAGTATTTTAGTGTAAATGAAGTAATTTCCATAATATTAGATACATGGTTGCCAGTAGTGCATTTAAATGAGGATATGAACATAGAATACTTTGATTATACAAATGAGAACAGTTGTCAACTTAACATTGCCACTGATGTTCAAGTTTAGTGACCAGCATGGTGTATGTATTCAGATTAGTCATTATCATAATAATGCACATAGCTTAGTAGGTACAGAAGATAGATTTGATAAAATTCTAAATAAAGTTAAAATAAAGTGACATTCGAAAACCTGTTTTTTTGTTTAACTTTAACGTTATTTGATAAACAGGCTGCATAGAAATCAATAAGTTAACCTCTCCCCTATGTATTTAATGTATTTTTGCATGGAATATCCCATTTTAGTTTTGCATCAACAACATTTAAAAAATAGATTAGGGTGGCATAGGTTACCTGTATTGCAAGGATAAGAGAAGAGTCAATACCTCACCTATCCTCACCTCACAGTATTCACAAAGTTTTATCTTTATAATATTGAGTGCCAAGCATGACCAGATTTACATATTTGGTGCCCCTAGGCACAAACTCCTTAGGTGCCACAGGGTGCTCTACCTCATGTGCATTTCTGTTTCCATACCAATGGGTTGCTCCACCAACAGAAGTACGTCAGACAAATATATATGGGAGCTCTCTTTTCATCTGTACCTTAAAGGTTAGATAAGTTTTAGTGCAGTAGGAACCAGATACTCTTTACTTTACTTGCTTACTATACTTATGGATCTAACTATCTCCCTATACTTTTGGATCCTTAACTATCCTGGGCAGCTAACCTGCTCACCAGTGAAACAAAACAATGTTGTTCATAATGTAAATCACCAGATAAATGTCCAAATCCAGCATTTATGGATATTAGTCTTGCAATAATATCCAGACCATTCATTTACAGAGCAGTGGGTAGAGCATGTACCCTTCTCCCCACATTCTCCACCCCATGGAATCTTGTGTAACTTGCAGGGGAGCTATCCCCAGTACAGGCTGTGGAGTGGGGGCATGCACTGGCCAGATTATTTATTTTTTTCTATTCTAAAAAATGTAAAATTCTGCAGTGTAAGCAGTGCAGTGATGTCATATATTATGAACTGGTTCCATCCCTACTAGGGGGGATCTCTTTAGTATGCCATGGTGGGGTGCATATGGGCCTCTATAGTGTCGGATTTAAACTTAATTGCCAAACTCAATTGCCACAGGGACCCCTATGTGGTTAATAGGGTCCATATTTTTAACAAGACCCAGGGGATTAAATGCCCTTTGCAGGCCTAGAGAGGGTCCAATGAGTCTCCGTGGGCCTTGCTGGGGGCCCAGTGGGCCTAATGCTGATCCTTAGAGGTCTCTATGGGCCCAGCGAGCCTAGTGGGGATCCCCAGGTTATTGATGAGCCTAGTGAGGATCTCTCGAGATTTTGATGGACTCTGAGAACCAAGCTGGTGTCTCTGGGGGTTCGTGCTGCACCAGTAGATTTAAAGGGGAATCAAGCAGGGCTTTCAGCCGCAACCACATTTTTAAAGAGGACTCCTGGGATTAAGGGGAGCTAGTGGCTGGGAGAGAGGGGACTTAAGGAGCTGCTTTCAGAAAAGGTATTTTACAAGTGGCCTGGGGGGGGGGGTTGCCCCTTGGCTTTCCATTCACTCACAGTTATAGTTTAATAAAGTTTAGTAATCATAACTATGTAAAGATCATGTGTGTAGAACTCTCTAAAAGTACCTTCACTCTGAAGAAAAAATAATTAGTGGGCTGGAAAAGGGAGAATTTGGATATTTAAAAAGATATAGGCACAAGCAAAATGTAACATATAAAAAAAAATCAGCCTTGCTTATTCAACGCACAACATAAAGCATCATTTGTCTTAGAGGTAAGAGCAAGAGACATTTCACACCCACCTACTAAACAAAGAACACATTCATGGCACCAGGCTAGAAGGCAGGGATGTGTGCAAAGCATAAACAAAACAAAAATGTAAATATATTGTATGCAAATGAGGGGCCTATTCCAGGCAGGCGCCCCTAGGCAACTGCCTTGTTCACCCAGTTATAAATACGGTCATGGTGACATGGTGTTGAGAGACTCTCACCATACTTAAACCATGTCACCTGTAGAAAGACATGAGTCAGCACTTAGTTTGCAAGTATCTCATCTCTGCTATGCCTCACTTCTAATTCATTTTCTAGTTGTAGAATTCTTGCCATGGCACAAAAGTCACAATTACTAGTAACATGCTATATATCTATATTTGTGAATATACAGTTGTTATGTTTCAATAATCAATTATGACTTTGCATGCAAGATAGCCAGGAGATTTTATCTAGGGCTCTTACACCTCGCATAAATGTTTGACTTCGTGAATACAGAATAAGTACTTTATGAAACTCATTATAATGAAACACTCTTACAACTTATGAATAGAATGTTAGAAACATAGCATTAAAAAACACATAAATAGGACCTTGCCATTAACTTGGAGCTTAGTGAATCTAATGATGTGAGGTAAAATTAACTTATTCTCAATCATATTCATTTCAGTTCTGTTAAAATTTTAATGCAGTAAATACTGCAAGGGCATAAGTACATTACATTTGATTACATAGGACTATTGCAATTTAGTTTAGCTGTAGAAAGTCTTATTAGTGGAGGAAGGTTTTGAGTAGGAAAGAAGAATGAGAGCAAATGGTTTGTTATATCATTGGATCCTTTGGTATCTGACACCTGACTTCTTATTCCCTACATGCACAGGAGAATTTCACTTCTCATACAAGCACCCTTCTTAAAGGGTCCAGGGGCCAGCAAAGGCATCATTCAAAAAACAACAGCTTATCATATTTTTTCTAATTATGTTCTTTTTCAAATAGATATATTTTTTTATCACATGGTCCTTTAAGAAAGGTGAGCTTTTCAATATTCACTCAGTGAGAGACTTTCCTTGCATCTAATCCCATAGTCAAAGAATGTGGGGTGTCATGACCCATGCATGATCCATTCAGGCTAGTTGATGGAATAACTGACACGACAACTTGAGTTGGGAGAAACAACGGGCCACAGCTTTATTTTGACACAATGTAAACAAACAACCGTAACTTATTTAGATGACTAATTTAGTCCTTTCCTTCCGGGGGAGGAGCCCGGCCACGAACAGTGACCTCACGCTTTGAGCACTGCCCAAAGCCCCAATGCTTATCTTTAAGCACGCCCTGTGAGGTGGGGCCATCGCCCCCTTAGGCCAGTGGGCCGGGCAACTCACCTCCCGCCGCACAGACATAAATTAACAAAACACAACATACAATAGCCACTTCTCCGAATTCTTTAACCAAAATATATATATTAATTTCAATATTTCTTATTTATATTATATATATTAAAAAAAAAAAAAAAAAAAAAAAAAAAAAAACAACAAAGTCAGAGGTGCTCATCAGAGAACGAACCAACCTTAATAGGTTAGTTCTATAGCCATGATAAGCTACTCTGAGAGCAACCTCTTTTAGCTCACTTGTGCCCTTCACAGGGAGAAATCTCCTGTAGTATATCAGTTTGGTCCCACTCAAAAGAGTGACCCAGCCCCAAAATACCAGGCAATTCTACCCTGAACAGGAGAAACAGCAAACCCCAGACGCGTTTCGGCCTTTATGGGCCTCGTCAGTGAGGTGCAGCTGAACTCCCTAAGGCACAGTGAGCAAGGGGTCCACGTCTGGAGTCCCCTATTACCCTTAGGGAGACTAAACCCTAAAGGTAATTTGCATATAGAAAACAACAAAGTCAGAGGTGCTCATCAGAGAACGAACCAACCTTAATAGGTTAGTTCTATAGCCATGATAAGCTACTCTGAGAGCAACCTCTTTTAGCTCACTTGTGCCCTTCACAGGGAGAAATCTCCTGTAGTATATCAGTTTGGTCCCACTCAAAAGAGTGACCCAGCCCCGAAATACCAGGCAATTCTACCCTGAACAGGAAAAACAGCAAACTCCAGACGCGTTTCGGCCTTTATGGGCCTCGTCAGTGAGGTGCAGCTAAACTCCCTAAGGCACATATATACTTTTTTTTTTTTTTTTTTTTTTTAAAGAATAAACCATAACATCTGTTAACAACAAAATACAGGGTGGGTGGGTGGGATTCCAGTCGGGAGACCGCGCTGCTGTGTTCAATGGCGCGAAACGGGCTTCCGACACGCCCCCCGACGCTCCTGATTGGCTGATAGCCTCACAGGCTCCGCTGGGTCACGTGACGCTACAGGCTGACCCAGGGAGCCTGTGCAGCCTCCGCGTCGTTCATGACCCATGCATGATCCATTCAGGCTAGTTGATGGAATAACTGACACGACAACTTCAGTTGGGAGAAACAACGGGCCACAGCTTTATTTTGACACAATGTAAACAAACAACCGTAACTTATTTAGATGACTAATTTAGTCCTTTCCTTCCGGGGGAGGAGCCCGGCCACGAACAGTGACCTCACGCTTTGAGCCCTGCCCAAAGCCCCAATGCTTATCTTTAAGCACGCCCTGTGAGGTGGGGCCATCGCCCCCTTAGGCCAGTGGGCCGGGCAACTCACCTCCCGCCACGGAGCATGCGAGGGACGCCTCCCGAGGCTGCGATCCCCCCCTGCTGGACATTAAAGCCAAAGCCCGCAAAACACTCTCCCTAAACTCCAACATCATCAACTCATACCCTATTTCCGTAAGATGAACCTTATCCTTTGCGAAAAAATCATCTGCGCCGACCGGTTCGAAATCTTTATACCGGATGGCGGAGAAACCTTGTTTTCTCACAAAGCTCGCAATCTGCTGGTTTATCTTCTGTCTAGCCTTATCTAAGCATACTGGGTCGCGCGCGTTACGCCATGATCTTCTCTTAATCATCTCAGACCAGATAAGGAACGTGCCAGGGAACTTCTTCACCCATTTCTCGATGTCTCGTCTCATCACCTTTAGCATTCGTCTCATGGGAACTGTCCCCAAATCGTTCCCGCCGGCATGAAGAATGATAACACTGGGCTGCCCGTAACGCTGCGCGTACGTTTCCAAGAGGCCGTCGAGCTGCGCCCATCGCAGACCCTGAATACCACACCACCTTACGCGTAAGTCCGTAACAGGAAAGCCCAGTTGTGCCTTTTCTTCGGTAACTGCGGCTAACCTATGGGCCCAGTACACGTAGGAATGGCCCACAATCCATAGTTGCTTCTGTTCCCCTGAAAGTAGAAAGCAACACCATTAAACCACTGCATTTGGCCGTACATAGGAACGAAAACGGTCTGAGTCCCACCTCCCGATGCGCTTTACTGTCGCGTCGGGCAACCCCAACCTAGCCGCTTCAGTGGCAGCTCCAATCCGAAAGGAGTGTGTCCCAAAGTCGGACTGCTTGAAACCGAGCCGATGCAGTGCGCTTTTTAAAACTCTTTTAAACTGATACATAGACAGTGCCGTTCCATCGGCGTGGACCAGCAGCGAACACCGTCCCACCGGTCACTGCTTAAGGTACTCCACTACACATGCATATGGGCAACACTCTGTGCCAACCTGATGCAGAACCACTTCTCTTCCTTTACCCACTTGGTCGGTCTTTGACCTACGCAACCACAATACCACCGTACCTTCCCTGAGGCAGGTATCCACCAATTGCAGACCCCCCGAACCGTGTCTACTGTTCGCGACTAACTCCCCTATCCTAAACGCTCCGAAGAACGCCAGGGAAAAAGCCGTTCGGAAAAGTAGAGATTCAAAGGGATCCCTGCAAACCACCACCAATTCCTGAGCCAATCTCAGCAACAGCGCAAATGTTATTGGCCGCCTACTATCTGGCCTTTGCGCACCGCTGAACATTCCGCGCACCACTTTGCGCACTAGAAACTCCTTAGTAAGGTCCCTCTGCCCAGCAAGCTTAAACATAAAAGCAAGCGCCGTGACCTGTCTCCATACTACGGGTTTTGATTCGCCTTGCTCGGCGCACCGCAGCAGGTACCAAAGCAAGATCCCTACGCTCTTGTCCTCCGTCGTGGCACCACCTGCCAGTGCCACTAGGCTATCCCATTTAGCCCACACGCGTCTATAAGCGTTCCACGTCGCTGGGGCAACAGACTGTCTCACGAGTCTCGTTACCTGACAGCTCCAATCTCCCAGAGCTCCTCGGGGATGAGCTCCCCCAGGGCGTTCGCACGAGGAGCCAGCGCCCTGAAACGATCCTCCTGAAACCGAGAGAGGGCGTAAGCAATTCCGTTATTCACATTTGTCACGTGTCTTGCTTGAAACCATATGTTCAAGCGAAGGCAACATAGCACAAGATGCCTGAGCAATCTAATCACTGGTACGGATGCCGCCGTGATGTTGTTCACGGCTTCAACCAACCCCTTATTACCCGAATGGAAAATGACTCGCCTGTCCCTGAAACAAGGACCCCATAAGTGCACTGCTACCACCATAGGAAACAGCTCCAGGAATGTAGGGTTCAGCAGTAATCCCGCCTCTTCCCATTCCTCCGGCCATGCCGCAGCGAACCATCTCCCTTGGAGATACGCCCCACAACCGATCGGTCCAGAACCATCGGTGTGCAGGTCTAGCTCTGCGCTGGTGGTGCCCTCCTTTTGAAGGACCACCCGCCCGTTAAAGTCTGCAAGGAACATCGCCCATACCTCTGCATCGTCACGCATGGCCTTAGAGACTGTTAGGAAATGATGCGGCTTCGCAATCCCTACCGTAGCCAGAGACATCCGGCTACAGAATATCCGCCCCATGGGGATAATTCTGCACGCGAAATTCAACTTCCCCAATATTGATTGCAGCCGCCGCAGGGTCACCCTCCGTGCGCCCCGCAGCGCCGTAATCTCGGCTTGCACGTCCTCCACCTTCTCTAAGGGAAGACTGCACTCCATTTTGCAGGAGTCAATCCGAATCCCCAGAAAAGTCAATTGTTCTGTAGGGCCCTCCGTCTTGTCATGGGCCAGTGGTACCCCGAATTCTGTACAGATTTCGGTGAACACCTCCAGCATAAAACGGCAAGCGTCGTTTCTCGCTGGGCCAACAAAAAGAAAGTCATCCAGGTAATGGGTAACACTCTTGTACCCCGCCTTGATGCTCACAACCCAATGTAAAAATTTGCTGAAGGCCTCGAAGTAAGCACAGTATATCGAGCATCCCATGGGTAAACATAAGTCGACGAAGTAACTTCCGTCTACGAAGCACCCCAGCAACCGATGGCTTGTCGGGTGCACGGGGAGCAACCTGAATGCTGCCTCGATGTCCACTTTTGCCATAAGGGCCCCCTGGCCCTCCCTTCTCACCAGGTCGACCGCCCGGTCAAATGACTCGTAAGACACAGTAGCCTGGTCTTTTGATATGCCATCGTTTACCGAACGGCCTCTGGGGTAGGAGAGATGCTGGATCAATCTAAATTTACCCTTCTCCTTCTTGGGGACCACGCCAAGAGGAGACACAACTAAACCTTGGATGGGCGGGGCCGCAAATGGCCCGGCCATCCTCCCCAATTTTACCTCATTAAGCACCTTAGCTTTGGCTACCCCTGGGAAATCCCTAGCCGACTTCAGGTTTGGGACAAGAAAACCTTGAATGTCGACCCCACATGGAATCCGGAATCCTTCTCGGAACCTGTCCTCCAATAGGCGCGCCGCTTCGGCGGTGCCTGCCAATTTACCGTAGCGCTTTAGCCACAGCAGCATGGCGGGGAGGCGTATGGGCGTCTTGCCCCTTTGCAGGAGGTTCGCCCCTGCCTCCCTCTTTGGGTCTACCGCATCTAGACAGGGGGTGCTCACCTCCGCAGTTTGAGCATGCATGCTTAAACCTGCAGTTAGGCGCCCATCTGCAGACCCCCTCGTTGTACGAGAAACAGGTCTTAAGACCTGCTCCTGAGGCGTGGGTGGGGCCCTTAGCTCCACCGGCCCCGCTCCGAAAGGGCGTCGTGACTCTCATGGGTGTCATGATGTTTAGCCAATACGCCACCGCTTTGTCGCTCCACGCCATACTTGGCCTTGAGGCCAAGTATTGCCGGAACTCCTCATCGTACCGCCACCAGGCTGTACCCCCATAAACCTTGTGAGCATTCCGAATTTCGTCTATGTAGACGAACAATCCCGAACTCTGTTCAGGGTGCCGCTCACACAGTACGCAAGCCCAAATAGAAAATGCTTGCAGCCAGGTATCAAACGTCCTGGGTAACCTAGCAAAGGATTTCCCCTCCCTGGGGCCCCTCTCGGCCAGGTCTGTTTGCCTAGACATAGGGAGAAGGGAAAACAACTCTATAAATTCCCTCCTCCAGATCTTTTCCTTTACATCCTGTGGAAGGTGTGCACCTAAATTATCCAACGAGCAGAGGACTATAGGCCTCATGGCTGCGTCGGTAACCCCCACAGTGTTATTCCCAACTGCTGCTATTGCGCTGCCTACCGGCTCGGGCGCGCGCAAGCTAGCTAGCGCCTCGCTCGCGCTCGCTGGCGCCACTACCGCTGCTGGCTGGGACCATGCACCCTTTGCTAGTCCCCCTATCCACGCTCCCATTTCGCGCTCGCTAACTGCAATGTTATGCGCAGCTAATAGAGTCCTTAATGACCCAATAAAACCACCCTTGTCTGCTGCGCAGCTCAATTCTGAGCGCTCACCTGCTTCTGGAAGCTTTGGAGTAGATACGGCCAACGGAGTATCCCCGCGTCTCTCCTGACGCTCCGGGGACTCTGACCGTCTGGCCCTCCGCGGGCTTCTCCTCTCAGATCCAGTGCAAGCACAGCTGCACCGACAAGATCTTCTGCTTCTAGACCTGGATCTCCTTCTGGATCTGTGGGTACAAGAAGAACAGTCACTAGCTCTCCGCGACCTGCATGCCCGCGCCCATACCGCCCTTTCCTCGTCTGAGGAAGGGTCCTGGTCAGCTAAGCTTGCGCGGCTGGAGTAGGCTAGCACTGCCTCCGCCGCCCCCTGTAGGGGGCCCCCTGAGACTTCCTCGGGCGTTGGAATATCCAGCTGTTGGTCAATCTTAGACCCTTTGCGCTGTGGCCTAACCGTATCGCCCTCCGTCTCTACTCTGCTACGCCTTAGCGGTGTGTGCGTAAATAGCAGCGGACTGTACCTGCTCGTAGCCTTCTTAGCTCGAGTGGGGCATCCTAGCCTCGCCACTGCCGCTGTCACAGGCATGTCATCAATCATGACCATGCTGTCTTGGCTGTTCATCTCTCTGATGACCCCATCTCTTCTCTCTCTCGTCGTCGCCATGCTCCTCTCGCTGCCAGTTGGGCGTCCCTGTAAAGTACCAGAAGCACTGTTAATGAGGGAAACCCCAGGGACCGTCTGCTTGGCACCGTGAGGGCCTGTAGGAGCCTTTTTAGGACTCCCGGCTTTTCTCTTACCCCCTGCACCCCCCTTACGGGGTGTTAGAGGGGTGTTTCGCGACCTTTGTCGCGGCCTAGGACCTTTAGGCAAGTTGGCAGGTGGTGGCCGGATTGCTAGGCCCTCACCCCCACCGCCCGTGATCCTGGCGCTCGCCTGCCTGGGGGGTATGGGGTCCCGGCCGCCCTGACCTGTAACCCCCCCATCTCTGGTGTCTCTGCTACCTGATGGACGTGGGTCTGGCAGCCCTACAGTGGTGGGATGGGAAAAAATTTCCCTGGAGGCATCAGAATTGGCTAGGACACCAGCCACCGCAGGCTGTTCCTGTACAATGTGCTGAGCTCCAAGCGCAGAAGGCATGGGAGGTCCCAGCCTGTCCTGCACCCACCTGACCCCTTGGCTTAAGGCACGGGTCCTAACCTCAGCCAGTAAGGCCTCTAAGCCTTCTGGATCCATAGTAAATGCTAACAGGGGAACAAACAGGGGGAACAACAAGCAGAATACAGGCACACACAGACACAGGAACACACACAGACACAGCACACCACAGGGAGACAGGGACACACACACACACAAAAACGGAGGAGGAAAAGAAACACAAAAACGGACAAAGATAGCCTCAACATTGATATCCCCTTATATGCTGGTAAGCTGGGGTGAAATCTCAGTAATTAAACCTTCCTACTGTATTTTTTAGCTGCAGGACCTCAGACCTCCGTCCATCCAGTCGGGAGACCGCGCTGCTGTGTTCAATGGCGCGAAACGGGCTTCCGACACGCCCCCCGACGCTCCTGATTGGCTGATAGCCTCACAGGCTCCGCTGGGTCACGTGACGCTACAGGCTGACCCAGGGAGCCTGTGCAGCCTCCGCGTCGTTCAATATGTATTAAATAATGCCTAGACATATTCAATGTGTTAAGTCTTTGCATGGGAAGCTTACAATTTTACCACTAAGTTGTAATATTACTTGAACATTTGAGACGTTAAATAAAATTTGTATTTTCACATTTTCTGTATTTTAAAAACAAATAAGGTCTTAAAGGACCACTTTAGTGGTCTTATAAAGGACCAATCAAAGAATTGTAAAGTAGGGCTTGATAAGAAAAAAAACTTTATTAAACATTTTACTAAAAAATTAATTGCTATTTTTCAATGTCCGCCAAAGGCTGTAAAAGCTCCCGGTCTCTATAACCCATAAATGACGTATTAGGAATGCAGTATATTTTCCAATGTGTCAGGAAATTTAAAAGGACGCTGTAGTCCCAGGTCTACATTGTATTATCTTGGAAACATGCATATTTATCTAGTAAGACATACAGTTAAAAAAAGCAACATTTAATTTCATATGTTTTTACTTTATTAAGTATTTGTATTCCTCGTCATATACGGTACATTGTTGTGTTATAAGGTCCCCAAGTGACTATGAGCTTATCTTCCTTGCCAAGTAGTTAGGGTTCTTGGGCAGCTCAATGTTACACAGTTTCAAGTTTCACCTCCCACAGTTCCCTCCTGCTTAGGAGCAAATATACAGTAAATTATAACACAGATAAGGTACTGCATATCTGACCTTCACGCAAGAGTGGAAACCTAACAAACAGAGGTGTTGTTAATGGCAGGTCTGCATATAGCTGAATATAGAAGTTACTGAATTATTTGGTTAACTTAACAAATATATTTTGCCCATTGTCAACTCTCCAATAGAGCACATTACAAATATGTAACTTATAATAATTATTATAATAACCCCCAATATTATATTAAGTGAACATTGTGTGGCAAGGTGTTGTAAGACTATGGATTAAGGTGACAGTGGAATATACAACATATTACAAAATATGCTGTAATATTAAACTATAGGTAGTAGCGAGTACTTCATCAACTGAACTGTTATTGAAAATGCATTTTTCTACAGAAGAATAAAGTTGAAATGTGCTATTTTGAGCTGTCAGCCTGTTTGATCCACCCAGAAAAGATCATTGCATTTATTGATAAACCCTTCATTGTTTTCTGTGCAATTGCCTGGAAATTGACATGCCTAGACTCTTTTTGTGAAGCTGACTGGACAAAAAAGAATTCATTAGGGGATAATCAGTAGTTAAAATCTTGTTTTGTTGGGTAGATCAGAAAGGCTGACTGACAGTACAAAATGGCAAACGTCAAAGTTATTATACTGTAGGAATATGCATTTTTTATAACATTTTTAATAACATTCTGTTGATAAAATACAGTGCCTTTCAAAAGTATTCACCCCCTTGGCATTTTTCATGTTTTTTTACCTCACAACCTGGAATTAACATGGATTGTTTGAGGATTCACATCGTTTAATTTACAGAACATGCACACAACTTTGAATACCTTCTAAAGCCACCTTTTGTCGGCCATCACAGCTCCAAGTTGCTTTGGATAAGTCTCTATGAGCTTGCCACATCTTACCACTGGGATTTTTGCCCATTCCTTCTTGCAAAACTCCTCCAACTCCTTCAAGTTGGATGGTTTGAGCTTGTGAACAGCAATCTTTAAGTCTGACCACAGATTTTCTATTGGATTGAGGTCTGGGTTTCGCGTAGGCCATTCCAACACATTTACATGTTCCCCCTTAAACCACTCATGTGTTGCTTTAGCAGTGTGTTTGGGGTTATTGTCCTGCTGGAAGGAGAACCTCTGTCCTAGCCTCAAATCACGCACAGAGTGGTACAGGTTTTGCTCAATAATATCCCTGTATTTAGCACCATCCATCTTTCCCTCAACTCTGACCAGTTTCCCAGTCCCGGCTGCTGAAAAACATCCTCACAGCATAATGCTGCCACCACCATGTGTCACTGTGGGGATGGTGTTCTTTGAGCGATGTGATGTGTTGGGTTTGCTCCAGACATAGCGTTTTCTTTGATGGCCAAAAAGTTCAATTTTAGTCTCATCAGACCAGAGCACCTTCCTCCATATATTTTGGGAGACTCCCACATGCCTTTTCACAAACTCAAAACGTGCCATTTTGTTTTTTTGCTCAAAAGTAATGGCTTTCTTCTTGCCACTCTGCCATAAAGCCCAACTCTATGGAGCGTACGGCTTATTGTCGTCCTATGTACAGATACTCCAGTCTCTTCTGTGGAACTCTGCAGCTCCTCCAGGGTTACCTTAGGTCTCTGTGCTGCCTCTCTGATTAATGCCCTCCTTGCCCGGTCCATGAGTTTTGGTGGGCGGCCGTCTCTTGGCAGGTTTGGTGTTGTGCCATGTTCTTTCCATTTGCTTATAATAGACTTGATGGTGCTCCTGGGGATCCTCAAAGATTTGGATATTTTTTTATAACCTAACCCTGACTTGTACTTCTCAACAATATTGTCCCTTACTTGTTTGGAGAGTTTGTTGGTCTTCGTGGCAGTGTTTGGTTAGTGGTGCCTCTTGCTTAGGTGTTGCAGCCTCTGTGGCCTTTTTAAAAAGGTGTGTATATGTAATGACAGATCATGTGACACTTAGATTGCACACAGGTGGACATCATTTCACTAATTATGTAACTTCTGAAGGTAATTGGTTGCACCAGAGCTTTTTATGGGCTTGATTACAAAGGGGGTGAATACATACGCACATGCCAATTTTCTGTTTTATATTTCTAAAAAAATGTTTTATGTATATATTTTTCTCATTTCACTTCACCAACTTAGACTATTGTGTTCTGATCCATCACATATAATTCAGATAAACAAAACATTGAATTTAAGGCTGTAATGTAACAAAATAGATAAAAAGTCAAGCGGGGTGAATAATTTTGCAAGGCACTGTACATGTAGTTTTAGATCCTATTTGAAACATCCATTGTGTCACTTTAAACCAAATAATTCCCCTAATTTTGCATTATATAAACTTTTGGGCACTAAAATGGAAGACCTATATCATCAATTATTTCCTCAAATTTGTGCACAAAAAGGAAAATTTACTCTTGCAGAGTATACTGTGACTTTAAAACTTGGAATGTGACTAGAGCATTTTGGAAGGTAATGACATTTGCATCATTTAAAACGTACTGCAGTAATTGTAAGCTCCCCACAAAGATTATTTCAGTCATTTGTAAGATTTCTTGAAATCCTTCGCTTTGGTAATTAAATGTGGAGCTAATTAAACTAGATAATTCTTCCAACTGGAACAGAAACACATTTCACTTTCTCTATGTTGAGGCACTTGTGTAAGCAATACCAAAGCTTCAGTCTTGACATTATT
The DNA here is from genome assembly GCA_027410445.1 of Discoglossus pictus. Taxonomy (NCBI): domain Eukaryota; kingdom Metazoa; phylum Chordata; class Amphibia; order Anura; family Alytidae; genus Discoglossus; species Discoglossus pictus. Next base: position 169,262,716 of record CM050166.1, read on the forward strand.
TCCAATGGAAACACAAGTTTACATTCATGATTTCATTTTCTGAGTCATCTTGATTGCGTTGGAACAGTACCAGTGTTTCCTGGAGCCTCACAACTGATTTACTGAGAACATGATGATGACATTGAGTTAGTACGATGGAATTCTTAATTACATTACTTATATTATGATAAAAGCAAGTGGATGGTTTGTCATTCATCCCTGGTTTGCCAAGGCAGCATAATGAAGAGGATTGTTATTTAATCTTCAATATAATCATCTATAAATAATGTGATGGCCTTACCAACTAAAACTCGGTTATCATTAGTTCATGGGAGTGCCAATACACCGTAAAATAGATTTACCTGTGGGAAACCAGGCATTTTTAGCTTCTCAGATGTGTCTTAAACATTTTTGTTGGGTTATTATTTAGAAATAAAACTTGATGCCTAAATCCCATCCTATTTAAAATAACATTTGGTGCATTTGTATTTTATATTAATGTTTTAATAAACTTTAATTATTGTTATTCTCCTCAATGTAAATTTCTTTAAAACTTTTACACTTTACTTCAAAGAATCTAGCAAACGAAGAGGTTGGCATGTTCTGGAACAACCTTTTTTCTTCCTGTTTACTCCCATGTGTGCTGGCATCCTTTACATCTAGGATTTGCCAGTACTACATCCTGGAAGCTAGGATGAGGCAACACTCATAGCTCAGTTTTTATTTCGGTTTAAGAAATATTGTCAGTTTAAACAATGTGAAGCTTCTATCAGCTAGCATGAGACACAGTGCAAGTGTGAATCACCTCTTTGATGGGTGTGGCCTAGCTCCCATAATGCAGGCCACCAATTTAAAATATTGCAGCAGGCATGGTATACAGGAAAATAGGGGGGTTCCTAAAGGTGACAAGATGTTAGTCTGTGGGTTTCTTAGAGAAAATTTACATTTAAATATTATATTATATGACAATTACATTGAGGATAATAAAATCAATGAAATAAACATAGTTGGAAATTACGTAAAGAGTACCAGAGCCTCAATATATTCTATATTATAATATTGTTATTGCTGTATAGTAAGTAAACATATTTGAATAGATATTCAAATATAATGACTATCAAGTTTGTAAAAGTGATTTTTTTCAAGAACCAAGTGATGAATATAGAGGCTGGTTATAGTCATCAGTGTTTGAGGAAATTGTGGGATGTGCTGTGAGTTCCATATCCTTGTTCATTAAGCAACGATGATCCTTTTGTTCTCACCCGCAGAATATGTCTATACTAGAATGTATTCAACTGAGATTAGTGCTTAAGTGATATAAAATTACAATGCAGAAATTCTGCTGCCCACTGGCTCCACTGAAGCTAATATGACTAGTCACACAGAAATGCATTTCTAGTTCATGCTGTACAGAGAAATTACTCATTATTGTAGAAATTCAACTTAGTGGATCTCCTATGTCCATGTATTTTTATAGGGTGCCTTATCCAATGCATATTGCCAATAGAGATTTGTATGGAGCACATGCTCTTCTTTAGAGTGTCATCCTAATGCATCATTGTAATATCACAGATCAGTAATACACAATATGCACTCTATTATATTACTGTATGGTTTGACAGATAATACATTATTGGTAGCAGGTAGATTTGCTTAATGGTAACTGCTTGGTCGTCAACAGCAGGTAGGTTTACTTATTGGAACACAAAAGTGTAAAACTTTCTTAACTGACAACTGTACATTTGTCGTCTCCTATTCTTTCTCTCTTTTTTTATTTTATTTCCCCCCACAGAACATTCTATGGTTGTGTCATACTATTTTTATATCTTTCAGTTATACTTGCTGTGTGTAGGTGAATAGATTCCCTTCTCCCAGATGATCATTATAGTGTACTGACCAGATGAACAAAATATGTAGGTGTTATGAACTATTACTGTTAGTTCCATTTTATTAATTCAGTTGTTAAAGAATCCCTTCTCTAAATTTACAGTTATTGTGGTGTACTGACCAGATATTACTGATATGTAAGTGAAATGCATTTTTCAATTTGCATCATTTGCATAAGTGTGTATGTCAGGATTATTGACACATGCTGTCAAAAATAGTACAGCACTTTAAGTTTAACAACCTTTCTTCAGTTTTTTCTTCTGACTTGTAAGAAAGTCATGTCATATAACTACATATATATATAAAAACATTCCCATGGGTTCTACCATAATGAGTACCATCATGACTGCAAATGGTAATTTGGAATAAATGTGCTGAACTCATTGTGCATTTCAGTGGAGAACTTGATAAAGTAAAAGTGTGGGAGATCTCAAGGTGCACCCCCTTAAGCAGGGCTAGTCCTAAGGTTTAAGGGACTGGGTGCAAATAATATACTGTTTTTAAGCAAACATGTAAAGATTATAGTGACACTCTGATGCTCTTATACAGAGTTAGTTAAAAGCCCATACCGAATATATACTTCTGTATCAGGAAGCCCTATACTACCATTTACTTTAAGAATTGTGGTAGTTAGTACAGCAATGCAGGGTTGGTCAAATAAGAAAGGCCAGGACAAATAGACCTTTAACATCTGCTTAAACCAGCCCTGCCAGTAAGATTGCATATTTTATCATTTAGATGATCATTTACATATTGCATTGAAAAATAATCACAAACTTGTACGTGACCATGGTCCTTACACTGTTTAGCCCTAATGCAACACTGAATAGTAGTGATGTCGCGAACATAAAATTTTCGGTTCGCGAACCGCGAACGCGAACCGCCGCAAATGATCGCGAACCGGCGAACCTGGCGAACCGCCATAGACTTCAATGGGCAGGCGGATTTGAAAGCCCACAGGGACTGTTTCTGGCCACAAGAGTGATGGAAAAGTTGTTTTAAGGGAACTAACACCTGGACTGTGGCATGCCGGAGGGGATCCATGTCAAAACTCCCACGGAAAATTACATAGTTGATGCAGAGTCTGGTTTTAATCCATAAAGGGCATAAATAACCTAACATCCCCCTCCATCATCATCCTCCCCTGTATCTCTTTACCCCCTCCCTCATCATCCTCCCCTGTGTCTCTTTCTTCCCTTCCTCATCACCCTCCCCTGTGTCCATCACCCCTCCCTCATCATCCTCCCACCTCCCTCATCATCCTCCCCTGTATCTCTTTACCCCCTCCCTCATCATCCTCCCATGTGTCTCTTCCCCCCTCCATCATCATCCTCCCCTGTGTCTCTTTCCCCCCCCTCATCATTCTCCCCTGTGTCTCTTTTCCCCCTCCCTCATCATCTTCCCCTGTGTCTCTTACCCCCTCCCTCATCATCCTCCCCTGTGTCTCTTTCCCCCCTTCCTCATCACCCTCCCCTGTGTCTCATCCCCCCTCCCTCATCATCCTCCCACCTCCCTCATCATCCTCCCCTGTATCTCTTTACCCCCTCCCTCATCATCCTCCCCTGTCTCTTCCCCCCTCCATCATCATCCTCCCCTGTGTCTCTTTCCCCCTCACCCATCATCCTCCCCTGTGTCTCTTTCCCCCCTTCCTCATCACCCTCCCCTGTATCTCTTTACCCCCTCCCTCATCATCCTCCCCTGTGTCTGTTTCCCCCCTCCCTCATCATCCTCCCCTGTGTCTCTTCCCCCCTCCCTCATCATCCTACCCCCTCCCTTGATCATAAGGGGGGGAAGAGACACAGGGATAAGTGTGAGGGGTGTTAGGGTAAGGGGTGTTAGGGATAAGTGTAAGGGGTGTTAGGGTGAGGCATGTTAGGAATAAGTGTGAGGGGTGTTTGGTCTTAGGGATAAGTGTGAGAATGTTAGGGTTAGGTGTTAGGTTGATGGGTGTTATGGATAAGTGTGAGGGGTGTTAGCGTTAGTGTAAGGGGTGTTAGGGATAAGTGTGATGGGTGTTAGGGTAAGGGATGTTAGGGTTAGGTGTTAGGGTAAGGGCTGTTAGGGATAAGTGTAAAGGGGTATTAGGGTTAGGTGTTAGGGTGAGGCATGTTAGGAATATGTGTGAGGGGTTTTAGGTCTTAGGGATAAGTGTGAGAATGTTAGGGTTAGGTGTTAGGTTGATGGGTGTTATGGATAAGTGTGAGGGGTGTTAGGGCTAGGGTAAGGGGTGTTAGGGATAAGTGTGATGGGTGTTAGGGTAAGGGATGTTAGAGTTAGGTGTTAGGGTAAGGGCTGTTAGGGATAAGTGTAAGGGGGTATTAGGGTTAGGTGTTAGGGTGAGGCATGTTAGGAATAGGTGTGAGGGGTGTTAGGTCTTAGGGATAAGTGTGAGAATGTTAGGGTTAGGTGTTAGGTTGCTAGGTGTTATGGATAAGTGTGAGGGGTGTTAGGGTAAGGGGTGTTAGGGATAAGTGTGAGGGGTGTTAGGGTTAGGGTAAGGGGTGTTAGGGATAAATGTGATGGGTGTTAGGGTAAGGGATGTTAGGGTTAGGTGTTAGGGTAAGGGCTGTTAGGGATAAGTGTAAGGGGGTATTAGGGTTAGGTGTTAGGGTGAGTGGTGTTAGGGTTAGGTGTTAGGGTAAGGGCTGTAAGGGATAAGTTTAAGGGGGTATTAGGGTTAGGTGTTAGGGTGAGGGGTGTTAGGGATAAGTGTGAGGGGTGTTAGTGTAAGGGGTGTTAGGGATAAGTGTGAGGGGTGTTAGGGTTAGGTGTTAGGGTGAGGGGTGTTAGGGATAAGTGTAAGGGATGTCAGGGTTAGGTGTTAGGGATAAGTGTGAGGGGTGTTAGGGTTAGGGTAAGGGGTGTTAGGGATAAGTGTGAGGGGTGTTAGGGTTAGGGTGAGGGGTGTTAGGGATAAGTGTGAGGGATGTTAGGGTTAGGTGTTAGGGTGAGGGGTGTTAGGGATAAGTGTGAGGGGTGTTAGGGTTAGGGTGAGGGGTGTTAGGGATAAGTGTGAGGGGTGTTATTGTTAGGTGTTAGGGTGAGGGGTGTTAGGGATAAGTGTAAGGGGTGTTAGGGTTAGGTGTTGGGGTGAGGGATGTTAGGGTTAGGTGTTAGGGATAAGTGTGAGGGGTGTTAGGGTTAGGGTGAGGGGTGTTAGGGATAAGTGTGAGGGGTGTTAGGGTTAGGTGTTAGGGTGAGGGGTGTTAGGGATAAGTGTAAGGGGTGTTAGGGTTAAGTGTTAGGGTGAGGGATGTTAGGGTTAGGTGTTAGGGATAAGTGTGAGGGGTATTAGGGTTAGGGTAAGGGGTGTTAGGGATAAGTGTGAAGGGTGTTAGGGTTAGGTGTTAGGGTGAGGGGTGTTAAGGATAAGTGTAAGGGGTGTTAGGGTGAGGCATGTTAGGAATAAGTGTGAGGGGTGTTAGGTCTTAGGGATAAGTGTGAGGGGTGTTAGGGTTAGGTGTTAGGTTGATGGGTGTTATGGATAAGTGTGAGGGGTGTTAGGGTTGGGTGCTAAGTTGAGGGGAGGATGATGATAAGGGGGGGAAGAGACACAGGGGTGTCCTTGCAGCAGAGATCAAAGAGTCCTTCAGGACTGTATTGCACACTGTGTACAGTAGCCTAGCTATGGTTTTCCCTATTGATGCAGTATCACCTACACTCAGCCTCCTCTCAGTAAGACTGCAAGTTAGTCATGATTCCAAAATGGCTGCTGTCCATGAGTTAGAAGGGTCTGGAAGGCAGGGTATGATGCTGATTGGCTGGAATGTGTCTGCTGACTGTGAGTTGCAGGGTCAAAGTTTGCTCAATGAGGGGGCGGGTTGAATATCGCATATGCTTGCAGTTCGCCGCGAACGCGAACATACTATGTTCGCCGGGAATAGTCCGCCGGCGAACTATCCGCGACATCTCTACTGAATAGTATAGCAAATGAATATGAGATTCACAAACTTTTTTTTTTCTATGGATCAGTATCTTTTGGTGGACCACTTTTAATGCTGCTGAGGGTACTCATGGACCATCTAATGAATTTTCTGACAGCTTCTTAACAATTTGCATGCATTTCAACATTTACTCTCTATTTCCTATATTATTATATTTAATTATTCAAGAAGTCATGAGATCCATACAGCTTGAATATGATGATCTGTAGAATAACATTGGAACTCTACTATTTACTAAAATTGGCAAATGTAAATGTTCCTAATGTTCCTGCCATTATTTAGTGTTAAAAACATTACAAAGGTTGCATATATAATAATATATATAAGGTATAATATATTCTAGAAGATGACTGGCCAGCTACCACCTGACAAAGGTACCATACTCTGAATTTTGAATTAGAGGCATTCTTTCCCAATTGATTACTTAGATAATATTGCAACTTCACAGACAGTAGTTAGTAGATTTATTTCAGGTTACTGTCAATGACTGTATGAATGTGTTATTTTGGCACTGGCCACTGTTTATGTCTGGAGTAGTGCAAAAGCTCTAAAAATAGCGCATGACCTGTTATTGATTAAAAGAAAAGCTTACTTGTATATTATTAGTAACAATGCATTTGTTTAAAAAAGTTTAATTTATCTGATGTATTAATGGACATGGGTGTATAAAGGATGGGAATGGGAACTAATTCTCCCCTGCAACAAGGTTGTTTTTTTTATTTTTAGTTGCTTCCCCAGTTTTCCACTTCTGGTCTCCACACATATTGTAGATCACCTTTCTATTCTTTCTGTATATACACATGTACCACAGAACAAGTACACTTCTGGTCTTTCTTGACACAACATATGCACTGTCCATCCTTGTTTTTTTAAATGCTATCTCCCAAAGTTTTGTTGGGCTCCTATGCTCTTGTTAATGGACTGCAACATTTATATGTATTCATAACAACAAACCAAATCTCATGTTATTCCCTTTCTTTTAGCTATTGTACTGTTCACATGTGTTCTGTGATTGATTGTACTTTTTACTAAAGTTTTGTGTTTTTTATCAATCTGATTGTTCTTTTTTCTATGAAATCGTAAAAAACTTGAATAAAAGCACTATATAAATGTAAGTAAATAAATACATTGAGGCTGGCTGCCTTTTTTATGTGTATAAGGACTTTGTGTGGGTTTATTTTAGAACTGTACTATGCAGCACCCATTATCAAATGGTCATATTATTATTTTGCTGCAGACATACTACACAATCTCAAACAATATTCATTTGAATAAGTAAGTACTGCAGATTCCAATCATTGGTGTAAATAAACATGCTTACCAGCATTTACCATTTTAATACAGCATTGTCTGTGCTACTTTTAGCAGTACAGATATTTGAATGTGCTCACATAGCAGCCAGGCAAAGTCCTAGAAAAAGCTCCATTTGGCATTAATTACTCTCTGTGTAATGCATACAACTGTGATAATGATAGGACTGTGCTGACTGGAAAAATCCAGCAATACCACCCAGTTACAATCCCCTAGAGCAGCTGTAGAAGGGAGCACAGAGCAGTTGTTTTTGATCTAATCCTAACAATATAATAATCCTTCCTTTCAGAATCCTACAAACAACCATTTCCAGACTGAGATGCTTCAAAAACTAGAGGAAGAAGCTGCTAAGTAATGAAGATTGCAACAGTGTGACCAGGTGAATTCCTGTTTATTGTGAGAGTGGTGGGATGACCCCTATTCTGGTCTCTCAGTCAATCACCTTATGAATTTTTGTTTTTTACTTGAGACACTGCAACCTTTCTAAAGGGCTCCTCTGAAGACATAATGACTGGCCAACTTACTGAGTACACTTCAGAATCTCCCAACTTGAACTCTGATGAACTAGAATGTAAGATTTGTTATAACCGCTACAATCTAAGACAGAGAAAACCAAAAGTGCTGGGGTGCTGTCACAGAGTGTGTGCCAAATGTCTTCATAAACTTGTGGACCATGTGGAATCTCCACAGTGTGTTATTGTGTGTCCATTCTGTAGATTTGAGACACGCTTGCCTGAGGATGAGGTGAGCAGCCTCCCTGATGACAATAATATCTTACTGAACTTGGCATGTGGTGGAAGAGGGAAGTGCACATCAGACAATCCTACAGAGTTGCTGCTAACCCCAAAACGTCTGTCGACCCTTGTCACACCTTCCCACAGTTCTACTAACTGCCTTGTCATTACCATCATGGAGGTCCAGAGAGAAAGCTCTCCAGTTCTTAATGCAACACCCGTGGTGGAATTCTACAGGCCTTCTACATATGACCCAGTGTCAATGCCTCAAAACTGGACTGTGTGGAACTGCACATCTCTGATCTGCCAAACCTCTGTGCGTGTGTTTGTGTGGTTGCTTGGTTTGCTTTATTTCAGCTCCTTGCCCTTAGGGATCTATTTACTGGTATCGAAAAAGGTAACCCTTGGAGTTGTCTTTGTCAGCCTTGTTCCCTCTAGCCTTGTTATTCTCATGGTATACGGCTTTTGTCAGTGTGTATGTCATGAATTTTTAGATTGTATGTCTACATCTTAGCAGGAAACACAGAACAAATGACAATGTTAACAAAATAACATCTGTTTTCTATTCTAGATAATGAAGATGATGTAATTGCATTTTAGTTTAGTTTATTCTACAATTCAAATGAATTTCATTTCTAAGTACATTTTTGTATCACGTGTCTCTGCTAATGTTTCTCTCTGCTGTACTTCATCATTGCTATTGGTTAAAATGGCAAAAAAAGCTGGAAGTATCAAGTTCATACAGTTTGAAAGTGCATATCTAGATTAAGTCACCGAAGTCCAGATTTGGTTCAGTTCAGGGTATTTGAAAACTATCTTGTAATAATGTGATGTTTGTGAGTAGGGAGCTAACTCAGGGAAAATAATGTCCATTTCCATTTCTTGGCAATGTGAGATTATTTGCTCTTATTTAATGGAGCTAAGTGTCTCTAGGCCTTAGATCTGTTGCAGTATGAAATCATCCCATACTGTAAGCAGTGACTGGGTTGCCTTTGCAAAGAAAGCAGTGCTATCAATACAATCCTCTATGCAGGCTTTGTGTTACAGTAATATGTCTATTCAGTTTATTAATGCATTGATAGGATTATCACTATAGTAAAATGAAAGAACCAACGAAGTAAAAAAATGTCTGTTTAATCATTATTACATTTTCTAACATACTTTCCTTATTGGAATAATACATTAATAGATGAAAATATGTTAGCGAGTGGAATGCTAAATAAACTGTCACATTTTGTCTGACTAACCTAATAAAAGAAAAAGTGTAAAAATTACATTTTACTTATACCAGTTATAAATTAAACAAAAAGTGATAAGTATATACTGGTGAGAGCAAAGTTGCCAGTGCAATACAAACTGATCTGTTCAGGTCAGAAGAATAATCTAGTTTAGAATAAGAAATATTTGAGTCAAGAATTAATATTTATAACACAAATTTAACATGGCCTAATACATACATTTATATCTTAAAACAGAAATGCACTGCATATATTTGTATATAATCTATTGTATATGAAATGTTATAATTATGGTTTTCTTAGTTTTATTATTTTATCCATATTCAGAAGAATATGTTGAACATCACCTTAATGGGATATATCTTTATCTATTCAGTAGACTTGAAATTTGACACTGACAAAAGCAATGTGAAATATTAATTTGGGCAAATGTTGTGCTTCATAGTGCCTAGTGTACAAATTGTGTCTTGTCTATATTTCTAATATTTTATTGATTTTGGTATATAATACCTTTTAGAGAACCAAATGAGACACGATTAATTGATAAGCTACAGAGCTTATAGAAACGAAGACGGTTCTATCTTGATTTCATCTTTAAGTTCTTCTTTTCCGACTCCAAAGTTTTCTTCATTTTCTTTTCCAATTTAGAGATTGTTAATAGATTAAATTACTAATATTTTAATTTAATTGAATTCTTTCATTTAAAAAAGGAGTCTTTCAAAACGTAATTAGAAGTCCTCTGCCTGGTAGCCCGGTGGGCTTTTAGTTGCACCCACTAACTTCCTGTTTCTATGCAGCAATTGTGTTAGTCTGCAGTGAAACTGTTTCTGGTCACAAATGTCAATGAAAATGATTGACTACTACAGCTCATGTATATAAACAGGAAGTGGGCAAAAATTGAAGGCATAATGTTCCTGGGATAGTAAATTTTAAAATTCTAAGAAATGTTTAAAAAACAATAATTTTATAGTAAAATTAAATGGTTACATAAAATTTAGAATATTAATAAAGTAATTTAGTTACTTAGAAAGAAACATTTAAAGGTATATCTAAGTTTCATGGATTATGAGTGCATCTAATAGGGGAGAATCAGCAGTGTGTGAAAAAATGTTTGCATAAAAAATATATATATATATACACATTTAAAAACTCACCCTGATGTTTGTTAAATCACTCCTGTATAGCCAAGCTAAAATTAGCGTAACATTCATAATTGATTATGGCCTATCACATGCATTGTATCAATCTGTAATAGCAGTGTGTGCAGGAAGGAATTATGGGATGTGTAGTCCTCTGCAGCAGGAAGCAGGAGGAGCTAGACACTGCTGTGTGAGATCTCTGTATTGAGCTGCTGTTAGCGTAAAGGTTTGTAAAGGGTTAAAATCCATACCCAAATACAGTGTTTCTATTGGTAGGTACACTGTGAGTATGAAAGCAACTCGGGGGGTGTGGAAAACAAGTTTAACATTTAAATAAAATAATTTAGATGTGTATAGAATGACTCAATGCAATGTGTGTTTCTAATATAAGCAGTATTTATTAGGGAAAACATGAAAACTAGATATGCCTTTAAAGTAAAAAATAAACTATGTAACTTATCTGCAAATAATTTTCCAGTTGGTTCACTAACAGATATCACATACTACCGCCAGGACTAATACGTCAATCAGTTAATTTTATACTGATATAATATTTACAGGTATATCTGATAGCACAACAGAAGCTAAAATAAATATTAAAAACAAAGAGATTGTAGGTGCAAATTAAAGACTGTACATTGTATTACCTTTAAAAGTATATGGTTACAAGAAAAGAGAGTATAGTTGGTGAATTGTGTGTCAGATTAATAGAACTCCAATAAATGCCTACATTTAGATCATGATAATTGCGTACAGGATGTAATATACTTCATCGGTATAGGAAATGTGGTAACTTCTTGCAGTTAGGTATTTATGGCTGTTCTGTACTAGCAGCATTGCAGGCCTGTTCATGTGCTAACGTGTTTGAAGCTGGCATTTAATCTGTTATAATTGTAACACGAGTCTAGTAGTAATAAAGTTATTGTATGTGATGTCTTAAAGCCTCGCCTTAGAACAAGAAACCATCATGTTTATAACTCAGCTCTGCTCTATTTGTCTAATCTGTGATTTGCAAAAAACAGTAATAATTTGTATATATATGACCAATGACGCAAAATGAACGTAATATTTAATATGTATATAAAGTATTTATGATTTCAAAAAGTTCAGTGGTTTTTATTTTGAGTGCTATACCATAATTAAAACTACACTGTTTACAAGAGTCAGGAGATGCACTCTTCTCTTACTTTTAAAACGCAACCAAACTATCAATCTGTCAGCTTCTGGAATTATACCTTTTCTTACAATATGTTATCCTGCATGGTGTCATATGCCAATAGTGCGCACTGCATTATCCACTATAATAAAGAGCAATCCGTGTGTAATGCTGTGTGGTGCGTTGTGCGCAGGCGCACACAGTCGTTACAAAGCTGCTCATGTGCAGTTGCTTTGTATTTGTGCCCAGGGAGAAGAGAGAGCTAGCGAGAGAGAGTGCTCGGTAGATCACAAAGACAGAGAGGGCACACAGAGAGACAGAGCACAGAGATGGGTCACAGAGAGAGGGGGAGAGAGGGCACCCAGAGGACACATAGAGAGAGAGGGCACATAGAGAGAAAGAGGGCACAGAGAGAAAAGGGAGCACAGGGAGAGAGAGGGTGTAGACAGAGAGAGCACACAGAGAGAGAGAGGGCGCACAGCGAGAGAGCACACATACAGAGATAGAGCACACACACAGGGAGACAAAGGGTGCACGGAGAGAGAGAGGGCACAGAGAGAGCAAGAGAGCACACATAAAGAGATAGGGTGCACAGAGAGACAGCACAGACAATTGAAGATAACATATCATACCATCATTTATGATGGGCAAGTTACTAGTTTATAATAATAGTAAAAGTTTAAAAAATCTATGAGTCTTTGCAGCATGAGACATTGGTAAGGTGAAGCCCCACCCCTATAGGTGTGGCCACAGTGTCAACTTACCTCTCAGAATGCAACATAACAGGACATAGATTTGAGACATGGCAGTATGCAGGGGAGTATACAGGGATGAAGGAGGTAGATACAGAAGCTGGCATTTTTTTTAGTTTATTCTCAATTATTCAGTGAAGAATAATTTTATGCAATAATTACATCAGGGTGGAAAACATGTTTAAAAAAAATCTAGAAACACTGTATTTATAAACCCAAAAAAATGCCAGAATCCCCTTTCAAATCCAAGCTGTAAATGGAAAAATGTAGCAAATAATAATAATGTTGAGAAGACAGGCCTAAAATATGGTGTGATTTATAAAGCTAATATTTATTAAATTAATATCTATTAAATCATGTTTCATACCTGTGGTATTTATAAGAACACAGACACAAGCCGAAGTGTTTTTGGTAAGAGTGGGTTTAATATACAAGTGAAAAAGTATATTTAGAAATTTGGCATTTTTGACTTGAGCCTAGTGACTAGAGGTAAGTAAATCAAGCTCTAGTTATCACCACATTTGTAACTTTTTTATAACATAAAAGTTTTGGTAAATTGGCACAAACTCTACTATTCTGAGGTGATTCTATAAAAACGCATTGTCTTAACCGTCTTTGCTTTATGAAAGCAGCCATGATCTGAATCCTTGGTCTTCAAAAATTGAAACGTGAAACCTAACACATGTATGATGCAAATAACTACAATAGGATCTCAAAGAAATTCCTATATGCAGCAGAGTACAGAATAGGTATTTCAAACTCTATCACTCACTGGCCAGTTCAAGGCCAATGATTCAAGCACTGATTGACCCACCTATTCTCAATCAAAATATCATGAACATCTGGCATGATACCAGCCTTTGAGGAGTGAAGTTGGGCAATTGTGGTATAACATATATATTGCCTAAAATGTCCACTTATTTAAGCATTGGTGGCTAAAATTATAGACTCTGATTGTAACATATATCTTTTTATGTCCTGTAGATATTGGAGGTGCCCATCTACTATATCTTTATGTTCATAAATTCCATCAGAATGATAATTTGCTACTGATGTAGAAATGACAAATAACTGAAGTTATAATTAGATCACATACTATGTACTGGGACCCATGACACAGACAGCAAAGACCTTGTGAAAGGTTTATGAGGTTGACCCTCACCACATTAATAATATAAGATCAGACATTTCTGAGAAGTTTACCTTCTTTGCTTCAAAAACAAAGTAATCAACACGTGGAAAAGCTTAGAATTCTATTATTTTCTGATGTGGCAATAAAGAATCTATATTTTAAAAAAGTATATATATTGCAGGGAGCAAATTCTGAGCATTACTGAATTGAATTGGATTCATCAGTTCTCTAACACAAAGCAGCTTAATTACATATTGTAAGGATCCCCATCTCTAGAAAGGACGCTACTTCAGAGCCTGTTGATACAAAATTCATCATTTGCATTCACATAGTTGTGCTTTGTGGAAGTATGTCACCTTCAGAATCTTAAAAATGGTAATTCAAGCCATTTCATTTGAGCACATTGCTTTGTTTTTATTTAAATTAAACATTTGTCGGGAAGTGAGTAATAGCCATTTTTTTTTTTGTCACAAAAAATGTCAAGTCTATGTCCTTGAAATCAGGTTCCCCATTTTAATGTTTCAGTATAGGAGAAGGTACAGTCTATCTGTCATGGTACCTCCGCAAGACCCTGGTCAAGATTCACTTAGGAGGTGCTGGTTAAAGGGCCATTTTCCTCACTGTAAGTGCTTTTAGAAGATTTTTATTGTGATGTGATCCAAATTGTTCGGAATTAAGCGGCCCTTTAAGCCAACGAAGAAAGATGATGCGAGACCACCAAATGTAGAATACAGACAAAATTAGACCTATCTATTTAATTATGATTGAACAATATATATCTAAAGTAATGCCAACATTGAGCCGTATTAAATTCGGGCTATGTAAAACGTAGCCCGTAACTCTCATCTTAGGGCTATTTGCATGTTAAGCAGCCCTGTAACGCAGGCCGCAGACGACTTGAGGGTTAGCTGCGAAAAAAGCCTACGGGTTGAGCAATGTTGATGTTCGCGACTGTAAATTCTTTGATCCATCAAGCCCGTAACAGCAACGTCTTCAATTTACCTATTCAATTGCAACGAGCCACTCGCAAGCACTGTAACACGCAACTTGTGCGCGAGACGACCCGCAAGTGGTGTAAAGTTCAATACGTAGCACTTGTAAAGGAGATAAAAACACACTACTGTACTTATATTAAAATGTAAAGTGATGTTAGGTCTTAGAATTAATAGCACAACATTCTCAAGTCAACTCAGAAAAATACTTGATTTCATGTGTTTTTTTGTTATAAATCAATCCCAGCAATCAATGTGTTAATACATATACTGTAACTCGCATGTGATAGAATATCATATTTGCGGCTTTTTTAATATTGCATTTTTGACTGAAATGTGGGTTAGCTCATAGCTCGTAATTGAACCCCGTAAGACTTTGAAATCCATCCTCCATTTTCTTGTGACGCAATGCTGACAATCTCTGTTTCCATTGGCTCCATCTAAACCCGTAACTACGGGTTTGCTTAATTGTTTGCGCTCTAGCCCGCAACTCCGACGGCCGACAACTGGCTTACGATTTAGCGTCTCCAGCTCGTAGCTCGCAGCCTTTCTAATTTAATAGCACCGAAACTCATGGAATTTCAAGCCCGCAGCTGTTACGTGCTTCAATTGAGAACTTACAGGGCTGGAATTTAATATGGCTCATTAAGGTGAAATCCATTATATTAATAATGAATTATTTACTAAAGGGCCAGTAAAGCATATCACTTTCTGTGAGCTCTTCAGTACATCTGTGCCTTGTCACCATCTATTTTGTGCAACTAAAACCTGCAATGTTTTTTTTTTTATAAGTTTTGTCAAATTCAACTGAAAAAACAGTCAAAATAGAAATACCCTTTATGGATGGTCCATCAGAATTTCAGTCTTAAAATTTAATTTTTATTGGTGAATTAACTTAAAAAAATGTGTATAAAAAATAATAAAAGGTTGATTAATTCTTAGTAGCTTCCCTGAATTCCTATTCTTAGTAGCTTCCCTGAATCTTTTCATTTGTCTACTGAGATTAATTTCTCTCTCATGATGTTACTAGTAATGTTCACACAATGACTACAACATTGAAATATTTTTATAGTTGAATTCACTTAGTATTTTAAGTTGTGTGGGTAGATACAAATAACTCAATTTCCATTCTTGTTATTAAAACATTTTTATATTACCCAAATGAAAAAAGACATATCTTTGTGATACTTAGTGTGACAATGAATTTATATATATTAATAAAGTTGCCTATAACAGGACTGTTGGTAGCCTAACACTGCATTTAATTTCTTTGTAGATTTTACCTCATGTACCTTGCACACTTAGGAAAATAGCTTTTTACACGCGCGTTTCTTCCGACACTATCTGGTCGGAGTCATCTGGTCCAACCAGATAATGTCGGAGGAAACGTGCATCGGGAGCGTCCTGATGACATGGTTGCCCCTTAAACAGTGCTACTGAATGCTCTCATGACTATAGCAGCGTGAAAACGCTATTCTTGCTATTTCCAAATAGAAAAATAGCATATCAGGTACTATGAAAGTCGAATTACCACTTAAGTTGTAAAAGTAAGAAAAGAGGATTAATTAACCTTTAAAGGGACTAAAGAAATTTGAAGTACTGTATTTTTCCTTGTATAAGATGATCTTTTTTTTAAAAATTTGACCTATAAATGTTGGGGGGGGGGGTCATCTTATATACGGAATACAACCAACTGGCCGCTAGATGTCACTGTCACAGTTCTGCCTCCGGGACAAATGGGACTGCAGGGTACACTCAGGGGTACACTACACATACACTCAGCTATGAACACACTGGGCACACACACAGTTATGCACATATAGCTATGACAGATCTGTGCATACACAAAGCTGGCATGTAAGTAAAACGTAAGTAACATGCTCCCACCGATGCCTGTGCAGTCTGATTTACTTTGCAGCAGGAGGTAGTTAGAGGAGATCCTGAAAGGGAGATAAAGATAAGATCATAGAAGCCAGAGAGAGACCAATGGCATTGAAGGCAAAGCTGGCAGCAGGGGGTAGTGAGAGGAGATCCTGAAAGGGAGATAAATATAACATCATATAAGCCAGAGAGAGACAAGATCATAGAAGGTAGTGAGAGGAGATCCTGAAAGGGAGATAAAGACAAGATCATAGAAGCCAGAGATAGACAAGGGCATTGAAGACAAAACTGGCAGCAGGAGGTAGTGAGAGGAGATCCTGAAAGGGAGATAAAGATTAGATCATAGAAGCCAGAGATAGACAAGATCATGATACGTAGTAAGTGGAGATCCTGAAAGGGAGACAAAGATTAGATCATAGAAGCCAGAGAGAGACAAGGGCATTGAAGACAAAGCTGACAGTAGGAGGTAGTGAGAGGAGATCCTGAAAGGGAGATAAAGATTAGATCATAGAAGCCAGAGAGAGACAAGGGCATTGAAGGCAAAGCTGGCGTCTAAGAACCACGCAAGGTCCCAGCACTGCCTGTGCAGTTTGATTTCCTGTGCAGCAGGACACAGTCGCATAGTGCTCCGGAGGAAGGCCCAGCTGCATCCACCGCGCACACACAGCCCATGAAGGCCCAGCAGCCTCCACCGCACCCCCCGGGTGCTCCCCACTGTGCGCACACACAGCCCAGCAAACCAAACAAGGAAGGAAGATGTGTGGGAGGCAAATGCACATGGCATGCTCTCCTCTGCTCCGCACAGAGGTACTCCACCACCAACCAACACAGCACCAGTGCACCTAGTCATTAATTAAATACTTTTTAAAATGTTAGGGTCAAAATTATAGGGGTCATCTTATACATGGAGTCATCTTATACACAGAAAAATACGGTATTTAAAGGAACTATACCTCATTTTGCATTCATTATGAATAGGTTGAATAGTATCTCCACACAGATTCAAGATTATAAAGCTCCATCTATAATCCCCTTATTGTGACTGAATTTTGAATAATTTTTCACTTCATAGATAATAAACATATATATATTGGGTAAAAAGCAATGTTCCTAAGTGTGCAAGGAACATGAGGTTAAATCTACAAAGAAATTCAATTCAGTATTAGACTACCAACAGTCTTGTAATATGCAACTTTATTAATCACATATTATAAATGTCTAATTACGAGATGTCGTCACGCTTTGCGTGGTGCATACTAATTACTAATTACTAATTAGCGATGAGAGCCACAGGCGCTCATCGCGAGGCTCGCCGTTAAACTCGGAGCACTTAGGCGATGAGTGCCGAAGGAGGGAATGAAACACGCAGGACTTAGCCTACAAACAAATTAGCCTACATACAAACAGCCATAGGCTGAAAGTAGTTGCCGAATGAGGGACTTAGAAAAAAAAAATACAAGACGCAGGACTTAGAAGGAAAAAAAATACGACCTACGAAAAATACGAAGTTAACGGCCGAACCACGCAAACCAAAATACAACAAAAACACAAAAAATAAAACACAAAATACAACTAAAAGGTCACCGATAGCACAGCAGGACAGTCAGGACGTCTGGAAGTTAGGATCGAATTTAAGTAGTTTTGGCACTTGAAAATCACGTAAGCGAGATAAAATATGGCGGCTGAAAAAAATGAAAACGAGGCTACACGACCACGAACCGCGCAAAACACAGCCAGCTGTGTACGCGGTAGAAAAATACTAATAGGAAAGACGTAAATTGAGCATGCAACGCAACATTGTGTCACAAACAGCATTTCCAGCTTTAAAATTTTATTGACCTTCATTTTTTGACGGGCAAGTCGCTAGTATAAATAAATTCATTGTCACTCTAAGTATCACAAAGATATGTCTTTTTTCATTTGGGTAATATAAAAATGTTTTAATAACAAGAAGGGAAATTGAGTTATTTGTATCTACCCACACAACTTAAAATACTAAGTGAATTCAACTATAAAAATGATTCAATGTTGTAGTCATTGTGTGAACATTACTAGTAACATCATGAGAGAGAAATTAATCTCAGTAGACAAATGAAAAGATTCATGGAAGCTACTAAGAATAGGGCACCTGGACCGGTCATCAGACTATTGTAAATATTTGTATTAATCAACGTATTTACACCTTTTATTATTTTTTGCACTCATTTTTTTAAAGTTAATTCACCAATAAAAGTTACATTTTAAGACTGATATTCTCATGGGACATCCAAAAAGGGTATTTCTTTTTTGACAGTTTTTTCAGTCAAATTTGACAAAACTTATGGTTTCAGATACCCTGGATTTAATTCCTTAATAGAGGCAAAATATCTATATATTTTTTTATAACCAATGCACTTTGTCAGCTATTTTATGCACACAGGGACATCTTTTTATTGGCAACAATTATGTTGGATCAGGCACAGTTTCTGTTTAAAGACTGGAAGTTACTATTATTATCATTTATTTGTAACGCGCCAACATATTCCGTAGTGCCATACATAAGTTAAGTTACAGGCAATGACAAGTTCAAGATTAACACATTGCAAATAATGGAGGGCCCTGTCTTTGAGCTTGGAATCCGGTGTCCATAGCACTTTTCCTAAAGCACCTTGCAAGATTGAAACTCGCAGACTTACAGTCTAAAGGATTTGGATCTATCGGGAAGCATGCTCACATCCCGATCTAGATGTCCAAAGTAGGTAGTACACCTTAACCCAGTAACCCTATAAACCTAACATAACCATCTAAACCGCACTTTCTAACCCTAACCCCCTAAGCCCTTAACCCTCTTACCCTAACCCTAACCCCCTAAACCTCACTTCCTAACCCTAAGCCCCTAACCCTAAACCATTAAGGCTAACCCCCCTAACCACTTACCGGGCGTAACCCTAACCCCTAACCCCCTACCCCGAAAACCCTAACCCAAAAAACCTCTAACCACTTACCAGGCATAAAGACACAGCTAAATGAGGACGACGGCGATGCTCTGCCCAGCGCTCCCACAAATGCGTTTGTACATATAACAGGTTAGGTCAGAAGTTATATATACTTATACTAAGCTCCACATTATTCTGCGCATGCAGGTGTATAAAGACAGAGCAAGAACCATATTGCTTAGAAAGCCAGAATTATAAAAATATATAGCGAGCTCAATATTACTCTGCACATGACATCTTTATAAATATTTAGAAAGCTTAATACTGTCTTGGAAAATGTTTGAAGGAGCCTTGCCCCTACCAATCCTAAAGTATCTTCTTCCCAGATGGCCTATATGAAAATCAAATGAAACAAAACAACAGCTTGAACTGAGCAACAGCTGGTGGGAGTGCTCTATGGTCTGAGGGAGTAGGATTAATTTTGTCTAGCTTGAACTAAAGACTAAGTGGAGATGGGAAACAATATAATCTCACACTTTTGTATTTAAAATATTTAATATTGCTGTGTGATTTAGCAAAGGTCTCCCTTTAGCCCTACATGAACATGGCACAGTGTGGGAGTGCTCAGAGCCTTGGATAATAGACTATTGCCCCCAATTCAATTGAGTAACTGTTAATTACTGGAGCCCATAATTTAGCACAAAATGTGCTATTCAATTGGAGTCTTTTAGCTACCGCAAACGATTTGCGAGTTAAAGGCTGAAAATCCCTGCAGTTGTTAAAATCGTAACTCCGACCCAGCTAAACCTTTGATATTTCAATCTCGCAAATGTTACAATCGCAAATCAATTGCTACAAATCCTCAGGCCCGCAAATGTTTTCACACCCGTAAATGGCAAATGTAGAAGAAAATCCTACTAGTACCAGATAGGACTTGCAAGGGGGTTAAACACCTGATCATAGCACTGTAAAAGCAAATAAAAAATCAATACTGCACTCTAAAAGACAGAGAAAGTGATGGGGGACATTAGAATTAATTGCACAACAGTCTCAAGCTCAAAAATCAGCAATAATTTTTTTGTTTTTTTATGTTTTATTTCCGTGTTATATCAATCTCAGTAATCAAGAAGTTAATACATATCAGGCCACCCACATAGACTAGAACAGGATCGCCATTCGTTTTTATTATTTTGTACATTGCCGGATTGCGAGTCTGATAGCATGTCGGACTTCTAAACACTAATTGAGTGTGGTTTAACCTCCATGTTTTACTGACGTCATGATGACGGTCTCATTTACTATTTGCTGTTTCTAAATCGGTAGTTACGGCCTTGTTTAATTGATCATGATAATGCTCTGTAATGCTTCTTATGGGTTCATGGTTTACGGTTTAAGCTTTCGGCCAGGTAGCTGCGGGCTTGATCAATTGAATCGCTCTGTAACTGTTGCAAATTTCAAGACCGCAGATGCAATTGAATAGGGACCTATGTGTTAATTAAGAATATAATATAGCTTGGATGGAGATAGATAATTATTTTTTGTACCTGTATGCTATTGGGGTTCATTCATTATTTTATGCTTTTGAGGTTCATTCACTATTCATTTCTACTGTGCCAATTTGTTAAAGGCTTAATATTTAATGTTTTCTATACATTAACTAAACAACAAACAAAACAACATAGGTCTCCAATTTTAATGAGAGTTCAAACCATAAGTTGAAAGTGAATTGCAAATTCAGTGCTTTACACTGTGAATGAATAGTCTATTAATTAGTCCAGAATAAATGTCCTTCTAAATACTGCCAAGTATAATTACATATTACTGAGTCAATACCTTCATTGATCTGAGACTTGATAATGAATAACACTGCCCGCACGTTTCCTCATTACAGTGCAAAGTCATAAGCATGGAGTGAGTCTAAAATAGGAGGCCACTGAAAACATGATTAATACTTAGGATCTATTGATTGGACTCATGTTGACACTAATAAAAGCACTGATGTTGCATAAGCTTTTCAGAGGCATTAAGAACAATGTTGATTTCAAAGAGCAAATATATTTAGCAAGTGATCATACTAAACATCTTAATTGGTCTTCAGAGAGTTTTCTTGGATCACAGCCCAAAGAAGAAAAAGTAACATATCTAACTGGTAACAATAATCACAACAGATAGGTAAGAAAGAATATGAAGGATTTAAAAAAATATTTCCAAGAGAAAACACAACTATTTGCATGATTTTGATTTTGGGGTATAAATAAGCTGTTATTAGCAAGGTCTTCACTAACTAAAAACTTCTGTAAATAAAATATGCTGTGTGCTTAAATAGAGCCCTTTTAAATGTACCGAATCACAATTTATTAAGGCGGTATGTATGGTTTTCCTTTGCATAAAAAAATGAATGCAGAAAGAGTTAAACAAATATTTTAATAGCTGTGAAAACTACTTTTGGAAAAAAGGTCCATATTCTATTAGCTGCTCGCAAATGCCTCAATCCCATACTTTTGGCTGCGGGTGTTTTTTTGTATATAAATGTTTAGATATATTCTATTGACTGAAGGCTAAACTTGTAAACCCTTCCTGCGCCTGCAAGCTTTTTGGGGGCATGAATACATGACGAACGTAAACATTTAACAAGCCTGTAATTAGCGACCGCTTGACAGTTCTAGGAACCAATAGAAAGTCTAAAACGCTAATCAACTAGTCAGGAAAGGCCTTTAAAATCCTCTGCAACTTGTGACATTTTGACTGTGTTGTAGCCGAGCAAGTTCACACGCTGGTCTTGAGTTGGTATGTTAGAGATTATTAGAGAGAGAGAAGGAGATATACTGTAAGTTTTTTGCTAAATTTATATCCTAACAATTATTTTACACTTAATTAACACCACATATATTTACTGATATCACATAACTCACACACATAGATTAATACCTACACATAGATTTAGACCACAGCACACATACCACCCCCTAAACTCCCCTCATACACCTATCACCTCCATACCCCTAAACATATTATAACACACATAATACTCATTCTTGTTTTACCTCGTATACACATACATTTTATATTCAGTTATTTTTATGGTATTTTTCATTTCTGTAGTAGGGGAGAGCAGGGAAGGGGGGACTAGGAGAGGAGGAGAGTAAGGGAGAAGTAGAGTGAGGGGAACACCATTGTTGAAGGAGGAGAGGAGAAGATGAGGAGAGAAGAAGAAGAGTAGAGTAGAGTAACATCTGTGTTGGAGAGGGAGGGATATGTCCCTAGATACAGGCAGACAAAGAGCAGGCGCAGAGGGTCAGGAGCCTGATCCCAGGGAGGGAGGTAATGGTGGGGAGGGACAGGAGCCAGGGAGAGATGAGGGAGAAGAGGATCCCCAGGCACGGTACGGATGGCAAGAGACTACACCAGAGAAGATGAGAGCACTCCTCCATGTAATCCATACCCGCTACAGTATAATTCTTGGGGGACAGAAGTGAGGCCTAGCCGGAAGGCACAGGCTTGGAGTGTGGTTGCTACAATTGTATCTGCATTGGGCTTTGCAAACAGGGATACGAGGTCTATAAAGCACAGGTATAATGACAGCTGGGCCAAAGTCAAAAAGAAGATAGCCGAGGAGGCTAGAGCAGACCAAGCAACAGGTGGCAGCCCTCCAGTTAGCATCAACTATACTGAGCGGTAGAAGACACTGAGGGACTGATTGAACCAGCAGCAGTTGTGGGACTTCCAAACTTGGTGGATTTGCACGAGGACCGCACCATGCAATGTGAGCATCATATACACCATCCTACATTCACATGCACACACATGTAGACCTCACACAAATAGATAACACATATCAAATATAAATGCTGCACAAATATGAAAGGGATATGTAAGCGCCTGGTTTGGACTAGGGATAGTTGTGTAAGAAATCACTATTCAAATCCAGGAAGCAAACATATCTATGTCATAAAGGTGCTGAATAAAATGTGTTTCTAATACCTGCTGTTAACCCTGATTCTGATTAGCAGTCTCCAAATACATTCAGAGTGATTTAACATCCAATAGAGAGTACATATGTTGAGAAATTGTCACAGATCGGTCAGTCTCACACACTGCACAGCAGATTCAACAGAGCATGTGTACTCAGGAGCTGCAGATGGCAGACTGTAGCAAGATTACATAGTTTGATATGAGCCATGATCAACAGAGATCATTATACAGACGTATCTTCATCTGTGTGATACAGTGTTCCTCAACTCCAATCCTTGGGGGTCACCAGCACTTCACATTTTAGGTATATCCCTGTTTATGCACGGATGAGCTAATCCAGTGCTCACTAATTCTGTTTAAACCCTTGATGAGACTCTGATTAGCTCACCTGTGCTCAAGCGGGATATACCAAAAATGTGAACGTTTGGTGTGCTCTGATGCCTGAGATTGAGAAACACTGGTGTAATACAATTACTAAAGTGACCCTGATGTCAGGTATATCGGAATACACAGCAACCAATTGTTAATATTATATAATATTAACACATACACTATTTCTCATGCTTTTCAGTACCCAGGAGGACCTGGCCTACCACAGAGATACAGGAGGTGGCGTCTCCTCCACCTGAGGTGGATCCTGATTATGGCGATGTCACAGATGATTTTTGGCAAGGGGTGAAAGTGAAAACATAACCTGGATCAGAGGGCCTAAGACCTCATCAGGAAGCTGATTATAGTGAGGTTCAGTTCAAGAACAGTCAGCCAATGTCCAGTCATTATAAATCTCCACCCAGACCCCCACAAAGATATGGTAACCACTCTCTTCCTCTATCGCAACCTCTACCTACTACCATTTATAAGAACCAGAAACAAGCAGCCCAACTGCCACATCCACCACCTAGCATGTACTGGAGCCAGCAACAAGAAGCCCAATTGACACTTCCACCCCCTAGCATGTACTGGAGCCAGGAACAAGCAGGCCCACTTCCACCTCCACCACCGACCATGTACTGGAGCCAGGAATAATCAGTCCCTCTGTGTCACTCTGGCTCCTCATGACCTCCCCACTCCTCCACCTCCTCCTGCAAGGCTTCCATCTCTTCCTATTGAAATGCCTGTACAATCCAGGACAGACCCCCCCCCCACTGCAAGGCAATATGGCTGACATATTCAGATTTCTGCAACATTAAGACAGATCATTATGAAATACTACCGACTTGCCCATCAAAAATGTTGGCAACAAAATTTGAAGTCTGGCAATGCTGTTTGCCACACATTGCGAGCCTCTCCACCCCTCTACTTTACTGTCCTTGCGATGAGCACCTTTGCAGTTCATTGCAGGCCACAGCATGTGCTGAGCGCATGCGCAAGTCCGTGACTTTAGCACTCATTGCAGGCCTCGCAATGAGCGCATTCCGCGCTTCTCACGGGCCACCCCTGTGTCTCTTTTGCCACTCTCCTTCCCCTGTGTCTATTTCCCCCCCTACTCTCTCCCCAGCATATCTTTCCACCGCCTCTTCCTCCCCTGTTTCTCTTCCCCTTCTCCCTCCCCTGTGTCGCTTCCCCCCCTCACAGCCTCCCCAGTGTCTCTTTCCCCCCTCTCCCTCCCCTGTGTCTCTCCCCCCCCCCTCCCTCCCCTGTGTCTCTTCCCCCTCTCTCCTTTCCCCCTCCTCTACTATACGGCCCTCACGATGAGCGCATTTGGTGCTCATCGCGAGGCCGGCAATGAGCGCCTTTGGCTCTCATTACAGCCCCCGTCAAACCCATAATTTTTGGGCCTTGGGATGAGCGCCTTTGGTGCTCATTGCACATGCGCAAGCCCGTAACTTTTAACACAGCGTTACCAACAAACTTGCAATCTCCACAACTATTATATGTGATACTGTGAGCTGTCTGAAAAAAACACTGTAGACAATGACATGATGAACAGGCATTCCAAAAACCTCACAGCACTGTATAACAGTAACATGATAATATATGGTGAGATGAGGTGGCACAATTTAAAGATGGAGAGGTACAGGGCCAAGAGAAATAGGAACAGGGAGTCCCAGAAAGCACTTACGGACGTTTAAATTTAACTTCAATCTGTCGTAACCTCAGTCTATGCCATCCTCCAACTCCAGTTGAATCACAGCTATGACTTGAGGACATACCACGCCCTCTAACTCCAGCTGATACACAGCTACAACAGAGGCACATACCATTCCCTACAACTCCAACTGATACAAAGCCACAACAGGAGAACCTACCATGGCGTGGTCGAGGGATAAGCATGGTGGCACAGAGGGTGGGGGAAAAGGATGAAATAAAAGCTGCATCAAAATATTTAACCTGGTCATCAACACTCCTCACTGAATATCTATTCATCAAAATAGTTGAGATACTCCTGCCTGGCTATAGGTTCATGGCTTAACAATAAAACTAGATTAAAAGTTTATGGTTGTTCCTTTAATCATGCGTGAGGGACTTTATGGGGGTAGGGAACATCCTGGAATTGCATCTCTGCACCAAATATATCAGACTATCACATGAACCATTTCTGCCACATTATATCAATAACAGTAAATACATTGTAATAACATTAACTATACTCACACATTAATTCTTTTACATGACACAAAACACAGTAATATTACATAGGGAATTACATACAGTATACAGGATGAGGCAGGGCATATGTCCTAAGAAATATGAAGCATGGTGGCAATATAATTCCCCTACCCATTTTCCAATGGGCAAGTCTGTTCTCTATGGTAGCTCACTGGGACAAAATCCAGACCCTGGAAAGGGGTCAGTGACATATTTCCTCTCTTTTTTGAGGATTTTTACCATTATTTTGTATTCTATTGCTGATTTTCATAACAGCCCGAGGCTGCCCATGCTGACATTTCTCCCACCCCATTTTGTTTTAGCAAAAGTTTTATTGTAAATGCCATATCTTCCCATGGATGTGGGTAGATGATCTGGGTCAATAGTGTGGTGTGCTGTGGTGTGGTGCTGCTACAGCTTTAACAAGTGTTGTGAAAAAAATCTTGTGAGTCCTATTTAGGGGGGTCAGACTTTATTTGCTATCTGGTGCTACAGGTCTAATAGAATATCGATTTTGTGTAACTTTAATTATTTAGGGCTCATAATATTCGAACTGTACTAAAAACTGGCCCGTAGTGATTGTGGACGGGTAACGTGCAATTGGAATGTGAGTAGCTAATAAAATTTGTTGACATTTTCAGAGTGGTTTTAAGTGTGTATACATTTACCAATTGGGTAATTGAATCGGGCCCAAAATCAGAACTTACCACTGACATTTTTTAGCTGTGTGAGGTGTGGCCAATACAGGGCAAGTCATTTTTCTATAGAACTCCATAACTTGACTGTTACATTGCTTTGAGACACACTAATACAAATTGATCAGAAGTAGACCCTGAACTTGTTACAAAGCAGTTTGTAGAGGGACCAAAACAACAATTTTTAACCGTTTAAACCCTCATTTGTCAGGCAATTAAACATTTCTGTATAGTTTAAAATCTGCTCTTTAATAGCCATTGTAATGTTTTGCTACAGTAGTTTCATAACCTACTAACTACAGTCAGGTAAGTATTTGATTTTCTTTAGAACCGGAACAATAAAAAAGTTCACACTTTGAGGAGGACAGACGAGACTGAGTGGAAAAACAGATGGCTGTTCTCTAGAGTCTCTCCTTTGAAGTAGGGCCCCTATACCCAGGATTTATCCCACCAATTACAGCTTTTGCTTCCCTTATGCATAGGTCAGATACCCTAAGGTGATCTCCCCCATGGGGATTTAAATATCTGCCTAGCAAATAGCTCTTCTTCTGGTCACCTAGTGACTGCTTTGGAGCCTGCAGTAACATAAACCCAATGCTGTCAGTCAAACCAGGACATGATCCTTAGCACTCATCCATGCCACTGTTCCCCCAAGAAAGCACTAGGAACATTCAAGCTGCACAGTGGTACTCTGCTTGAGGCCACACAGACAGTAGGAAAAATTAGAAAATACATCTCAAGATGGCAGCTGCACCAGAAACCTGATGAGATTCATGAGATGGGATAACCAGTGCAGAATTCAGTCTGTCCAAGCCCTGACAGTCTTTACTGGCAACACACTACCAGTTCCCAAACGGCGATAAGCCTCATTCAATTGAGCTTTCGGGAGATCCGGGCTTCAGAAATGTAGCTCGCAAGTTATTTTGCTATTCAATTGGCGTCTTTTTGTGGGCTCCGATCGGGTTATGGGCTCTGACCTCTGATTCACTGCAAAGGTTCATATCGCAAGATAATGCCTCTCCAAGTCTTTGATCTTTCACGGCCGCAAGAGTTGCGAACGCTAAAATCGTAGATTGCTATCAAATTGCTCCGATTTCCCCTCGCAAGCCGCAAATGGCAAAAGTCAAACCACAAGTCACGGGTACCAAGGAGGACTCGTAAAAGGCTTAATGACATGTCCTGAGTACTGTAAATGCAAATATAAACACTCTACTGTACTTTTATCAAAAGGGAAAGTAATGTTAGGTCTTATTATTAATAGCACACCATTCTCAAGCTCGCAAATTGGCCCAAAAAATACTTGATTTCATGTTTAATTTCCTTGTTACCGTATATACCCGAGTATAAGCCGACCCGAGTATAAGCCGAGGCACCCTTTTTACCACAAAATACTGGGTAAAATGAGTGACTCGAGTATAAGCCGACGGTGGGATGTGCTGACCCCTGTGTCCCTCTTGTGCCCTCTGTGTCCCCACTCTCTCTCCCGTGTCTCTTCTCCCGTCTCCCTTCCCTGTGTCTCTTTTCCCCTCTCCCTTCCCTGTGTCTCTTCCCCCCTCTCCCTTCCCTGTGTCTCTTCCCCTCTCCCTTATTACCCTCCTCAACCCCCCTCCTCGTTCTCAACCTCCCTCCTTAACCCCACTCCTCATCCTCAACCTCCCTCCTCCTCCTCCCTCCTCATCCTCAACCTCCTTCCTCAACCCCCTCCTCAACCTCAAACCCGACATCCTCAACCCCCTCCTCAACCCCCTCCTCAACCCCCCTCCTCAACCTCCCCCTTAACCCCCCATCCTCATCCCCCTCCTCAACCCCCCATTCTCAACCTCCTCCTCAACCCCCCTCCTCAACCTCCCTTCTCATCCTCAACCCCTTCCTCAACCTCCCTCCTCATCCTCAACCTCCCTCCTCATCCTCCCTCCTGAACCCCCCATCCTCAACCCCCTCCTCAACCCCCCCATCCTCAACCTCCCTCCTCAACCCCCCTCAACCCCCCATCCTCATCCTCCCTCCTCAACCCCCCTCCTCAACCTCAACCCCGCTCCTCAACCTCCCTCCTCATCCTCAACCCCCTCCTCAACCTCCCTCCTCATCCTCAACCTCCCTCCTCATCCTCAACCCCCTCCTCAACCCCCCCATCCTCAACCCCCATCCTCATCCTCCCTCCTTCCTCATCCTCAACCCCCCCATCCTCAACCCCCTCCTCAACCTCCCTCCTCAACCTCAACCCCCCTCCTCAACCTCCCTCCTCAACCCCCTTCCTCATTCTAAACCCCCCTCCTCATTCTAAACCCCCTAAATACCTCCCCCTCTCCCCTCACTTGACGTCACATGCTCCCCACGTCATTAGCATATACCGGTTGCCGGCACCCAGTATATGCTAATGACGTGTCGCGCAGGTGACGTCTCATGCGCGCCGGGTCAAGAAGAAGCGGAGGCAGGAGCAGAAGCAGGTAAGTGAGGGTAAAGGGAGAGGGGGAGGTATTTAGGGGGTTTAGAATGAGGAGGGGGGTTTAGAATGAGGAGGGGGGGTTGAGGATGAGGAGGGGGGTGGGAAAGAGACACGGGGGGTTAGAGAGAGACAGGGGGGTTAGAGAGACACGGGGGGGTTAGAGAGACACAGGGGGTTTAGAGAGACACGGGGGTGGTTAGAGAGACACCAGGGAGAGTGACTCGAGTATAAGCCGAGGGGCCCTTTTTAGCCTTAAAAAAAGGTCTGAAAAACCCGGCTTATACTCGAGTATATACGATATATCGATCCCTGCAATCAATGTGTTAATACATATAATGGAACTTGCATGGACTAGAATATCATATTTACGGCTTTATCAATATTGCATTATATCTGGAATGTGGGGCCGATCGTAACTAGTAATTCAACCCGTAGGACTTAGAGATCCAAACTCCATTCTTCATAGATATAATGATGACGATCTCTGTTTCCATTGGCTGTTTCTAACTTACGAGTTGCGGCCTTCATGTTCAAGCTCGCAAATGCTACATACAACAGCATGTATTCCAAATTTCGCTGTCGGACGCTGCAGGCATTCACCATGCCCACAAACATACAGTCTATACTCCATAACTCGCGGCCTCCGAATTCAATGAGGCTTTATATATCTACACTACATCTACACTCTGTTTTCATCCCATCATTACCCCATACTTACCATGCATATTCTTTGAAGCTCTCCACTTTCATATATATTAAACAAAGATTCACAAAGTCTATACCGGTCCGCTAGTAGCTGCTACTGTGCATATACAAAATCTTTAATGCATTATTCCTGGTTATCCAAAGGATGAAACTTCATTCCAGTCTCTCCCTGCTGTATGCTCCAGACTGCATTTCTACATGGCTTCCCATGTGACAATAACTTATTGCTAAATGTTTCAAGTCAGCTGACCTTGACTATGTTGCCTCTGGGAAACATTGCCAGGGTGGTCAGATGGATGAAAAACAGGGAAGCTATGATATAGTATCACCTTAAAACCACAATACCAAGCAACACAAGCTGATCTCAAATACATCTGCTAAAATGTAGATATTCAAGAACTGTTAATTCAGATTAAACAAGTGATCAGAGAAGAATTGACAAACCTTAAAAATATACACATGCACTATATTTGAGAATAGCCTCCGTGGAAAGGTCCGGAGACAAAATGACAAAATACCCTAAAGCACCAGGTTTAGACAATGAGCTATATAGGGAGCTAACAAATTATGTTCAAGATCTACACAATAGAGCCATTTACAATATCTACGAAACCCCTCAATCCTTGTTTAACACCATTAGACAGAATGTATCTGCTCTACCAATCAAACTCGGCAATGGCAAAGATCTGCCCCCTGTGACTCATACAAATAGTGTCTCTGTAGTGCTAGATGTACTAGCCAATCACAGATTGTCTCTCAGCAGCATTTCAAAACAAGCTATAAGTGGCTATTATATCACATATTATAATTGTCTAACTACGAATCGTCGTCACGCTGCATTGTGTAGTGCGTACGACTTAGCGATGAGCGCCGCACTTTGTACCACTTTTGTAGCACTTTGCCATCGCTTGGCGATCCTCGCGTAGCGAGGCGAGCCGTTACATCGCACCACTTTGGCAATGAGCGCGTTACATCGTAGGACTTTGGCAATGAGCGCCGCAGGCGCTCATTGCAGGCGAGCCTCGCCGTTAAACCGTAGCACTTAGAAAAAAAATACGAGGTGAAAAAAATTACGAGATAAGCGGCGGAACAAAAACAGTAAAAAAAACACTAAATACACACTAAAAAATAAAACTAAGGTCACTTACAGCATGGGGAACCAGGCAGGACGTCTGGAAGTGAGTTGGAACTGCAATTTAGATCGATTTAGTCGAGTTACAAAGATCGGAAATCAGCTAAGCAATAAAAAAATGGCAGCCGAAAAAAATGAAAACGAGGCTATACTACTACGAACTGCGTAACACAGCCACAGACGTATGTGTTTGAAAAACAACGAGATAAAGGATGCGGATTAAACGCGCAATGAGTAAAAAGACAGTAGCGAGTACATTTTACGAAACGATATTACCGATTTACGCATTAACACAGATTTCCCGCCTTTGGCTCGCGCCACATAGAATTTCCCGCCGAAAACAACGCATTTGGCTGCCGCAACTGTGGATTTCCCGCCTAAAACTATGAATTTGTCTAACGCACAAACCCTATATATAGGGCACATTTGACACATGACTGACACTTTCTCCTTAGGTGATGACAGTCTAACTGGATGTTTTTTGATGCCGGCAAATCGCAAGAGATTGTTAGCTCTTCAGTATACTGCTTCAGCATTATTACATTAAAAAAGGTAAATATATTATTTATAATTATTAATTAATAAATTGGTACT
The DNA here is from genome assembly GCA_027410445.1 of Discoglossus pictus. NCBI lineage: Eukaryota > Metazoa > Chordata > Amphibia > Anura > Alytidae > Discoglossus > Discoglossus pictus. The sequence continues at coordinate 169,293,909 of CM050166.1, forward strand.
TAATTAATAAATAATAGATAAGAAATGTAATTAATAGAAAATGAATATTGTGCTTATTATTTATAATTATTAATTAATAAATTGGTACTTACTTAATAAATAATAGATAAGAAATTTAATTAATTGAAAATTAATATTGTGCTTATTATTTATAATTATTAATTAATAAATTGGTACTTACTTAATAAATAATAGATAAGAAATGTAATTAATAGAAAAGTAATATTGTGCTTATTATTTATAATTATTAATTAATAAATTGGTACTTACTTAATAAATAATAGATAAGAAATGTAATTAATATAAAAATAATATTGTGCTTACCTGTGTGAAACAATTGTGAATAACATTCATAATGTACATTAATTAATAATTATTTATTAATATCAAAATTAAAAATGTCAATAAAAAAAACATATTTATTAATTAATTATTAATGTACATTAATTTAACAATTATTTTGTTATATGTCGTGATTACCTGTGTGAAACTATTGTTAATAACATTCATAATGTACATTAATTAATTAGGAATACATTGATTCATTAATTATTAATGTACATTAATTTAAGAACTATTTTGTGATATGTCGTGATTACCTGTGGGTAAGAATTGTAAATAACATTCATTACTAATCATTAATATTAAAAAAGGTTAACGTTTAAGAATATGCATAAAAAATGGAACATGTTGATTAATTAATTATTAATGTATGTACATTATTTAAATAATTCAGTTCTTATATATTTTGTATACCACTCAAAAATAAAGGGAACATGCTATGTTATATTTAGTCAGACATTAATTTAATATTAATACAGATTCATTGATTCTTATTTAAAGACTAACAGTAATATTGAGTGTATGTTTATAATCTATGCTTTCATATGTGTGTCATGTTGATTTATTGATATATTTATTTCATGTTTTTAATCTATGCAAAATAGGTATGTTAAGCCTCATTGATTAATACAGATGAAGTAACATATTATACATTAATTTTACTATTTTGTATAATTGCAGTGAATTCTACGTGAATGACCAGAGATAGTGACGTTTGCACAAATTGAACATCATAAAGATCATTTGGACAGGTATAGAATTTTAATTATATTACTATGGCAAAATATTAAAAAAGATGATGTTTTTAATGTAGACAAATATATGTCTGTTGATGTTAATTTAATGATATTGCTGAAGCAAAAGTTTAAAAATATTATCTATTTCATTTTACAGTTTATTCGGATCTGCAAGGGAATAAACAGACAGTGTGACGTTTGCAGCCTTTGAATAACATCAACATCATCTTCACAGGTATAAAATGTTTTATTTTGTAGTGACGCATAGAAAAAGGCTATGGGCCTCATTCAATTGCGATTTGGCCAATTGAATAAGGCTCTATATAAGCACATAGCATATTTTTTTACACAAGTTTTTAGTTAGTGAACTTCTATCCAAAAGCAAGGTCTTCACTAACTAAAAATGTATGTAAAAAAAATATGCTCTGTTCTTATATAGAGCCCTATTCAATTGGGAAAATCGCAATTGAATAAGGCCCTATGTATTATATTTTTGGTGAAAATTTACATTGATTGAAAATGTATAGTACTTATTGAGTCATTAATTTATGATATTTAGTTAAAACTTTAAAAAAGTTGAAAAGATACTAAGTAATAATAATATTTAAAGAAAAAAAGAAGCTTTAAACACTTGCAAAAAAATAAAAGGATGGTATGCTGTGAATTCAATCAAGAAGGAATGTCATTGAAAGATTAGTAATATAAAGATGGATAGGTGCAGCTATTTCCGATTTCATATATGTCAATAAAATACTTTGAAAAATGGTTTCATTTCTTTCAGACTAAAGTGCAACAATTGAAAATGTTTTATTAGTTTAAGCATCTACTTTAATCTAAAAGTACAAATAGGAAAAAAAATGTATATAAAACAAAGAGCAAACAATAATTACATCTCTATTTAAAATTACAGATTAAAATGGCGGACAATGGAGAAGACAAAATTAAACGCAAAAGAAGATTGGCAAGGGAAAGGAAGCAAAGGTGGAGAGATGCTCAGACACCGGAAACTTCACAGCGCTTGCGAGAAGAAGATCGACAGAGACTTTGAAATAAAAGAAAGATGAGTAAGAAAGCCGCAAGTGAGTGTGTTGGGGCTTCAAAGAAACGTAAAAGTAAACAAAAACATCTCTGTGAACCATTGTCCAATGACTCTATTTTGCAGAATGACTTAAATGTAGAAACACAAGAAAAAAATGTACATAAAGAAAGTGGGTCTGATATTTATGTTGAAGAAATGCATGACAATGTGTTTACTACTGCAGTAGAAGTAGATACTCATTATTGTGGGTTACTTAATGTGGTTTGTCAGTTTTGTGGGGCCTATCATTTTATAAAGGAAAGACCTACTGACGGAAATTTCATTAGTTGCTGTCAGAAAGGAAAGGTGAAACTTCCAGTAAGACACCCATTTCCATATTATTTAGAATGCATTATGAGTGATCCAACATTTCCAAATTATAATAATTTTAACCAAAACATAAGGTCTTATAACAGTGCAATTTCATTCGCTTCAATGGGTGCAACATTAGCAGAAAATGTACCAGGACATGGTCCTTACTGTTTCAGAGTTCAAGGTCAAATATACCACCGAACTTCACATTTACACCCACAAGAAGGACAGCAAAGGAAATTTGCACAGTTATATGTCTTAGATACGATGGAAGCTGTGGAACAAAAAATGACACTTCCAGAAAATAGACAGTGTTTGCGCATAGTCTTTGAACAGCTTGAAAACAATATGGAAAAAAAAACCATATAGTCAAGCATACAAACAATTAGCACAGCTTGAAAAAGAACAACAGGAACATGCTCAAAGACATCAATTGCCTACACCAAGAGTCAATATGGTGTTAAAAAGAGATCGCAAAACTGATCAAAGAAGATATAATTTACCTACTGTAAATGAGGTTGCCATGGTGTTTAAAAATGAAGATGGTGAACCACCTTTTCAGCGGGATATTAGAATATATCCACGCAATGAAGAATAACCATTTATCAACATTAATATATTAAGTTGTAATTTAGATCCAATGACATATCCCATTTTCTTTCCAAATGGGGAACCAGGATGGGAACCAAAATTGCAATTGGAAAGTTATCCCAATACTAAACTTCGTATTAGATCTAATATTTCCTTGCTGGAATATAAAGTGGCACAAACTGCTATCCGTGATTGTTTTAATCCAAATTTACATGGAGGAAAACTCACTCAACAATGGATTATTGATTCATATTTACAAGTTGAAGCCAATAATCTAAATTTTATTAAATATCAACAAAATAAATTACGAGTAGAACAGTATTGTGGATTAATGGATTATGTGGCAGATTTAGCTTCCAACAGAGACATTCCAGCTGGAAGAGCAATTATTTTGCCATCCTCTTTCCAAGGATCTCCTCGCAATATGCGAGAAAGGTATAATGATGCCATGGCTATTGTTACAAAATTTGGAAAACCAGATTTATTTATTACATTCAGGTGTAATCCACAATGGCCAGAGATCAAGGAAAATTTGAATCTGGGACAAAGTACTTCTGACCGACCAGATTTAGTGGCAAGAGTATTTAAAATCAAACTCAATTCATTAATTCATGATATCACTAAAGCACACTTATTTTGACAATGTGTGGCTTATGTTTACACAATTGAATTTCAAAAAAGGGGATTGCCACATGCTCACATACTTTTAATACTGCAGGAAAAAGACAAGTTGAACACTGCAGAGAGAGTGGATTCAGTAATTTCTGCACAATTGCCAGACCAAGAAAAATATAAAAAACTTTGGGAGATTGTTACACATAGAATGATTCATGGCCCATGTGGAGAAATGAATCCGAATTCACCATGTATGGAAAATAAAAAATGTACTAAAGAATTTCCAAAACAATTTCAACTGGAAACTTATGCAAATTGTGAAGGATATCCTTTGTATAAAAGAACACAAGGACAAACAGCTATTATCCGTGGCCAAAAGGTTGATAATAGATTTGTCGTTCCATACAATCCACATTTGCTCATTAAGTACAATGCACACATCAATGTGGAAGCTTGCACTTCAATTAAATCAATTAAGTATGTGTATAAATATATATACAAAGGATACGATGCAGCTACTGTTGTTGTACAAGGTGTTGGAAATGAAAACGAAAATCCAATTTTACATGATGAACTATCAAATTATTTAGATGCTCAGTATGTGAGTGCTCCTGAAGCAATGTGGCGCCTTTTGAAATTTCAGATGCATGATCGGTCACATGCTATCTATCGTTTAGCTGTACATTTGCCTCAAAGTCAGATGGTTTGCTTTACTCAAGTAAATGAAAGATCTGCATTATATCAAAGTGAAGACAGAGATACTACGCTTACTGCGTGGTTTAAATTAAACTGTCATGATACGCAGGCTAGACAATTTTTATACATAGAGATACCATATCACTATGTATTTGTAAATGGTCTATGGCGACAACGAAGAAGAGATACTCATAAAATCATACCACGCATTTATACCGTCAGTCCAAGGGATATTGAACGTTTCAGCTTAAGATTACTTCTGCTACATGTTCCCGGTGCACAGAGTTTTGAGCATTTACGTACAGTGAATGACATAGTTTATGATACATTCCTATTAGCTGCAAGACATCAAAATTTCATAGCTGATGATACAGAATGGGAGAGGTGTCTGGAAGAAGCAGCACTATGTCAAATGCCTAAGCAAATGAGACAACAATTTGCATTCATTTGTATATTTTGCAATGTACCTGATGCTTTCACTTTGTGGGAAACATTTAAATTAAACATGTCAGAAGATTTCTTGAAACGTTACAGAGAACCAATAGCTCTGTTAAAAACATTGATGGAAATCCAAGAAATATTGTTGGCTCATGGATTAAATTGTGCAAGTTTTAATTTACCTGATCCAGGACTTATAGATGACATCAATTTTGATAATTATGACACTGAGCTTCAAAAACAAAAAACCCAAGAAAAACTGGCAACTTTAAATACTTTACAGTTAGAAGCATTTCATGCCATCACAAATGCTACAGATGATGAAATGGTCAAAGAACGGTATTTCTATCTAGACGGACCAGGTGGATCAGGAAAAACTTATCTGTACAATTGTTTGATGAGTTATATTCGATCACAGGGTCAGATAGCTATGCCATTTGCAACAACTGGAATTGCTGCACTTTTGTTAGATGGTGGGAGAACTGTGCATAGTGGATTTAAGCTGCCAGTTCCCATTTTGGAAACATCAGTGTCAGATATTCGACTCAATTCCATACAAGCAAAGAAATTCAAACTAACTAAACTAATTATCATAGATGAGGCAACAATGATGTCATGTCATGCACTGCAATGTATTGACAGATTCTTAAAAGAAGTAATGGATAATAAGTTGCCTTTTGGTGGAAAGGTGATGCTGTTAGGAGGCGATTTTAGGCAAACATTGCCTGTTGTGCCACACGGAAATAGAACAGAGATCATTGAAACATGTATCAAGACCAGTAAAGTGTGGCAAATATTTACACATCTCAAATTAGAATTAAATATGAGATCTGAAGGCCAAAATGAATTCAATGACTGGCTCATTAAAATCAGAGATGGAAAACATCCAGAAATACAGCATTTACCAAATGATACCATTGAAATTCCATCAGAAATGGTTTGCAATGAATCACTCATATCAGCCATATTTCTAAACACTCTTAATAATGAGGATTACACAGACATTGCAAACAAAGTAATATTAACATAAAAAAATATCGATGCCTTGAATGTAAATAACGAAATTTTAAAATACATCAATGCACCACAAAATAATTATTACAGTGCAGATTCTATTCTGTCAGATGATAAAGACAGTGAATCGAATTTTAGTATCGAATTTATTAATTCGTTAACACCATCTGGAATGCCACCACATATTTTACAATAGAAAAAAGGCGCAATTGTTATGTTATTGCGAAATATGAATCCAAAAAAAGGACTTTGTAATGGGACCCGATTAATTGTGCATGAGTTAAAAGATCATTTTATACATGCAGAAATTATAACTGGTACCCATAAAGGTGAACGAGTTTTCATACCAAGAATTGATTTAGCTCCAAGTGAGAGTGGTTTGCCCTTTGACCTTCAACGGAAACAATTTCCAGTTATAATGGCATTTGCTATGACCATCAATAAATCCCAAGGACAAACTTTTAAGTCAGTTGGGATACTTTTAAAGGAACCAGTTTTTGCACATGGACAACTCTATGTGGCTTTTTCAAGGTGCACTAATCCAAAAGAAATTAAAGTGCATGTTGAAGAAAACGAAACTCAGGGTCATTTATTGGACAATGGATGTGTTTACACCAAAAACATTGTCTACTATGAGCTGTTGGAAAGATAGAGGACAATGGTTTCATTTTAATGCCAACATTTTATGGGACTCAATATGATTGCACAAAAAAAACATTTCACATAAAACATCCAAAGAATAAACAGTAAAATATCCTTAAACAGATTGGAATGGGTTCAAAGTTTTATAGTTACATGATTGGCCCCACAAAACAATTAACTGACTTTTTCAAGTTTATAACAGTTAAATGTTATTATTTGATGTTAAAATTTCAGATGTTAAATATGTGTTTTTAGAATTTTGAAAAAAGTTTGGTCAATATATATGTGGTATAGTCAAATATGTATTGTTAGTATAAAGTTTAAATATTTTAATAATAATTGGAAATGTATTATTTAAAGACAAAGTATTGATTCAGGGAGAAATCCGATCACCAGTTAATGGGGTCAGGAAGGAATTCATTTTTTCCCCTCTTTGATACAATTGGACAAGTTTCAATAGAGGGTTTTTATTGTTTGCCTTCCTCTGGATTCAATGCTAATTTAGTTTAACAAGAGTTTTACAAATATGTTACAAATGATTAAAAGCATGTTATTGTTAAAACAATTTACTTACTCTAAGTTAATATAGTCCGCAGTTACTCAGTGATAAATATGTATTGAAAAGTGTTAGTATTGTTAAAAAATGTTGAACGAATGTTTCATATACAAGTTTCATGTTACAAAGTTTCATGTTTGTGAAATATAAGTTGAAAGTTAAAAAAATAAAGACCCTGCAGATGCAGGATCACATGAACATCCTATCATGGGAGGAAATAAGCCACATGGTCCTGGGCTATTTCAAGATGTTTTTTAACAGCACAGTATCCCACACTACACTGTCCTTCCCCTACACAGGGTAAATGATTGGCAATAAAAACACCAATTCTAAAGACTGGGTTATAGTAAAAAGACTTTGGACAGAAACCCATCCTCACCAGGAAAATGCTGGATCCCCCATAACAAATAAAATTCCAATTTCTCCTGTTCCCCATTTCTAAATAGAGTAATCCATGCATAGAATTATGCACTAAAAATTATGAATCTCATTTTATATCACAACGTTGTTGCATAAATTGTCTGTCTGGTTTATCCTGCTCTGACTTCTTTTTGTCTTTTTTTTTTCATGTCCATATTTTTCTCAGGGAATCGGCCCTTAATTAACAGATCTCAGTCTCTTGCACCTCGTGTCCCAGCCAGGAGGACATCTTGCTTCAGTCTAGTTAAAAGCCTGACTGATTAGTTGATATCCTCTGTCTCTTTCCTCTATCTCAGCACCAGGTGAGTCATGGACATTAAATTAATTTCACATAATGCACAAGGCTTATATGAGCCTGTTAAAAGGGGGATAGACCTTCAGGAATACCATAGACAGGGAGCAGATATTGTCATGATACAGGAAACCCACTTTAAAAAAAAATCAATACCCAAATACTGGGGAAAAACACTCTTAATTTTCAACACACTAACACTCAAAAAGACGTTGAAGGCAGATGTATCGCATTTCATGGAATTATTAATGATAGTTCAGTATCACGTCTCAATGTCTATGCACCAAATTCAGAACAGGCCACTTTCTTTCTCAGAATCTTAAATCTAATTTCCAATTAGCAACATTCTATTTGGGTTATAGGAAGAGATCTGGACCCTCTACCCCATCACGAATGCCCATTGCTACTAAGGTTTTTAAATCAATCCTGAGTAAAAAATGCTTATTTGATACATGGAGGGGGATGAATCCGACAGGGTCAATTTAGTGCTTATGGGGGTCTGTATTGACCCCCATTAATTATGGGGTTAATTAAGTGCTTATGGGGGTCTGTATTGACCCCCATGAATTATAGGGGTAATATATTGGCTTATGGGGGTCTGTATTGACCCCCATGAGTGACAGGGTTAATTAAGGCCTTATGGGGGTCTGTATTGACCCCCATGAATTATAGGGTTAATATATTGGCTTATGGGGGTCTGTATTGACCCCCATGAGTGACAGGGTTAATTAAGGCCTTAAAGGGGGTCTCTATTGACCCCATGAGTGACAGGGTTAAGTAAGTGCTTATGGGGGTCTGTATTGATCCCCATGAGTTATGGGGTCAATTAAGTGCTTATGGGGTCTGTATTTACCCCCATGAATTATAGGGTTAATTAAGTGCTTATGGGGGTCTGTATTGACCCCCATGAGTAATGGGGTTAATTTTAGTTGCCTGGGTTTAATATTTTTTAGTGCGAGTCCTTTCTGTCCTTTAAGGACCCGCAAGGCGGGAAATTTAAAAATTGAAATACAGCGGGGTCACGATCGGTGCCGATCGGGGACCCTCGCTGCAAGGGTTAATGTGGGGACACTTCGGGGGTCCAAATGGGGACCCCCAGCATAGAGGAGGGTTAATTTTAGGTGCCTCGGCCGGGATTAGTAATAGTGTGCCGAGGGCGCTTTAAGGACCCGCGGCGGGGAATTAACATTTTTTAAATGCAGCGGGGGCCTGATCGGTGCTGATCGGGGACCCCCTCTGCAAGGGGTTAATGTGGGGGTGCTGCAGGGTTTCCGATAGAGACCCCTGCAGCATTGGGATGTGTATAGGGAGCAGGGGGGAGCCTCACATGGCTGTCTCGGGCTGCTCCGAGGCAGCACGTAGAGGCTTTAGGATCCCTTGCTAGCACTTTTTGTGCTCGTAGGGATTCTTCCGCGATGCGAGAATCACTCGTAGATTTATGGCTGCGTGTGACTCCGTAGCTCTCTCGGAGCTTATTCTTGGCCATTTTTCGTAGTCATCTCGCAAAGCAGGCTGCGAGGGATTCGGTCCTCCCAAACAGCAAAAAAAATGCCTTTTGCGATGACCGAGAGAACTACGAGGGAGAATTTAATGAGGCCCCTAGTTTGCAATACTGGACTAATATAGCACCCAGGGGCATAGGAAACATTAACATTAACCACATAAGTGCCATGACGGTCCACAAGGACCATCATGACACTAACTACAAACAATTCACTATAACCCCCCAAAAAACATTAAATCTAAACTAACCCCCTCTACACTAATCTATTATAACTTACACTACCTACCTACACTACCTACCCCCTAATAAACCTCCCCACCACTCTAATTACAAAAAATAAAAAAAACTACTTTACAGATAAAAAAATCAAATAAATCAGCCCTTATCTAACATACAATCTATTTAATATACAATAAATCCTAACTATATCAAATACATCCCCCTATCTATCTAATATACAATAAATCCTAACTACATACAGAAACCTTAATTATAAGCTAAAATAAAATAATTAAAATCCTAACTACATACCCAGACCCTAATTCTAAGCTAAAATAAAATTACAATCCTAACTACATACACAGACCCTAATTCTAAGCTAAAATAAAATAATTAAGACCACTTACCTTTAAGATGTCCCTTCAGATCACTAACCTAGGGGTAAAACAAAACAAAAAAAATAGTACATAACATTAACATAAAATAAATAAACATTATACACATTCTAAATATTCTACTCACCTTTCCAGCATGTCCCGTCCTTCTTCTTTTCTTCTCCCGCCCGGCCCTGTTAAAAAAAACACAATACATTAATACAATATACAGAGAAAAAATAAAATAAACATATAAATATACATTCAACTTACCTCCCCGCGATGTCCCCGGCCTCCTCCTCTTCAGCCATGGCTGGGCCCTGGAACCATCTGCGCTCTAAAATAAAAAATAAAAAAACTAACGGAGGTCTGCACTCGCATGAGCCTACCAGAACCTTTTCCAAAAGGAAATTGGCAATGGCGGCTTCTGATTGGCTGAAAAAGCTGTCTATCAATTTCAGCCAATCAGAAGAATGCGCAGATGTCTTCACCCAATCACCCCGTGGGGGTTTATCCCATTGTGATTGGCTGAAGGCATCTGCGCCTTGTGATTGGTTCAAATAAAGATTGACGGGTGCTTTAGCCAATCAGGGTGGGATTTTGGGGTGTATCCCATCCTGATTGGCTCACACATTGACGACTACTGATTGGCTGAAATTAATAGAAAGCTTTTTCAGCCAATGAGAAGCCGCCATTCCAATTTCCTTCCGGAAAAGGCTACCGGAGGCTCATTAGCGTCGGGGAGGTCTGCGAGTGCAGACCTCCGTTAGTTTTTTTTTTTTAAAGAGCGGATGGTTCCAGTGCCCAGCCGGGGCTAAAGAGGAGGAGGCCGGGGACATCGCGGGAGGTAAGTTGAAGGAATATTTATATGTTTATATGTTTATTTTATTTTGTGTCTATATATTGTATTAATGTATTGTGTTTTTTTTAACAGGGCCGCGCCGGAGATGAAAAGAAGAAGGACGGCACATGCTGGAAAGGTGAGTAGAATATTTAGAATGTGTATAATGTTTATTTATTTTATGTTAATGTTATGTACAAATTTTTTTGTTTTGTTTTACCCCTAGGTTAGTGATCTGAAGAGACATCCTAAAGGTAAGTTGTCTTAATTATTTTATTTTAGCTTAGAATTAGGGTTTGTGTATGTAGTTAGGATTGTAATTATTTTATTTTAGCTTAGAATTAGGGTTTCTGTATGTAGTTAGGATTTATTGAATATTAGATAGATAGGGGGATGTATTTGATATAATTAAGTGCTTATGGGGGTCTGTATTGACCCCCATGAATTTTAGGGTTAATTAAGTGCTTATGGGGATCTATATTGACCCCCATGAGTTATGGGGTTAATTTTAGTTGCCTGGGGTTAATACTTTTTAGTGCGAGTCCTTTCAGGACCTTTACGGTCCTTTAAGGACCCGGAGGCGGGAAATGTAAAAATTGAAATGCAGCGGGGTCACGACCGGTGCCGATCGGGGACCCCCGCTGCAAGGGGTTAATGGGGGGTCTGCGGGGATCCCTATGGACCCCTGCAGCAAGGGGTTAATGTGGGGACACTTCAGGGGTCCTGATGGGGACTCCCAGCATAAAGTGGGGTTAATTTTAGGTGCCGCGGCCGTGATTAATAATAGTGTTCCTCGGGCCCTTTAAGGAGCAGCGGAGGGGAATTTACATTTTTTAAATGCAGCGGGGGCCTGATCTATGTATGGACCCCCCGCTGCAAGCGGTTAATGTGGGGACACTTCCAGGGTCCCTATAGGGACCCCCAGCATAGAGGGGGGTTTATTTTTTTCTGCCGCGGCCTGGATTGTTGATAGTGTGCCGCGGGCCCTTTAAGGAGCCGTGGCAGGGAATTTAAAAGTTTTAAATGCAGCGGGGCCCTGATCGGTGCCGATCGGGGACCCCCGCTGCAAGGGGTTAATGTGTGGGAGCTGCGGGGGTCCCTATGGACCCCTGCAGCAAGGTGTTAATGTGGGGACACTTCGGGGGTCCCGCATTAGGTGCCGGAGGGGTAGTTGGAGTACCCCCCACGGCAGGGCTTATGTGGGGACTGCCGCGGAGGTCCCGTTTAGGACCCTGCAGCAATTGATGAGGTGTGGGAGCCTGCAAGATCATCTATGTAGTTCGCGAGATCATCTTGCAGGCTATCACTCCTCATGTACATTTTCGCAGTGTTCATACGGACGTCTCTGCTGCGTAGCTCACACGTTGCTCGCAGCAGGGCTAATTTAATAGCGTCGTAACTTTTGGAAATTTTGCAGTAAGTAGGATTTAAGTAGAAGCCTCTTATTTACGAGGCTGGAATTTAATAAGGCTGCTAATGTCTGGTCCAGGCATATATAATAACCAAAGTGAATCTACATCTAAAATATTGGAGGGCTCTATTGTACTATCTAGTTTGTAGTTTGAACAACCATTATATAGAAAAGTCATATCAAAAAAACATTTCAGATAATTATTACGTCATTGAACTCTTGAGTATCTACTAAAATAGATTTTTCTGGACAGAGCATATTTATATGTTATTATGGACCACGCAGGCTTTAGTTTGTGTATTTTATTTGGTTGTGCAATGCCACCAGTGAAAATGCAGTCACTGGTTACCAAGTTAAATACACAGAATAAAGCCTTTGTGAGTCTGTGTTGCATATAAAGTATCTCACAAAAGTGAGTACACCCCTCATATTTTTGTAAATATTTTATTATATCTTTTCATTTGACAACACTGAAGAAATTGCACTCTGCTACAATGTAAAGTAGTAAGTGTACAGCCTGTATAACTGTGTAAAATTGCTGTCCCCTCAAAATAACTCAACACACAGCCATTAATGTCTAAACCATTATTTTCCAGCACTGCCTTAATCCGCATGGGCATAGAGTTCACCAGAGCTTCACAGGTTGCCACTGGATTCCTCTCCTCCATAATGACATCACGGAGCTGGTGGATGCTAGAGACCTTGCACCCCCACCCCCGCCACCTTCCATTTGAGGATGCCCCACAGATGCTCAATAGGGTTTAGGTCTGGTGACATGCTTGGCCAGTCCGTCACCTTTGCCTTCAACTTCTTTAGCAAGGCAGTGGTCGTCTTGGAGGTGAGTTAGGGGTCTTTATCATGTTGGAATACTGCCCTAATGACCAGTCTCCGAATGGAGGGGATCATGCTCTGCTTCAGTATGTCACAGTACATTTTGGCATTCATGGTTCCCTCAATGTACTGTAGCTCCCCAGTGCCAGCAGCACTCACATATGTCTATATATGTTTTCTATAATATGTTGTTTTGATTCCCTCTATATGCATTTACCTGATGATGTTAGATGCTGCCCCACTCTCTCTGCATCACTGTTTACGTTCAAACTGAGGGTTTCATCTCATATCAGTGTTTTTGTGTTCTTTGTGCCTAATCCATTTATCTGTCATTTAGGGGGTTATTTCAACTACCTTTCTTCAGTATAGATGTATACTTTTGGTGAACGGAGTGTCATGGTCTGGGCCTGCATGACTGCTGCCGGCACTGGGGAGCTACAGTTCATTGAGGGTCCAACTCTGGTGACCACATCTGTCTGTGTTTCCGGTTGTGCCTATCAATATGGTTTTCTTGACAAAGATAATGGAGTGGGTTGCCAGTTCCTTCTCCAGTGGACCGCAATTTGTCTGACCTCTCTTGGATGACTCTACATGGTATAGCTCACCACTTCATTGATGTACACAAACCCCTTCCCCACGACAATGTAGCAATCCAGAAGGGGAATGAAACATAGAAAGCTTAAATCATGAGTAATTAGTGTTATCCAGAAAATACTTTATAAAGTAAAATACTGATTACACTAGCATTATCACAGTTCAGTGGTCCTTTAATGAGTATGGCCACATGATTTAACACAAATGTATACAACCAAGGAAAATAATCAGCATGTTCTATTCACATAGACATACAAACGTTAGCAAAAAAGTAATAAAAATGAAATCTTGAAATATTTCAGACCTCTGAAACTGTATATTAGTCAAAACTTAATCTTAATATTTTACATGAATGTGTGTACATTAGAAATAACACATATATAATCAAAAATAAATAAGCCAATATGCAGATTGGTTTGCCAACAGTGCCTTGCAAAAATATTTACCCCCCTTGACTTTATACCTATTTTGTTACATTACAGCCTTAAGTTCAATGTTTTGTTAATCTGAATTTTATGTGATTGATCAGAACACAATAGTCTAAGTTGGTGAAGTGAAATGAGAAAAATATATACAAAAATTATTTTTTAGAAATAGAAAACAGAAAATTGGCATGTGTGTATGTATTCACCCCCTTCCTTATGAAGCCCATAAAAAGCTCTGGTGCCACCAATTACCTTCAAAAGTCACATAATTAGTTAAATGATGTCCACCTGTGTGCAATCTAAGTGTCACATGATCTGTCATTACATATACACACCTTTTTTTTTAAAAGGCCCCAGAGGCTGCTACACCTAAGCAAGAGGCACCACTAGCAAAACACTGCAACGAAGACCAAGGAACTCTCCAAACAAGTAAGGTAACCCTGGAGGAACTGCAGAGTTCCACAGCAGAGACTGGAGTATCTGTACATAGGACGACAATAAGCCATACGCTCCATAGAGTTGGGCTTTATGGCAGAGTGGCCAGAAGAAAGCCATTACTTTCAGCAAAAAACTAAATGGCACATTTTGAGTTTGCGAAAAAGGCATGTGGAAGACTCCCAAAATGTATGGACGAAGGTGCTCTGGTCTGATGAGACGAAAATTTTACTTTTTGGCCATCAAAGAAAAAGCTATGTTTAGCACAAACCCAACACATCACATCACCCAAAGAACACCATCCCCACAGGTGGTGGCAGCATCATGCTGTGGAGATGTTTTTCAGCAGCCGGGACTGGGAAACTGGTCTGAGTTGAGGGAAAGATGGTGCTAAATACAGGGATATTCTTGAGCAAAACCTGTACCACTCTGTGATTTGAGGCTATTACGGAGGTTCACCTTCCAGCAGGACAATGACCCCAAACCCACTGCTAAAGCAACACTTGAGTGGTTTAAGGGGAAACATGTAAATGTGTTGGAATGGCCTAGTCAAAGCCTAGACCTCAATAAAATAGAAAATCTGTGGTCAGACTTAAAGATTGGTGTTCACAAGAGCAAACCATCCAACTTGAAGGAGCTGGAGCAGTTTTGCAAGGAGGAATGGGCAAAAATCCCAGTGGTAAGATGTGGCAAGCTCATAGAGACTTATCCAAAGCGATTTGGAGCTGTGATTGCCACAAAAGGTGGCTCTACAAAGTATTAACTTTAGAGGGGTGAATAGTTATGTACATTGACTTTTTCTGTTATTTTGTCCTATTTGTTGTTTGCTTCACAATTATAAAAAAAATCTTCAAAGTTGTGGGCATGTTCTGTAAATTAAATTATGCAAATCCTCAAACAATCCAAATAATTAATTTTGTAAAAATAGGGCTACAGTGATCCAGGTTGTTTGTTCTGTAATGAAAAAGCTAATTAAACTACCATGACAATAGAAACATTGATCAAACTAAAATTAAAGAACCTTTTTAAATTTTAAACATTTTAAGCTAAAATAACAAAAAGTGCAAAAATAATTTATAATAATATAGAATTATGCATATTTGTGCAAAATCATCTCAAGAATACACTACACTGCCATTTCACCTGAGTTGCAATATTAATCACATACTGTATATAGTTGTCAGCAGTGCGGGTTGGCAAAAGTTGTTGCTAACGCTGTGGGCTCGCGAAGAGAGGGCCGCAGTTGCTGGCAAGGAGCGCCAAAGGCTACGACTTTAGGGGCCGCATTTGCAGAGGTGGAGGCTCCCACGTCGGCTGCAAAGAGCCGCAGGCGGGACTTTCACCGCAACATTTACGGGCTTAGCATCCACAAATACAAGCCGCAAAAATACGACCTTAGCACCGGAACCACCCGCACATGAAAACCACAATAAATAAGCACAACAAACACATAAAAAGCTTACCCACAGCAAGGAGGGGCACCCAGGACCTCTGCAAGTGAAGTTACACCTCAATTTAAGTCCAAATTCCAGAGTTTACACACACGAAAATCCCCTAAGCGAGAGAAAAAATGGCCGCCGAAAAAAACAAAAACGAGGCTACAGGACCCTAAACATGCAAAACACCACCACGCACATATGGATTTTCCAAAAAAGCCATACGAGGTCCAAGATACACTATTAACAAGGAAGCTAAATCATCCACAGCCGCGTACCACATACACATTAGCCGCCATTTTGCAACACTAACTTACACAATGCGGAAGTACACAGCTACCCTAACGGATTTTCCTCATACACACTGCACACATTTCTGACACTTACACATCAGCTCTACAACAGTGCAAACCTACATTATATGCTGCAGGAACATCAAAACAGATTGTCAGCTCTTCAGCACAATGCTTCCTGCATATATTACTTCAAAATAGGTAAAGTATATTCATTTATTAATTTAGTAATTATTTCATTAGCATACAAAAAACATATACACAAAAAAAAATTCTCACAATACACATAAAAGCCATTCACTGCGCCACTCACAACGACCGCCAACGCTGCTAATAGCACACAAACACTTACAAGAAGCCCAAAAAACCCATCCCCGCCGACCAAACAATCAAACAATAACACCAAAAGCGCCTATCAGAAAAAAAAATACAACAACCAACAGCCTCGCAAGGCTCGCAATGAGCGCTGAAGGATCTCGGAACACCAACCAAATTAATGTCTCAACCAAACAGTATTACCTGCCTTGCAATCTTATTGGCGTCATTTTTTGACGGACAAGTCGCTAGTGTATTATAACTGACAGCATCTTAGCTGATATTATGTAACTGGGCAGCTTATTACTGTGATGGAAAAAACACTACTACTTCGACTCTTACTGCTTTTTAATTGTATTTTGCTTTTTGTTTAATGTCATTATTTTGTATATTTCCCTTCAAATTCTGCCAGCTGAATAAACCAGCTACTTGCTGCAAATTGTGTAGACCCGTGCAGGACCAGGGTATGCACATCTGAATGTATGTAGCATTAGTAATGAATATCTGCATCATGTATTCCTGTTGCACATTCAACATGACCTCCTCTGCTGGAGGTTTTAGCAACTAGTGTTTGCTGCTTTGTATAAGCAGAAGTGACAAGCAGTTCGTACTTACACGCACAAGCTGATTGGTTCCTCTCTCCAGGCACTCGGACCACATATGGTTTAAGCCAATAAGCAGCAAATGCTGCACTTGAGCATTTAATAAGCTGCTGGCCTTAATTCTCAGATATGCTTACAAGTCATGTACATTCGCAGTACTTTGACTGCTAACACACTGATAAATTTGCTGTTGCCCAGAAAATGTTATATAGCAGCAGTCTGTTGAGAAGCTTCTGCTCAACACTATAAATTAACGGTTTTAGCTGTGCTGAAGTTTATTTAATAAAAAAAAGTTCAAGAGCTAGATAACATAAAATAGCTCCAACTCAAAAAGATCACAGATTCATAATGATACTGACACTAGTGTCGCCCAATTATCTTGGTAACCCAGGGTTATTTATTTGTGCAGCATTCCCACTAACAGGTTGATTTCCTCTCTATTACATTATGTGTAAAAACCTCTCCTAATTGTGGCAGAGAGTAAGTTTATTGTACTGGTCTGCAACTTATGTGTGACAAATGCAAGGTGTTTGCAAGTAGAAAGGCAATACTACCATGGGAGTTATCAGCAGGATTTAGTAGTTACAGTTAATTATTATAATCTTAGGCTAGAGTGGTTAAAATGTTGAGTAACAAGATAAAGAAGACGTATCAATATTTTTTATGACAGGATGACAAGGAAGGGAGCTTCCTATAACAGCTGCCATCCCTAGGATGCCTAAACACAACAGCACCCCTCCATAGCTAACCATCTTCCCATAGCTGCTCCCCTTCTCGAACCCTGCGCCTCTACGGGATAGGGGGCTATATATATATATATATATATATATATATATACACATAGCAGCCAGTCCCTCTCAGTAGCCATTTTCATGCAGCACCCAGTCCCTCACAACATCCGCCCCCACACAGCATCCATCCCTACACAGCACCCAGTCCTTGTCAGCAACCATCCCCACGAAGCACCCAACCCTCTCTCAGCACCCACGTCACAAAGCACCGAAGCCCCTCTCCTTTGCTAACCCCTCACAGAACCCATCCACCCTGTTCTTTGCTGTCATTCAGCCCTTGCTCTCTCACCTCTTCCCTGATACACATCGCTGTGTACTAAACTGCTCAAAACTGCAGCCTCTTAGAGCTTCAGTGGAAATGCTGTTTTTTTAATATGCACAGACCTAATTCTGGCCACAAGGGTTTCCTACAAAGGAGGCCCAGGGGACCCTGGGTGGCCATGGCAGGTTGGGCCCTGGTTGGAGGGAGGGAAAAAAAGAGCTTCAACAGTACAAAAATAAAATGAAATGCAAAAAAGAGGAGGGCCCTGGTGCATTGCATCGCCTCCACAGGCAGTATAATGAAAATAATACATATGACAAGTAATGGTGGTTATATCCCTCTCAAACTTATGATCTCCTGTTGTCAAAACACAGTGCTGCCTTAAATTTCCACTATAGTCCCGTTTCTTCTATATGTTTTTCTAAATAGCTAAACTTCATAATGGGTAAAATGATTTTAGAAAGCAAAATAAATAAACATAGTCTGTATATGTGTGGTTCCATTTCATATACTGAACTTCATCTTTCAGCTCTGATCTCAGGATGTACTGCTGCAAATTACAGAATTTTCCATTAGTCGTACTTTTTTATATTTTCTAAATGCTGGAGTGCTATAAGACTTGCTGGTACTGAAAACCTTCTTACACTGACATTAATAGTCAGGTATACATACTAATCTTTCTATCAAACATTTTAACCTCAAAACATAGCGTACAGTTCTGTATCATTCTTTTCAAATAAGCAACTACCTTATTAAATTTAAATATATGCAATTATATTAATTCAAAATGATGAAGCATTAGTATAAGAACAACTCTTTTTCACTTTTTATGAACATATGTCTATCTAGCTATTCACCATTAAAATAATTCATATAATTAGCTTGTAAACACAGCAGTTTCTAGGGAAGGTATCCTAAGAAAATGAGAACCGTCTATTATCTACCCTGCATGTGGTTATTCACCCTGTACCTCCATAAAAATTATATATAAAGTGTCATTCTTAATGCAGTGGTATTAAAGAGACTTTCATTCTTGTAGCCTCATATGCAAAAATATTTTTTCCTTGTTGAAATATTCAAAATAAAGGAACATTTAATTGGCACTTTCCTGTGATAATGAAACATTTATCATACCACCAATACTATTAAACCCAATATATATATTATATGTGTGTATACACACACACACATATATACATATATATATATATACAGGGAGTGCAGAATTATTAGGCAAGTGAGTATTTTGACCACATCATCCTCTTTATGCATGTTGTCTTACTCCAAGCTGTATAGGCTCAAAAGCCTACTACCAATTAAGCATATTAGGTGATGTGCATCTCTGTAATGAGAAGGGGTGTGGTCTAATGACATCAACACCCTATATCAGGTGTGCATAATTATTAGGCAACTTCCTTTCCTTTGGCAAAATGGGTCAAAAGAAGGACTTGACAGGCTCAGAAAAGTCAAAAATAGTGAGATATCTTGCAGAGGGATGCAGCACTCTTAAAATTGCAAAGCTTCTGAAGCGTGATCATCGAACAATCAAGCGTTTCATTCAAAATAGTCAACAGGGTCGCAAGAAGCGTGTGGAAAAACCAAGGCGCAAAATAACTGCCCATGAACTGAGAAAAGTCAAGCGTGCAGCTGCCACGATGCCACTTGCCACCAGTTTGGCCATATTTCAGAGCTGCAACATCACTGGAGTGCCCAAAAGCACAAGGTGTGCAATACTCAGAGACATGGCCAAGGTAAGAAAGGCTGAAAGACGACCACCACTGAACAAGACACACAGGTTGAAACGTCAAGACTGGGCCAAGAAATATCTCAAGACTGATTTTTCTAAGGTTTTATGGACTAATGAAATGAGAGTGAGTCTTGATGGGCCAGATGGATGGGCCCGTGGCTGGATTGGTAAAGGGCAGAGAGCTCCAGTCCGACTCAGACGCCAGCAAGGTGGAGGTGGAGTACTGGTTTGGGCTGGTATCATCAAAGATGAGCTTGTGGGGCCTTTTCGGGTTGAGGATGGAGTCAAGCTCAACTCCCAGTCCTACTGCCAGTTCCTGGAAGACACCTTCTTCAAGCAGTGGTACAGGAAGAAGTCTGCATCCTTCAAGAAAAACATGATTTTCATGCAGGACAATGCTCCATCACACGCGTCCAAGTACTCCACAGCGTGGCTGGCAAGAAAGGGTATAAAAGAAGAAAATCTAATGACATGGCCTCCTTGTTCACCTGATCTGAACCCCATTGAGAACCTGTGGTCCATCATCAAATGTGAAATTTACAAGGAGGGAAAACAGTACACCTCTCTGAACAGTGTCTGGGAGGCTGTGGTTGCTGCTGCACGCAATGTTGATGGTGAACAGATCAAAACACTGACAGAATCCATGGATGGCAGGCTTTTGAGTGTCCTTGCAAAGAAAGGTGGCTATATCGGTCACTGATTTGTTTTTGTTTGGTTTTTGAATGTCAGAAATGTATATTTGTGAATGTTGAGATGTTATATTGGTTTCACTGGTAAAAATAAATAATTGAAATGGGTATATATTTGTTTTTTGTTAAGTTGCCTAATAATTATGCACAGTAATAGTCACCTGCACACACAGATATCCCCCTAAAATAGCTAAAACTAAAAACAAACTAAAAACTACTTCCAAAAATATTCAGCTTTGATATTAATGAGTTTTTTGGGTTCATTGAGAACATGGTTGTTGTTCAATAATAAAACTAATCCTCAAAAATACAACTTGCCTAATAATTCTGCACTCCCTGTATATATATTTATATATATGTGTGTGTTTATGTAGTAAATAAATAGTACATTTGTGCTCATATTTGAAAGTCTAAAATAAGTTTAAAGACTTATATCCTGCTCAGAATTCCAAGAAATACAGTTATTGCACTGCATTCTGGGACCCTGGGCAGAGACACAATGTGCTCTTTAATCCAATACCACTTCAAGCATGGCTCATTTTAGGCATTTGTCTGCTGAATTAAACAGCATAAAGCAAACAAGGCAGGAAACCTATTCATGGACAACTGTTTAGAGGTCACTGCCTATGATGAGCAGTGTGCGGCCGGTTCCTAGCTTGTGTAGTAGATTTTGTGGGGAGGTAGTTTACCACAACAAAATATGAATATATATATATACAGTGCCCCCTTGACTTTTTACCTATTTTGCTACATTACAGCCTTAAGTTCAATGTTTTGTTTATCTGAATTTTATGTGATGGATCAGAACACAATAGTCTAAGTTGGTGAAGTGAAATGAGAAAAATATATACATAAAACTATTTTTTAGAAATAGAAAACAGAAAATTGGCATGTGCGTATGTATTCACCCCCTTTGTTATGAAGCCCATAAAAAGCTCTGGTGCAACCAATTACCTTCAGAAGGCACAAAATTAGTGAAAAGATGTCCACCTGTGTGCAATCGAAGTGTCACATGATCTGTCATTACATATACACACCTTTTTTGAAAGGCCCCAGAGGCTGCAACACCTAAGCAACAGGCACCACTAACCAAACACTGCCATGAAGACCAAGGAATTTTTCAAACATGTAAGGGACAATGTTGTTGAGAAGTCAGGGGTAGGTTATAAAAAAATATCCAAATCTTTGATGATCCCCAGGAGCACCATCAAACCTATCATAACTAATTGGAAAGACCATGGCACAACAGCAAACCTTCCAAGAGATAGCCGCCCACCAAAACTCACGGACCGGGCAAGGAGGGCATTAATCAGAAAAGCAGCACAGAGATCGAAGGTAACCCTGGAGGAGCTGCAGAGTTCCATAGCAGAGACTGGCGTATCTTTTCATAGGACGACAATAAGCCGTACACTCCATAGAGTTTGGCTTTATGGCAGAGTGGACAGAAGAAAGCCATTACTTTTAGCAAAAAAAACAAAATGGCATGTTTTGAGTTCGCGAAAAGGCATGTGGGAGACTCCCAAAATGTATGTATGAAGGTGCTCTGGTCTGATGAGACTAAAATTTAACTTTACTACCATCAAAGAAAACACTATGTCTGGCGCAAACCCAACACATCACATGACCCAAAGAACACCATCCCCACAGTGAAACATGGTGGTGGCAGCATCATGCTGGGAGGATGCTTTTCAGCAGCCGGGACTGGGAAACTGGTCAAAATTGAAGGAAAGATGGATGGTGCTAAATACAGGGATATTCTTGAGCAAAACCTGTACCACTCTGTGCGTTATTTGAGGTGATTGTCGCAAAAGGTAGCTCTACAAAGTATTGACTTTAGGGGGGTGAATAGTTATGCACATTGACTTTTTCTGGTATTTTGTCCTATTTGTTGTTTGCTTCGCAATAAAAAAAAAACATCTTCAAAGTTGTGGGCATGTTCTGTAAATTAAATGATGCAAATCCTCAAACAATCCATGTTAATCCCAGGTTGTGAGGCAACAAAACACGAAAAATGTGGGCTGAATACTTTTGCAAGGCACTGTATTTATATATGTGTGTGTGTGGGTGCGTGTGTATATATATATATATATATATATATATATATATATATATATATATATATAGTCCAGTGACATTATTATGACCCCCAGCTAATATTCGAAAAAAATGGAAAGCAGCTAGACGGAGTGGTACTGAGTCAGTGAGATGGAAGGTTGGCAAGGGTATCTGGAGCCATGCAGACTGCAGTGCATATGACAGCTGCTGAAGAGTGCATAGTGGAGGATGCATACAGGCAGAATGGCGTTCAAGGTGGTCCCACAGGTACTCAATGGGGTTCAGGTCTGGGGAATTTGGAGGCCAGGGAAGTACTTGGAAGTCTTCGTTATGCCCCTTCACCAATTCTGGCCATATGGCATATTGCATTGTCTTGCTGGAAGATCCAAATCCTTTTTAACCCACAGATCAATTGGGGGTTGTTAAAGAGGCCAATTTAATAGCCGTAACATTTGCGGGCTCCTTTACGGGTTTCAGGATTTACAAATCGGCCCTATGTCTATTTGAACAGGATTATAAGTAGGAGTCAACATGGATTTATGAGGGATAGGTCATGTCAAACAAATATTATTATTTTTTATGAAGAGGTTAGTAGGAACTAGGATCAAGGCAACTCAGTGGATGTAGTCTTTTTGGATTTTGCAAAGGCTTTTGATACAGTGCCTGTATGTACATTAATTTAAAAATTATTTTGTTATATGTCGTGATTACCTGTGTGAAACAATTGTTAATAACATTCATAATGTACATTAATTAATTAGGAACACATTGATTCATTAATTATTAATGTACATTAATTTAAGAATTATTTTGTGATATATCGTGATTACCTGTGGGAAAGAATTGTAAATAACATTCCTAATGTATAATTACTAATCATTAATATTAAAAAAGGTTAACGTTTAAGAATGTGCATAAAAAAAGGAACACGTTGATTAATTAATTGTTAATGTATGTACATTATTTAAATAATTCAGTTCTTATATATTTTGTATAAAATAAACCCAAAAAAAAATGTAAAGCCTATATACTTATGCTTACATGTTGATGTTAGATTTAGTCACACATTACTTTAATATTAATGAACATTAATTGATTCTTAGTTCATTAGTAATGTACATTATTTTAAGAATTCAGTTGTAACATACTCATTTTAAAACACCACAAAAAATAAAATAAAGGGAACATGCTTATGTGTTGACGTTATATTTAGTCAGACATTCATTTAAGATTAATACAGATTCATTGATTCTTATTTAAAGACTAACAGTAATATTGAGTGTATGTTTATAATCTATGCTTTCATATGTGTGTTCATGCTGATTGATTGATATATTTATTTCATGTTTTTAATATATGCAAAAATAGGTATGTTAAGCCTCATTGATTAATACAGATGAAGTAACATATTATACATTAATTTTACTATTTTGTATAATTGCAGTGAACTCTACCTGAATGACCAGAGATAGTGACGTTTGCACACATTGAACATCATAAGGATAATTTGGACAGGTACAGAATTTTAATTATATTACTACAGCAAAATATTAAAAAATATGAGGTTTTTAATGTAGCCAAATATATGTCTGTTGATGTTCATTTAATGATATTGATGAAGCAAAAGTTTAAAAATATTCTCAATTTGATTTTACAGTTTATTTGGATCTGCAAGGGAATAAAAAGACAGCGTGACGTTTGCAGCCTTTGAACAACATCAACATCATCCTCACAGGTATAAAATTTAATTTTGTAGTGATGCATAGAAAAAGGCTATATATTATACATTTGGTGAAAATTGAAATTTATTGAAAATGGATAGTACTTATTGAGTCATTAATTTATGATATTTAGTAAAAACTTGAAAAAAGTTGAAAAGACAATACTAATTAATAATAATATTTAAAGAAAATAAGAAGCTTCCAACACTTGCAAAAAAAAAATGATGCTATGCTGTGAATTCAATCAAGAAGGAATGTCATTGAAGGATTAATAATATAAAGATAGATATGTGCAGCTATTTCCGATTTCATATATGTCAATAAAATACTTTGAAAAATGGTTTCATTTCTTTCAGACTAAAGTGCAACAATTGAAAATGTTTTATTAGTTTATTCATCTACTTTAATGGAACAGTACAAAAAGGAAAAAAAATGTATACAAAACAAAGATCAAACATTAATTACATATCTATTTACAATTACAGATTAAAATGGCGGAGAATGGAGAAGACAAAATTGAACGCAAAAGAAGATTGCCAAGGGAGAGGAAGCAAAGGTGGAGAGATGCTCAGAAACCGGAAACTTCACAACGCTTGCGAGAAGAAGATCGACAGAGACTTTTAAATAAAAGAAAGATGAGTAAGAAAGCCGCAAGTGAGTGTGTTGGGGCTTCCAAGAAACGTAAAAGTAAATAAAAACATCTCTGTGAACCATTGTCCAATGATTCTAATTTGCAGAATGATTTAAATGTAGACACACAAGAAAAAAATGTACATATAGAATGTGGGTCTGATATTTATGTTGAAGAAATGCATGATAATGTGTTTACTACTACAGTACAAGTAGATACTCATTAATGTGGGTTACTTAATGTGGTTTGTTAGTTTTGTGGGGCCTATCATTTTATAAAGGAAAGACCTACTGACGGAAATTTCATTAGTTGCTGTCAGACAGGAAAGGTGAAACTTCCACTAAGACACCCATTTCCATATTATTTAGAATGCATTATGAGTGATCCAACATTTCCAAATTATAATAATTTCAAACAAAACATAAGGTCTTATAACAGTGCAATTTAATTTGCTTCAATGGGTGCAACATTAGCAGAAAATGTACCAGGACATGGTCCTTATTGTTTCAGAGTTCAAGGTCAAATATACCACCGAACTTCACATTTACACCCACAAGAAGGACAGCAAATTTGCACAGTTATATGTCTTAGATACGATGGAAGCTGTGGAACAAAGAATGACACTTCCAGAAAATAGACAGTGTTTGCGCATAGTCTTTGAACAGCTGGAAAAAATTATGCAAAAAAACCATATATAGTCAAGCATACAAACAATTAGCACAGCTTGAAAAAGAACAACAGGAACATGCTGAAAGACATCAATTGCCTACACCAAGAGTCAATATGGTGTTAAAAAGAGATCGCAACACTAATTAAAGAAGATATAATTTACCTACTGTAAATGAGGTTGCCATGGTGTTTAAAAATGAAGATGGTGAACCACCTTTTCAGCGGGATATTAGAATATATCCATGCAATGAAGAACAACCATTTATCAACATCAATATATTAAGCTGTAATTTAGATCCAATGACATATCCCATTTTCTTTCCAAATGGGGAACCAGGATGGGAACCAAAATTACAATTGGAAAGTTATCCCAATACTAAACTTCGAATTAGATCTAATATTTTCATGCTGGAATATAAAGTGGCACAAACTGCTATCCATGATTGTTTTAATCCAATTTTACATGGAGGAAAACTCACTCAACAATGGATTATTGATTCATATTTACAAGTTGAAGCCAATAATCTAAATTTCATTAAATATCAACAAAATAAATTACGAGTAGAACAGTATTGTGGATTAATGGATTATGTGGCAGATTTAGCTTCCAAAAGAGACATTCCAGCTGGAAGAGCAATTGTTTTGCCATCCTCTTTCCAAGGATCTCCTTGCAATATGCGAGAAAGGTATAATGATGCCATGGCTATTGTTACAAAATTTGGAAAACCAGATTTATTTATTACATTCACCTGTAATCCACAATGGCCAGAGATCAAGGAAAATTTGAATCTGGGACAAACTACTTCTGACCGACCAGATTTAGTGGCAAGAGTATTTAAAATCAAACTCAATTCATTAATACATGATATAACTAAAGCACACTTATTTGGACAATGTGTGGCTTTTGTTTACACCATTGAATTTCAAAAAAGAGGATTGCCACATGCTCACATACTTTTAATACTGCAGGAAAAAGACAAGTTGAACACTGCAGAGAGAGTGGATTCAGTAATTTCTGCACAATTGCCAGACCAAGAAAAATATACAAAACTTTGGGAGATTGTAACACATAGAATGATTCATGGCCCATGTGGAGAGATGAATTCGAATTCACCATGTATGGAAAATAAAAAATGTACGAAAGAATTTCCAAAACAATTTCAAATGCAAACTTATGCAAATTGTGATGGATATCCTTTGTATAAAAGAACACAAGGACAAACAGATATTATCCGTGGCCAAAAGGTTGATAATAGATTTGTCGTTCCATACAATCCACATTTGCTCATCAAGTACAATGCACACATCAATGTGGAAGCTTGCACTTCGATTAAATCAATTAAGTATGTGTATAAATATATATACAAAGGATATGATGCAGCTACTGTTGTTGTACACGGTGCTGGAAATGAAAATGAAAATCCAGTTTTACATGATGAACTATCAAATTATTTAGATGCTCGGTATGTGAGTGCTCCTGAAGCAATGTGGCGCCTTTTGAAATTTGAGATGCATAATCGATCACATGCTATCTATCGTTTAGCTGTACATTTGCCTCAAAGTCAGTTGGCTTGCTTTACTCAAGGAAATGAAAGAACTGCATTATATCAAAGTGAACACAGAGATACCACACTTACTGCGTGGTTTAAATTAAACTGTCAGGATACGCAGGCCAGACAATTTTTATACATAGAGATACCATATCACTATGTATTTGTAAATGGTCTATGGCGACAACGAAGAAGAGATACACATAAAATCATACCACGCATTTATACCGTCAGTCCAAGGGACATTGAATGTTTCAGCTTAAGATTACTTCTGCTACATGTTCCCGGTGCACAGAGTTTTGAGCATTTACGTACAGTGAATGACATAGTTTATGATACATTCCTATTAGCTGCAAGACATCAAAATTTCATAGCTGATGATACAGAATGGGAGAGGTGTCTGGAAGAAGCAGCACTATGTCGAATGCCTAAGCAAATGAGACAACAATTTGCATTCATTTGTATATTTTGCAATGTACCTGATGCTTTCACTTTGTGGGAAACATTTAAATTAAACATATCAGAAGATTTCTTGAAACGTTACAGAGAACCAATAGCTCTGTTAAAAACATTGAGTAAAAGTTGTACAGGAGGTAATATCAGATACTTGAAATTCCCTTTGACAAAGACGTGACAAAAACATTGAGTAAAAGTTGTACAGGAGGTAATATCAGGTACTTGAAATTCCCTTTGACAAAGACGTGATACGTCGAAACGCGTCAGGCTCCTAGCAACCACGCTGCGTACGTCATCACGTTAGACGTGCGCATGCGCGTTGCAAATCTAGCGGCCAAGCTTTCCAGGAAGCGCGAATCTGCTGCAGTTATGGCCTAGCTTAAAGCCCCTTATATCCCACTAGTGGCATAATATGTCTGCAAGTACCTGATATTACCTCCTGTACAACTTTTAAGTTGGGGAACAGCCTTCATTTTGCACACACATCTCTAGGTACTTGTTGTACCATATGGCAGCTAGTTACTTATTTGTGCACACAGACACAGCTTGAATCCTATGCTGTGTAATATATAGCTGTTCTTGATAACTTTATTTGTGCTCCAAGTTGAGCTTTTTGCAAACTCTGCCTATATAGGTACAACTTCTTGGTACCTTTATTAAAGTACAATAGGTTTATCAGTAAGGTATCTTTTTACCTATACCTTATGTTTTTGCAATAATATTGCTTTATTTAAGTAATCCTCTAGATATTTGGAGGATATTCATTTCAGCATAAGGGTGCTTTGTATATACATCACTTATAATATTATAGGGCTTTTTTTGCCCTGGGAACTTTTTGCTAATATCTTGGCTTGCCCGCTAGGTGTGAATAGCAATACCCACTCACTTTAGAGTCCCACATTGCACAATACCAGTGCTACAGGGTTACTTGCTATTCCCTACATCTGCCCTTTTTTTATTCCCCTTATTAGTGTTTTTAATATCCCTTGCTTTTAAAGACGTCGCTGTCATGTATTTAATAAAATTTATTTAGTTCATATTTATCCCGCCATTTTGTACACTAAATATATATGTGGTATAGTCAAATATGTATTGTTAGTATAAAGTTGAAGTATTTAATAATAATTGGAAATGTATTTTTTAAAGACAAAGTATTGATTCAGGGAGAAATCCGATCGCCAGTTAATGGGGTCAGGAAGGAATTAATTTTTTTCCCTCTTTGATACAATTGGACAAGTTTCAATAGGGGGTTTTATTGTTTGCCTTCCTCTGGATTCAATGTTAATTTAGTTTAACAAGAGTCTAACAAATATGTCACAAATGATAAAAAGTATGTTATTGTTAAAAAAATGTACTTACTCTAAGTTAATAAAGTCAGCAGTTACTCAGTTATAAATATGTATTGAAAAGTGTTAGTATTGTTAACAAAATGTTGAACAAATGTTTCATATACAAGTTGCATGTTACAAAGTTTAATGTTTGGGAAATATAAGTTGAAAGTTAAAAAAATTATAAGTTAAAAAATATTATGTGTTTTTATTTTTAGAAAAAAAATAAGGGACAAATGTAGGTGACTCATTTTGTGTTGCAAACAAATTTCACAGCATTTAAATTTTATTGACCGTAATTTTTTGACAGGCAAGTCGCTAGTAAAGTGCATAATGTTGATCCAGAGGTGTGACTTTTCTCTCCAGATAGACAGACCTCTTTTAATAATAAACATTACTAATCAAGACTTACTGGACTGAGGTAGAGAGGTTAGGAGTAATCAAAACAAGTTGAAGTAAGGACATGTAGTTACAATTTCAATTCCACGGTCAGGCAAAAAACAGGGAGAAGACCAAGTACAGACAGCGAGCAAACCAAAGAGCGTCCAGGTAGTGAAAGTATTGCATTATAAAGTACAGAGAATAATGGATATATACTGTATATAGTGCTTGGGTAAGCTGGATTGGTAGGAGCTGATCATTTGATCCACAGTGAAAACTACAAAAAAAATTCTGAAGGGACACTGTTTCAATATTTGAAAGATTATACTATGAAGTAATATAAGCATCCAGAGAGCACTCTCACTGGACAGATAGTTTTATATAATTAATCTATCCGACAGTTAGTGTGACCATAAAATGCTGACTTCTACTTAATTTGGGATTCTATTCTCCTATAATGTAAATCCATTTCGTAGACCTTGGCGGAGATTAAAAAAATGGTAAGATTTATTCAAGACTGATTTTGCAAGGCTAGCTTTAAAGGACCACTGCATTCATATTTTTAAAAAATACTCTTTTGAGAACGTCATTTGAAGATGTGCAATAGTTTTTTTAGAATAGAAATAAAAATAATACAGCCTCTATTTTATTACTTTTTATATGCACATGTTCTGCCATTTTGCTTTTTAGCAGCTAATTTTCCTGAACTAGGAGAAAACTTTGAATACACATGAATTTTGTATGTATCTGTACAGTGGAAAAGTGACAGAAATTGTTGCCAGTGATACCAAACAACACTAATGGGAAGCTTGTTAGTTACAAGGACATGCTCACAGGTAGCAGCAGAAAAAAAAAAAATCTGTAGCAAAGAATTACATATAAATGTTGCAAAATGTAAAGGTTCCATTTATTGCTAATAACATTTTACCCATTATCATATTTAGTTAAAAAAAAAGACAGTGGGCTGGACATTGCTCTATTAATTAAAACCTAAATACCAACATCATATAATTTTTTACAAATTCTTAAAGTAGGAAACACTCTGTAGAATTGCAATCATTTAGCATGTAAAATGTACACGTTGTATGTTCGTATTAATAATATATGCTGTTTACATGCATATTATTTTCTGTCCCACAACTCATCACTTCACAAGTTATTCATTGCTAACAGGTGAAACCAAGGGTGGGGGTGGAAAACTGTTTGTTGAAGATCAGATAAAAGCGATGGATGCTTGAAAATAAAAAGGATATGCAGCAATCAACAATCATATGTTAGTTCACAAGTGTATACTTTCATACACAGTAGCACTTAGTTTCAATGTTGGATGCTACAACCCTTGGACATTATGTGGTGTCTTCTTTAATTCAGTGTAAGAAACATAATTTATTTACACACTACATTAATTAACACCTCCCTGCCAATGATCATACGTCGTTCATCATGCATTGTTAACAGTAATTAAGGTGTTCATTAGTGATATTTTAAAGGACCACTGCATTTTAGTAAAAATTTAACATATATCTGACGTATTTAACAAACTAACAATAACTAAGAAAATCTTTGTTTTAGTAGAACCTGCTTGTGCGTGAAAGTTGCCATGACAGTTATCCTTGTTCAAGGCATGAGGAGTGGATACAGAGCAGGGCAGGAAGGAAAAGCAAGTTTATATGTGACTACCTGATTCTGGAGGGGAAAGGTGCCAAATGCTAAAAGCTTATCTTAATGAACCAAAAAAGCAACCAACAGCTCCTTCATCTGTCTAATTTCCTCCACTCCTGCATAGAAATAAATATTAGCAGAACGTTAGTTACAAGGACATTCTGCAATCCAGTGGGAAATATTGTAAACGTCTAATACAGAAGGCAAGGATACTATAGGCTGCCTTGGATGACTGAGACGTGGTGATAAATGACCAGTGAGTAAAAAGAAGGTGCAAGAGCGAAGACGAAAAGAAGCAACTATGGGGGAGGAAAGGACTATAGTCTTTGGCGCTCATTGCGAGTCTCCCCCTGCGAGGCTGGCAATGAGCGCCGAAGGCGGTCATTGCAGGGCACGAAAGTTGCGGGTTGACCGAGGCCTGCAATGAACGGCGGAGCCAAAGGTGCTCAGTGCGGAGCACGAAAGTTGTGGGTTGGCCAAGGCCAGCAAGGAGCAGCAAAGCCTTTGGCGCTCATTGCGAGCCCTGCAATGAGAGCCATCTGCCTTCGGCACTCATTGCAGCCCCGACAAGCCAGTCCCCCATGGTATTAGCATATTGTCTCTTCTAAGTCAATCTAATTTCTCGGTCCCGTTATCTATCTATCTATTTTCTTTGCTCTGTCTCTTACCCATCATCATTACTTTTACAGGAGCCCATTTAAAATCTGAAATCAAGGCTTTAATGAAAAAGTGAGAATACAGGCTCCCTCCCTGATTTGTCTTTATTCATAGAGTCATACAAAACACTTGCACTTGATCAGCATGTGTTATAAAAAACATACACCCTTATTAAATTGCAATTCAGCAAATTCTAAAGGGCTCTATATAAGCACATAGCATATGTTTTTTACAGAATTTTTTAGTTAGTAAACTTCTATGCAAAAGCAAGGTCTTCACTAACTAAAAACTTCTGTAAAAATATATGATATGTGCTTATATAGAGCCCTTTAGAATTTGCTGAATTGCAATTTAATAAGGGTGATAGTTATTAGTTTATTCTTTAAAAACATGTGTAGTCAAAACTAAATCCTCAGTGGCATAAATGTTATAATACTATTTACTTACACATGAACATGTGAGTTACGGTATAAAGTAATTTAAAAGAAAAGAAAAATCTCTATTCATATCTATTAAGTAAAAGTTGACTTCAATGCCCTTTCAAATGCCAGCTTTATAGCAAACATGTAACAGTTATGAGCAGCAGATCATTCTGAAGATCACCGATCACATCATAATAGATGAGTGATGAAATTATTGAATTGACTTTCATAAATGTCTGCCTCTAGAATCAAAAAATATGAAATATCTGAAAGAAAACTTCCCAATTAAAATAAAATATCCACAAACGCAATTATAGACAACTATACTGGTATTATTAAGCATCATTGAATTATGAAAATCACGTATGTGACGCCTTGCATTACTGTCAAACCTGTAAACCACTATGATGGTTGTAAAAGCAATCAATATATTAAAAAAATAATGCAATAACTGCCTTTCAACTGTTGTAGGAGAAATATAATTTGACATCTGTTATTGCTATAAACTGCAAATCTTTCTGACATTTCTGTTCTATGTGGCATACTGAAGATGAGAATCCATACATGAATAAATAATATGTATTAAGTTATGAATACAACCCATTGCATACATAAGCAGAAAAGTGGTTGTCTAATAATTAACTAATCCTATAACTACGCTTCTTAATGGGTTTATTAGCACTTTATAAATAATTGTAATTAAGAGTCCTCCTACTGACCTTTTAAACAAGGAACCAATAAAAAGAATGACACAGAAAGGACATGGAAATGTTTTGGTTAGTTCTGAATTGTCACATGAAAGCACTAAAAGAACCAAATGGTAACTCAAATGCACTCCTTCCATTAGAAATCATAGAAATGCTTTAGGGTCCACCACCAAATAAAAATATATACTATGAAAGAACAAAACCTTTTAGGAACAGTTTCAAAATCAAAATCAAAATATAGAATATAAACAATGTTTTTTTAGGAGATTTGTCTAATCAAGGCTAACATTATAGATTCTAGAGATTATCTTTAAGCATGACATGTTTTAAAAGTTAAGATTGGGTGGTAAATTTGCAGCGTAGGGATACAAGTGTAGGATGTCCCCTTTAGGAGCCCTCATAACACTGAACTCCATCTCTCCTTGCCCCTCTTTTTCACTCCTTCTTTTTCTTTTTTCCTTTGGGTGCTCTTGTAAGTTAAAAGTTCTTGCGATTGTATATTAACACGTACATACGCGTGTAATTTGCTTTCAGTTTAATGTAAACAGAAATAACAAAAATGTAACAATTAGGTTTAAAAGGTTATGTGTATGTGTTTTCATTTCTTAAGTGTTCTGGCTATGTTACTAATGTTTTATTTGTGAAACACTTGTGTTATGGAAGTAACCTTGTATTCTTAATAAAAAAATATTTTAAAAAAAGTATTTTAAAAGTTAAGCGAGTAGAATTAAATGTCATATAGGCATCATATTTAATGAGTTTGCAAATTTAGAGACTAACCATAATGAATCATTATATTTATACTAGCGAATTGCCCGTCAAAAAATGACGGCAATGAAATTGTAAGTGAGCTAATGCTGTTTGGTGTATAATAAATTAAATAAATAATAAATTAATAAATTAATATACTTTACCTATTTTGAAGTAATATATGCAGGAAGCATTCTGTTGAAGAGCTGACAATCTGTTTTGATGTTGCTGCAGCATTAGTGGTGTGGAGCTGCTGTGTAAGCGTGCTGAATGTGTGCAGTGTAATAGTGTGCGAGCGCGAGACCAATCCGCTAGCGTAGCTGTGTACTTCCGCATTAAAATTGCGGCAAATGTGTGGTATGCCTCTGTAGCGGAATATCCGTAGGTCTTTTGTGGTGTTTTGCGAGTTTCTTGTGGTGTTTTGCGTGTTTAGAGTGCTGTAGCCTCGTTTTCGTTTTGTTCGGCGGCCATTTTTTCTCTCGCTTAGAGAATTTTTTAGTGTCTAAACTCTATTATTTTGAGTTAAGTGAAGGTGTAACTTAATTTTTTGAGGTCCTGGATGCTCCCTCTTGCTGTAGGTAAGCTTTTTATGTATGTTTTGTGTGTATTTATTGTGTTTTTCATTTTTTCATGTCTGCCGGTTGCGGACGATTTTTGCGAGTCCGTAATGGGTGTTAACGTGTCTTGTATGTTGTTTGCGTTGCGTCGTAAAGTTTGCGAGGGTCAGCAACTGCAGCCCTCAATTTGCGTGGGCAGCGGCTGGGTTCGCTCCAGCGGGCTCGCATGCTCACAACTATATATGTGATGACCCCTTTAAACTCAAAGCCTGTCTTGTACATCTTTAATTTAAACAAATCCTGGGAAGTGGTAAAGTAACATTTCCCAAATGGTCCTTTTCACAAATATATGTATTCATGATGTAATTCTGACTCTACAGGAAATGGGCTAGAACAGCTTACTATGGGACAGTGGCTTTAATGAGACTGGGACTAGACATTGACCTTGAAGACTTAGCTCCCCTTATTTTTTCTCTCACCCTCAATTCTCTTTCCAAATCCTTTGTCTTTACCTATTTTCTCCACCCTTTTCATCCCCTTCTCCCCAGAACTCACAGGACAGACTTCACCACCACTGGCCTTGTATATATACGTTATGTATATTGTAGTATGGTCCACGTTTCATTATTCTAATAAGCAATCCTACGTGTTGTTGATCTCCAAGTAGTGCTATCAATTAGGTATTGTTTATTAAACCTTAAGGTAATATAATACAGTGCACATTGTTTATTACTGATCTGTGATTCATTGGGATGACACTCTAGAGAAGAGCAATCTCTCTAAAGAGTATCTATGGTTTCTGTGAATTACATACAACATCCTGTAAGTAGATAAGGACATCAGAGATCCACTTAGCTGAATGTGTCACACAATTTGGAAATCCAAGAAGGCTATGTTATACTAATAAATGCATATATATAGCAAATGCATATTGATACATTGCAGACATATGTAGTCCTTCTGGCACTGGTGCCTACTATTGTCCCACTCAATCCATTGCACCTCATTGCTCCTCCACCAAATGGAAAGTCCTGCCTATATCATGATCGGGCTGGTTTATTTCATAGTCTAGACTGTAAATATCAGAGGCAGGAGAGTGACTGGGCAAGGATTAGGAGACATCTTGGTTGGCATTATTAACAGTAAATGCAGATGTCATGGGTCTGAGGATTGACCTTATTTGAGTTGTCATCCTACTGATGTACACATGGTTTGGCCACAGAGTTATGTTCCACCATGGGTGTGTCTCATATTAAAGATATGTTCCTTTCAGTCTATATTGTCTTGATCAATATTACTTCACACATTTTTGTGTGCATTTCATGGCAACTTTATCAGGAACTGATGGTAATCACCTAGATTGTATATAAAAGTTTTTTTGATTGCAGTTTAGCGAACCAGCCATAGCTTTGTTAGTCAATAGAGGTGTATGTTTTGTATGTTTACATTATATATATATATATATATATATATATATATATATATATATATATATAGTTAGTAATTATTAATCTATATATATATATAAAGTAATAAGTAAGTATAAATGAGTATTGCAATATATTATGATACCTTTTGTATTGGAAAAACGCCTTATTTAAAATTGACAATCTTTCGAGAGGTTTTAACCACGCTTTATCAAGTCTGAAGTATATTATTCCAGTATATTATGATACAAAAGGAATCATAATATTCTGCAATATTCATTAATCTGTATATCTGTATATATATATGTAGATTAATAATTACTTAATTACTAGATTGCTGAACATTCACAGATGATTCACTCTTCAATATATATATGTATTTGTGGGCACATTTGCATGTCCCTGCTCAGCTTCCCAGAATGCAATGTAATAACTGTTTTTCTCGGAATTCTGAGCTGAAAGCAGTTTTTTTAACTTGTTTTACACATTCAAATGTGAACACAGATGTACTATTTAATATTTAAATATATATATATATATATATATATATATATATATATATGTGTTCCTATGCTCTTGTATTGGGGTATGTGGCAAGGGAATATGGGTGGGGAGTATGTGTTGGCGCTGAGAGTATTTGTTATTGTAGGGTGGGTTGGGATATATGCTAGTTTGGATATAATCAGGTTAGGCCTGTGAAATATACCATAAATATTATTAATATGGGAGTATATATACTGTGTGAAAATATAGGTATAAACAAGAACCAACCGCCCACTCTACTCTAGTAACAAATCCTTCTCTCCCTCTCACAAAAAAGAGAGACAAATCCCCCCAGAATATATGAATACAAGATACACAAAATAATGAAATTAAACTTATAAATGTACTATGGTGCAGTATGTCTCTCCCAGGAAAAGCTTTTAACTTCCCCCTTTACAACAGCAGAGGATGCGATTGGCAGTCAGGACTCAGAAGGCTGCCTAGCCAAAGCTACACAAAACATTGTAATTAAAAATGGCTAGTATTCAGGCATGTCTTTTTGCACCACAACACCTGACTTGTGTATGTATGT
Source organism: Discoglossus pictus (assembly GCA_027410445.1). Lineage (NCBI taxonomy): Eukaryota > Metazoa > Chordata > Amphibia > Anura > Alytidae > Discoglossus > Discoglossus pictus. Next base: position 169,330,459 of record CM050166.1, read on the forward strand.
ATTTATTTACTCTTAACTGATTCCTCTTCCCTTCCCCTTCTTTTCCCTCGTCATCCATGTTCCATCTACCCTCATACACACTATTTTCCTCTGGTAAAGTATCCTGTAGCAATTAAAATTTGGGTAAAGTGAGGACGGAGGATGCCTGTGTTATACATATGATAGTGGTACTATACATTAACAAAACATGAACAGTAGATTTCAAGCCATGCATGTCTGTGTTTTCCTCTCTCTCATTCTCTCTTTCTCCTTTGTCTTGCCTCCTCCCATAAATATAGAAACAACTATTTGATGACAGATAACTAAAAAGATCCATCTAGCTTGCCCATTCTATCAACCCAGAAGCCTTATTAAGCATTAAGGAGGCCTTGAGCTTATCACAGGCACACTTCACTTAATTACATGGCCATTTACCTCACTGTAGATGCTATTCATGGTGTGAAAGAGTACAAGATTGTATGTTAAAATGTTCTGTTTTTTGTTTTTGTTTACACTAACACCCAAAACATCTTAAGTTTTAGGTCTGTTTAAAAGCAAACAGTGTCCTGCCCACTGACAGTTCCATGATGCATAACATATGCCAACCCATGCAGTGAAAAAACAGTGAAGACAAAGATTTATAGCAATTTTTCCCTGAACATGTCCGCAGTCTCTGACAGTACACAAAAGTCTTGTTATGATAAATAGACCTTATAGCCACAGGGTATGAGATTAGTCAAAGGTTATCTAATTAATATTAGAAAAAGACAGTTGCTGGGTCAAAAGTGTACATCTACAGTTACATCTAAAGTTCTAAACTGTGATTCTGTATTCTTTAACAGCTCACATCACTTAACACACAGAGATAAAATGAAAATGAAAATATATTCATATTTTTGAAATTATGTTAGTGACATATTGACCTATAAGAGCACCTTGTGTTTAGGTGATACTTTCCTTTTAAAAGAAACATAGGCAAACACTTATGAAAATGGAATATAAGGAACATTGCTTTATCAGGAGATTGAAAACACTGTATCATATCTAAGAGTACATTACACACTATGCATATTTAAAAACAAATAGACAGCAAATTAAAATAATACAACCATTAGAGTATGTCAGAGTATGACAATAAAAATGTCCAATATTCAAAAAATCAGATACAATTTTAAATTGCAGTGGTGGCTGGTGACTTTTCAAGTTGGTGGGGCGGAAGACAGATACTTGGACCCTCCCCTTACATTGACTCCACCTACAAATATAAACCCCCTCCCCTTCACAACATGTTACCTGTCTAGGCCCTGCCCACTGACACAGACTCCACCTAATTACTTGATTTTTTTATTGCCTGTCACTTTGCTTACTTATTATCTTAATGAGGGTGAGATGGTGCTGGTTCTACTCACTATTCTTATGCTGGGAAGTGCCTGCATTTTCTTGATGAGGGTGAGAGAGAGGAGGATAGAGAGAGAGAGGGATAGAGAGAGAGGGGAAGGGGTAGAGAGAGATCTTATGCCTCCCCTTCTATGCCTCTCTCTCCCTCTCTATCCATCTCTCTTTCTTTTCCTCTGTCTATCCCTCCCTCTAACTCTTTCTATCCCTCTTAGCTGAAAGAGTGTTTCACTATTAAATGCTTCCGAGTTTGGATAGAGCTTTCCAAAGATATGAGAAATAGCTTGAGAGTACACGCAACGGTCTTGTGACTTATTGGATAGCCGCACCAATCTCTGTGGCTTATTCAAATTGGTCTAGCATTTACTGAGGAAACTCCAGTGATATTTTTTTTTTAAATCAATTCACTCAGATGCTATATTAAGGGGCATAGAATGGAAACAAAAAGATAGATAGATAAGAGAGAGAGAGAGAGCATTTATCTTGAAGCAAATCCCAGGATAGATTATGCATAATGGCATTGGATTACAAGAGCAAAGCTTTTGTGTCCAAGTTCCCAGAATGCAGTTGAATAACAATTTTTTGGTATTCTAAGCAGGAAATATGTTTTATAATTTTTTTTACACCTTAAAATGTGAACACGAATGTACTATTTATTTACTGTACTACTATATGGTGGAGGACTTCTATCACTCTTTTGCCCACAATAAGTTGAATGATATATATATATATATATACACATATAATATAATATACATATAATATATACACACAGATACACATATATATACACATACGGCATACACACACACATATATATATATATATATATATATATATATATATATATATATATATATATATATACATACATACATACATACAGACACACATATATACGCACACACATATATACGCACACACCCATATATATATATACACATATACACATATACATATATACACACACACATATATATACACATATATATATATATATATATATATATATATATATATATATATATATATATATATATATACATATACATATACACACACACACACATATATACACACATATATATATATATATATATATATATATATATATATATACTAAATGATTATTGTGGAATACCCAATCCTACAAAATCTATTGCACAAACCAGAATCTACCTCATACTGATGATAGCCAAAAGCTTGAAACAGGCCTGTATATGAGTGATTCTTGGTTTGTGTAAAATCCTACCCGATGCTTTGCTTAAAAGCTGTTTAATACAGCGGGCATATGCTTTAAGGGAGCAATGTATAAAGTTGCTATTTTTGGATTAAAAGAGTGAGGTACATTGTATTCTCATTTGCATGTCCCCGCCTTTTAGACATGCAAATGGGCTTATTAATGTATTATTCGTTTTCTGTACTTTGTACGGTGGAGAGCTTTTCTCATTCTTGTGCTCACCATATACTAAATGATTATTGTGGAATACCCAATCCTACAAAATCTATTGCACAAACCAGAATCTACCTCATACTGATGATAGCCAAAAGCTTGAAACAGGCCTGTATATGAGTGATTCTTGGTTTGTGTAAAATCCAACCCGATGCTTTGCTTAAAAGCTGTTTAATACAGCGGGCATATGCTTTAAGGGAGCAATGTATAAAGTTGCTATTTTTGGATTAAAAGAGTGAGGTACATTGTATTCTCATTTGCATGTCCCCGCCTTTTAGACATGCAAATGGGCTTATTAATGTATTATTCGTTTTCTATATATATATATATATATATATACACACACATATATGAGATAGGTCAGACAAATTGCGGTCCTGGCAACCCACTACAGTATCTTTGCCATGAAAACCATATGGATATGCATAACCAGAGACACATTCAGATTGTCACCAATGTGTTCAGAGAGAGAAAGATAGATTACAGAGGGAGAAAAAAAGATTGCATATAAACTATATATTCACAAATGTTAACAAAAGGTTGATTTTTTGTACTAAAGTTTAAAAGCAAAATATCACCACAAAACTACCAGGCTTCATTATGATGTTGCCGCTATCTATCTATCTATCTATCTACTTATCTATCTGGATGCAGGGTGGTTGGGGGCAGAGATAGAGAATATGAGAGACACAGAGAACAAGAAACAGAGACTGCACCCACCCAGTCAGTATGGCAGCTCTCAGCATGGAAGCTACCACTGAACTACATCTCCTAGCATGCGCTGCATACTGAGAGAATTTTGCAGTCCTAATTGGCTAGGTCTGTGGGATGGGGCTGCCCATGAAAAATCCAGGACGTTTTCCCTCCCACCATTCTGATTGGATGATGCTTCAATTGACAGACAGGTAAAGTCCTATAAAACAGAGAACAGATGAAGCACAACACCATCTTCACCTTATCTGTAGTACTAGGCAGTCACCAGCAGGGGAATATATGTTATAAATCAGTGTGTTTAACTGTCTGCTGCATAAAGGGATTATAATTTAAAATGACAGAAGCAGATATTAAACAAAATAAAAGATTTAACATGATATAATTATTTTTTTATTTTTATATTATTTAAATTAAACAATTAAGTTAGTGATCGGGGTTTAAGTCAGTGCATTAATTTTGAGAGGGTGGTTGCCCATTTGCCCCTATGCACCAGCCGCCCCTATTAAATTGTCCAATGCATAGTTACATAGTTACATAGGGCCTCATTCTATTACCGGCCGTAAATCGGCCGTAAGGCTGCGATTCCTTGCAGGGGTTCTGTTAACTCGCGATTCTATTATACGGCCCCGCAAAGATCTCCCCTTACGGCCGGCCGCATATCTTGGAACCGGCCGTAAGCTCTGAAATATAAAAACTCAAAAATAAATTCAAGCCTGCACTGTACAGCTCTGTAAATGCTAGGGATCATATTGGGGGACATGAGGATTAAAAGTAACCCACTCTCAAGCTTGCACATCAGCCCAAACCCGAGTTCAAATTAACTGTTTATTTTCCGGCTGCGGCGTGGGCGGGTCTGAGGTGCTCCAAGCACTCTGGACTTTTTACATGGATATTTTACGGATAGTAAAAATAAAATATTTTACGGATTTGAGTATAGCATAATTATGTGCTATTTTTTCTAACACCTAAAATCCCTTTATAGTCTTCTCAAAGTGCAGGATGGCTTTATTTGAGCTATTTTATGTGCTTAATTGGTGCTAGCGGGACCTCTTTCCTGCAAGTAAGCTGCGGCTCGCTTTTAGCCTTGCAGAGAGGGTTCCCGGAGCAATTGAATTGCAAACAGGAATTTCTTACGGCCGAAACTCTTGCGGCCGTTTTAGATCAAAGGCTTTCCTCCGGCGCGAGCGGCCGCAAGAGATAGCAAGGCGCCGGCCGCAAGCCTGCCGGAGCCCCCGGCCGTAAGGGAATAGAATAGCCGAATAGCTTGCGGCCGGTCTTTGCGGCCCCGCAACGGCTGCGGCCGCTAATAGAATGAGGCCCATAGTAATTAAGGTTGAAAAAAGACTTTCAGTCCATCAAGTTCAACCAGTTAAGATCTCCTCTGATCTGCAATATGCAGATTAGTTATTAATTAATTTGTTGATTAAATAATTATTAATAGTATAGTATTGGAGGATGAATAAAGAGTTAGTCCCTCAAGTTCAACCTTTTTAGATCTCTATTGATCTTTTTAATGTGCACTATTTATTATTAATTGTTAATTGATCCAGAGGAAGGCTAACAGAAAAAAAAAAACATTGAAACTTTGCCAATTGTCTCATAAGGGGAAAAAAAGCAAAATTCCTTCCTGACCCCAGAAACTGGCGATCAAATTTTTCCCTGGATCAATATTCCTTCGCTAGTTATCTAGGATAGCCTTGAATGCCCTCTTTATTCAAAAATATATCTAACCCCTTTTTGAAGTTGTCTATCGAATTCACTGGGACCACCTCCTTTGGTAGAGAATTCCACAGTTTAACCACCCTAACTATGAAGTACCCTTTTCTTTGTTTAAGGTGAAATCTTTTTTCCTCTAACCTCAAAGGGTGTCCTCTTGTCAGTTGAAAATCTCTTGCTACAAAAAGTTAACTTGACAAAGCCTCATATTGACCCTGGATGTATTTAAATAAGGTAATCATATCTCCTCTTAGACGCCTTTTTTCTAGCAAAAATAAGTTTAGTTTGGTTAGTCTTTCTTCATAACTTAGCCCTTCCATTCCCCTTATTAGTTTTGTAGCCCTTCTCTATACTTTTTCTAGCTCTAAAATATATTTTTTATGAATTGGTGCCCAAAATTGTACTCCATATTCCAAATGAGGGCGTACTAGGGATTTGTATAGTGGCAGAATTATATCTTCTTCCCTGGCTTCTATACCCTTCCTAATACATGCTAATATTTTACTTGCCTTTGCAGCTGATGCTTGGTTTTGAGTGCTGTTACCTAGGTGGTTGTCTACAAGCACTCCCAAATCCCTTTCAATATCTGATACACCAAGATTTGCTCCATTAAGTTTATAGATTGCATGGTTATTTTTCCTTCCTAAATGCATAACCTTACATTTATTTGTATTAAATCTCATCTGCCATTTAGCCGCCCATTTCTCTAATTTATACAAATCCCTTTGTAGGGAAAGTACATCATTATCTGATTTTATTACCTTGCACAACTTAGTGTCATCAGCAAAAATGGAGACACTACTTTCGAGTCCTACTTCTATATCATTAATAAATATGCTAAAAAGGAGAGGACCTAATACTGAACCTTGAGGAACCCCACTGATCACATTAGACCAATCAAAGTATGTTCCATTCACAACAACCCTTTGCTTCCTGCCTTTTAGCCAGCTCTCGATCCATGAGCAGATATTTACTGCAATTCCTGTATCCCTTAGTTTGCTCACTAGTCTTCCATGTGGCACTGTATCAAATGCCTTTGAAAAATCTAAAAAGACTACATCCACTGAGTAGCCCTGATCCAAGTTCCTACTAACCTCCTCATAAAAACTAATTAGATTGGTCTGACATGACCTATCCTTCATAAATCCGTGTTGACTGCTACCTACGATCTTGTTCAAATAGACATATTCTTGTATTCTGTCCCTTATTAACCCTTCTAAAAGCTTCCCAACTACAGATGTGAGGCTCACTGGTCTATAATTCCCCGGATTTGCTCTAGATCCCTTCTTATATATAGGTATCACCTCTGCTTTTCTCCAGTCATCCGGTAGTGACCCTGTAGTGAGTGAGTCTTGAAAGATTAGATATAATGGTTTGGCTATTACAGAACCCAGCTCCCTCAGTACCCTTGGATGTATTCCATCAGGACCTGGGGCTTTATTAACATTTATTTTCTCCAATCTCTTTTGGATTTCTTCCTGCATTAACCAATTATTTAGTGATGGTTGTGTAGCCCCATTATGTTGCGGTGTCCCAACCACTGGTACCTCCCTTGTGTATACCGATGAAAAGAACCTATTTAGCTCATCTGCCTTTTCCTGGTCACTAATTATCAGATGGACTGTGTCACATTGTAATGTTCCTATAGCTTCCTTCCCGGCCTTCTTCCCATTAATATATTTAAAAAATATTTTAGAGTTAGTCTTACTTTTCATTGCAACTGACTTCTCATTTTCTATTTTAGCCAGTCTAATAGCCCTTTTGCAAGCCTTGTTGATTTCCTTATAGTCACATAAAGCTGCCTCTGTTCCCTCCTTCTTGTATAATTTAAATGCATGTTTCTTTTTCCTCATCATGATCTTTAAGTCATTGTTAAGCCACATGGGATATGATTTACTCCTATTCATTTTATTTCCATATGGTACATGCCGATGAGTATGTTTATTTAGTAAGGATTTGAATGTTGTCCATTTATTTTCAGTATTTTTCCCTGCAAGTTCTTTGTCCCAGTCTATATGTAGTATTGCTTCCCGTAGCCCATTAAAGTTAGCTCTTTTAAAATTTAGAGTTTTTGTTGGCCCCTTACAACTCTGTTTTTTGTATTCAATCTCAAATGATACTGTGTTGTGGTCACTGTTCCCCAAGGGTTCCCCTATTTTAACATTTGATATTATATCAATATTACTTGTGATGACTAAATCCAAGATGGCCCCATTTCTAGTAGGCTCTTGTATTACCGGGCGAAATAATGATCCCTGAGTGTACTCAAGAACCTGCTCCCCTTAGCTGAGCTGCTGGTCTCATTTATCCAGTTTATTTCAGGGTAATTAAAGTCTCCCATTATTAGAACTTGCCCATGCTAAGCTGCATTTCCAATCTGTAACAATAATTGTATTTCCTCACTTTCAGCTATATTTGGGGGTTTATAGCAAACTCCCAACCAATATGCGTTTAGAATTAGCTCCTCCACTATTTAGCTCAACCCACAAAGATTCAATGTTGCCGTTAGTGCCTGCATAAATATCTTCTCTGACTATAGGCTTAAATTCAGGCTTAACTTAAAGACAGATCCCTCATCCTCTTTTACCATTTCCCCAATCTTTCCTAAATAGGTTATAACCATCCAGATTAACAGTCCAGTCATGAGATTCATCCCACCATGTTTCAGTAATGCCTATTAAGCCCCATTTTTCTTGTACTGCTAATATTTCTAGCTGGTCCATTTTCCCAGGCAAACTTCTTGCGTTAGCAAGCATACACTTTATGTTGCTATGGCTCGGCCGTTGTGAAGTGCTTGCCACTGTATTTGAGGCCCCTATTAATAACTCCCTACTGTCTATTGTAACCCCCCCCTTCTCCTCCCCCATGGGTAACTAATTCATCACTTTCCCTCTCTACCCTATTTACCCCAATACTTCTATATAGTCCCTCTCCCCCACATACAAGTTTAAAAACTCCCCCAGCCATTCTACCATCCTATCCCCTAGCACAAAAGCTCCCTCATCACTAAGGTCCAATCCATCCCTGCTATAGAGATTGTACCCAAGTGAGAAGTCAGCCCAGTGCTCTAAAAACCCCAAACCCTCTTAACTGCACCACTTTTTTAGCCACGCATTAACCTCCCTAAGCTCCTTCTGTCTCCCTGGGCTAGCACGTGGCAGTGGTAGTATCTCCGAAAATACTACCTTGGAGGTCCTTGCTTTAAGCTTATTCCCTAGTTCTCTAAAATCATTCTTTAGAACGCTCCATCTTCCACTAACTTTGTCATTGGTACCAATGTGTACCAAAACCGCCGGTTCATTACCAGCCCCTCCCAATAATTTATCCACCCGATCCACAACATGCCGAACCCGAGCACCAGGGAGACAGCAAACTGTTTCGATTGCTGGGATCTGGGTGACAAATTACCCTGTCTACCTTCCTAATAATAGAGTCCCCTACCACCAGAACATGTCTGCTGCTCTGCCTATTCTGCCCTCCCTCTCCTCCAGTAGAACTGTTCAACCGGCTGTTAGAGGGAACAGCTCTATCTGGCATTGTCATTCCTGAATGGACATTCCCAACAGTTTCACTCAATCTGGCAAATCTGTTAGTGTTTGCCAACTCAGAACTGGCCTGCCACCTCCTGTTCCCCCTGATTCCCCTTCTAACTGTAACCCAGCTACCTCCCTGGACATCCTCACTAGCCCCAGCTCCTCCCTACATACTAGGCCCAGCTAAACTGTGCTCCGTGAGCACCACCTCCCTTTCCAGTGAAGCAGTAACATAAGAACTGAAGTGCTGCAATTCTCCTCTCCAGATCTTCAATTTGAGCTTCCAGAGAGGCAACATGCTCACACCTGTCACAGAGGTATGGACCCTGGATCATCTGTTCCAGTAGTGCATACATTTGGCAGGATGTACACTGAGTGAGGTTGCCATTGGACTTTCTCATGATTAACAGTTACAAAAATACAGTGAGAAAACAAATCAATGTATTTGTATAAAGATTGCTTTTCTACAGCTTAACCCAAACAAAACAGAAAAAATATATATACGTTTGTTTTCTGTTTTTTCTTATAATACACCTTTTCTTTGGATTTCCTCCTTTTATTTAATCTCCTACTCACTAATTACACTTACATTAGAAATGATTGAAAGCTCCTAAGCTCGCTCTTCCCTTGTTAAAAAAGACCCTGCCAACTCACCGGAACAATGATAAATGAGCACAGGACAGAAAACACTGCACTGCCTCACACAACGGATTCAGCAGAAAAAGTCAAAATGCACACAGATATAACTTACACAGGCCAAGCAACACTCACTCTCACCTGTATCACTGATTACTGCAACAGGACAGAAAACTCTGCACTGATTTCCAGAGCAGATTCAAAAGCGTTTCATCCTATTGTTTGCCTCCTTAGAAATAAAAGTATTATAACATTCTGAATTTGAAATTTATAATTTATAGGGCATTTTTTATTTTTGAACAAAAATGTGTGTACAAGAAGAAACAGCAGTTGACATCAAGGTGATCTATCTAAGCAGTTATATTTGTTTTTGAGAATTCATGTGTAAAAGAAGAAACAGTACTCATCAGTTGATATCAAGATTATCTATCTAAGCAGGTATATTCATTTTTGAGAATTCATGTGTACAAGTAGAAACAGTACTCATCAGTTGATATCAAGATGATCTACCTGAGCAGTTCTATTTATTTTTTAGAACAAAACTGGCAATCTGTGATACCATGAACCTAGGATACTTGACCTTCTTCTTAAGAGCTCTCATTATAACATAAGAACTGAATATTCTGTAAACTAGTTACAACATGCAACAATCCAGTAAGGGATTTGACACTAGAAGTTAGAAATAAAACATAGTTTGGTTATGGTTCTTTTTTACCATTTTTATTTGTTATATGTTTCCTGTAAATGACCAACGTATGAAAATATGTTTGAAATTTAAGTCTAAGGTATAATTACCAAGGGAAATGTCATAAAGCTAGTTTTTAATTAAAAAATAATAATTTTCGAGATCATCAATGGACTAAGGCTCTTCACACCTTGCCTTCCGTCCTCCCACCCAGGTCTTCCCTATATTAGGGAGAAACTGTAGCACTAAGGACTGATATAATCTCATTTCACGACGTCACATTGGTGATTACTTTCCAGATACATTTATAATGATCGGAAGGCAATATTTAGCCTGATAATTATTAGGTCTGGACTCTGGACGATGTTAACACAAAATTCTATGCGACAACCCTGCTCATCAAAGTAAAGATGTGGTAAATGTAGGGCTAACACCCCTATAAATGGGCCAATACCCCTCCTGGATCTTTAAACGCACCTAAGAGACCCCTGCAGCAGCATAGCTACCCAGTGGGCCGGGACACACCTTAAGCCGGGACTCTTTCCCCACCGGCACAGACCAGGTCTATCTGAGAATTCAAGCCTGGAATAGGGTCAGACCTACCCCAAGCTACAACAAGAAGGAGCACAGATCATGATGGTCAGAACCAAAAAGGGAGAGGGGTCTCGTTGGATAACGGAACCTTTCCCCCTACCACGGCTAGACGATCCCCCCACCCGGAGTCAATCTCGGGGGCTTCGGATGTGTCGGATGCTGAGAGCTCCCAGAAAGGGAATATGATGGATGCACATCTATCCAACGACTCCAAAACCTGGTTTGAGAACATGCTAAAATCGCAACTATCATTGGCAGTTCAAGATCTGAAACACGAAATCCAAGAATTAGGCCAACGGACAGGTATCCTGGAATCCTCTCTGGACCATGTCATAGACTCCCAAAGACAAGATCGGGTAGACATTGATACAAACGCAATGAAAATTTGCTCTCTCGAACTCAAGCTGGAAGATCTCGAAAATAGATCGAGAAGGTATAACGTCACAAGAGACCAGATTCTCTATCATGCAAGAGGTCTAGACAAAATCAAAGGTCCAGACGGCGCCACCATCCAGGTTTATGCAGATCTCTCACCAGCTACCCTAGCGAGACGCAGGGAAATGAGACCGGCTGTGGAGGTACTTATCCAGCACAAAATTCCCTACAGATGGGGGTTTCCCTTCAACATCCAATTTACAGTAAATGGAAACAGATTTGTGGCTCAAGATCTAGAGGAATGCCAGACAATTCTTTCCTCCCTGAACTTAACGAAGGAGGGTGAAAACCCCTGCCCACTTGGTCATGAATTAGGAGACAAGCGAGATAGGCCTATTAGACAATGGACTGTAGTCCCTGCATCAAAGAGACAAAAAGCTGCAAGAAATCCACAGCCACAAGCGGCGGTGAGAAGGGGGCCCAAGGCAAGCGTTGTAAATGACAGGCCAGCATCCCCAGGCTCAGGGCTGGGATGCTCAAGTGGATATTGGCCGGGAAAATTCCCCCCCAGAGAAGAGATGAAGGGACTTGTTAGTGATGTGCTGCTTTTCTCAGAAGCTCAATGGACACTATAAGCCGAGGGGGGTGTGATATAGGGTTGAGACCTACTGGAATTCTCTTGATCTACCGCAGGGAATAATTGGTATTACACAAAGCAAGGGGTGATAGGCCCATGGGGTGAGGCAGTGAGTTATCCCCTTTATTAAACAGGGCTTAAGTTTAGTAGTTGAAATCTACTATACCTTGTCGCCAGGGCACTATGCAGGAGGACAGGATCCTTGTGCCCTTCAAAGGCGCTAGAGCGCAAGGAAAAAGTATTAGTATGGGTGAAAAAGTTAAAATTGTTATGTTATTGTTGACACATGTATTTCTGTACTTTTCTCTGAAATGTACCTTGTATGTAATGTATCTATTTCTATTCTACTTAGCATTCTCAGGGTCTCTCCATGATGCAGGTGCACTTCGTCTCCTGGTCGCCCTAAGGTGTCTCTCGTCTCCGGTCCTTCTGCCCTCGAATAAACATTTCATCCAGAGCGGGAAAACCGTAAGTGTTACACTATTCACAGCAGTCACAGACAGACAAAAATAAATGGCTAGGCCCGAATTTAAGATATTGTCCTACAATGTGAAGGGATTTAATTCCCCTCATAAGCGGCGCAAAGCCTTTCTACATACAGGGAGCATCGCCCCTCTGTAATCTTCTTACAGGAGACACACTTCATACGTAGCAAACCCCCTAAATATCTCCACAAACAATACCCAAACTTCTATACAACGGGTGCACTAGCTAAGAGGGAGGGGGTAGCAATTCTCCTACATAGGGACTTTCCGTTTATACTCCAGGGTAAAAAATCAGATCCTGAAGGTCATTACCTGATACTAACAGGGAAATTATTTGACTTGACAGTGTCTTTAATTGCGTTATATGCCCCACCCACGAATCCTCATAACACGGTCCGGAAGCTACTTACAGTACTGGAGAAAGGATACTATGGTAAAATTATTCTAGGGGGGAACCTAAATTTAGCGTTGGATCCCAAATTGGATAGGTCCAAGGGGAAAGAGGGGCCCCAACTCCCCAGCAAGCTAAAACAAGTTAAAACACAACTAGCTAACCTGAACTTGGTAGATTCCTGGAGGGACCTTCACCCTAAGGACAGGGAGTATTCTTTCTATTCAGCCCCTCATGACTCGTATTCAAGAATCGACTATATCATCATAGACGCTTCGCTCCTGGATCAAGCAAAGGAAGCGGAGATTATTCCATGTACCTGGTCAGATCACTCAATTGTCAAAATTGCCCTAGACTTAGGCACGGTATACTCCCCCCCCCCCCCCCCCCCCCGACCTGGCGGATAAATGAGACGCTACTAGCATTTCCTCAATCCAAAGACAGGATCCAGCAAGAGCTTGAGATGTATTTTAGGGAGAACACTAGGGGAGATGTAGGAATAGGCTGGGTGTGGGTGGCTCATAAAGCATATATTAGGGGGGTCTGCATGAAGTTAACTGCTGAACATAAAAAACAAAGCAGGGCCCGAGAAAAGGCATTGAATAAAGAGTTGATTAGATTGGAAAGGGCAAAGCAGCAGGATAATTCTACAAGGGGATAGGTCCAAGATTGAGAAAATCAGGGCGGAGCTTGATATGATTCTGTCTGAGAAAACGGAGAGAGCTCTTACAATTACGCAACACAAGTTTTATAGCAAAGCAAATAAACCTGACTCATTTCTTGCCAACAAATTAAAATCAAAACAAAATCAATCTAGAATTTGCCAAATTAAATCACCCCAAGGGTTTGTGACCTCCAATCCCTCTAAAATTCAGGACATCTTTCAGGCGTACTATAGTAAGCTGTATAAAGCCTCGAACTCCCTAGATCAGGGGAAAACACAATCATTTTTAGCCTCCCTGGATCTGCCTAAATTAACCGAGGAGAATGTTACCTCATTGAATAAAACAATTTCCCAGGAGGAAGTGAGCAAGGTTATTTTATAAATTTTTAAATCTAGTTCGGACCTATTACAAAGATCCTAAGGCAAATGTAAGACTTCCGGGCGGGGGGAGGCCAACGGTCTGCATCCAGAGGGGGACGAGACAGGGTTGCCCTCTGTCGACGCTTTTGTTTGCGTTGGCAATTGAGCCCCTGGCCCAGTCGATTAGAGCTTCCCCGGAGGTAAAGGGTATCCAAGTTGGGTCACATCACTTCAAGGTATCGCTTTTTGCGGGTGACCTACTATGTTCCATATCGGAGCCATTGACGTCGGTACCTCCCCTGATGCAAAAACTTGAACAATTCGGGGTGCTCTCAGGATTGAAAATTAATGTAGAAAAAAATGAAGCATTGGCCTTAAATATCCCACTACCAGAGAAAGAATCCCTTACACGGAGTTATAAATTTCGGTGGGCCGGGAAGGGGATTTAATACCTGGGAATATGGCTAACAGCTAAAATACAAGATTTATACAAAGCTAACCACCGGCCAATATTCCGCTTACTGCAGGAGGAGATGATAAAATGGGCAAAATATAACATTTCTTGGCTCGGTAGGATTAGTTCGGTCAAAATGAACTTTTTACCTAGACTGCTTTATTTATTTCGATCTCTACCGATCCAGATGCGTATGAAAGACCTCTTAAACTTCCAAAGCAGGGTTTTCCGTTTTATATGGGGTGGGGGTCCTTCCAGGATAGCAAAAAATAACATGTACAAACATAAATCCAGGGGGGGGCTGGCGTGCCCCAACTTAAAACTTTACTATCGAGCAGCACAATTAGCTTTTATCCCCCAGGCCCTCACTTTTTCGACAGGGAACAGGGAGGGCTGGAGGCCGGAGGGGAGACACCGGGAGAGGAGCTGCACCGGATTGGAAGAAGACAGACAGGTACGATGGGATGGAACAACAACAGGATTGAGATAGAGAAATGTTATCCAGAGATGAAGGTTTAAATATAGATGTGTCTTTCTTCTTATTGCACGACTTGGAATACACAAAAAGCTTTCACAAGAGGTTTGATCATTAAACTTAAATCCCAATTAATCAGTCAGAGAGGAGCTCCTTTAAAAAAATTATATATAGATTTAAATAAGCTGGAGTCTAAATATATTTTAGATCCACAACCGCAAACAATGGCAGAGATTAAAATAATACGGAATAGTATAAACAAGATCAACCAGCTAAGGTCAGACAGAGAAATCTGGCGCTATCAACAGATTTACCACCACCAGAATAATAGAAATAGCATACTATTAGCCACACAAGTAAAAAAAGAAAAAAGAAAAGAATAACTGTGATCAGAGAAAAAGGAAGATATATTTCTTCCCCGCAGGGAATTGGCCAAGCTTTTTCTAGCTACTATCAAGAACTATATAATTTGGAAAAAGCCGCCTTTGTCTGTAAACCATTGGTAGAGGAAATACAAGGATTTTTGGATGAGATACAACTTCCCAAACTAACTCCAGATGACCAAGTAGAACTTCATAAACCAATTACAAACCAGGAAGTTCTCCAAGTGATTAAACAACTTAAACCCTACACCACACCAGGGCCAGACGGATATACTAACCTTTTCTACAAAACATTCTCGCAAATATTGAGTCCCCAGCTCACAGAAGTGTTTAACGAAATTAAAACCACTGGAATTATGGCAAATGAGATGACAAAAGTAGCATTGATAACGATCCCGAAGACAAACTTGGACGCACAATCCTGCGCTAACTACAGACCTATTTCACTTTTAAATGCAGACACAGATGGTTGGGACCCAACTCCCTGTCAGGGGAGAATGCAGTGTGTTACATATTATTCCGGAGGAAGTAAACATGGAGGGAAAGGCAGTGGCCATCATGATTTTTGCAATAGCAAAGAATTTAATAATCCGGAACTGGAAGGATAAATCCCCTCCCCTCTTTGCTGACCTCATCTGGAAAATAAAATACACCCGAGAATTAGAAGCAAACTATGCACAAAGAGGTATAATTAAGGTAGATCCATTCAAATGGAAAGTGTGGGATTTAAAACAAGGAACATCCAAGTAAAAGTCCAAATCTTCCAGGGTTGAATGAGTTGCGAAAGAGGATGAATGATTTTTTTTGTTATTTTTATTAATAATGTTTTGATGATGTAATAGATTTTAAAGAATGTACTATTATACATTTCTGTTTTTGTATTGACCTTTTTGGAATAAAATAAACGTAAAAAAAAAAAAATATATATAGATGTGTCAAGTAGAATGTTTTAGTTTGGTTGGTTAAGTTAACTTATGTAAAAGTTATTAAACGACTCTTCCTTAATATGAAAGAAGAGATAGCGGGGAAAATAGAAATTAAATGGGAGGAAAGAAAAACAAACAAACAAAGAAAATAGTACTGTGTCCTTCTAGAGGTAAATGAGCCAATCAATGGATAAAGTTAGGGCTTCTCATAATATCAATATAGACCACTAAGTCATTACATTGAATTTCAAGAATTACCTGGAAAATTCTCCTGCTGGGATAGTAACGGAATGTAATGGGAGAAAATAATTCAATAACAAGCAATAGTACAGGGTACCGATAGATTTAGGGGTTCATGTTTATATAGCCAAGAAAGGCCCATTTTAAACCCATGCATTGGTTTACCAATAATAGCACGGAGGTAAATACAGAAAAAAAAGGAGGAGGCAGGATACAATGATAAGATCTCATGATTGATGTTGGAGCTTTGTTTTATTACGCTCATCATTGTACAATTGTTTGCACGTTGTATTCCTGCAATAAAAACTATTTAAAAAAAATAATAATAATAATTTTCATGCCTATGTGAGCCTCTAGGGAAATCTATGATACTTTGGATTTCTGTAGAAGTATGTCTTGTAGCTAAACTTGTAACTACTTGTTTCTTAGCATTTGAATGAAAGGTGTCGATACAAAAATCTCCCCTAACCTCTTTCTTCTTCCCTGTCTCCCCTTCACTGTAACGCACATGCCAAGACAAGATGGATCTTTTTATATGCAAAAAGTAAGATTTTCTCTAAGGATGCTTTTATGCTCTTAGCTTACACAGCATCTAATGTTTCTAATATGCTTCATACTTGTGAAATGTCTACTAAATCACAGTGGTCCTTGATATTTACATTATGTTACTATATAATTAAGACAAACTTTGTTTCTACTAAGCTTTTCCTTTGTAGTTCTGTTTCACTTGATGTTTTCGTTCCACATATCTGTACTTTGAAGAACATTTTTATTGTGTTGCAGTGGAAAAAGGGATTACTAAAAGCTATTTTTTGACATAATGGTGTGTGTGTGTTGTGAAGGGCTGTTATAGAAGTTTTATGATGGTTTTCTAAAGCTGCATTTTACACTCTTTGGGAAGAGCAGAATGTTCTGTTCTAATGTTTTAATTAAAAGACAAGAACAGGGTCAAGCCCCCAAAGACTAGTGGTGACAAAGAATTACAGTAGTATGCTTGAAGAATGAATTTAAAAGTACAGAAAGGTCAGCATGATATCATCCGATGTCTGTTATTTAGTCTTATACACCCATATTATTTTTTTCTTCTTTCAATAGACATGGTCACCTTGATAGCTGCTATATCATTTAGAGAAGTTTTACCAACATAAATCAACTGCTGGATCTTCTTGTAAAGGTCCTTATTCTCTAGAAGAGAGACGCATGAGATCAGTAACTGGTGAAATATTTCTATTTATTTTAAAGCTATTTAAAAAGGGGAAGAGTTCAATTCTGGTGCTATTAATAGGTCTAAAGCCAGTAAGCATGCAGGGTGCTTCAAATTCTTGAAAGCAGGTCAAAACACAAAGCAGAGTTAGTGGAGGAAATACATTTGAGATTTTACACATTTGTCTCAATTGTGTCCTGGTAACTATAATTTATCATTTAAATATACTATGTAATAAGACATAATAAACATTATATTTTATGCCTCTGTTAGAAGTGAGGTGTCAAAGTTTGTATGGGGTTAAATTCTCACTTATGATGAAATTCGTTTTGTAACTTATATTGTGGGCAACAGAAGGCTCCCACAAATAGTTGTACATATGCCCTTTACATAGATAATTTACAACATGGTAACATGTCAACAAAAGTGCATTTAAATTAATGATAACCAATGGGTTATATTCCCTTCACCAAAAGAGGGTAAATATGCATACAGACATGTTACACTAAAAGGGTAAGTGCATCTGAGGATGCTTCTAATCATCTAGAACAACACATATAGAATGAAATACATTTGTTTCCTTACTAAATATATTTCATAGACTTGGGAATCATAGCTCACACACATTTTTTGACACACACAAAAAAACAGACCAGCCTTTCAGAGAGATATATATTTTTCATAAGGATATATTTATCAGAGCAGATTACATATCAAAAAAGTTTTGAACACTACCATTAAAGGTACATATATATATATATATTGTCTGTTAAACTAATGGGGCCTCATTCTATTAGCGGCCGTAAATCGGCCGTAAGGCTGCGATTCCTTGCGGGGGTTCAGTTAACTCGCGATTCTATTATACGGCCCCGCAAGGATCTCCTTTTACGGCCGGCCGCATATCTTGGAACCGGCCGTAAGCTGTGAAATATAAAAACTCAAAAATAAATTCAAGCCTGCACTGTACAGCTCTGTAAATGCTAGGGATCATATTGAGGGGACATGAGGATTAAAAGTAACCCACTCTCAAGCTTGCACATCAGCCCAAACCCAAGTTCAAATTAACTGTTTATTTTCTGGCTGCGGCGTGGGCGGGTCTGAGGTGCTCCAAGCACTCTGGACTTTTTACATGGATATTTTACGGATATTAAAAATCAAATATTTTACGGATTTGAGTTGAGGATAATTATGTGCTATTTTTTCTAACACCTAAAATCCCTTTATATTCTTCTCAAAGTGCAGGATGGCTTTATTTGAGCTATTTTATGTGCTTAATTGGTGCTAGCGGGACCTCTTTCCTGCAAGTAAGCAGCGGCTCGCTTTTAGCCTTGCAGAGAGGTTTCCCGGAGCAATTGAATTGCAAAAAGGAATTTCTTACGGCCGAAACTCTTGCGGCCGTTTTAGATCAAAGGATTTCCTCTGGCGCGAGCGGCCGCAAGAGATAGCAAGGCACCGGCCGCAAGCCTGCCGGAGCCTCCGGCCGTAAGGGAATAGAATAGCCGAATAGCTTGCGGCCGGTCCTTGCGGCCCCGCAACGGCTGCGGCCGCTAATAGAATGAGGCCCATGGTGATTAGTTGTGTATATATATGCTTTGCATTGAGAATGGGCCTGATGATATATGTATATGATTTTGCTTTTTTTTTTTATGGATTTAATAAAAAAAATAAAAAAGGGTACATATATAGAGAGAATTGATTAATTCTAAACATATGTTAGTAACCCCAGCAATAGCGAGTTACCAACAGAAAATATTGTATATTCACTGTAGGGGTGTTTTAAAAAGGGACTTTAAAATTAGATCATTATTAATATACACTAAAAACTGGAAATTCTTTGTTAACAAGAGGAATCCTGCAAGAGTATAATTTATTAACAGATCGCAACTAATGTAGCAACCAAATAACTTTTCTGTGACAATTTTAGTTTAATTTTTTAATTGTATTTCCAAGTTGCTGCACAAAAAACACTTAGATGATTCCTGACAATAAATCACATAATTAAACCTTAAATACTAGATCCAGGGCATAATGTTTTAATAGTGTTTATGGGGTAAGGTACTTCCAAGATTTTTATTAGGAGAGTAGGTTTGTAACTCTGCCTGAATTATTCTCTAAACCTTAAAATTGTGTACAAATCCCACCTACAATAAATTCACTGACTCAAAAATAATTGGTAGTAACATCAAATGTCCTTTGTGAAATAAAAAAAGAACTCTCTGATGAATAAAGAGAGGAGAAATCTGGTACTTGATACTTAAGGCTTAGACTAAGACTAAGAGCCCTGCACTGACTATGTCACAGATCCATTTCCAGGGCCTGGAATTTGGCCCAGTGAGCTACCATAGAGAACGGACTACCCCATTGGAAAATGGGTAGGGGAATTATATTGCCCCTGCTTCATCCTGTATACTGTATGTAATTCCCCACGTAGTATTACTGTGTTCTGTGTCATGTTTAAAATAATGAATGTGTGAGTATAGTTACATATGTAATGTTTGTATATAGTTACTGCCATGGTTCCTTGATTACAATGTATATGCTGCTATTGATGTAAGGTGGCAGAAATGGTTCATGTAATAGCCTGGTGCATACACACACCAGATCAAGGATTTTCTCAGGTTTGAGGAGGGAATGTGGGTTCTGCTTTGGTTCTGTTTCTGTCGGTAGATGTTAGTTATGTTTGGAGGCGAAGACAGTTCACTTCTCAAAACATATAGAAATCGGGTGTCTCTTATTTTGCTCCTGTTCTCCTGGATGGCTGCAGGGAGGTACTGAGAGACTCTGTAGGATCTTGCTGGGGTAGGTTTGACTGTAACAAGTCTTGTCAAGCCCCCTAAGAAGAAGCAGAGCTGGAGACTTTTAAAAGCCTGGAAGTGCTGATTTCTGATAAAAGGATTCTGACTGATACAGAAGCCAGATATCAGGGTGCTGGTGCCGAGATGTCCAAGAACCAAAACAGTCCTTGTTGGTAGTTAACCTGTAGTCTATAGCAGGTGGCTCTGTGCTTGTATAGCGCTACCTTGGGGGGGTAATAATAAATCTTCCCCTGTTGTCATAGCTGTGGGATTGGTACCCATATTCTATCCCTGATCTCATGTGACAAATTGAAGTTCACATAATAAAAGGAAATGTATTTAACTTTGGAGCTTGAACAAGGCTCCTGACGCGTGTTACACAGCATAAAGCACATTTTAAAAAACAACAACTTATATACACACACATAGATTATTTTAAAAATGTACAGTACAGCCCTGCACAGTTGTATATTTTACAAATACAGTAAAAGACAGCATTGCAAAAATTATTTCACATAAAAATAACTAGAATGTCCTAATGTGGATAGATAGATAGATAGATAGAATAACTAATATATTTATAAAAGCACATATCTAAATATCTTCTGAAAGATATGTAAATGCTATGCAACAGACTTGGGAGTTAGTTACCTTATCCCTGTGTCTAGTAAGAGTAAACAGATCACAATTCGCATCAGCACACTGTGATAACTTTCTCTCCTTCAACTTCTCAGTACCTTCCTTTACCTCCTCTCTTTTTGGCTGCCTAGATAACACAGAAAGCTGGGTCTAAATGAGATTACACAAGATAATGACATCATAATCTTGCATGGTCTCACAAGACCCAGCTATCATTGTAATTCAGGAATCCAAGGGGATAGGATGTAATGGGAAGGTACAGGGAAGTGCAGGGGAGGGAGAGAAAATGATCACAGAGCAGGAGAGGTAGGTACTATTGTAAATATCTCAAGGATGAGCCATTGAGAAATGGATTTGTTGCCACTAAGAGAGTTTAAAAAACAATTACTCTGAAAAATAAATTGTTTTTAATTTATACAAGTGAGATGTTAGACAAAAAGAATAGAGGTGCTCATCTGAGAGGAAACAATACTGAAGTAGGTATATTCACTCACCAATTATGGCGTACATTTAAAAGACATGACAAGGGAATGGTATATATGAAAATAGTAAGAGAGAGAGTCTGGACACTGAATATGTAGGCTACTAAATAGCATTCATCCAACGCTGGTGGCAAACAAATGTAAATAGAAGCATTAAGAATTAATTTAATGTTTTTAAAATCGTAATATATAACATTTGCGCGATTATAATGATGAACATTCACCAAAACCGCTGGACGAATGTACTTTTAAACTATTTAAAAATGTATATTTCAAGATCGTAAGGTAACATTTGCTCATCATCTGTGACAAATGTTGACCATTACAGGTGAGAGTTATGCATAAAACAACTATAAAGATCACCTGACCATAATTGCCTTATCAAATAGCAAGGAATATGACAGTTCCTCATACACACAAGCCTCATTACATTTTTTTTTAAACTATTATATATCAAAAACAGCCTAAGCTACCAAAAAAATCCAGCTTCTGACAACTTTCAATCAAATCCATTCAGCCAAGTGAGCAACAATTCCTATGGACAAAACATCATGATGATTTTGCTGTATTTAATGTTAGCCTGTTATTGTCAGAATACTTATACAGATTACTGCTGATTCACTTTAGGTTATAAATATGATTTTAATTTAGTCTTTTATGATGATGCTGCTGAGAATCTAAAGGCTATTTCTAAAAATGTTTTAAAATTCAAGGACAGAATTGCACATAGTATTCATGATTTACTTACTTGGATTTATTTTAACAGCTCTGAACATGTGGCTTCTGACTCCAGTACAAAACTAAATAATTGGCACATATAAAAAAGCATGATGCATTTTCTACAAACTTGTAAGTTAAACTGTAAGGCGTACAAAGAAAAATATGCCTTTTTCATTTTCAGGCTGAAGAAATACAATACACTGAGATTTGTAAATAAATTACACTGAAGGGAAATTATTATATTTACTAGGAACTTGCCAGTCAAAAATGACGGGATTAAAATTATAAGGCTGGCAATGCTGTTTGCCACACAATGTGAGGCCATTGGTCCTCTGAGCACCTTCGGAGCTCATTGCGATCCCTGCGCTGAGCGCCTTCTGTGCTCATCGCGTGGCTCGCAATGTGCACCTTCGACGCTCATTGCGAGCCTCTCCCCACATGTACTTCAAGTTTCCTGCTTTGCACTGATCACCTTCGGTGCACATTGCAAGCCTCTGCCACTCGTGGTGCTCATGGTGAGCCCTGCAATGAGCGCCTTTGGCTCATTGCAAGCCTCTCCTGCTTGCCGGGCTCATTATGAGCCCTGCGATGAGCGCCTTTGGCGCTCATCTTGTGGCTGGCAATGAGCTCCGTTGGCGCTGATTGCAAGCCTTTCCTCTCATATACGGTATGGGCCACTCATTGTAGGGTTGGTTAACCTGCAAGTTTTGTGCTTGGGAATGCCATGTGTCTCTTTTTCCAGCATCCCCCTGTCCCTTCCCTGTGTCTTACTCCTCTGTGTGTGTGCTGAATGTTTGCGTGGCGTGCTGTGACTGCTTATTTTCAAAGTCCTGTGTGCCTGGCGTTGTTGGTGTAAGTGTTACTGTCTTCATTGTCATGTATTTTATAAGTTTTGCGAGCCTGGCGTTGCTGAGCCTCGTTTACATACTGTTTCCAAAATTCTCCGTTTTTCGGCCGCCATTTTTTTCCTTGTTTAGGTGATTTTTGAGTGACCAAAAACACCAAATATGGGTGTAATTCGCTTGCAACCTCATCTCCAGGCTTCCTGTGTCTCCCCCTGTGCTGTGTGTGAGTGTGTTAGAATTTTTTGTACATTTTGTTTTTTGTTTCGGTGGGTTTTTAGAGTTACACACTTGAACAGTGCTTCATAAGGCTAGCATGTGAGACGGCGCCACTGGCTGCAATAAGCACCTGCGGCGCTCATTGCATCCTAAGTGCTGCGTGGCAGCTTAGCCTCGCTTCGCGAGGCTCGCATGTGTGACAGCGCCGCTGGCTCTCCTCCTTTTTCGAGGGTTGCGGTTGCGCCCTCGCTTCACGAGGAACACAACTGCATTACCAACATTGCAAATGTTACAAACAGTACAAAGATCCACAACTATATATGTGATATTATTTTTTGCCTAAAAAGTCATTTTACATTTTTTAAGACCCTGCTGATTTTTTCATTTAATTAAATAAACTTTTAAACTCTATGTGGAAATCCAAATTAATGTATAAGAGTTATAAACAATATCAAGTAAATATAAAGATATTGAATGACTTGAAATAGTCATATCACTTGAAAAACTCTTAAAACAGCTACACCATAAAAAAAAAACCTCTTAAACACCAAAAAAATGAAATTAAAGCAACAATTTGGTTATTCATATGACATGATGGATAGCATGACTCTACTTATTAGCCTTTGTCACAGAAAATGTTTATGAAGAGGAGAGAACTTGTATAAATGGGACACATAAAGGACAATTGTTTAAAGCAGTGTATAAATAAAATATGCAAATCATAATTGTAACACCAGAGGAGTTAACCTTTTTCATCTGTAGTTGTGAACATTACTTAGTAGTAGTTGTTCAGTTTCATGCTATTAGCACCCAAACTGCTGAAAGATCTGTGAGAAAGGGGGTGTAATTTGGCACCTTTTCTCAATAAAGATTTGCATTAAGCTCCTTTGGATGCTCATCATTTGCAATGTTTCAACCAACAAGCAGGCTTGTCTTTTGAGCCACCTAAACAACTCTGCATCCATCACAATGAGCACAGTGATCATCACAATGCCTGTTCATTATAAATAGGGTCAACCAAACAGCTACTGCTCATCCAACTCCCAACCTCTTCTAGTGACATAGCTGGGAGAGTAGCAACATGGATGAGATGTCCCTCTAGGATAAAGACCGCAACATGGATGAGATGTCCCTCTAGGATAAAGAGCGCAACATGGATGAGATGTCCCTCTAGGATAAAGACCAGCTTCTTCAATTCCCAACATCAGAACCTCTTTGCTGTAAACATATTGGCCTGTTTAATGCTAGAAAGCAACTTATAGTAGAGTGTGTATGTGTGTGTGTGTTGGGGGGTGAGAGCAATAAGAAATATGATATATGCTGGGGAATATTCAAGCCACAGAACTGATCAAGAGCACAACTAGAAGCAACAAGCAAGAACGTCCATCACATCTTTCCACTCTCAGCCAGCCTTTGTCTCTCACTTTTTATTCACTCAGACTCAACTTTGTTAGACATACAGCAGAATAGAAACACATAGTTGAATCTTAATGGTCTCACATATTGGAGGGATGAAATAGGTATAGAAACGTCTAAAGATGCATCTGCAATTAAACTGTTCCTTTGTCTCCTTTGTTCGTGCTTGGAAGCAGAATATCCGTTACCTTTCCTAGTCACAAGTTTTACAGCAATGACTTGATACATCTTTCCACTACCCTCCCCTTCCAAAACTTGAGTTGTGGAAGAAACAAACACATTCTGCTTCCTCACATATTTCTCCTAAGGAAGGTAAATAAGTGTACTGAGACCCTTTCATTTTCTTTCACTCAGTTCATGTAGAGGAGCATGGAAAATAGACTGTGACAGTCTCAAATTGTATATTTGTCTTTGTACGCCTTGCAATTTAACTTTTTACTACTAATTACTGTTAGAATTTGTAGAAAGTGCATCATGGTTTTTATGTCAGAGACCACATGTTCATTGCAGTTAAAACAAAATCCAAATATTAAATCATGAATATTATGTGCAATTTAGTTTTAGAATTTTAAAAGTAACATTCTCAGAGGTAGACTTTAGATTCTCAGTAGCAGCATAAAAGACAAAATTAAAATCATATATAAAGCTTAAAGTGAATCAGCAGTAATCTGTATAAGTGTTCAGACAATAATAGGATAACATTAAATGCAGCAAAATCATCAGGAACATATTTAAAATGACTATATGCTTTTTATCAACTCAGTGATTTGGGAATATGTGGGATATTTGCGCAACTATTTTATGCAGAGCTAAACTTCATAACACTTAACCTGGATCACCCCAAATGTCAGATATTGTTTGGGCACACTGGGGGGTTGCAGGGTTGCTGTGAATATTGGAGACAGATTGTTTGGGGGAAGGGTCAAGGTCATTTTCGTGACACAACAATGTATTAGTAATAACCCCAAAACAATTAAATATAAGGTGTACATCATCATTCAAGTCTTAATACAGTAATAAAATGAAGTAAAGTTAGTAAAATATTCCCAGGGACACTGTCACTTTAAGATAACCCTTGTGCTACATTAACTAATTCTGCTGTGTATCTATTGTAGCCCCCTGCACCCTGTGTGATCATATTACACTAGTACACTAACCTTTAGACTCTTCTCTTCTCTTCAATGAGTCCTGGCCTGGCCCCCTGACCGTTAATGCATGCCGCCCACCATCACAGTGACGATATGCATGGGCGGTCATAAATGTATCAATGAATGACTGACAGTCTTCCATCATTGACCAATCAATGATGGAAGGTTGTACAGTTGCTAAGAGAACAATCTAAACCCACCCAGACCGTTAGCCCTGAGCGCACGCCAGCTAATAGGGCCTCGAGTTTACTTTTTGATTGACTGATACAGTGAATAAAACCACCAGTTGCCTGTCCCTTCCCCCTTTCTGTTTCCTGACCCTGCTCACGCTGAGACTGAGAGAGACCTCCCTGGCTGAAACTACTCACATCTGCCCAACCTAACACAGTAAGTCTACCTGCCTGGCACCTGCCCTGCCCCTGGCCAAACCAAACCCCTAGTAGCCCCTAATAAAAGGTAGGGGTGACCAGTTACCCCACTATGCCTGCCTGGCCTGCCACCTACCCAGCCACCCACCAACTTACCTACCACCGACGACCCTAGGCCTGCAATGCCTGGTGCCACCCCCAGCCATCACCCCCATGTGGCCTGTGCCACCCCCGATCAGGCCTGCCCTATGCGATGCCACCGCCCGATTACCCCGATCACGGGATCGGGGTAGTCGGGTAGTGAGCGGGGTGGCACAGGCCCACATGGGGGTGATCGGATCACCCCCTTGATGAGGCTTGTGCCACCCCTGATCACCTCCATGTCGCCGCCCTGTGCCACCCCCGAGGCCCGATCACCACCACCCCGATGTGGCCTATGCTATGCCACCGCCCGATTACCCCGATCACGGTGATCGGGGTATTCGGGGGGTGAGCGGGGTTGCACAGGCCACATGGGGGTGGATGTTCACCCCCATGAGGCCTGTGCCACCCCTGATCGTGGCCTACGCGGTCACGACCGATCGATGGGCGCCTGGCCTGAGCGTGACCGACCCCACCCTGATCCAACTACCTAGCACCCCCCCCCCCCCCCCCTATTTATATTCCATTTTTAGAAGTAACAGGCATGTACATGTGCCTGTCACTTTTAAAGATAAAATAAAAATAAGGTAAGGGAAAAACAATACAGTAAACACATTATTACAAGTAAAAAGCTTTAAAAAAACAATAATACAAATAAAATAAACAACAGCACATACTTACCTGTCAAACTGACCCCTCCAGCGTTGGCCTTCTGTCCTTTATGACCTGGATATAGTCATGAAAATAATCCAATGTTGATTGAAGCCCATGTCAAATAATCCAATGTTGATTGAAGCCCATGTCAAATAATCCAATGTTCATTGAAGCCACTGGTCAAATAAATAATCCAATGTTGATTGAAGCCACTGGTCAAATAATCCAATGTTGTTTGAAGCCACTGGTCAAATAAATAATCCAATCTTGATTGAAGCCATTGTCCAAAAATAATCCAATCTTGATTGAAGCGATTGTCCATCCATCCATTCTGGCCCATTGAAAGAGGCCTCCACCAAAAAAAACCTGACGCTCTAAAAAAAAAAAAAAAAAACTAACAGAGCTCCTCCTAGAAGGAGCCCCACCCGCGATTAATAGATTTTTTCCCACGGTCTGCTTTATATACTAATTTTTGAAGGACTCTGATTGGCTGAAATTTTATTGACATCGATTTCAACCAATGAGAGTCTTTAAAAAATTAGCAAATCAGCAAGCAGGTATGGAAGCCTGTAAGGGTAAAAAAGGTTAGTGTGAACTTGTTTGACCCTGTATGTATTATACATATTACAGGGCTATTTTATGTGATATACATGTTACAGGATAATATCCTGTAACATGTATAGCCAAAAAATAGCAATGTAATATGTATAAAAAATAATGTGTAATAGAAATACATGAACAATATAATATAATAAGTAATAAAGTACATCAATTAATCAAATAATAAATATCAATTAATATATATTGTTTTATGTATATGTTTATGTATATTTATGTGTATTTTTTATGCGTGATATATATATATATATATATATAATATATATATATATATATATTTATATATATATATATATATATATTTATATATATTTATTTATATATATATATATATATATATATATATTGATATATATATATATATATATATATATATATATATATATATATTGATAGATATATTGATTGATATATATATATATATTTATATATATTTAGGGTTTTTAAGGTGCGGTTGGGGCCTATATGTTCCCAATTTGTTATTTAGGGTTTTAAAGGTGCGGTTGGGGCCTATATGGTCCCACTTTGTTATTTAGGGTTTTTAAGGTGCGGTTGGGGCCTATATGGTCCCAATTTGTTATTTAAGGTTTTTAAGGTGCGGTTGGGGCCTATATGGTCCCACTTTGTTATTTAGGGTTTTTAAGGTGCGGTTGGGGCCTATATGGTCCCACTTTGTTATTTAGGGGTTTTAAGGTGCGGTTGGGGCCTATATGGTCCCACTTTGTTATTTAGGGTTTTTAAGGTGCGGTTGGGGCCTATATGGTCCCACTTTGTTATTTAGGGGGTTTAAGGTGCGGTTGGGGCCTATATGGTCCCAATTTGTTATTTAAGGTTTTTAAGGTGCGGTTGGGGCCTATATGGTCACACTTGGTCTTTCAAGGTTTTAAAAGTTAAGGTTTGGGTCTTGAACATTCTAATGTTTTTTTTGTTGTTTTCTAGGTGCAAACTATCTGTGGAAGCAGATTTGTTTGGACTCGTTGGTTGACTTACTGGACGTGAATACCCCGAGAAGGAGAGTCAACTGTAGGTGAGTATATGGTCACACTTGGAATTTGAAGGTTTTTAAGGTGCGTTTGGGGCCTATATGGTCACACTTGCTCTTTTAAGGTTTTAAAAGTTACGGTTTGGGTCTTAAACGCTCTAATGTTTTTTTTGTTGTTTTCTATCACCCCCCAGGTGCAAACTATCTGTGGAAGCAGATTTGTTTGGACTCGTTGGTTGACTTACTGGACGTGAATACCCCGAGAAGGAGAGTCAACTGTAGGTGAGTATCATTGCCTTTAATTTTCTGTCCATGCGTATAGGTGCAAATTTGATGTTGATGTAGTCTTGTCACATGAGGGTTTGCAATCTGTAATGTATACCAATGAATTCAACACACTGTTATTTTTAAGTAATTTTGTGACATAATATAAATTAATATACCGTGATCTCTTTCTTCTATTGGTATCAGAAATGAATACTATTGACTCTCTACTTGTGAAGCCTTTCGGCACCCTAACCTATGAGGAGAAGGTGGAAGTAAAACGGTTAGGAGCTGACCAACCAGAGATAAATCTGCAGCAAATCGCAAGAGATAGAGGGAAGCAATATATCCGTACTTTCAATACTGAATGGTACAAGAAGAACGACTGGCTTTCTGGAAGCGTTTCTAGGAAGTCCTTATATTGTTTCCCATGCATCCTATTTGGTGGTGACGCTGCTTGGACCAAAACTGGAGTGACTGACGTCAAACATCTAGCTGATAAATTGCCGAAACACAAAAGTTCTAAAGCTCACTTGGATAACAGGATCAAGTTTGAGATGCTTGGACAGGCTAACATTGCTGTTCAACTGGACCAAGGATACCAAGTCAGCATTCAAAAACACAACGAAGAAGTGGCTAAGAACCGGTACATCCTTTCCAAGATAATTGATTGTGTTCGCTTTTGTGGCGCTTTTTAACTGGCATTAAGAGGACACGACGAGAGTGAAACATCGCAAAATCCAGGAGTGTTTAGAGGCCTGGTGGATTTGGTTGGCAGTATCGATAGTGCAATGCAACAGCATTTGAAGACTGCAACTGTGTTTAAGGGCACGTCCAAAACTGTGCAGAATGAGCTACTGGACTGCATGCATGAAGTTATTAAGGAAGTGATTCACCAAGAGCTTAAGGAAGCCCAGTTTGTGGCAATCCAAGCGGATGAAACAACCGATATTTCCGCTAGGACACAGTGCGTTGTAGTCTATCGCTACATTGACAAGAAGCATCAAGTAGTGGAAAGATTTGATGGCTTCATGGAAACGAAATCAACGGATGCAGACTCGATTGCTGCTGTTGTGCTGGAAACAATGAATACTGTTCTCCCAGAGCCAGAAGACAAGAAGAAACTCATAGCTCAAAGCTACGATGGTGCCAGTGTGATGCGTAGAAGCAAGTTTGCAGAGCGATGTAACAGTCAACAGACGGAGTGCGGAGATCTCAACCTTGAGACAGCTTTCAAGAGAGGTATGTGACATAGTGGTGGTTCATGCAAAAGAACGTTTTTCATTTTCAAATCACCTAGTCAGTGCCAAACTTGTTCAAAGTGACTTGTATAAAACCCATGACACTTGCTTTCCAACCCAAGCTCTGGAAGACACCGTGCAAGCATATCCAATACTGAAGAAGGAACAATTACGCACTGAGCTGTCACTTCTGTATGGGAAGACAGAGTTTCATACTTGTACAAGTGCTGTTGCTCTGCACAAACTTTTCCATCAATTTAATCTGCAGAATGATTTCACAGAGACAGTAAAATTATTAAGAATCCTGATTACAACACCAATGACTACTGCAGAATCAGAAAGATGCTTCTCAACATTGAAGAGGATAAAAACCTTTTTAAGAAGCACCATGTCCCTGGAGCGGTTGAATGCATTGGCGATGCTCTCAATGGAAAAGCAACTGATTTCCGAGATCCCAGACTTCAATGAAAAAACCATTGAGAAGTTTTCTTCTTTGAAAGATCGCCGTGCAAAATTAAAATACAAGTGATTGAAGCAAAGAAGAATGCATACCCCCAAGGTGTGCAAAGATAAACTGCGTTAAGCAGCACCACCTCACACTACCAAACATAACTAGTGGTAAGTAAAGTATGAACGGTGTGTGGGTGTGCATATGGAAGGAGCTATGAAAGGTGTGTGCATGGTCAGTAACAAGCCTTGGCGTGGTTTGAAGGAATTGGAGGCACTTCCAAGGGTTGCTGTCACTTGTTTACGGGAAGCAAGAATTCCATGTCTGTACAAGTGCTGTTGTTCTGCAGCAACTTTAGCATCAATTTAATCTACATAATTTAACAGAGTGAGTGAAGCTATAAGGAATCCTGCTTACAACACCGAAGACTACTAAAGAACCAGAAAGATGCTTCTCCACATTGAAGAGGATAAAAAGGTATTTAAAAAGCACCATGGCCCTGTAGCGGTTGAATGCATTGGTTTGAAGGAATTGGAGGCACCTTCAAGGGTACGTAAAGTTCTCAGAAATGGCACCACCTCACTACCAAAAATAACTAGTGGTAAGTAAAGTATGAATGGTGTATGGGTGTGCATATTGAAGGAGCTATGAAAGGTGTGTGAATGGTCAGTAACAATTGTTGAAGCCTTGGCGTGGCGTTACTGCTCATATGGTTATCCATATGCTAATTCAACGTGTTTGTTTGACATTGATTATTGTGTTGTCTAAACAGAAGTGAAATGTTGTTGTTTTCTTGAATCCCAAGATCCACTGGTTTGGGCCTATACAGTGCTGATTGGTCTTCTAAGGTATGTTTGGGGCCTATGGTCACACTTGGTCTTCTAAGATATGTTTGGGGCCTATATAGTTCCACTTGGTCTTCTAAGGTATGTTTGGGGCCTATGGTCACACTTGGTCTTCTAAGGTATGTTTGGGGCCTATGGTCACACTTGGTCTTCTAAGGTATGTTTGGGGCCTATATAGTTCCACTTGGTCTTCTAAGGTATGTTTGGGGCCTATGGTCACACTTGGTCTTCTAAGGTATGTTTGAGGCCTATATGGTTCCCCTTGGTCTTCTAAGGTATGTTTGGGGCCTATGGTCACACTTGGTCTTCTAAGGTATGTTTGGGGCCTATATAGTTCCACTTGGTCTTCTAAGGTATGTTTGAGGCCTATATGGTCACACTTGGTCTTCTAAGGTATGTTTGGGGCCTATGGTCACACTTGGTCTTCTAAGGTATGTTTGAGGCCTATATGGTTCCACTTGGTCTTCTAATGTATGTTTGGGGCCTATGGTCACACTTGGTCTTCTAAGGTATGTTTGGGGCCTATATAGTTCCACTTGGTCTTCTAAGGTATGTTTGAGGCCTATATGGTCACACTTGGTCTTCTAAGGTATGTTTGGGGCCTATGGTCACACTTGGTCTTCTAAGGTATGTTTGAGGCCTATATGGTTCCACTTGGTCTTCTAAGGTATGTTTGGGGCCTATGGTCACACTTGGTCTTCTAAGGTATGTTTGGGGCCTATATAGTTCCACTTGGTCTTCTAAGGTATGTTTGAGGCCTATATGGTCACACTTGGTCTTCTAAGGTATGTTTGGGGCCTATGGTCACACTTGGTCTTCTAAGGTATGTTTGGGGCCTATATAGTTCCACTTGGTCTTCTAAGGTATGTTTGAGGCCTATATGGTCACACTTGGTCTTCTAAGGTATGTTTGGGGCCTATGGTCACACTTGGTCTTCTAAGGTATGTTTGGGGCCTATATAGTTCCACTTGGTCTTCTAAGGTATGTTTGGGGCCTATGGTCACACTTGGTCTTCTAAGGTATGTTTGAGGCCTATATGGTTCCACTTGGTCTTCTAAGGTATGTTTGGGGCCTACATGGTCACACTTGGTCTTCTAAGGTATGTTTGGGGCCTATATGGTTCCACTTGGTCTTTTAATGTTTTTTAATTATGGTTTTGTTCTTGCATGGTCTGATTGATTTGCTTGTTTTCTTTCAACCCCAGGTGCAAACCCTATGTGGCTGCAGATTTGCTACTACTCGTTGGTCAACTTACTGAACGTGAATACCCTGAGAAGAAGACCCGACTAATGGTAGGTGTCACTCCTTTAATTTTTCTGTTAATGCGTATAGGTGCAATTATGATATTGCTGTAGTCTTGTCACATGAGTTTTTTCAATCTATATTGTATACCAATGAATTTAACACATTGTTACTTTACTTCTTGACATTTCTGCATTGGTGATCATGTATTTCAATGGGCTTTACAAGTATAAGGTCATTGGGCGGGGCTTATAAAGGTCATCATGACGTCAGGGGAGGAGTTATAAAAATGGGTGTGGTTTGAAAAAGGGTGAGTGGCTATGTTTCGCCCTGTCGCCCCTCCAACTTGAAAAGTCACCAGCCGCCACTGGTCAAGGTTTCCCCAGAGTGGGTCGGCTTACATCCTGGGGAGAGGTACTCCTCTCTAATCAGGGAACCCAGAGGAGGATAGTTTGTTTGTTAGCGCCATATGGTGCGATAGTTTGTTTGTTAGCGGGCTTGTGGTGCCGTGTAGGGGTGGGTAAGGGGAGTCTATCATACCCGATGTTAATGGAGAGGATGGAGTTTATGTGTACTCATTCCTTAGCCGACCTCCTCTCAGGTAGAGGTACCTTTATTCAGTCGGAGTGGTGGTTGACCAGGATAGATGACTGACCAGGATTTCCATAACATTTCTAACAATTAGATTGTATGGTGGTAGGAACAATGACTAGGGTCAAGTATATACCATAAGACAATGGATCAAAAGCATATCAGTTACTAATCCCTTGACTACATCACTGGACCTTTGTCTTTTGAAAAAAGTGTTTAAATTGTTGTCTGACAGCCTAGTTAACTATACTTGATGGCTTAATCAGATCCGTGGGTCTCTCCACAGAAGTTTATGGAGCCCTTTTCACCATTACCACCAGTTCAAGTCCACCTGGGAATCTAGCTTAGCCCTGGGAATGGGAGTGAACTGGGTATTGTGGTTGACTACTGGAAGTGGATACTGGTTACCCTTAAAGTGATACTACCCTTGAAATGTTTTTATTAGCCCTGTTTAATGAACACACATGATGCACATTTGGCAACTGTGAGAAAGTAGTAAAATTGACATAGAGCCCCCTTTGCTCATGGGCACTTGGAAATTACTCTTGGGGTCCAGGGCATATAACCAGGACCTTGGGGAAACATTAGGGCATATGTTCAAGTTAACAAATACTTCTTGGTCCTATACACATAATAAAGTGATATACAGCCCTATTAAATTCCCCTAACGTGTAAAACCGTAGCCCGTAATATAGCCCACGAGACTTACGGCTGTTAAATTAGCCCAGTAAAGCAAGGCGCTGCTGATCTGTGGGTTTGGAGAGAAAAAAGCCTACTGGATGTGGAACATGGAACTTCGCGGCCGCAAATCCAAATTCTCTCAAGCCCTTAACCACTACGTTTCCAATCATGCTGTTAAATTACAATGATTTCAATTGCCTTCAAACAGTGCTACAGGGACCCCCATCATATTGATTGTGTACTGTACAACTAAGCCCAAGTTTTACGACCCCCAGGAGGAGGATATCCAGACCTAGTTGTGCTGCCCATGAAAAACGGATTAATGGCCATTCAAAACAGGTTCATACTGATGTCCCTTTTGTTGGTGATGTCCGAGGAACAAAGTGGAGCCATGATTGCTGGGTCTGGGGCTTTTCCTTTCTTTCTGTCGTTCCCCTTTCCATTTCGTACCTCTCCTAAGCAGTAATCAGATCCTCCAACATTGCTACAGCTGGAAAGAAGAGAAGACTCACCCGTCTATGTTCCTGAGATGAGAGGTCACAGGAGACGGCGCCTTTAGCCATCTGAGGAATCACGCAATGCTGGATTGAGTGGCCGGATCGCTCAGAAAAAGAAGTGCCAGCAGACACGCAGAGACTCAATGGCTGTAGAGAAGAGGACTGGGAGGTTAGATTTCGAAGCCTTATGGGTTTCAATTACGAGTTTTGATCGGATCCGCATTCCAGAAATAATGCAATATTGATCAGTAAATATGATATTGTTGTCCATGTGAGTTCCATTATATTTATAAACACATTGATTGCCAGGATTGATATAACACGGAAATTAAACAGAAAATAAAGTATTTTATATTGCAGATTTGCGAGCTTGAGAATGTTGTGCTATTAAATTTAATATCTAACATCACTTTCGCTTTAATTAACAGTACAGTAGAGTGTGTACATTTGCATTTACAGTGCTACGGATAGGCCTTTAACCCCCTTGTGGGTCCTCTCTATTAACTGTTGGCTTTTTGGCTCCATTTGTGGGTTACAGGGTTGAAAGCCATTGAATTTGTTGCAATTTAATATCGAACAAAGGAATGCAATTTTCTCTTTCACAGGGAGGCGGCTTCTTCAGTGGACCCTCAGTGCTCATTTGGAATTCACCTTTGGTAAGCAGGATACCAGGTATAGATTAGTGAATTTCTAAGTCTTTGGCTCTGTGTACTTAGAATTATTACTATAAGGTATGGGGGGGGGGGGGGCTGGGATTTGTTTTATAGTACCACTGTATCAGTAGAGCTGTATGGGGTACTTCTTGAAGTTTTACTAAAGTTGGTACATCACCTATTACCCTAGTGCAGATTCTTGGCTCTGGCTTCTTATTTCAAAGTTAATGGTAAGAGGATATCACCATGCCAGACACTCAAGGGTTTGAAGAAGGGTAAAGTGATGGTTGACAAGAGAAGGCTGGTGTCTTTCTCCTTATTATTAAGGTTAACGTTACCAATAAAGCTACATTGCTATTCTTAATTTGAATTTATCCTGTTTAAACCATCTTTTTCACTTGCATTTTGTTGGGGCATTTAGAATTTCAGAACTACTATTTCCTAATAGGGTGGTTGTGGGTGGTCTTGCTTTCTCAGATATTGTGGTACGGGATCAATTTGGTAAGGGGCACACAATTGTTTTATCTCCCATTACTGAAAAATGTTGCCCATATAATAATATCATCCAGTATTTAGGTTTTTGGCCTGTGTGTGTTGCTCCCTTTTTGGTTCATAGTGATGGAACAAATATATCACATTATCTGTTTAAGTCAGTGTTTAAGTTTTGTATTCCTTTGTTCAATTTGGATCCTATCTATTTTAGGATGCACTCATTTCGAATAGGAGAGGCTAAGTAGACGGCCAGGGTTGGATTGGGGGAAACTATGGTTAAAACGCCCAATTGTTTTAATCATAGATTGGATTGGATTGTTGTGGGTTTTGCCAATTAATGGAGTGATATTTTTAACACTGTTGGGAATCAAATAAATTCAAGTCATATATTCAACCATATCTGTTAGCTTAGTGTGTTCATTTTCATTAAACGTTTCATTATGTTATTTGCTGCTTATGGTTTTTATTGTGGGTGTACCCCTTCACCTGAGGTCTATAGGAAATCCTTTGTCTATATGACAAGGAGGTCGGACGCTATCAAAGGTAACAGGAGGCAGTTGGGTTTCCTGACAGACAAATTTCAAATTAAATGGTTTGGAGTTAGGGGTTTAAAATGGGAATAAATATTAAAAACTGTTGTGAGTTATGCATGGGTTTCCAAGCAACTGCATATTCTTCTTATTCATGAAGGTGCTAATGATTTGGGTTCAATAGTGATGAAGGATTTAATCAGGGTTATGAAGAGGAACATTTTGAGATTGATAGAGTTACAGTATATCTGGGTTTGTTCTTAATTTGGCCTTAAATTACCCCTAGAAGGATCTGGTGCTCTGCAAACTATCCAATTAAAATGGATAGAGAGAGGATAAAAATAAATAAAATAATGGCTTCTTTTGTAATAAGGTTGGGAGAGATTTCCATTAAGCATCAAGATCTGGAAATTCAGGAAGCAAGGTCCTTCTTTTTAAGGCATGGGGTTCATTTGAATGAAGCAGGTCTTTGAGTATTAAATGTTTCACTTCTCAAGGGTATTGAACAGGCCTTGTTGATTAATGATGGTGGTATTTAGCTAGTTTGGGCTGGTGGGTGGTGAGGGTACTTGCTCACTTTAAATTGGAACCATTTATGTGGTATGGTAACAGTGGGTTAGATTGTCATGGGTTTTGGCAATTAATGGGGTGATATTATTAACATCAATAACCTTTTTTAATATTAATAAAAAAATACATATTTTAACATATTTGCCAATTTAGACTAATTTCTGAATTCTTACTACACAACATAAAAAGAGCATTAGCCTCATGAAATAAACAGAACTATATTATGTGACAATATATTTATTATAAATCAATATAGATAATAATTCAGTATATTATCTCTAATTAAGATGTTGTCTCTAATTCAAAAGAGAAAATGTTTTTCATTACAATTAATTATCGGCTATATTAGATCACTATAAAAGCTGATATTTTTGTAGAATTTATCAAATTAATTTGCAAATTATACGTCGACTTATAATTCACAAATTATATGGTATATTGTATTGTATCAGATACATTTAAAGAAATATTATTCTTTATATCATAGCTATTTTTGTACTTAATTTCATCATATGACCCAGCACAATAGTGGTCTGGATTTCAGAAGTTCTTGGAATGTAATTGTATAAATTATTTTGTTAATGAGCTGTGGAAGTTTTTTTGTAGAATGCATTTTCAAATTTGTGTTATGGAAAAAATCCCAATAATATGTATTAGAATGTTTTTCTTAAGAACAACAAAGTTTCTCTCTGGGGTGTGTCTGTCCATGAGTCTGTTTTTGTTGAGAGGTATGTGTGTGTGTATCTCTCCCTGGGACTTGGTTTCCTCAATAATACCCACAACTTGATTTGCTTTTCAGAAATTCGAATCAGGCTATGTATTTGGCAACCAATCAGAAATCCTAATGACGTCGCAAAATATTTAACTCTTATAGGATGTATTTATTTTACAGCATTATTAACATCAATTAATTTCTTAAAACACCAGAGTGTGCTCTTGAATCTTCAAATGATCACTAAGAATAAAAATAAAATAAAATAATGACCCCTTGACATTAAAATTATAAACAAGACAATAAATAAGACATAGCTAATATTCTAGTGATAAGGAGTGCCAGCTATAAAAACAGAGGAAAAGATTTATGTCCTGGGAAAGAGACATAAAGTGTATATATGTATGAGAACTATCTTTTTACATATGGGACTTTAAAGGAGTATCCTATTATTTCTAAGAAACATAACCTTTACGTTAAACTTTATCAAATAGTTTCAGGAATTCTCTTAGGTTTTTGACTCTACAGAACAAAGAAGAATTATGAATCCCCTTTCAGTGAG
Source organism: Discoglossus pictus (assembly GCA_027410445.1). Taxonomy (NCBI): domain Eukaryota; kingdom Metazoa; phylum Chordata; class Amphibia; order Anura; family Alytidae; genus Discoglossus; species Discoglossus pictus. The sequence goes on from CM050166.1 coordinate 169,368,110, forward strand.
AATATAGAAACACATCTTTAAATAGATATTTTCCAAATAGAAATGCCTGCATATACAGTATATCACATATTATAATTGTCTAACTACGATTCGTTGTCACGCTGCGTTGCGTAGTGCGTACGACTTTGCGATGAGCGCCGCAGGCGATCATCGCCCGGCGAGCCGTTAAATTATAGCACTTTGGCAATGAGCGCCGCAGGCGAGCCTTGCACAGCGAGGCGAGCCGTTAAATCGTAGCACTTTGGCAATGAGCGCCACAGGCGCTCATTGCAGGTGAGCCTTGCGCAGCGAGGCAAGCCGTTAAAACGTACCACTTTGGCAATGAGCGCCACAGGCGCTCATTGCAGGCGAGCCTCGCGTAGCGAGGCGAGCCGTTAAACCGTAGCACTTAGAAAAAAAATACGAGGTGAAAAAAATTACGAGATAAGCGGCGGAACCAAAACAATAAAAAAAACACTAAATACACACTAAAAAATTAAATAAAGGTCACTTACAGCATGGGGAACCAGGCAGGACATCTGGAAGTGAGTTGGAACTCCAATTTAGATCGATTTAGCCGCGTTACAAAGATCGAAAATCTGCTAAGCGAGAAAAAAATGGCTGACGAAAAAAATGAAAACGAGGCTATACTACTACGAACTGCGTAAAACACAGCCATAGATGTATGTGTTAGAAAAGCAACGAGATAAAGGATGCGGATTAACCGCAAAATGAGTAAAAAGACAGTAGCGAGTACATTTTACGAAACGCAATTACAGATTTACGCATTAACACAGATTTCCCGCCTTTGTCTCGCGCCACATAGGATTTCCCGCTGAAACAACGCTTTTGGCTCGCGCAACTGAGGATTTCCCGCCTAAAACAATGCATTTGTCTCGCACACAAAGCCTATATATAGGGCACACTTGACACATAACTGACACTTTCTCCTCAGGTGATGACAGTCTGACTGGACGTTTTCTGATGCCGGGAAATCTCAAGAGATTGTTAGCTCTTCAGTATACTGCTTCAGCATTATTACATTACAAAAAGGTAAATATATCATTTATAATTATTAATTAATAAATTGGTACTTACTTAATAAATAAAAAATAAGAAATTTAATTAATAGAAAAATTATATTATGCTTACATGTGTGAAACAATTGTTAATAACATTCATAATGTACATTAATTCATTAATTAATGATTAATATCAAAATTAGTTAACGTTTAACAATGTGAATACAAAAGCAACACATTGATTCATTAATTATTAATGTACATTAATTTAAAAATTATTTTGGGATATATCGTGATTAAGTGTGTGAGAAAATTGTTAATAACATTCATAATGTACATTAATTAATTATTAATGATTAATATCAAAATTAATTAATGTATAAGAATGTGAATAAAAAAGCAACAGATTGATTAATTAATTATTAATGTACATTAATTTTATAATTATTTTGTTATATATCGTGATTACCTGTGGAAAAGAATTGTAAATAACATTCATAATGTGTCATTACTAATCATTAATATCAAAAAAGGTTAACGTTTAAGAAAGTGCATAAAAAAAGGAACACGTTGATTAATTAATTATTAATGTATGTACGTTATTTAAATAATTCAGTTCTTATATATTTTGTATAAAATAAACCAAAAATAAAAATTAAAGGCTATATACTCATGCTTGATGTTAGATTTAGTCACACATTAGTTTAATATTAATGAACATTAATTGATTCTTATTTCATTAGTAATGTACATTATTTTAAGAATTCAGTTGTAACATACTCATTTTAAAAGACCACTAAAAAAAAAAAAAAGGGAAGAGACTCATGCTTAGGTCATGACGTTATATTTAGTTAGACATTAATTTAAGATTAATACAGATTAATTGATTCTTATTTAAAGACTAATAGTAATATTGAGTGTATGTTAATAATCTATGCTTACATATGTGTGTTCATGCTCATTGATTGATATATTTATTTCATGTTTTTAATCTATGCAAAAATATGTATGTTAAGCCTCATTGATTGATGCAGATGAAGCAACAGATTATACATTACTTTGACTATTTTGTATAATTGCAGTGAATTGTAGCTGAATGACCAGAGATAGTGACGTTTGCACACATTGAACATCATAAGGATAATTTGGACAGGTACAGAATTTTAATTAGATTACTACAGCAAGATATTAAAAAATATGATTTTAGGTTTTTAATGTAGCCGAATATATGTCTGTTGATGTTCATTTAATGATATCGATGAAGCAAAAGTTTTAAAATATTCTCAATTTGATTTTACAGTTTATTTGGATCTGCAAGGGAATAAAAAGACAGTGTGACGTTTGCAGCCTTTCAACGACATCAACAGCATCCTCACAGGTATAAATTTTAATTTTGTAGTGATGCATAGAAAAAGGCTATATATGATATATTTGGTGAAAATGGATATTTGGTGAAAATGGAGAGTACTTATTGAGTCATTAATGTATGATATTTAGTCATAACTTAATAGCTTACAACACTTGCAAAAAAAAGAAATTGATGGTATGCTGTGAATTCAATCAAGAAGGAATGGAATTGAAGGATTAATTATATAAAGATAGATATGTGCAGCTATTTCCATTTCATATATGTCAATAAAATACTTTGAAAAATGGTTTCATTTCTTTCAGTCTAAAGTGCAATATTTGAAAATGTTTTATTATTTTATTCATCTACTTTAATGGAACAGTACAAAAATGAAAAAAAATGTATACAAAACAAAGAACAAACAATAATTACATGTCTATTTACAATTACAGATTAAAATGGCGGATAATAGAGAAGACAAAATTGAACGCAAAAGAAGATTGGCAAGGGAAAGGAAGCAAGGGTGGAGAGATGCTCAGACACCGGAAACTTCACAACGCTTGCGAGAAGTAGATCGACAGAGACTTTTAAATAATAGAAAGATGAGTAAGAAAGCCGCAAGTAAGTGTGTTGGGGCTTCCAAGAAACGTAAAAGTAAACAAAAACATCTCTGTGAACCAGTGTCCAATGATTCTATTTTGCAGAATGACTTAAATGTAGACACGCAAGAAAAACATGTACATATAGAAAGTGGGTCTGATATCTGTGTTGAAGAAATGCATGACAATGTGTTTACTACTGCAGTAGAAGTAGATACTCATTATTGTGGGTTACTTAATGTGGTTTGTCAGTTTTGTGGGGCCTATCATTTTATAAAGGAAAGACCTACTGATGGAAATTTCATTAGTTGCTGTCAGAAAGGAAAGGTGAAACTTCCAGTAAGACACCCATTTCCATATTATTTAGAATGCATTATAAGCGATCCAACATTTCCAAATTATAATAATTTCAAACAAAACATAAGGTCTTATAACAGTGCAATTTCATTTGCTTCAATGGGTGCAACATTAGCAGAAAATGTACCAGGACATGGTCCTTACTGTTTCAGAGTTCAAGGTCAAATATACCACCGAACTTCACATTTACACCCACAAGAAGGAGAGCAAAGGAAATTTGCACAGTTATATGTCTTAGATACGATGGAAGCTGTGGAACAAAGAATGACACTTCCAGAAAATAGACAGTGTTTGCGCATAGTCTTTGAACAGCTGGATAAAATTATGCAAAAAAAACCATATAGTCAAGCATACAAACAATTAGCACAGCTTGAAAAAGAACAACAGGAACATGCTGAAAGACATCAATTGCCTACACCAAGAGTCAATGTGGTGTTAAAAAGAGATCGCAACACTGATCAAAGAAGATATAATTTACCTACTGTAAATGAGGTTGCCATGGTGTTTAAAAATGAAGATGGTGAACCACCTTTTCAGCGGGATATTAGAATATATCCACGCAATGAAGAACAACCATTTATCAACATCAATATATTAAGCTGTAATTTAGATCCAATGACATATCCCATTTTCTTTCCAAATGGGGAACCAGGATGGGAACCAAAATTACAATTGGAAAGTTATCCCAATACTAAACTTCGTATTAGATCTAATATTTCCATGCTGGAATATAAAGTGGCACAAACTGCTATCCGTGATTGTTTTAATCCAATTTTACATGGAGGCAAACTCGCTCAACAATGGATTATTGATTCATATTTACAAGTTGAAGCCAATAATCTAAATTTCATTAAATATCAACAAAATAAATTACGAGTAGAACAGTATTGTGGATTAATGGATTATGTGGCAGATTTAGCTTCCAACAGAGACATTCCAGCTGGAAGAGCAATTATTTTGCCATCCTCTTTCCAAGGATCTCTTCGCAATATGCGAGAAAGGTATAATGATGCCATGGCTATTGTTACAAAATTTGGAAAACCAGATTTATTTATTACATTCACGTGTAATCCACAATGGCCAGAGATCAAGGAAAATTTGAATCTGGGACAAACTACTTCTGACCGACCAGATTTAGTGGCAAGAGTATTTAAAAACAAACTCAATTCATTAATACATGATATCACTAAAGCACACTTATTTGGACAATGTGAGGCTTTTCTTTACACCATTGAATTTCAAAAAAGAGGATTGCCACATGCTCACATACTTTTAATACTGCAGGAAAAAGACAAGTTGAACACTGCAGAGAGAGTGGATTCAGTAATTTCTGCACAATTGCCAGACCAAGAAAAATATACAAAACTTTGGGAGATTGTTACTCATAGAATGATTCATGGCCCATGTGGAGAGATGAATCCGAATTCCCCATGTATGGAAAAAAAAAATGTACTAAACAATTTCCAAAACAATTTCAAATGCAAACTTATGCAAATTGTGATGGATATCCTTTGTATAAAAGAACACAAGGACAAACAGCTATTATCCGTGGCCAAAAGGTTGATAATAGATTTGTTGTTCCACACAATCCACATTTGCTCATCAAGTACAATGCACAAATCAATGTGGAAGCTTGCACTTCGATTAAATCAATTAAGTATGTGTATAAATATATATACAAAGGATATGATGCAGCTACTGTTGTTGTACAAGGTGCTGGAAATAAAAACGAAAATCCAATTTTACATGATGAACTATCAAATTATTTAGATGCTCAGTATGTGAGTGCTCCTGAAGCAATGTGGCGCCTTTTGAAATTTGGGAGATGCATGATCAGTCACATGCTATCTATCGTTTAGCTGTACATTTGCCTCAAAGTCAGATGGTTTGCTTTACTCAAGGAAATGAAAGAACTGCATTATATCAAAATGAAGACAGAGATACCACACTTACTGCGTGGTTTAAATTAAACTGTCAGGATACGCAGGCCAGACAATTTTTATACATAGAGATACCATATCACTATGTATTTGTAAATGGTCTATGGCGACAACGAAGAAGAGATACACATAAAATCATACCACGCATTTATACCGTCAGTCCAAGGGTTATTGAACGTTTCAGCTTAAGATTACTTCTGCTACATGTTCCCGATGCACAGAGTTTTGAGCATTTACGTACAGTGAATGAGATAGTTTATGATACATTCCTATTAGCTGCAAGACATCAAAATTTCATAGCTGATGATACAGAATGGGAGAGGTGTCTGGAAGAAGCAGCACTATGTCAAATGCCTAAGCAACTGAGACAACAATTTGCATTCATTTGTAAATTTTGCAATGTACCTGATGCTTTCACTTTGTGGGAAACATTTAAATTAAACATGTCAGAAGATTTCTTGAAACGTTACAGAGAACCAATAGCTCTGTTAAAAACATTGATGGAAATCCAAGAAATATTGTTGGTTCATGGATTAAATTGTGCAAGTTTTAATTTACCTGATCCAAGACTTATAGATGACATCAATTTTGATGATTATGACACTGAGCTTCAAAAACAAAAAACCCAAGAAAAACTGGCAACTTTAAATATTTTACAGTTAGAAGCATTTCATGCCATCACAAATGCTACAGATCAAAGACCGGTATTTCTATCTAGACGGACCAGGTGGATCAGGAAAAACGTATCTGTACAATTGTTTGATGAGTTATATTCGATCACAGGGTCAGATAGCTATGCCATTTGCAACAACTGGAATTGCTGCACTTTTGTTAGATGGTGGTAGAACTGTGCATAGTGGATTTAAGCTGCCAGTTCCCATTTTGGAAACATCAGTGTCAGATATTCGACTCAATTAGTTTAGTTAGTTTAAATTTTTTTGCTTGTATGGAATTATCATAGATGAGGCAACAATGATGTCATGTCATGCACTGCAATGTATTGACAGATTCTTAAAAGAAGTGATGGATAATAAGTTGCCATTTGGTGGAAAGGTGATGCTGTTAGGAGGCAATTTTAGGCAAACATTACCTGTTGTGCCACACGGAAATAGAACAGAGATCATTGAAACATGTATCAAGACCAGTAAACTGTGGCAAATATTTACACATCTCAAATTAGAATTAAATATGAGATCTGAAGGCCAAAATGAATTAAATGACTGGCTCATTAAAATCGGAGATGGAAAACATTCAGAAATACAGCATTTACCAAATGATACCATTGAAATTCCATCAGAAATGGTTTGCAATGAATCACTCATATCAGCCATATTTCTAAACACTCTTAATAATGAGGATTACACAGACATTGCAAACAAAGTGATATTAACATCAAAAAATATCGATGCCTTGAATGTAAATAACGAAATTTTAAAATATATCAATGCACCACAAAAGAATTATTACAGTGCAGATTCAATTCTGTCAGATGATAAAGACAGTGAATCGAATTTTAGTATCGAAATTATTAATTCGTTAACACCATCTGGAATGCCCCCACATATTTTACAATTGAAAAAAGGCGCAATTGTTATGTTATTGCGAAATATGAATCCAAAAAAAGGACTTTGTAATGGGACCCGATTAATTGTGCATGAGTTAAAAGATCATTTTATACATGCAGAAATTATAACTGGTACCCATAAAGGTGAACGAGTTTTTATACCAAGAATTGATTTAGCTCCAAGTGAGAGTGGTTTGCCCTTTGTCCTTCAATGGAGACAATTTCCAGTTATCATGGCATTTGCTATGACCATCAATAAATCCCAAGGACAAACTTTTAAGTCAGTTGGGATTTTTTTAAAGGAACCAGTTTTTGCACATGGACAACTCTATGTGGCTTTTTCAAGGTGCACTAATCCAAAAGAAATTAAAGTGCATGTTGAAGAAAACGAAACTCAAGGTCATTTATTGGACGATGGATGTGTTTACACCAAAAACATTGTCTACTATGAGGTGTTGAAAAGATAGAGGACAATGGTTTCATTTTAATGCCAACATTTTATGGGACTCAATATGATTGCACAAAAACAATATTTCACGTAAAACGTTTTATATTTACATGATTGGCCCCACAAAACAATTAACTGAATTTTTCAGGATTTACAAGAGTTAAATGTTATTGTTTGATGTTACAATTTCAGATGTTAAATATGTGTTTGTTGAATTTTTACAAAAGTTTGTTAAATATATATGTGGTATAGTCAAATATATATTGTTGGTATAAAGTTGAAGTATTTAATAATAATTGGAAATGTATTATTTAAAGACAAAGTATAGATTCAGGGAGAAATCCGATCGCCAGTTAATGGGGTCAGGAAGGAATTAATTTTTTTCCCTCTTTGATACAATTGGACAAGTTTCAATAGGGGTTTTTTATTGTTTGTCTTCCTCTGGATTCAATGCTAATTTAGTTTAACAAGAGTTTAACAAATATGTTACAAATGATAAAAAGCATGTTATTGTTAAAACAATTTACTTACTCTAAGTTAATATAGTCCGCAGTTACTCAGTGATAAATATGTATTGAAAAGTGTTAGTATTGTTAACAAAATGTTGAACGAATGTTTCATATACAAGTTGTATGTTACAAAGTTTAATGTTTGTGAAATATAAGTTGAAAGTTAAAAAAATAAAAAGTTAAAAAATTAATGTGTTTTTATTTTTAGAAAAAAAAGGGACAAATGTGGGTGACTCATTTTGTGTTGCAAACAAATTTCACAACATTTCATTTTTATTGACCGTCATTTTTTGACGGGCAAGTCGCTAGTATAAATATAAATGTATAGAGCATATAACATATTAATACATTGGATATAAAAAGAAAGGTTAATAATTGGAAGATTATATTATAATATTATATTAGCTTATAATAACCATATAAAACCATATAAAATAGAACTTGATTCATACAAAAGTTCTGACAAGATGTTCCTAAGGCCTATTGGTCATGTGGTTACTTGAGGCCTCTGGTGGAGGGGCTATCTCTGTTTTCTTATTTTTGTTCAATAAAGTTATGGCCTGATTACTCCTAACTTGGTGTCTGTTTTTATTTTGGGTTATATTTTAATCTTATGTTAAATGGGGTTTTAAACGTACCTGGTCATGTATGCTTAGGTAAAGACAGATACAAAGAACAAGATAATATAACCAGGTCCATATTTGTCTATAGGCAAACAGTGCAACTGTCTAGGGATTGCTTTGCTGACAGGGGCGCCTAGTTGTATAGTCACTTTCTGTTACCTGACAAGGCCACCATCAAGCATGCTTTAATTATGTTTTATCTTTTGTGTGCTTTGAGCTCCACTACACTAGACAATATTACTCATTGTCCTGCCTGATCTGTTCATGCAGCCTGGCAGTGGGTGAGGAAGGAGTAGACGTTGAGCATAGGTGAGAGGTTACATATGCATTTGTGGTTGTGTCTTTTCTCATTACATTTATGTTTACAGTCCCTAAGATCCTGGGAACACATAATATACATACTGATTAGAAAAATACCACATCTCCTCACGAGCCGCACAAGCATTATTGAAGTGCCCTTGAATCAGGCCAGTTTTTCTACTTTGTGAAAGGTAATTATTCAGCTATAAATATAGATGAATGTATGTATAAATGCTATTAAAACTATTTGGAAAATCTAACATGTATATGCATTTTAAATTATATGCAGAGACAGATTATCTATTCATCTAATTTACTTACATATATCTTTCATATATTTTGTCATTTATATAGACAGATATTTGGTATATATATATATATATCATATATAATAGTTTCAAACTATGAAACGTCGTCACACTTTGCGAGCTCGCAAAACGAGCTTGCAAGAACTGCATCCCTCGCAGTTTGGGCCGCAAATTCGAACCCTCGCAAAGCGAGGGGCCGCATTTGCGGAAGGTGGAGGCTTTACGCCGGATGAGTTGCAATCAACACAACCCCACACCCCTCTAAACTCGCAGCACTTAGTCCTAAGATGCCCCAAACCACCCCACACACCTCTAAACTCGCAGCACTTAGTCCTTTCCTTCCCCTCCTCATCTCTCTCGCCTGTGTCTCGCAACACACAGCCCTAACCCCCCGAACCGGGCAAACACTAAAAACACACTAATAATCCCAATAATTATAAAAAAAAACACTCACCCACAGCACGGACAGGACATCTGGAAGTGAGGTTACATGCAAATTCAACCCCAAATTCCACCGTTTCGGCTAAGCAAGGAAAAAAATGGCCACCGGAAAAAATGAAAACGAGGCTCCATGACCCCTGACCGCCCAGCCACGTACAACTTAACCTTGAAGGGATCCGAGATAAGCTTGGAAACCCGCATTAACCCCACATTAACCCTCATAGTGCGGGCCTCTGATCGTACGCAATCGGGACCCCCACTGCAAACAAAATTTAAAATTCCCGCCTTGCAGGTCCTTAAAGTAAAAAAAAAATAAACCTATCACTCATGGGGTTCTATATAGAGCACTTAATTAACCCCGTCACTCATGGGGGTCAATCCAGACCCCCATAAACCCTTAATTAACCCAGTTACTCATGGGGGTCAATCCAGACCCCCATAAACTCTTAACTAACACTGTCACTCATGGGGGTCAATACAGACCACCATAAGCCCTTCATTAACCCTGTCACTCATGGGGGTCTATACAGACCCCCATAAGCACTTAATTAACCCCATCATTTATGGGGGTCAATACAGACACCCATAAACCCATAATTAACCCTGTCACTCATGGGGGTCAATACAGACCCCCATAATACATTAATTATCCCTGTCACTCATGGGGGTCAATAAGACCCCATAAGCACTTAATTAACCCCCTCACTCATGGGGGTCAATACAGACCCCATAAATCCCAAATTAACCCTGTCACTCATGGGGGTCAATACAGACCCCCATAAGCACTTAATTAACCTGGTCACTCATGGGGGTCAATACAGACCCATATAAGCACTTAATTAACCCTGTCACAAATGGGGGTCAATACAGACCCCCATAAGCACTTAATTAACCCTGTCACTCATGGGGGTCAATACAGACCCCCATAATGTCTTAATTAACCCCGTCACTCATGGGGGTCAATACAGACACCCATAAATCCCTAATTAACCCAGTCACTCATGGGGGTCAATACAGACACCCATAAACCCCTGATTAACCCTATCACTCATGGGAGGCAATACAGACCCCCGTAAGCACTTAATTAACCCCGTCACTCAAGGGGGTCAACACAGACCCCCATACGCACTTAATTAACCCTGACATGCATGGGGGTCAATACAGACTCCCATAAGCACTTAGATAACCCTCTCACTCATGGGGGTCAATACAGACCCCCATAAGCACTTAATTAACCTGGTCACTCATGGGGGTCTATACAGACCCCCATAAACTCATAATTAACCCTGTCACTCATGAGGATCAATACAGACCCCCATAAGCCAATAAATAACCCTGGCACTCATGGGAGTCAATACAGACCCCCATAATACATTAATTAACTTTGTCACTCATGGGGGTCAATATAGACCCCCATAAACCCTTAATTAACCCTGTCAATCATGGGGGTCAATACAGACCCCCATAAGCACTTAATTAACCCCGTCACTCATGAGGGTCAATACAGACCCCCATAAACCCATAATTAACCCTGGCAATCATGGGGGTCAATACAGACCCCCATAAGCCAATACATAACCCTGTCACTCATGGGGGGTCAATGCAGACCCTTATAAGCCTCTATTTAACCCCATCAGTCCCATAAGGGTATATTATGACCCTTATGGGGCTGTTACAACCCTAACATTACCACATTACCTCAAGGACCATCATAACACTACGTACAAACACTACACTGCACTATACCCCCCAATAAACCAACCTCCCTCTACACTAACCTATTAACACCTACACTACCTACCTACACTACCTACCTACCTCCTAATAATATTATAACGGCTAAGCGAGGAAAAAAATGGCCACCGGAAAAAATGAAAACGAGGCTCCACGACCCCTGACCCCCCAGCCACGTACAACTTAACCTTGAAGGGATCCGAGATAAGCTTGGAAACCCGCATTAACCCCACATTAACCCTCACAGTGGGGGGTTCTGATCGTACGCAATCGGGGACCCCCACTGCAAACAAAATTTAAAATTCCCGCCTTGCAGGTCCTTAAAGTAAAAAATAAATAAACCTATCACTCATGGGGTTCTATACAGAGCCCCATCAACCCCTAAAAAAACCTGTCACTCATGGGGGTCAATCCAGACCCCCATAAACCCTTAATTAACCCAGTTACTCATGGGGGTCAATCCAGACCCCCATAAACTCTTAACTAACCCTGTCACTCATGGGGGTCAATACAGACCACCGTAAGCCCTTCATTAACCCTGTCACTCATGGGGGTCTATACAGACCCCCATAAGCACTTAATTAACCCCATCATTTATGGGGGTCAATACAGACACCCATAAACCCATAATTAACCCTGTCACTCATGGGGGTCAATACAGACCCCCATAATACATTAATTATCCCTGTCACTCATGGGGGTCAATAATACCCCATAAGCACTTAATTAACCCCCTCACTCATGGGGGTCAATACAGACCCCATAAATCCCAAATTAACCCTGTCACTCATGGGGGTCAATACAGACCCCCATAAGCACTTAATTAACCCGGTCACTCATGGGGGTCAATACAGACCCATATAAGCACTTAATTAACCCTGTCACAAATGGGGGTCAATACAGACCCCCATAAGCACTTAATTAACCCTGTCACTCATGGGGGTCAATACAGACCCCCATAATGACTTAATTAACCCCGTCACTCATGGGGGTCAATACAGACACCCATAAATCCCTAATTAACCCAGTCACTCATGGGGGTCAATACAGACACCCATAAACCCCTGATTAACCCTATCACTCATGGGAAGCAATACAGACCCCCGTAAGCACTTAATTAACCCCGTCACTCATGGGGGTCAACACAGACCCCCATACGCACTTAATTAACCCTGACACGCATGGGGGTCAATACAGACTCCCATAAGCACTTAGATAACCCTCTCACTCATGGGGGTCAATACAGACCCCCATAAGCACTTAATTAACCCGGTCACTCATGGGGGTCAATACAGACCCACATAAACTCATAATTAACCCTGTCACTCATGAGGATCAATACAGATCCCCATAAGCCAATAAATATCCCTGGCACTCATGGGGGTCAATACAGACCCCCATAAACCCTTAATTAACCCTGTCAATCATGGGGGTCAATACAGACCCCCATAAGCACTTAATTAACCCCGTCACTCATGAGGGTCAATACAGACCCCCATAAACCCATAATTAACCCTAGCAATCCTGGGGGTCAATACAGACCCCCATAAGCCAATACATAACACTGTCACTCATGGGGGTCAATACAGACCCTTATAAGCCTCTATTTAACCCCATCAGTCCCATAAGGGTATATTATGACCCTTATGGGGCTGTTACAACCCTAACATTACCACATTACCTCAAGGACCATCATAACACTACGTACAAACACTACACTGCACTATACCCCCCAATAAACCAACCTCCCTCTACACTAACCTATTAACACCTACACTACCTACCTACACTACCTACCTACCCCCTAATAATATTAGTAGTATATAGTATAGTTATATAGTATATAGTATATATTGTATGTTAGATAGTATAGTTATATACTATATAGTATATATTGTATGTTAGATAGGGTATTTTAGATAGATAGTTTTTTTTGTATATTAGATTGATTGGGGGGTGTATTTTAGATAGATAGGATTGATTGATTGATTGTATGTTAGATAGATAGGGCTTTTGACATATTAATATTACTGGTATTAGTGTCTGCAATTTATTATTATTATTTATTTTGGGGCCAATGAGGGACACTAGACAACAGTATTTATCTACCCAGTTATTCAGAGTGATTGCAATTCATTAACAGTGGCAGGAGCTTGAGTAATGTGTAAGATATATACAATCCGTATATAGACGTTACTCACTATACTTACAGTGCCTTGCAAAAGTATTCACCCTCCTTGACTTTTTATCGATTTTGTTACATTACAGCCATAAGTTCAAGGTTTTGTTAATCTGAATTTGGTGTGATGGATCAAAACACTCTAATTTGGTGAAGTGAAATGAGAAAAATATATACATAAACCTATTTTTTAGAAATAGAAAACTGTATTCACCCCCTTTGTTATGAAGCCCATAAAAAGCTCTGGTGCAACCAATTACCTTTAGAAGTCACGTAATTAGTGAAATGATCCACTTGTGTGCAATCTAAGTGTCACATGATCTGTCATTAGATCTACACACCTTTTTTGAAAGGCCCCAGAGGCTGTAACACTTAAGCAAGAGGCACCACAAACCAAAAACTGCAATGAAGACCAAGGAACTCTCCAAACAAGTAAGGGACAATGTTGTTGAGAAGTACACGTCAGGGTTAGGTTATAATAAAATATCCAAATCTTTGATGATCCCCAGGAGCACCATCAAATCTATCATAACCAAATGGAAAGAACATGGCACAACAGCAAACCTGCCAAGAGACGGCCGCCCACCAAAACTCACAGACAGGGCAAGGAGGGCATTAATCGTAGAGGGGCAGCACAGAGACCTAAGGTAACCCTGGAGGAGCTGCAGAGTTCCACAGCAGAGACTGGAGTATCTGTACATAGGACGACAATAAGCCATACACTCCACAGAGTTGGGCTTCATGCAGAGTGGTCAGAAGAAGGCCATTACTTTCAGCAAAAAACAAAATGGCACGTTTTGAGTTTCGAGGAAGGTGCTCTGGACTGATGTGACTAACATTTAACTTTTCAGCTGTCAAAGAAAACGCTATAACCCAACACATCACATCACCCAAAGAACACCATCCCACACTGTGAAACATGGTGATGTCAGCATCATGCTGTGGGTATGTTTTTCAGTAGCCGGGACTGGGAAACTGGTCAGAGATGAGGGAAAGATGGATGCTGCTAAATACAGGGATATTCTTGAGCAAAACCTTTACCACCCTGTGCGTGATTTGAGACTAGGATGGAGGTTCACCTTCCAGCAGGACAATGACCCCAAACACACTGCTAAAGCAACATTTGAGTAGTTTAAGGGGAAACATGTAAATGTGTTTGAATGTCCTAGTCAAAGCCAAGACCTCAATCCAATAGAAAATCTGGTCAGACTTAAAGATTTCTGTTCACAAGCGCAAACCATCCAACTTGAAGGAAAAATCCCAGTGGTAAGATGTGGCAAGCTCATAGAGACTTATCCAAAGTGACTTGGAGCTGTGATTGCCGCACAAGGTGGCTCTACAAAGTACTGACTTTAGGGGGGTGAATAGTTATACACATTGACTTTTTTGTTGTTTGCTTCACAATAAAAAAAAAAACATCTTCAAAGTTGTGGGCATGTTCTGTAAATTAAATGATGCAAATCCTCAAACAATCCATGTTAATTACAGGTTGTGAGGCAACAAAACACGAAAAATGCCAAGGGGGGTGTATACTTTTGCAAGGCACTGTATATACCGCAGAACAGACACAATCATGGAGTCTCTATCTCTTATTGAATATTGTTAAAAAGCAATTAGAGATTAATCAGACTAGGAAACTAAGAACATCATACTCAGGCTAAAATAATGGAATAAGTGGAACTAATAAGTAGTACTGTCTCTTAAAAAGAGGGACATCTCAAAACTGTGAGGGATAGAAGAATGCCATGTTGAACAGAGAGAGTTGGGAGATCATTTGTGCATTTTGAACATCTCTTCCCTAATTCATATGAGCCATATTCTATTGGCCAGTTTTCAAAGTTACACACACATAAAATCAATCTTGCCACAGATTCTATTAGCTACTCGCATTCCGATTACGAGTTACCCGCCCACAATCACTACGTGCCATCCAAAGCTCCAAAACCGGCCTAAGGTCTCCATTGGTTTCAGCTCGAGTGTTAAATAATTAAAGTTAGACAAAATCAATATTCTATTAGAATCTAGGGGGATACAGCTCACTTGCCTTGCAAAAGTATTCACGCCCCTTGGCAGTTTTCGTGTTTTGTTGTCTCACAACGTGGAATTAACATGGATTGTTTGAGGATTTGCATCATTTAATTTACAGAACATGCCCACAACTTTGAAGATATTTTTTTTTCTTATTGTGAAGCAAACAACAAATAGAACAAAATAACAGAAAAGTCAATGTCCATAACCATTCACCCACTAAAGTCAATACTTTGTAGAGCCACCTATTGCGGCAATCAAAGCTCTAATTTTAGTCTCATCAGACCAGAGCACCTTCCTCCACACATTTTGGGAGTCTCCCACATGCCTTTTCCCAAACTCAAAATGTGCCATTTTGTTTTTTGCTGAAAGTAATGGCTTTCTTCTGGCCACTCTGCCATAAAGCCCAACTCTATGAAGCGTACAGCTTATTATCGTCCTATGTACAGATACTCCAGTCTCTGCTGTGGAACTCTGCAGCTCCTCCAGGGTTACCTTAGGTCTATGTGCTGCCTCTCTCTGATTAATGCCCTCATTGCCCGGTCCCGGTTTGGTGAACGGCCGTCTCTTGGTTTGCTGTTGTGCCATTTTCTTTGCGTTTGGTTATGATAGATTTGATGGTGCTCCTGGGGATCATCAAAGATTTGGATATTTTTTATAACCTAACCCTGACTTGTACTTCTCAACAACATTGTCCCTTACTTGTTTGGAGAGTTCCTTGGTCTTCATGGCAGTGTTTGGTTAGTGGTGCCTTTTGCTTAGGCGTTGCAGCCTCTGGGGCCTTTTAAAAAAAGGTGTGTATATGTAATGACAGATCATGTGACATTTAGATTGCACACAGGTGGACATAATTTCACTAATTATGTGACTTCTGAAGGTAAATGGTTGCACCATGGGCTTCATCACAAAGGGGTGAATGCATGCGCACATGCCAATTTTCTGTTTTCTATTTCTAAAAAATTGTTTTATGTATATATTTTTCTCATTTCACTTCACCAACTTAGACTATTGTGTTCTAAACCATCACATACATTTCAGATTAACAAAACATTGAATTTAAGGCTGTAATGTAACAAAATAGGTGAATACTTTTGGGTGAATACTTTTACAAGGCACTGTATAGCAATGTGTACGTATTAATCCAAGTGTGCAAATTATGTGATATCAGTAATTATGTGTGTTGCAAATTAACAGTTAATATATATTGGAGGTCAAAATATAAAAAAAATTACAAAGTCTCTTCTCTCTCTCTCTCTCTCCAATGCTCACAAACCCACCAACGCCTAGACCTTTGTGTTCACTTTCTCAGCTACCGCTCGTGCCCTTTAAAACCCCTTAGTGCGGCATTAATTGCGGTTCCCTGCTTTCTATTGTCTGTTAGGCCTGCGTCGCACTCGTTGATTACGGGTTTGGATCAGAAATGTGGCCCGCATCTATGCCAGCCACCTAACAGCTTGCATGTGCGGAAAGGTATTACAGGCTTGCAGACTCTGCCCGTTGGTTGCGGCATGGTTGAATGTAATATCTCTGTAACTTCCCCGAATTTCAAGCCTGCAGGCTTTGCGGGTGTACCAGTGCCGCAACGGGCTTATAATTTAATATGGCCCATTGTACGGTGAAGGGCTTCTATCACTCTTTTGCCCCTAATAGTTGTGGTAAATAGCCGTCACACAAATATTAATGTACATGGTAGGAACCAACCTCACACTGATAAGATCTATATTAAGGTAAAAATGGCGCCTTCTGTGAGTAGGTCCCCTGGCTTGTGCATAATCCATCCTATGCTATGATTTAAAGCTGTATAATACAGTAAGCCGTTGCCTAAAATGAGCCATTTATAAAGTGATACTGGATTAAAGAGTGAAAATACATTGTGGTCTCTTTTACATGTCCCTGCACAGTTTCCCAGAGTGCAGTTAAATAGCTATTTCTTGGAATTCCTAGCAGGTAATTTTATTACTTTTTATTAGACATGAAAAAATGTGAACACAAATCTACTATTTATTTACTCTCTCTCATAAGATTGTGTTGATGTAGTGGTGTATTGTTTCATACAATATTCTCATTGGTAAATGATTGATTTAATCCAATGCATCCCATGTGTTTTTTTATTGATTAATGCAATTATTAGCACACATATGATTGATATATATAAAAAAAAAACTGAGGTAAACAAGAAAACCGAGTGAAAGGCAGGGGAATCAAACCGAAGACTTACCAATGAAACATGTTTTTAAAACATAACACTTACCACTACACCACCACACTCTTTTTATAGTGCAAATCTAGTATATAATGTGTAACAGTTACAGATTCCAGCCTCATTATTTATGCACATTCTTGTGGGAGGGCTTCAAGGGATAAACTAAAACAATGATATCTTGATCACTTCTTGATCAATTTTAAAAATGCAAACAATTTTTCCACATTATTTCCACCTGCTAACTTATAGTGCAGAGTGCATATGGTGTATGTTGTGGTCCATTAAGGACACTATTTTTATAGCATAATGCAAATATATAAATCAGATTTTACAGACAGACAGATTATTGATTTTTCCCTGGAGTGTGATGTCATATTCAGTGGAAGGTAGCAAACCATGTTGTTTCTTAAGCAGATTATTATTAAACAGTCCATGAAAAGGAGTCCAAAAAGAGATTTCAGGCTTTATCATCTATTTTCGCTTCTGTCATCAGGAATATATTTAGGTTTTTTCGTGACCTCACTCAGATTTGTGAGGCCCAGGTAACCTACTTTCATCTTGTAATTTCCTCACATGTAGATGTATATATACAATATATCTGAACTAGCGACTTGCCCGTCAAAAAATGACGGTCAATAAAATTTAAATGTTGTGAAATTTATTTGCAACACAAAATGAGTCTACTACATTTGTCCCTTTTTTGTTTCTAAAAAGAAATACACATTTCTTTTTTTAACTTTTTATTTTTTGTAACTTTCAACTTATATTTCATAATCCTTTTTTTTTTTAAAAACAATATAATAATATCTTAATTTTAATGCATACATATTGTACTTTTTAATGCATACATATTGTAAAGTGTAACATGAAATTTTGTAACAGGCAACTTGTATATTATACAATCTTTCAACCTTCTTTTAACAATACTAACACTTTTAAATAGATATTTATCACTTAGTAACTGCAGACTATATTAACTTAGAGTAAGTACATTTTTTTACAAATAATTTTTTTTTTTTTATTTGTAACATTTTTGTTAAACTCTCGTTAAACTAAATTACCATTGAATTCAGAGGAAGGCAAACAATAAAACCCCCCATTCAAACTTTTGCAATTATATCTTAGAGGGAAAAAAATTAATTCCTTCCTGACCCCATTAACTGGCGATCGGATTACTCCCTGAATCAATACTTTTCCAAATCTTATGAAATGATTCAACTACATAGTAACAATACATGTTTGCCTATAACATATCTCTTTAACAAACAGTTTTTAAACTTTTTTTTTGTGGGACCAATCATATGAACATGAAACTTGTAACCCATTTCAATATGTTTAAGGATGTTTAAGTTTTTTTTTTATTTTCTGTTTGTCTTTTATGCAAATATCACATAGCGTTTCCAAAGTGAAATAGTGGTCTCCTATTTAAAGAGTCCCAGAGTACTTACATTTTGTACTGGAAGTCAAACCACTGTTCTCTATGGATTTTTTTGTCCATTGTATATAGTTTGTTCTTGAAATGTTGTTTTTGTGCAATAATATTGAGTACCTTAAAATGTTGTCATAGAAATGAAACTACTCTACTCTATGTTTACAACACCTCATAGTACACAATGTTTTTTGTGTAAACGCATCCATCGTCTAATAAATGACCCTGACTTTCATTTTCGTCAACAGTCACTTTAATTTCGTTTGGATTGGTGCACCTTGAAAAAGCAACATAGAGTTGTCCATGTGCAAAAACTGGTTCCTTTAAAAAAATCCCAACAGACTTAAAAGTTTGGCCTTGTGATTTATTGATGGTCATGGCAAATGCCATGATAACTGGAAACTGTCTCCTTTGAAGGACAAAAGGCAAACCACTCTCGCTTGGAGCTAAATCAATTCTTGGTATAAAAACTCGGTCACCTCTATGGGTCCCAGTTATAATTTCTGCATGTATAAAATGATCTTTTAACTCATGCACAATTAATCTGGTGCCATTACAAAGTCCTTTTTTTGGATTCATATTTCGCAATAACATGACAATTGCACCTTTTTTCAATTGTAAAATATGTGGTGTCATTCCAGATGGTGTTAAGGAATTAATAAATTCGATACTAAAATTCGATTCACTCTCTTTATCATCAGCCAGAACAGAATCTGCACTGTAATAATTCTTCTGTGGTGCATTGATGTATTTTAAAATTTCATTATTTACATTCAAGGCATCGATATTTTTTGATGTTAATATCACTTTGTTTGCAATGTCTGAGTAATCCTCGTTATTAAGAGTGTTTAGAAATATGGCTGATATCAGTGATTCGTTGCAAACCATTTCTGATGGAATTTCAATAGTATCATTTGGTAAATGCTGTATTTCTGGATGTTTTCCTTCTCCGATTTTAATAAGCCAATCATTGAATTCATTTTGGCCTTCAGATCTCATATTTAATTCTAATTTGAGATGTGTAAATATTTGCCACAGTTTACTGGTCTTGATACATGTTTCAATGATCTCTGTTCTATTTCCGTGTGGCACAACAGGTAATGTTTGCCGAAAATCTCCTCCTAACAGCATCACCTTTCCACCAAATGGCAACTTATTATCCATCACTTCTTTTAAGAATCTGTCAATACATTGCAGTGCGTGACATGACATCATTGTTGCCTCATCTATGATAATTAGTTTCGTTAGTTTAAATTTTTTTGCTTGTATAGAATTGAGTCGAATATCTGACACTGATGTTTCCAAAATGGGAACTGGCAGCTTAAATCCACTATGAACAGTTCTACCACCATCTAACAAAAGTGCAGCAATTCCAGTTGTTGCAAATGGCATAGCTATCTGACTGTGTGATCGAATATAACTCATCAAACAATTGTAAAGATAAGTTTTTCCAGATCCACCTGGGCCGTCTAGATAGAAATACCGGTCTTTGACCATTTCATCATCTGTAGCATTTGTGATGGCCTGAAATGCTTCTAACTGTTTAGTATTTAATGTTGCCAGTTTTTCTTGTGTTTTTTGTTTTTGTAGCTCAGTGTCATAATCATCAAAATTAATGTCATCTATAAGTCCTGGATCCGGTAAATTAAAACTTGAACAATTTAATCCATGAGCAAACAATATTTCTTGAATTTCCAACAATGTTTTTAACAGAGCGATTGGTTCTCTGTAACGTTTCAAGAAGTCTTCTGACATGTTTAATTTAAATGTTTCCCACAAAGTGAAAGCATCAGGTACATTGCAAAATATGCATATGAATGCAAATTGTTGTCTCATTTGCTTTGGCATTTGACATAGCGCTGCTTCTTCCAGACACCTCTCCCATTCTGTATCATCAGCTATGAAATTTTGCTGTCTTGCAGCTAATAGGAATGTATCATAAACGATGTCATTGACTGTACGTAAATGCTCAAAACTCTGTGCACCGGGAACATGTAGCAGAAGTAATCTTAAGCTGAAACGTTCAATATCCCTTGGACTGACGGTATAAATGCGTGGTATAATTTTTTGTGCATCTCTTCTTCGTTCTTTCCATTGACCATTTACAAATACATAGTAATATGGTATCTCTATGTATAAAAATTGTCTGGCCTGCGTATCCTGACAGTTTAATTTAAACCATGCTATAAGTGTGGTATCTCTGTCTTCACTTTGACATAATGCAAGTCTTTCATTTCCTTGAGTAAAGCAAACCATCTGACTTTGAGGCAAATGTACAGCTAAGCGATAGATAGCATGTGACCGATCATGCATCTCAAATTTCAAAAGGCGCCACATTGCTTCAGGAGCACTAACATAGCGAGCATCTAAATAATTTGATAGTTCATCGTGTACAATTGGATTTTCGTTTTCATTTACAGCACCTTGTACAACAACAGTAGCTGCGTCATATCCTTTGTATATATATTTATACACATACTTAATTGATTTAATCGAAGTGCAAGCTTCTACATTGATGTGTGCATTGTACTTGATGAGCAAATGTGGATTGTATGGAACAACAAATCTATTATCAACCTTTTGGCCCCGGATAATAGCTGTTTCTCCTTGTGTTCTTTTATACAAAGGATATCCATCACAATTAGCATAAGTTTGCATTTGAAATTGTTTTGGGAATTCTTTTGTACATTTTTTATTTTCCATACATGGTGAATTAGGATTCATCTCTCCACATGGGCCATGAATCATTCTATGTGTAACAATCTCCCAAAGTTTTGTATAATTTTCTTGGTCTGGCAATTCGGCAGAAATGACTGAATCCACTCTCTCTGCAGTTTTCAACTTATCTTTTTCCTGCAGTATTAAAAGTATGTGAGCATGTGGCAGTCCTCTTTTTTGAAATTCAATAGTGTAAACAAATGCCATACATTGTCCAAATAATTTTGCTTTAGTGATATCATGTATTAATGAATTCAGTTTGATTTTAAATACTCTTGCCACTAAATCTGGTCGGTCAGATGTAGTTTGTCCCAAATACAAATTTTCCTTGATCTCTGGCCATTGGGGATTACACGTGAATGTAATAAATAAATCTGGTTTTCCAAATTTTGTGACAATAGCCATGGCATCATTATACCTTTCTCGCATATTGCGAGGAGATCCTTGGAAAGTTGATGGCAAAATAATTGCTCTTCCAGCTGGAATGTCTCTGTTTGCAGCTATTTCAGCCACATAATCCATTAATCCACAATACTGTTCAACTCGTAATTTTTTTTGTTGAAATTTAATGAAATTTAAATTATTGGCTTCAACTTGTAGATATGAATCAATAATCCATTGTTGAGTGAGTTTGCCTCCATGTAAAATTGGATTAAAGCAGTCACGGATAGCAGTTTGTGCAACTTTATATTCCAGCATTGAAACATTAGATCTAATGCGAAGTTTAGTATTGGGATAAGTTTCCAATTTTAATTTTGGTTCCCATCCAGGTTCACCATTTGGAAAGAAAATGGGATATGTCATTGGATCTAAATTACAACTTAATATATTGATGTTGATAAATGGTTGTTCTTCATTGCGTGGATATATTCTAATATCACGCTGAAAAGGTGGTTCACCATCCTCATTTTTAAACACCATAGCAACCTCATTTACTGTCGGTAAATTATATCTTCTTTGATCAGTGTTGCGATCTCTTTTTAACACCATATTTACTCTTGGTATAGGCAATAGATGTCTTTCAGCATGTTCCTGTTGTTCTTTTTCCAGCTGTGCTAATTGTTTGTATGCTTTACTATATGGGTTGTTTTGCATAATTTTATCCAGCTGTTCAAAGACTATGCGCAAACACTGTCTATTTTCTGGTAGTGTCATTCTTTGTTCCACAGCTTCCATCGTATCCAAGACATACAACTGTGCAAATTTCCTTGGCTCTCCTTCTTGTGGGTGTAAATGTGAAGTTCGGTGGTATATTTGACCTTGAATTTTGAAACAATAAGGACCATGTCCTGGTACATTTTCTGCTAAAGTTGCACCCATTGAAGCAAATGAAATTGCACTGTTATAAGACCTGATGTTTTGTTTGAAATTATTATAATTTGGAAATGTTGGATCACTCATAATACATTCTAAATAATATGGAAATGGATGTCTTAGTGGAAGTTTCACCTTTCCTTTCTGACAGCAACTAATGAAATTTCCATCAGTAGGTCTTTCCTTTATGAAATGATAGGCCCCACAAAACTGACAAAGCACATTAAGTAACCCACAATAATGAGTATCTACATGTACTGCAGTATTGAACACATTGTCATGCATTTTTTCCACATATATATCAAACCCACTTTCTATATGTACATTGTTGTCATGTGTGTCTACATTTAAGTCATTCTGCACAATAGAATCATTAGACACTGGTTCACATAGATGTTTTTTTTTACTTTTCCTTTTTTTGCAAGGCCCAACAGACTCACTTTTGGCTTTCTTAGCAATCTTTCTTTTATTTAAAAGTCTCTGTTGATCTTCTTCTCTCAAGCGTTGTGAAGTTTCTGGTGTATGAGCATCTCTCCACCTTTGCTTCCTTTCCCTTGCCAATCTTCTTTTGCGTTCCATTTTGTCTTCTCCATTATCTTCCATTTTTTAATCTGTAATAGTCAATATAAATATTAATTAGTCTTTCTTCTTATTTTTGTGTACATATGTCTTTTTACTTTTTGGACTGTTACATTAAAGTTGATGAATAAACGTTATCCTTGTTTCCAATGAAATAAATGAAACCATTTTTCAAATTATTTTATTGACATATATTAAATTGGTAATAACTGGACATATATATTTATTATATCAATTATTCATCTTTCAATTCATTTTAAATCCTTCTTGATTCACTTCACTGCATACATTTTTTTTTTTTTTGGCAAGTGCTTCTTCGTTTTGTTAAATGTTTGTATTGCTTCGTATTGTCTATTCAACTTTCCATATTTTTTTTTAACATATGCTGTTTTGATGTGTCAGGACCAAATTAAATATTTACCTGCAAAGACGGTCTTGATGTTGTTCAAAGGCTGCAAACGTCACACTGTGTGTTTATTCACTTTCCTTGATCAATAATCTGTAATTTAAATTTTAGAATCTTTGTATTATTTCACTTCACCCATATCATGAAATAAACATCAATCAAGAGACATATATTTTTATTCCTTAAAAACCTGAAAGCAAATTCTTTAATATGTTCCTATAGTAATCTAATACAAAACTGTTTTTGATATTACTCATTATTAATAATTAATTCATTAAATAAAGTGCATTATGAATGTTATTTTTAATTCTTTCACACAGGTAAGCACAATATCTAACGAATTAATTACTAATGTAATATACATTATTAATTAATAATTATATTTAATGTACATTATTAATTAATGCAGAATATATAAGCAATTATTAATTTAATGTACATTATTAATTAAATTTAAACTGAAAACATAAACATGAGTCTATCTGAGAATTAAATTATTAAAATCATGTACATTCTTAATTAATGAATCAATGTGTTTGTTTTCTGCATATTCTTAAACGCTAACATTTTTGATATTACTGTTTAGTAATAATTAATTAATTGTAGAAAGTACATTATAAACGTTATTTACAATTCTTTTACACAGGTAATTACAATATCCAATTAATTAGTAATGTAATCTACAATTAATTAATGTTCAATATATAACAAATTAATTTGTAATAGAATGTACATTATTAATTAATAATTACATTTAATGTACATTATTTATTAATTCATGAATAAATGTCTTTCTTTTTTATGGACATTCTTAAACGCAAACTCACTTTTATATTAATGCTTAATTCATTAATTATTTAATGTACATTATCAATAGTATTGTCAATTGTTTCACACAGTTAAGCTCAATATTATATTTCTGTTAATGAAATAATGTACATTAATTTAATAGTTAATTGGTTATATTTTATTGATTATTAATTCTTAATTAAATAAAATACATTATGAATATTATTTACAATGTTTCACACATTTAAGCACAATATATAATCAATTAATTATTAATTTAATGTACATTATTAATTAAATTTAAACTGAAAACATAAACATGAGTCTATCTGTGAATTAAATTATTAAAATCATGTACATTCTTAATTAATGAATCAATGTGTTTGTTTTCTGCACATTCTTAAACGCTAACATTTTTGATATTACTGTTTAGTAATAATTAATTAATTGTAGAAAGTACATTATAAACGTTATTTACAATTCTTTTACACAGGTAATTACAATATCCAATTAATTAGTAATGTAATCTACAATTAATTAATGTTCAATATATAACCAATTAATTTGTAATAGAATGTACATTATTAATTAATAATTAAATTTAATGTACATTATTTATTAATTCATGAATAAATGTGTTTCTTTTTTATGGACATTCTTAAACGCAAACTCACTTTTATATTAATGCTTAATTCATTAATTATTTAATGTACATTATCAATAGTATTGTCAATTGTTTCACACAGTTAAGCTCAATATTATATTTCTGTTAATGAAATAATGTACATTAATTTAATAGTTAATTGGTTATATTTTATTGATAAATAATTATTCATTAAATAAAATACATTATGAATATTATTTACAATGTTTCACACATTTAAGCACAATATATAATCAATTAATTATTAATTTAATGTACATTATTAATTAATAATTCAATGTAATGTACATTAATAATTAATGCACAATACATAACCAATTATTAATTTAATGTACATAATTGTCCTTATTAAGTAACTAATAATATAGTAATTAATTAATGATACTTCTTAAAATGTACCTTTTGTAATTCAATGTTCCTGAATCAGTATCCTGAAGAGCTATCAATCTCTTTCGATTTTCCAGCATCCGAAAATGTCCAGTCACACTGTCATCACCTCAGGAAAAGGTGTCAGTAATGTGTCAATTGTGCCCTATATATAGGTTTTTGCGCGAGCCAAATGCATTGTTTTCGGCGGGAAATACGGGTGCGCGAGCGAAATGCATTGTTTTCGGCGGGAAATACGCTGTTGCTCGAGACCAATGTGTTGTTTTCGTCGGGAAATCGGAGTTGGCGCGAGACAAAGGCGGGAAATCGTAGTCGGCGCGAGGCAAAGGCGGGAAATCGTAGTCAGCGCGAGGCAAAGGCGGGAAATCGGAGTCTACGCGAGACAAAGTCGGGAACTCCGTGTTAATCCGGAAATGTGTGGTGTGCGTCTTATCGGATTTTCCGTAAGTGTTTTCCGTGGCTATAGTGCTGTAGCCTCGTTTTCGTTTTGTTCGGCCGCCATTTTTTCTCTCGCTTATTTTTTTTAAAGTGTCTAAACTCTTTTATTTTGCTTTAAATGAAGGCGATAGTTTTTGTTTTGAGGTCCAGGATGCTTCCTCTTGCTGTCGGTAACTTTTTTATTTATGTGTTCTGTGTATTTAGTGTGTTTTATCTTTTTTCTTGTCCGCGGGTTGCGTCCGATTTTTGCGATGTCGTAATGTGTCTTATACGCCGTCACGGATTATCCGTAATGTGTCTACGCCTTTTTTTTCGGCCGCCATTTTTTCTGTCGCTTATTTTTTTTTTTGTGTTTACATTTTTGTATTTTAAGGTAAATCAATGTGTAACTCGCTTTCTGCAGGTCGTGGATGCTCCCTCTTGCTATCGGTTAGGTTTTTATGTATGTGGTGTGTGTAGTTATTGTTAATTTAAATTTTTATGATAGGCGGTTTGCGGCCGTATTTTTTTACTACGTTTTAACGGCTCGCCTCGCTACGCGAGGCTCGCCGGACGATGAGCGCCTGCGGCGCTCATCGCTAAGCCCGCTAAAGTTCTACGGGTTAACGGCTCGCCTCGCTTTGCGAGGCTCGCCGGGCGATGAGCGCCAGCGGCGCTCATCGCTAAGCCCGCTAAAGTTCTACGGGTTAACGGCTCGCCTCGCTTCGCGAGGCTCGCCGGGCGATGAGCGCCTGCGGCGCTCATCGCTAAGCCCGCTAAAGTTCTACGGGTTAACGGCTCGCCTCGCTTCGCGAGGCTCGCCGGGCGATGAGCGCCTGCGGCGCTCATCGCTAAGCCCGCTATTCGTACGGACCACGCAAACAGCGTGACGACGACTCGTAGCAGGACAATTATAATATGTGATGTGTCAGTTACACTTATCACTTATGGACAGAAATATTACTGCATATAGACTTTTCTGTGTATACTCAAACATTATTCCACCACATTGCACTGTCAAAATGAGGCTGCTCTAGGACTGGGCCTTATTAGCCAAGGCAGAAATATGTCTACCCCTGTCCCTCCATGGAAGATGAGTAATCTCTGGGTATAAAGTTAATATTTTGTTAAATCTTCCATGTAAGGAGGATCTCTTTGAGCAGATTAATTTACTAATACACAGGTCACTTTGTGATAGTTCTATCTCCAGAGAAGGGGTGTAGGAACTGGGGGGATGGGGGGGACAAATCCCATTCAGGTTAATTGAATAGGGGATACAAAAAATAGCATAATTAAACTTAATCATGCATTATCAGATTCGGCCACTAGACCTGTGGAGCAGTATGCCTTTCCCATGAAAGCTTTGACCCATAATTTATCTTAGAAATAAATATAGATATTGGGGTGCAGGGGCATTAAGAATTTAAACAAAGAAATTAAAAAAACGTTTTTGAGGGGCGACTGCAGCGATGGGGCTCCCCAGAGCAGGGCCACAGTGTATTGCATCGGGTGCACTGGTGGTAGATCCGCCCTTGCTTTCTGTACTGGGAGTAGAGTTTAATTATCCCCCAAATACTTTTTTTGGGCTCCTACGCCCATGCTTCAGAAAACTAATCTAGTCTACAATCCCATTTAGGGCAACAGAATACATTTTATAAACCCTTGCAGTAATTTTGAAACATATGATCGCTTAATGCCAAATAAACATTTTTCAACACACACATTGTAATTTTTTCATATCATCACTAATAAACTGAAAAAGAATTAAACACCATCATGGTCATTTCCTAGTCAGGAAACAGCAGAACTGGAAGTTGACTATGTCAGTGCATGTCATGAACTGAGGGACATCTCATAACTACACCCAAAGACAAAAAGGAATTTCTTCATCGTATTCCCTACTTACCTAAATTTTCCCCAAAATGCCATCACACTACATGTATTATCTAGCCAATATGCTTTGGCAACACATTTCTGTTGTGCCAATAAACTTGATTTGATTTGATTTGCTTACGACAGCCTGTGCAAAATCCTTTCCTACCATAGTACCCAAATTCAGAGAATCAGCAATTGGAACTTGGCCCAATAAGGACCTCAACCACAGTCATCAACAGTAGAAGTAGAATTTGCAGATATGGAGAATGCCAATAAACCATTTAAACAATGATAATTAACGTGTTATTCATATCCTTTAATGCTATCATTTGTCTTTCCAGAATTTCATAAGACACATTCTATGTCATACATTCTAGTTAGCTTATTAAAATTCAATAAAACTACAGTTCTGTAACAGTTTTGAAGGAGAAGTTCCACCTAAAAACAAGTTTCTCATATATGAAGAATTATACCTTTTAAAGTTCAAATATACATGTAAAACATTTGCCCTTTTTTGCTTTATGTAAGTTGCTGCTGAAGAACACAGAAAATACATGTAACTTTCAGAGTGCAGCTGCAGCTTGATTGGCTCTTGAACTTCTAATAGCAATTCTCTCTCTTCGCAGACATGGGCCTCCATACAATTGCAAGCCCGTAATTATCTTCATACAGGCCACATGTCTGCGCCTGCGGGTTTGAAATTTGCTACAATTCCGACTGTATTCAATTGACTCAAGCCCGTAATTACAGGGCTAAAGTCTAAACTTATAAACCATGAACCTGTAAGTAGCAATTCAGGGCATGATCATGATCAATTAAGCAAGCCTGTAAGTTACAATTTAGACAGAGCCAATAGTAAATGAGACTGACGTCAGTAAAACATGGAGTTTAAACTACAATCAATCAGTGTTTAGAAGTCCGATCTGCAAACCGACTGGCAATCCAGAAATGTAGAAATCAATAATAATCAATAAATAAACTGGTCTAGTCCATGTGGGGGGTCTGATATGTATTAACTCCTGGGATATAACATGGTACTAAAACGTAAAAAAAATATTTTTTTATTGCAGATGTGCGAGCTTGAGACTGTTCTACAATTAATTCTAATGCCTTTCATTGCTTTCCCAGTAAGTGCAGTAGTGTGTTTATAATTGCTTTTAACCCACTTGCGAATACTATCTAGGGGCCTCATTCAAATGCGATTTGGCCAATTGAATAGGAATCTATATAAGCACATAGCATATTTTTTTACAGAACTTTTTACTTAGTGAAGACCTTGCTTTTGAATAATGCATCTGAAAAAAAATCGCTATGTGCTTATATAGAGCCCTATTCAATTGCACAAATCGCATTTGAATGAGGCCCTAGTACTCGTAGAAATTTTTTACACATTTGCCATTTACGGCAATTTCTGGCTTGTTGAATTGTTACAATTGAATATGGATTAGCACTGGTAACATTTGCGGGCTTGAAACATCAAAGGAGTAGATAGAAGAGAGTTACATGTTTTACAACCTCTGTGATTTTGAGCCTGTAACACGCAAATGGATTGCAGATAGCTAGAAGAGGCCAACTGAATAGCAAAAAAAATTACATTACGGACTCAATTGTATGGTGGCCATGGAATAGCAAACTAGACAATTTCCTTAACTTATAAATAGACAGTTAATAAACTATACAACTTTAAACATAAATATTACAGGGCTAATTAAAAAGTTCCAACTCAATTATTATTTAATCAAGTTGCATATATATAATTCAATATACCTAAATGCTTATTATAGCACAGGAACATCCATATAATAGATTTTCTATAATGTGTCTCTATTTCAGATTTAGGTTGTGCAGAATGAAATAATAATTCAATTTGTAACGCTAGATATATATGGCTAGCAACATGAAATTAATTTGCACACATAAGAATTCAATTTGTAACACTAGATTTATACGGTAATACAGCATTATGATTATTAGATACAGTATATACTACCATCTGCTGGTGTAACACAATGCTGCAATGAGTATATGAACACAGTTCCCTATTGCTGCCATTTCTCTTCTACAGTAATCAGTGACTTCAAATTCCTCTCCAAATCAGAAACCTAATTGTTGACAAACTGACAAAACAGGAGAATGATATTTAATGCCGTACTGTCCCATATATGGGTCAGACCCTTACCATGTATTGGTTTATTTTGTTATATGAAGTCCCTGCTGTACAGCACCAAGAAATATTTTAGTACCTTACCAAGATACTATATTAATAATTACATTTGCATTTATAATATAAGTGTGGCTAAGACTAGAGATCCATATATATATATATATATATATATATATATATATATATATATATTCCGATGATACAATAATAACTTGGCTATGTGTACTGATAAACTAAAGCTTACTACAAACAGACCAACTATGACCAGAACTATAAGGAATAAGACAAAACACTTACAGTAAATATGTACCTCCTGTTTTGTAAAAATACAATGTGGGTAAAAATGAGTGGTGCAAGGCAGAACATCTGCACTTCTCAGTACTGGTCCTCCCCATCCCAAAAAAAACAAAACAATAAGACCTGTCTACTTTTCTCTTTCATGTTGGATTATCTGCAAATTGCATCATATAGAATTGCATGATAACTTATATCTGAAATTATGTGGACATCAACTTTACAAACAAGGCACAATTTTGTGCTTTATTGTAAGAAATGATTATGTTTCATATAAAAAATGCCAAAGAGTGGTCTTAATAGACATCCTAAGATAAATACATTTGTGGAATGTTAAACCTATTCAGTTGGTTTAGACCAGTGTTTCTCAACTCCACCCCTCAGAGACCATTAACAGGCCACATTTTAGACCTATCCCTGCTTGGGTACAGATGAGCTAATCAGTCACTTAGCCATTTTGATTAACCACATGGGCTTAAACTGAATTATCATTAAAATCTGTCCTGTTTGTAGTCCCTGATGACTGAAGTTTACAATAATTGGTTTAGGCAAGTGGTTCTCAACATTTTTGACTTGGGAACCACCTCATTAGGTTCCATTGCTTCTGGAGATCCAGAATATTTTTTACAATGTGATAACCTTTGAGATCGAGAACATTTCTTACAGGGTGATACTTCATATGACATACTACATTTCACACTTCTTTGAATAGAGTATATTTAAAAGCACATAAATTCCTCTATAACCTATCGACATCTATGACTAAAATTAGTGATAAGTTTAGTGTCAGATTCTTCTCATCCCTCTTTGTCACAGGACACAGTATTCTAGATCAGATCTAACTAAGGATCTATAGAGTATCTTTCTTATTCTTCTGCTACTTCCTCTTCGAATAAAACCAAGCATCCTATTGGTGTTTACTGCAGTTTGATTGCATTGTTTGCTTAGTTTTAAGTCAGAGATATAACTGCCACATTCCTTTACTCTACTCTTGCTGTCATCAAATTATCATTAAGCATATGGTGTACATTGGGGATTTTTTGTAGATAAGTAGATAATTGCTCTAGTTTTCTCAGTCCAGTAGCTTACATAAACTCCACCTCACATCTTACAAGGAAAATTCTGTTTCCAACATGCAATTGTGACAGCTGCTTTATTGATATGATGTCACATTACCCCCATATGTGAGAACTGAAAAGAAAACAAGGACTACATTTCAGTTGAATATCAATTGGGCATGCTCTTCTTCTTTGTTACCCCACTGCACATCTTAAATATTTACTGAAGTTAAACCCATTAGCTTAGTTCATTTTTACGTAAAATAACTCTAACTTTTATCTTATCTTTATTCTTAATTGCAAACAACTGCAATTATGCATATATACAAGTGTATTTTAATTTTCTGTGTAATGGTCCTAGATAAAGGAAATTACAGATAGGGAGCATCTTTTCAGATAATTTATGCTTAAAATATGTAACCTTCATACTGAGTTGTCTAACATTTGCACTCACTTTTATTAATAAGAACCCATTGGAACTTTGCAGTCTCACAGTAAGCAGAAAGAAGGCAATATCAGTGAGTGATCATGGGGCAATGAGCTCAGGCATAAATCCATGGGCATATTTAGGTTTTATGCCAATCAGATTTTTGCCACCCCCTATGTCCCACTTGCAGCTCTCCCTTTCTACTTTTAATATAACAAATCATAAGTATGTGTGTTTATGTTTAGAGATTATATATCAGAAAGTGTCAAGGGCACGTACAGAAAGAAAAATAACTACATATATAGACATTTCTGTGAATATATAAACATATTTCAATGTACTGTACTGCATCTTCAGGCAACCTGCTGCCCCCTGAAAATGTGCTGCCCTAGGCCTGGGACTCATGGGCCTAGGCAGAAACATAACTCTGCATAAATCTAAAGCTGTTATTAAAATAGATTAAGGTGCCTGTCTTCTCTTGAAGAGAGAACAAAATGAAAGAGGGCTATACATGGGAGAATGGCTTGTGTACATTGTAAAGCTCTGAATATGCGATAATGAGATTAAGAAGGTCCTGTCATTTCACCCTAGGTTAGGACCTCCTATTCTAATCCGCAGGATTACTTATCAGCACTCTTTGTGTTAGCCGTTACGCTCAGCTGAGTTCAAGAGAGCTTTTCCATTTTGTTCCATTTATTCACATATGTCCAGTTAAGGAGAAGATTTACTCTGACTATTGATTTCACAGGATTGATTGGCAGAGCGGACTATGGGATTGGTATGCTCTGATTAGAGGATAACCAGGCAATACCCTCTGATTTAGGTCCTAAACTATGTGTATCGCAAGGTTGTGAAGGACACGGGTAACATGCAGCTTGTGGGGTTCCAGTGTGCCTAACTTGGAGGGTTGTGAGAAGATTCAGCAATGCCTATCCAGAACAACAAGGTAGCTAATGAAGGGTGTGCAAACTCCCAGAAAGTGAGAGAGGAATGCATTGCTGTGGTGGAGGCACTCAACAAGGTAACTGACACTATTCATGTATAACCTTCTTATGTCCTGTGTATTTGATGGCCTTAATACTAAGTGTGAGCTATTTCACTTGGTGCTGTAATGGATACTATTATATAGGCACACATGCTGCTCCTTTAATAGTTGTAAATAGTAGCAGCTTAATATTTTTAATGGTTTATATAGCCAAAAGTTTTCTTTTTCATGTCATTTCAAAAATAAGTGCTACATTAAAAAAACAAGAAATGCGGAAGGGTATAGATGGCATACAACGAACAACATAAACATATAATTATATTAGTTTGACAGTGTTTTTACACTGGTAGATGTAAAGCTTCTCTAATAAAGACCCACAGACACAAACATATAGATAGATAGATAGATAGATAGATAGATAGATAGATAGATAGATAGATAGATAGATAGATAGATAGAGATAGATAGATAGATAGATAAATAGATAGAGATAGATAGATAGATAGATAGATAGATAGATAGATAGATAGATAGATAGATAGATAGATAGATAGATAGATAGATAGATAGACCCATGTTTATATATGGAGTACATTATAAAAAAAAAATGCAAGATGCATTTATTCTTATATGTGTTTCATATTTATTGGAATAGTTATGCTTGAGTACTAGTGTACAAAATTGCCTTGCATTGTGGATGTGACTAATTAAATGCACTAAAATGAAAACCAGATCCCATGGCATTAACTTCTCATGATAGTGATCGTGATAAATGTTTATTTTTAGTCATGTTCCTCACATATACATTTTCTTGAAAAGTAATTTCCCTTAGAGAGTGATTTTCAATTTAGAGGATTAGCACAACTGAAGTATTTTACAACCATAATAGCATTTGCAAGAGACTCCATAAGAATTTTGATGCCATAAAATAATAAAAATCATGTGAGCATTGAAAAATCAATTAAAGAAATACCAGTAAAAAAGTCAACACATCTACAAAACTGTACTAACTAGAGCAATGTTAAGACTAGAGCAAATAGAATCTCATACTTTCTGAATTCATAACCTAAAAACATTAAATTGAAATTATGACTCAGAAATATGTATATAATGCAGATATAATGTATTTTCAGTAGTAATCTTTTTAAGTCTTAAGCAATACACATTAATTGTTTTTAGAAAGAAAAATGTACACTTTATATGCGTCCCTAGGCCTACTCAGATATGTGACCTTTCCTAGACTGTTCCAATTACTTACAGTAACTTCTTCTTTTCCCTTTCTCCACAATTTCGCCGCTTCCTTAAAGGGTCAGTGTAAGCACTTTTTAAGTTAAACCTATTTTTTAGTTCACTATTAATTAACATAAAAATACATGTGCAAACAGCAGCAAATTAAAGCTTTAGCCAGAAAATCTAATTTAAAAACACAGTTTACCTCATTAATGCTATACCCCTCCCCACCTCTCTCTCTCTTTGTCTTGAGCACTACTGAAAGGATGTGAAAGATTTCAAATGAGATAACATTAGTGAAGCCTTGCCATTACATCATAATCAGGACAATGAGAGGGGTAGGGAGGCATAATGATATTTTATGGCTAAATATTTGCTGCTGTTTGCACATGCTTTTAATGGTAATTAATGGTGAACTTGCAAGCAGGTTTAATATGAAAAGTGCATACACTGGCCATTTAGTCTTCAGTTTCTTCTTATTTACTTGTCCTATTGGTCCGCTTTATGTTTAGGCTAAAAATGTTTAGTGCCAGCTGATTGTCTGCTGTTCCTTAATATTTGATTCTAGGCCTGGTATAATTGGCCTGTGCAATAATAAAACATCAAGTATAATAGATGAATGTTGACCATGACCAATTAAAATAAATGAATGAATGTCCATCGAGTTTGGATTATGGACTGTTACTTCTATCTCCATCTGAAAGCTTGGAGCAGTGGGGTATGACACTGTAACATATATTTAAATAGAAAGCAAGACCACAAATGCTTTAGTTTGAAGAACAATTTTATTTTTGCACACTATAAGATGTAGTCACAAAATAAGTAAAAAAGAAACATTGCTTGCTTATAAAGAAGAGCTTAATTATGGATAGTTAATCTCAGAATGGAGAATAACTGGTCTAGAATAGTCCTTCCAAAAATTATCTCATCCTCTATAGAGTACGAAAGCCCTAAGGGGAAGTCACCAATTCTGCACCATTATACAGCTGATTAAGAGGTAGACTGCATATAATGCTCTTTTCTGATTTTTGTAATCCTTCCCTGAACTGGTGCATATACTGTATAATAAGCCTGTACCCACCAAAACATTGAAATGTTATTTATGGCTGGAAGAGACAAATGTTCCAAAATTGCTTTATAAAAGGAGGCCATTTTTGTTTTTTTGTTTTTTTGTTTTTTGCATTTACAGGGTAAAACAAACAGAGAGAGTGTGTGCTCTAATAGATAGGTACCACCACATAAGCACACACAACCTTTATACAGTATATTATTTATAACTATATAAGCAGGCATTTATTCAACCTTTCTTTACTTAGGAAATGCATTGGACCACCATCCCATCCACCTTTTTTGTTATTTTACCCATTCTAGATTTTCAGTCTTAACACCTCTAATTCTGAAGGCAATATGTGTATCATAATACTCAATGGAAGAGTAACAGTACTTTTGGAAAGGTTACTCTAGACCAGTTCACACTCTAGTCATTTCTGAGCTTATCACAATGGATTCAATTTATCATGTATACTCTCTTTACAATGGATTTTTTACATAAGCCAAAATTTACATATCCAGCATTACTTTTTACAACTTTTGGGAGCTTTTTACTATTTTTGCAAGCAAAATGTATAGCATATATAAACACATTTTTTTAAGATACCATCTATGGTCTTCCTCTCCCTTTTTACAAAATGTTATATTTTTAAGTGATGGCAATATGTCTTTAATACAAGTGCAGTCTGAATGCTTAAAAATAAATTAAAACTTGTTACTCATTTAAAAAAGTACTTTATAGTACGCAAGATCACCAGAAGTTTCGGTTCTCTAAACCTCAGCCACCAGGCATTTCAAAGTGATTAAGATGTGCATTTTCACCCATAACCAAACTGGTCAGATATTGCTATTTTTCATTTCCAGTATTAATGAAGTATCTGGTTAACTTTTAGAAAATACTGTTGCTTTAAAAATGTAAACAAAAAAAGAAGAAAAAAAAAAGAAAAAAGTCTCTCATTTAATCCAGTATGCCCTATTACATTACCCTTATAAATTATAAATAAACAATATAATAGTATAGAATCAAGTATATAGAATTTATTTGCAAGTATAACACCATTAAAAAACGATGATTAAAATACAAACGGTTGCCCTTGCAGCCAAAAACACCATCACATATAAATTCCATCAATGTATAAAGTCTATGTGCAAAGTATTGCTGGTGGTAATCTCCAAAACACATAGGAAATAAAGTGCTTAAGTGCAATATTATATACCTATGTACAACCTAATAAGAGTGGCAAAGGAGGAGCCACTTACTCCCTAAATGTGCATAAAAGTGAAGACTAATCTAACACTTCAAAAAAACTCACCCTACTATAAAAAGAAAACCTTTTAGGATGTGGCAGAATTGGGATTATGACTTATCCCCCTATCTTCATGTGAAATAAATTTATACTATACTATACAATACTAATTCCCTAAGTGTGATGTGTATACCACTTGTTATACCTAAACACATATATATATTGTACAATTATTTAAATAGCTAGTATATCAGACAATATCAGTATCCAGAAGATATAATGTATATAATGTTAATCCAAAGTATTTATTTACTTAGCTTTATATATATCATACTGAGGGATGTTAAAACATTAAGTGAGTCCAATCCGTCATTACTCTAGGGAAGTTGCTCCTCCGGTATGAATCATGTCTCTCCTATACACATCGTGCAGATCCAATCCCTCATGCAGTACTTCCGGGTTGACAAGATGACATCACTTCCACGGCATCAAGGGCAACATAGCCGACGCATGCGTTTCGCCATGCGTTTCGCCATGTGTTTCGCCAAGGCTTCTACCAGGGCCTAACACAATTGGGGAGGAGGTGTCCTTTTATAGGGCTATCCAGCGAGTCTGTGTTCCTTATTGGAGAGATTTACAGCCAATCATATATAATCGCGACTCCAGGTCCTTGAAGGTATATAAAAACATCATGTAAGATACATAAATATTGTATTTAATGCAAAAAAAAAAACAAAAAAAAAACGAAAACCAAATATGCTGTTATCCCATATACCTTCTCTATCTATTTGAATACATCATATCTCACTGTCTAACAATTAGAGAGAATATATTATTTACAAGTAGATATCCATTATTAATCAATTCGGTAACTACATGTTCCCTCAGAGGAGATATAGCTATACAGAGTATTGAAAATACTGTTAAACTGCATATACTTCGTATTAAATATAGTATCTAAGAATATTAATATGCACTCTTTATTCAATCATCTTTTCAAGAAGACAGCAAGGTTGATATTTTCATTCAAACCAAATGGTAACAGAGTATTGATTAAGGTAATCCATTTACTCTTAGCTCTCAATAATTCTTCTTCTAAATTGCCACCTCTAATTCCAAGGTTAATTTGTTGCAGTATGGTACACTTAATTTCCGGTTTACAATTATGTCTATGAAGAAAATGTCTAGCTACTGTAGTTAAGGTTTTACCCCTGTCATAATCTTTCATACTATTCTTGATATTATTTATATGTTCCCCCAGTCTTCTTCGTATTGCCCTCAAGGTCAAACCTATGTACCGCAAATTGAATGGACATTGTAAACAATAAATTACATTTTTGGTATTGCAATTGTAGAAACTAGTCATTGCATGTCTCTTGCCAGTTCTATCTTCCAAATAATCAATCTTTTTCATAAAAATGCAGAACTTACAGTGCCCACACATGTGGGTACCGTTGGGTAGAGTCGATTTCTGCTTCAATTTCTGGAAATGACCACGTACAAGTCTATCCTTGATTGTTTGTTATTTCCTTCAGCCTGTCTGAATATGTTCACCTATAAATGTATCAAGTTGACCATCACATCTTAAGACATGAGCATGTTTATTTAAGATGGAATTTATTTCCCTCCACTGTTGATTGAAAGTACTGATGAATCTAGGATAATGTGTCATCCTCAGCCTCTTATGTTTGGGAACTAAAAGATTGTCTCTATTTGTGTGTAACTCGCGATGATACACTTTTTTCAATGTTCCACTATAGCCTCTGTCCTTTAGACGGCCAGTCAAAATCTTTGCTTGTTTCCTAAAAGTTATCTCATCCGAGCAATTGCGGCATATTCTCAAGAATTAACCGACAGGTATAGACCTCTTTGTGGCCGGGAAATGTGAGCTCTGAGAGTGAAGAGTGCTGTTGGTGGAAGTTGTTTTACTGTATAGATCTGTGCCTATACTTCCATCATCATTTTTGAAGATTTTTAAATTCAAAAATGTTATTTCTTGTAAGCCTAAAAATTGCCTCTCTCTCCTTTCATCTTTAGTATTAAGTTCATTTGAGTATTAAGTGTTTGAGACAATTTGTTTTGACTCTACATTCATAAACTCGGGATACAATGGATGTCCTAAGCAAATAAAATATTACAGTTGATACTGAGACTGTGATGAGAGTCACTTTATACCTCGATTGACCATCAAAAGGGATGTGAAGCTGTAGGATATTTATTGGGCATGGACACTAGAGACAGTGTTGAGAAGAATTAGTTTATTATGGAATTATTGGATTTCATCCTCCACCATAACTATTTTATATTTAACAACAAATACTATTTACAAGTACGTGGAATGCTATGGGGTCCCCGGTGGCACCAACATATACAAATATTTACATGGGATGGTGGGAGAGAGAGAGTGTTCTGTGAAGACATGACCAAATATACCAACAAAATTGTATTGTGGCTACGCTACATAGACAATATTTTAATATTATGGGAAGATACGATGGACAGCTTCACGGAATTTGTTACCATGCTTAATGATAATGAACTTAATCTGAGATTGATTCATCAGAGGAGCTTACAAGAACAAAACTAAATGATGATGGAAGTATAGGCACAGACCTATACAGTAAAACAACTTCCACCAACATTCTTAAGAATACGCTGCAATTGCTTGGATGAGATAACTTTTAGAAAACAAGCGTACATTTTTATAGGCCGTCTAAAGGATAGAGGCTATAGTGGAACTTCATTGAAAAAAGCGTATCATTGCGTGTTTCACACAAATAGAGACGATCTTTTAGTTCCCAAAAATAAGAGGCTGAGGATGACACATTACCCTAGATTCATCAGTACTTTCAATCAACAGTGGAGGGAAATCAATTCCATCTTAAATAAACATGCTCATATCTTAAGATGTGATGGTCAACTTGATACATTTATAGGTGAACGTATTCAGACAGGCTGGATGAAATCACAAACAACCAAGGATAGACTTGTACGTAGTCATTTCCAGAAATTGAAGCAGAAATCGACTCTACCCAATGGTACCCACATGTGTGGGCACTGTAAGTTCTGCATTTTTAAGAAAAAGATTGATTATTTAGATAAGATAGAACTGGCAAGAGACATGCAATGACCGGTTTCTACAATTGCAATACCAAAAATGTAATTTATTGTTTACAATGTCCATGCAATTTGACCTCGAGGGCAATACGAAGAAGACTGGGGGAACATATAAATAATATCAAGAATAGTATGAAAGATCATGAGAGGGGTAAAACCTTAACTACAGTAGCTAGACATTTTTTTCATAGACATAATTGTAAACCAGAAATTAAGTGAACCATACTGCAACAAATTAACCTTGGATTTAACCTTGGAAGAATTATTGAGAGCTGAGAGTAAATGGATTACCTT
Organism: Discoglossus pictus; assembly: GCA_027410445.1. Lineage (NCBI taxonomy): Eukaryota > Metazoa > Chordata > Amphibia > Anura > Alytidae > Discoglossus > Discoglossus pictus. The sequence goes on from CM050166.1 coordinate 169,408,136, forward strand.
AATCAATACTCTGTTACCATTTGGTTTGAATGAAAATATCAACCTTGCTGTCTTCTTGTAAAGATGATTGAATAAAGAGTGCATATTAATATTCTTAGATAGTATATTTAATACCAAGTATATGCAGTTTGACAGTATTTTCAATACTCTGTATAGCTATATCTCCTCTGAGGGAACATGTAGTTACCGTATTGATTAATAATGGATTTCTACTTGTAAATAATATATTCTCTCTAATTGTTAGACAGTGAGATATGATGTATTCAAATGTGTTGTTAAATGACGGCAGATTCATCCTATGCAGATTAGGATATCAGACCAATAGAACAGATGGTTATTGCTTGAGAATGAAATGATAGGTTTATATGGGAAGTTGATAATTGTATATATTATAATTTAAAAAATCTTGGATATTATATGGCATTCCATACCCTATGACCCGTATAATGTATGTATAGTTTATAATATAATCATATTGATAATAACTCTCTCCCTTGGGTGATCCGTTATATATGTTTAATTTGCAACAATGTGTGATATATCTTTAATATTGCACAACATTAAATAATCAGGTGATAGAGAAGAAGGATATAGGGATAACAGCATATTTGGTTTTGGTTTTTTGTTTTTGCATTAAATAAATTATTTATGTATCTTACATGATGTTTTTATATACCTTCAAGGACCTGGAGTCGCGATCATATATGATTGGCTGTAAATCTCTCCAATAAGGAACATCGCTGGATAGCCCTATAAAAGGGCACCTCCTCTCCAATTGTGTTAGGCCCTAGTAGAAGCCCATGGCGAAATGCATGCGTCGGCTATGTTGCCCTTGATGCCCTAGAAGTGATGTCATTGCGTCAACCCGGAAGTACTGCATGAGGGATTGGATCTGCACGATGTGTATAGGAGAGACATGATGCATACCGGAGGAGCAACTTCACTAGAGTGATGACGGATTGGACTCACTTAATGTTTTAACATCCCTCAGTATCACATATATAGTTGTGAGCGTACGGGCCGTTTCTCACGCTTGCGGGCTCGCGTAGCGAGCCCGCGGCCCTCGCGTAGCGTGGCCCGCTGCTCGCGCAGCGAGCCGCGGCCCTCGCATAGCGAGAGCTGCGGGCCTCAGTTGCTGGGATGGAGCGCCGAAGGCGCTCCATCCCAGCAACTGAGGCCCTTGCCCGCAGCGTACGGCCCGTTGCTCACGCTTGCGGGCTCGCAGCGAGCCGCGGCCCTCAGTTGCTGGAATGGAGCAGCCACCTCCTCCCCACAATGCCCCGCGCAGGGCCGCCCAGTCCCCGGTTCGGGCTCACCCCCCGCACAGTGTGAGTAGTTGCTAGTTGCTGGCATGGAGTGCCCGAGCACACACAGTCCTGCCCGGGCTGGACAGGTGAGTGGAGCCTGATAGGGGTTCTCTGTGGTGTCTCTATACTTCCATGTTCAGAGGCCTGTCCCAGCCAGCTTACCGGCTGGGACTGCTCACATTTCGGCGCTGCCGCTGTGTGTCGGCGAGTCACACTCCCACAATGCAGCCGGAGAGCAGGCAGGCATGGAGGCGCTCACCACCTCACTATACTTCCCCCTACCCTCGGGTGGACCCCCCAGGAGCACAGCGAGCCACGGACATACACAGGACTCCCCCGAGCACACACAGGCCTGCCCCCCGGGCTGGACAGGTGAGTAGAGCCTGATAGGGCTTCATTTGGGGTGAGAGGGCACATGATAGGGCCTGGGACCACAGGAGTGAGCTCTATATAGGTGTGGGAGAAAACTATATGTGTATATGTGTATATATATATATATATATATATATATATATACTGTGTGTTTTTTTAATATATATATATATATATATATAACACACAGTATATATATATATATATATATATTAAAAAAAAAAACATATATATATATATAAAAAAAACACACAGAGTATATATATATATATATATATATATATATTAAAAAAACACACAGTGTATGTATATATATATATATATATATATATATATATATATATATAAAGAAACACACAGTATATGTATATATATATATATATATATATATATATATATATATTATGTGAAATATATTAAACTAAAGAAACAAAATACATTTTATTGAATGCTGCCATTTAAATGGCTTGCAACTAAAACAGTAAAAATATATTTTTAGGGAAAGATCACTTCTATACTCTTGTTTCCTATGTCTGTCTAGCTTACAGTGAGTGACAACCTGACATGTGTAAACAAAAAAGAAAACTAATGCTATTGGTGGTAAACTCTATAAGGTAGTTGAAGTGTATGTGTGATCGGCTAATGTAAGCCTATGAAGCTTCTAAAACTATAAGGCTTCTAAATATTAAAGCATATGATACTCTAACAATACCATGGAGTGCAAAACAAATACTTGTGAAAATTAAATTGTTAATTAAATAGTATGGTGATAATAGATATTGTTATTAACATATAGTGTTGGATATAGACCCCACAGGGGGGTAATTGTATTTCACTGTGTGTGTATTGATTAAAGTAGTGTTTTCCTAAAAAAGGAATTTAAAGGTCACTGCTAGAAAATGTTCAGACAAGACCATCCTCATATATACAACAAAAAATTGCAAAATCATAGGATCGTCAAAAAAAAAAAAAAGGGGGGGAGTATAGGGGTCTAAAAATATATATATTTAAAACAAAAAACAGCATAGGAGAACCAGAGGGATGTTGGATAAATATAGCAGAGTATATGCTCAAACGCTGCAAAATATTGCCCGCTTATAATGTACAAAAACCCTTGCCACTTGATGAAAAGCAAAAAATAATAAATGTGATGATAAATGGTCTAAATCTGCCCAATGTTTTTCACTACAGCGTGAGATGTTGCAAGCACTGGGTTTACCCTTATGAGGGGACCATATCATATCATATCATTGTGTGGCACAAAAAAGGGGAGGTTCAAAATGTATATATATATACAAATGTGATTATAAATAAAAATACAGGTATTCATACAGGTATACACACAGGCATAAACATAGGCATAAATATGAACAGCTATATCAAACAAGTACAATGATATAGATGCAGCTTGCTTACTTACTCTGTTTAAATCTTTCCTCCGGTTTCGTTACTATTAACAGCAACTTTATCAAAGGCAGACTGTATCCATTACAGTCTGCCTTTGATAAAGTTGCTGTTAATAGTAACGAAACCGGTCAGGCCCCTAATTACAAGCTAGGCCCCTAATTACAAGCTAGGAGACCAGACATGTGTATGTGTATAAAATGTGTGTGTGTGTGTGTATATATATAATGTGTGTGTATATAATGTGTGTGTGTATCACATATATAGTTGTGAGCATGCGAGCCCGCTCGAGCCATTGCTTACGCTTGCGGGCCGCCGAACAAAACGAAAACAAGGCTACAACACACTAAACACGCAAAACACCCCAAGAAACACGCAAAACACCACAAAACACATACGGATATTCTGCTACAGACGCATACCACACATTACCCGCCATTTTAGAACAATGCGGAAGTACACGAGTACGCTAACGGTTTGGTCTCGCGCACGGACACTATTACACTGCACACATTCATCACGCTTACACAGCAGCTCCACACCACTAATGCTGCAGCAACATCAAAACAGATTGTCAGCTCTTCAACTCAATGCATAAAAATAGGTAAAGTATATTACTTTATTAATCTATTACTTATTTTATTAGTATACACCAAACAGCATTAGCTCACTTACAATTTCATTGCCGTCATTTTTTGACGGGCAATTCGCTAGTGATATATATAAAGCTAAGTAATCCGACTGATCTTAAATCAAAAAGTATAGTATAGGTTTATTTCATATGAAGATAGGGGGATAAGTCATAATCCCAATTCTGCCACATCCTAATAGAGTTTTCTTTTTATAGTAGGGTGAGTTTTTTTGAAGGGTTAGATTAGTCTTCCCTTTTATGCACATTTAGGGAGTAAGTGGCTCCTCCTATGCCACTCTTATTAGGTTGTACATAGGTATATAATATTGCACTTAAGCACTTTATTTTCTATGTGTTTTGGAGACTACCACCAGCAATACTTTGCACATAGACTTTATACATTGATGGAATTTATATGTGATGGTGTTTTTGGCTACAAGGGCAACCGTTTGTATTTTAATCATTTTTCAATAGTTATACTTGCAAATAAATTCTATATATTTGATTCTATACTATTATATTGTTTGTTTATAATTTATAAGGGTAATGTAATAGGGCATACTGGATTCAATGGGAGACTTTTTTCTTCTTTTTTTGTTTACATTGATATTTTTCTTCCATACCAGGTTCTAAGAGAGACACAATATATTATTTGGTCTAGAGATTTTAGGATTGTCAGATGCTCTTTTGTTGCCCAAGGAATGTCAGCATATACATTTTCTTTTTGTATATATGATTATATGCTTTTAAAATGGCAATATGATTAAAGGCATATCTACATTTCCTGGATTATGAGTGCATCTGATGGAGGAGAATCAGTAGTGTATAAAAACATATTTTTCCATAAAAAAAAATACCAAAATAAACATTTAAACACTTACCATGAAGTTAGCAAAATGTTTTGCAAATTAGGGTTATCACCCTTTTCAAAACCAGGGTAAACTAGCATAAAATTCAAAATTTGTTTTGTCCAATCAGGATGAAGCCAAGGCTGAAACATTTGTATGACAATCTGGGGTTGCTGTCTGTACTGCAAAGCAGCCTGGGATATGTAGTCTGACTCATTAGAAAGAGTATGAGAGTATAAGAGTCTATCTGTGCAGCACATTCACACTAGATCACAACCCTGCAGGTTGTCTGTTCTTGCATCAACTGCTTCTGGTGTTTTTTTCTCTCTGTCCCCGTCTCCTTGTGGAAAATTTCAGCTGTGACCCCACCAACCATGTGACTAGCAGCACTTCCTTAGGAGGTCACAAACTGTACATAGCTGTTCTGCAGCCGGGTACACTGTTAAGTAAGCCTCCTAGGGGTGTGCAAATCCAGATAGCAGTTTCCAGCATATAAATATGTAAGTACATTCAACCTTTCAATATAGTACATATTTTTCTCCTAATCAGTGGCACATTTAGGAAACATTTGAAACCCAGGAAACTTCTATATACTTTTAAGTGTTTTTGAAAGGCTATCAATTTAGGACAGAAAACTAAAACCAACTAGCTGTGATTTGACAACGTCTTATTAATCTGCATTTTTGTATGAAATATAGATGACATAAGGGGACAAATACAATAAAGTATGAAATAATGGATAATTCTTGCAGAAACTCTTAATTTTTGTTTATTCTATGTAGCATGTCTGCTATGATTGGACATCACCAAGATTTTCCCAACACTACACCATTTAATGCATCAGGCCCAAATATATCGTATAGGGATAACTACTATTTGAGGCTGTTAGAGCTAATATTTATCAGAGTTGTAAAATAAAATACAGCATGCAGTGCATAGCGGATGTTTATAAAGTATTTATATTTCTGTGTTATGTTTCCATCTCTCCTCTGCTTATGTGTGGATGGAAAGGTGGTATCTTGCTACAGGCATTTGACTATTAGCGTTGGAGGCTCATCAGACTGTGTTCGTATGCGTCATGAGTTAAGACGTACTCGAGAGAGGGCTCAAGAGCTGGCACTTAGTAACAGGAACAAGCTGACTGCAGCCCTCCGGGACAAACAGCTCTCAAAGGGAGATCGTGCTGAACTGGAACGCCTGTGGGTGCAGTTTTCCTCCTGCCTGGAGCTTTTCCACAGAGATATGTGCAAGGTGTTTGAGCTGGGAGTGACTGCACCTCTATCTGCAACTCATCAGCCTGCAATGCAGACAGGATACACAGGTGAGCATCAAGGTATTATGAGAGCTCTCTACTGTATACAGGATTAGCAGTATAAGAAATGCAATATGAAGCCACTGCCAACAGACTTTATGCCATGGTTATTGCAGAGGCTCTCTCTTAAAGTGATGCTATCATTATCTAATAAAGGGACCTAATGAGGACCTTTAAAGGAACTCTTTGTCAAAAAATGTAGTTATTTTTTATTATTAAAAAACTAGCTATACATGGTAAAGTATTGCACATGGTATAAGTATTGTTTGCGCTACAATTTCTATGTGAATCAGTGGCTCTCAAATACTAATTAATTGCTTTGATGTGCTCATAAGCATCAAAGTCAGCTTGCATGTTTTTGTTGGCTGGTTCCCAATGTTATCATGCTGGTTGGTTCCCTCCCACACCCTTTCAAGCACATTAAATAAAAAAGACACAAAAGCAATCCTAAGTATCTCACAAATTAACAATTGTAGAGACAAATGGCTAGTACAATGTGCAGTCTGTTTTTATTGTTCTCCATCTACAACATTTGCTTGGTGATGTCATTGCTTGTTTGTATGCACAGACTCATGCCTTTCCATAAATACTGCTTAATATATATATATATATATATATATATATATATATATATATATATATATAATTAATATATCATTAATATACTGGTTCATAAGCTCAGCTATGTTAGAAATTAGCGTGTCATTGGGTGTCAATAGGTACCCCTATAGGTTTAGGTGCCATGGGGGTCTCTAAGGACTCCATTAGTTATAGTTTAGTATACCAAAGGGTTCATAGGGGCTTACATGGCATATTGGTTGATATTAGGTGCCATGGAGGTCCATGGTTATGGTTAGACCCTTTTAGTTATGGTTAGAGGATATATAGTTCATATATACTTCAACTAAATGCTGCCTACTGAAAGCATTCTGGGCACACTTTATAGTAAAAAAAAATAGGTTTTAACATTTTAAAATAAACCAAAGAATGCATATTCTATGTCTAAATGATTAGTCCAATATAACAAAGATAGTAATTATACATACACCAGCAATTAGCTCATTGTGCTCTATGTATGGTTTTAATACTGTTATGTCATGTACAGTAGTATTTACATGTAATCTTATTTAACCTCTGTAGTGACCCAGTGAACAAACAACCCAATCCAGGAATGGATCCTTATTTGCCTTACAAATATATTTGTATAAGCGAATATGCTGATCGAGGCATTTAATAAATGTTGGAAGAATATACTATTTATTGTGAAATGAGAGGAAATAATGAATAAAAACATAATTTGGTTACATATGTTAAAGTAAAAGACAAAGTGTAATGCATGTACTGGTGACACCATAAAGGCATTACCCATAAGAAAGACTAGAAAATAAAGGTGAAATCAGAATCAGCAATGGGAACATGCTTCATTATTTATTAACTTGGCAAACCCACTGTTGTGCTTTTTGAGTTTAAATTAATGTATGTATTGGAAGAATTTAATTTGTGTACCCTAACTTTTAGTAATCAGTTGATTTAGACACACATTATTAAAGAAAGACAACATTATAATAAGTATTAAAACATGTTCTAATTCATTTAAGACAACCTCTAAAAAGGATACTTTGATTCTTTGAACTTACTTAGTATTTTCTCTACTGCTCCTTATGCTGTCAATTACTATTAACTGGCAGGTTCTCTATGCAAAAAGCTTCATCATGTTCATATAGTAAAAGCTCTACACCAAATACTTCATTTTTACCTGTAAAAAAAAAATGCTTAGAAGTCAGTAATAGTATACTGTACCTATATACTGTTATGCAATGAATACATTCTGCTTTTGAAACTGATATTGAATTGTACTCACACTACACTTTGTCTTTCATATATTTGGAAAGGTGTAGGTAGGCAGGGCAGCAGGGATATATCTAGGTTTTATGCTGCACTGTGCTATACCTCTGTAACTACTACTTCATTTCTGTGCTATATTCAAATTTATTACCACATACATATATATGAAATCATATTTATGTGTGTTTGTTTATATATACAATATGCTAGAATATACCATGTACAATGAGGGGAAAAAGTATTTGATCCCCTGCTGATTTTGAACGTTTGTCCACTGACAAATGATCAGTCTATAATTTTAATGGTAGGTGTATATTGACAGTTAGAGACAGAATAACAAAACAACAAGAAAAACGCATGTCAAAGTTATACATTGATTTGCAGGTCAATGAATGAAATAAGTATTTGACCCTTTTGACTTAGTACTTGGTGGCAAAACCCTTGTTGGCAATCACAGAGGTCAGACGTTTCTTGTAGTTGGCCACCAGGTTTGCACACATCTCAGGAGGGATTTTGTCCCACTCCTCTTTGCAGATCCTCTCCAAGTCATTAAGGTTTCGAGGCTGATGTTTGGCAACTTGAACCTTCAGCTCCCTCCACAGATTTTCTATGAGAATAAGGTCTGGAGATTGTGCTTCTTCTTGAGCCACTTCTTTGTTGCCTTGGCTGTGTCATGCTGGAATACCCATCCGCGACCCATTTTCAATGCCCTGGCTGAGGGAAGGAGGTTCTCCCCTAAAATTTGACGGTACATGACCTCGTCCATCATCCCTTTTATGCAGTACAGTTGTCCTGTCCCCTTAGCAGAAAAACACCCCCAAAGCATAATGTTTCCCTCTCCATGTTTGACGATGGGGATGGTGTTCTTGGGGTCATATGCAGCATTCCTCCTCCTCCAAACATAGCGAGTTGATGCCAAAGAGCTTGATTTTGGTCTCATCTGACCACTACACTTTCACCAAGTTCTCCTTTGAATCATTCAGATGTTCATTGGCAAATTGCAGACAGGCTTCTACATGTGCTTTCTTGAGCAGGGGGCCTTGCGGGCGCTGCAGGATTTTAGTCCTTCACGGCGTAGTGTGTTACCAATTGTTTTCTTGGTGAATATGGTCCCAGCTGCCTTGAGATCATTAACAAGATCCTCCCATGTAGTTCTGGGCTGATTCCTCACCGTTCTCATGATCATTGAAACTCCACAAGGTGAGATGTTGCCTGGAGCATCAGACAGAGGGAGACTGACAGTTACTTTGTGTTTCTTCCATTTGCGAATAATCGTACCAACTGTTGTCACCTTCTCACCAAGCTGCTTGGCGATGGTCTACAATCTTGTCCTTGACATCCTTGGACAGTTCTTTGGTCTTGGCCATGGTGGAGAGTTTTGAATCTGATTGATTGCTTCTGTGGACAGGTGCCTTTTATACAGGTAACAAGCTTAGATTAGGAGCACTCTCTTAAAGGGAGTGCTCCTAATCTCAGATCGTTACCTGTATGAAAGACACCTGGGAGCCAGAAATCTTGCTGATTGATAGGGGATCAAATACTTATTTCACTCATTGACCTGCAAATCAATTTATAACTTTTTTGACATGCATTTTTCTTGTTTGTTTTTTTTGTTATTCTGTCTCTCACTGTTAAAATACACCTACATTTAAAATTATAGACTGATCATTTCATTGTCAGTGGACAAACGTTCAAAATCAGCAGGGGATCAAATACTTTTTTCCCTCACAGTTTACTTATACACAGAACAAATTATTCCATCTACTGGTAGCCTGCTGTTCCCCCCTGAAAATGTTCTGCCATAGGCCTAGATCTTACAGACTGTGATGACCCTGAGGTGAGCGGCCACATAAAACCCCAAGATTCTCCCTCTAGGTCTTGTCTTTTGGGTTCAATCTCACAGCACCCTGCAGAACACCTCCTGGGAGAACTCAGGACATCACAGTTTGCAAGCTCAGCCCTAGGGTTACTGACTTATTAAAAATAATAAACTATTTTCCATCCCTTTGGTTAGGATTAGAACATACAAGAAAGACACATGCACCCTGGTTTAGTGCTGAAAACAGACTGACTAAGTTTATTCTTTTCACACAGATATTTAACAAAGCACCAAAATGATCCACCTCCCCACACCTTTCCCACCCCTTCCCAATATTCCTTCCTCTGAGATATATCTGACCTGGTTTGTTTCTCCTCTCAATAGGTTAGATGGAGTAAGTAAATTTCCCAGAGAGTCATAAACTAACTTCAACTTTTATAACAATCTGAAAACAAGGACAAAGCATATGGCCAAATTAGCGTGGTTGTGATGTCTGGCAAATTGCTCTTTCTGGTTCTACAAAATATTTGTTTATATGTGCCATTGGGGAGTATTTTTTGTGTTTTGTTGCCTCAAAACCTGAAATTTACATGGATTGTTTGAGGATTTGCATCATTTCATTTACAGAACATCCCCACAACTTTGAAGATGTTTTTTTTTTTTTATTGTGAAGCAAAGAACAAATAGGACAAAATAACAGAAAAAGTCAATGTGCATAACTATTCACCCCCCTAAAGTCAATACTTTGTAGAGCCACCTTTTGTGGCAATCACAGCTCCATTTCACTTTGGATAAGTCTCTATGAGCTTGCCCCATCTTACCACTGGGATTTTTGCCCATTCCTCTTTGCAAAACTGCTCCAGCTCTTTCAAGTTGGATGGTTTGCACTTGTGAACAGCAATCTTTAAGTCTCACCACAGATTTTCTATTGGATTGAGGTCTGGGCTTTGACTAGGCCATTCCAACACATTTACACGTTTCCCCTTAAACCACTCAAGTGTTGCTTTAGCAGTGTGTTTGGGGTCATTGTCCTGCTGGAATGTGAACCTCCGTCCTAGCCTCAAATCACGCACAGAGTGGTACAGGTTTTGCTCAAGAATATCCCTGTATTTAGCACCATCCATCTTTCCCTCAACTCTGACCAGTTTCCCAGTCCTGGCTGCTGATAAACATCCCCACAGCATGATGCTGCCACCACGTTTCACTGTGGGAATGGTGTTCTTTGGGTGATGTGATGTGTTGGCTTTGCACCTGAGATAGCCTTTTCTTTGATAGCCGAAAAGTTAAATTTTAGTCTTATTAGACCAGAGCACCTTCCTCCATACATTTTGGGAGTCTCCCACATACCTTTTTGCAAACTGAAAATGTGCCATTTTGTTGTTTGCCGAAAGTAATGGCTTTCTTCTGGCCACTCTGCCATAAAGCCCAACGTTATGGAGCGTATAGATACTCCAGTCTCTTCTGTGGAACTCTGCAGCTCCTCCAGGGTTACCTTAGGTCTCTATGCTGCCTCTCTGAATAATGCCCTCCTTGCCCGGTCCGTGAGTTTTGGTGGGCGGCCGTCTCTTGGCAGGTTTACTGTTGTGCCAAGTTCTTTCCATTTGGTTATGATAGATTTGATGGTGCTCCTGGGGATCATCAAAGATTTGGATATTTTATTATAACCTAACCCTGACGTGTACTTCTCAACAACATTGTCCCTTACTTGTTTGGAGAGTTCCTTAGTCTTCATTGCAGTTTTTGGTTTGTGGTGCCTCTTGCTTAAGTGTTACAGCCTCTGGGGCCTTTCAAAAAAGGTGTGTAGATGTAATGACAGATCATGTGACACTTAGATTGCACACAAGTGGACATCATTTCACTAATTACCGTATATACTCGAGTATAAGCCGAGTTTTTCAGCCCTTTTTTTAAGGCAAAAAAGGGCCCCCTTGGCTTATACTCAAGTCACTCTCCCCCCCCATGTGTCTCTAAACCCCCCATGTGTCTCTAACCCCCGTGTGTCTCTAACCCCCCGTGTGTCTCTATCCCCCCCCCGTGTGTCTCTCTACCCCCTCCTCAACCTAAACCCCCCTCAACCCCCCTCCTCCACCTAAACACCCCTAAATACCTCCCCCTGTCCCCTCACTTACCTGCTTGTGCTCCGGCCTCCGCTCCTTAACCCGGCGCGCATGTGACGTCACACATGCGCGCCGCGTCATTAGCATATACTGGGTGCCGGCATTGAGGGGGGAGGTTGAGGGGGGTTGAGGTTGAGGAGGTGGGTTGGGGTTGAGGGGGGTTGAGGTTGAGGAGGGGGGTTGAGGTTGAGGAGGGAGGTTGAGGATGAGGATGGGGGGGTTGAGGATGGGGGGGTTGAGGAGGAAGGTTGAGGAGGGGGTTGAGGAGGGCGGTTGAGGATGGGGTTGAGGAGGGAGGTTGAGGATGAGGAGGGAGGATGAGGAGGGAGGTTGAGGATGAGGAGGGAGGTTGAGGATGAGGGGTTGAGGCGGGGGGTTGAGGACAGGGGGTTGAGGAGAGAGGATGAGGATGGGCGGGTTGTGGATGGGGGGTTGAGGAGGGTGGTTGAGGAGGGGGGGTTGGGGTTGAGGGGGGGTTGAGGTTGAGGAGGGTTGAGGTTGAGAAGGGGGTTGAGAATGAGGATGGGGGGTTGAGGAGGGAGGATGAGGATGGGGGGGTTGAGGAGGGAGGATGAGGATGGGGGTGTTGAGGAAGGAGGATGAGGATGGGGGCGAGGATGGGGGGGTTGAGAAGGGAGGTTGAGGAAGGGGTTGAGGATGGGGGGGTTGAGGAGGGAGGATGAGGAGGGAGGTTGAGGATGAGGAGGGTGGTTGAGGAGGGAGGTTGAGGAGTGGGGTTGAGGAGGGTGATAAGGGAGGGGGGAAGAGACACAGGGAATGGAGAGGTTGGAATAGACACAGGGAAGGGAGAGGGGAGAAGAGACACAGGGAAGGGAGAGGGGAGAAGAGACACGGAGAGAGAGGGGGACACAGAGGGCACAAGAGGGACACAGGGAACAGCACATTTCCCACCCTCGGCTTATACTCGAGTCACTCATTTTACCCAGTATTTTGTGGTAAAATGGGTGCCTCGGCTTATACTCGAGTATATACGGTATCTGACTTCTGAAGGTAATTGGTTGCACCAGAGCTTTTTATGGGCTTCATAACAAAGGGGGTGAATACATACGCACATGCCAATTTTCTGTTTTCGATTTCTAAAAAATAGTTTTATTTATATATTTTTCTCATTTCACTTCAACTAAAAATATTGTGTTCTGATCCATCACATAAAATTGAGATGAACAAAACATTGAACTTAAGGCTGTAATGTAACAAAATAGGTAAAAAGTCAAGGGGGGTGATTACTTTTGCAAGGCACAGAATATGCCTGAATCGTATATGGAGTTCCAATGAAAAAGCGAACAAACATAATCTTCTATGCCTCCTCTAATAAATACAATGAAGAAACAAAGTATAAAGTTTAAAGAAATATAAAGATAATACACATACACATAAAATTTCATAAATATGCTTTCTGTCTTAGGGTATGTTAGGAATGTGAGACGGTAGGGTGTGCAGGTTGTACGCGTTAATTATCCAGTTGAAAAGACTCAATAAAAATATGTGTTTTTGGTGAGATAGTAATGCTATTTTCTGACAGAGCAAGGCAATGAAGTTCACAGACAGTGCTCAAGTGGAGTTCTATAGATGAAGTAACAAAAGTGAGGGAAAGATAAAGGCCATTAGCGAAGCAACAGAGAGGGGGGGAATTTGTAAACAAGGCAAGAGATATAAGGAGGAGCACTGTTGTTAAAGGTTTGTATGTTAAACTCAGGAGTAAAAAAAATATTCTGACAACTATGGTAAACCAGTGAAGTGACTAAGAGAGAATTGTTGTAGAAATGAAGCTCTGAGACAGATAAGTCCAGCAGAGGCAATTTTTTTATAATGTATTATATGAGAAATGGACATATTCTCTAAATATTTTTTAAGTGAAGATGGCATGATTTGTTTCATTATTATGTGAGGAGCGAAATTGAGGGCACAGTCCAATAGAGTCCTGAGGCAGAAGGCAGGAAGTGTTTGGGCAATGATGGCATTGTGTACTGTGAGGGAGATATAAGGTATGGGAGCTGTATCAAAAGGGGGGGGGGATATTAATTCTGTTTTTAGGATGTTGGACTTGAGGAGAAAGGATAATTAATATCCATATATATCTGAACATAGGCTGGTGACATTGGCTACAAGATAAGGAGATAGATCTGATGCTGAGCGATAGATGGAGTGTCACCTGCATAGAAACAATGCTGACGTTTAAAATTATTTATTAGGAAACAAAGGGAGGATGTATGGATGAAGAATAGAAGTGGATCTACTGTAGGACTAAGCTTTTGGATATGCATACAATAGTAGTGGGGAAGAAGAGATACTGGAAAAAGATACAATAACTGCTCGATCTGTGGGATGGAATGAGAACCACTAATGCCAAGGAAAGTGACTCAATCTAATGTGCTTGTTATGGGAAAAAAATACTTTCAAAGGACAGCAAGATTCAATGAACTGCAATTTCCTTTTTATTAACTAAGGAAAACCATATTTTTTCATAGGAGATTATTTAAAAACATCTCACATATTTTGTAAAAGTCCTTGTTTTCAGATGCTTGTCAGATAATAAAACAATATATCTGGTATATACTTAATATTTGTTTATTTAATTTTGTTTGCTTAACTTTGTTTAACTCGTGCTCCTTTAACCCGTTAATATGCAAATTAACTTTCAAAATCCCACATTTTGCCGTGGCAAATTGATTGTCATTGAAACACACATATACTCAGGAGCCTGGTAGCTCAGGTTCCTAAAATGTGTACTGCTGGCTCATAAATATGTTTCCAAAGTATAATACATCACTATGAAGGGCTTCCTTCCAGGCTCCTATAAAATACCGTGTCTAGAGCCTAGAAAGTTGTAAGTTTTAGATATTTTTGTCCACCCCTACATACATACACACACTATGAGTGGGCATTGATTAACAATACATTAATTAAAAAAATAATCTAAATTTTAATTACAGTGTGTTATATATACAGTGTGTGTATATTTTCAGCACTTAAGGATTTTGTTGACTCCAACAGTGTATTCAAAGACTGTAGTTTCACGTGATTGATCTGTCCCTGTGACCTCTACCAGTGCTCTGCTTTACTGCATCCCTACAGTAATGGCAGCCAGTTAAATGGACTCACACCAACATTATCATTTTTTTTTAAGTTATTCTTAAAGAGCATGAAAAACCAGTTATAGTTTGTAGTACTACTTCATAGGTAAGGTAGGTACCTTATCCTTGGTATCTAGTGGGAGGAAGCAGATCACATTGTTCATGTGTATACTGCGACTACTGTCTCTCCCCAGTACACATTGCCTCTTAGGCTTTCACTTTATGCAGAGATTCCGGTCTCCAATGACATCATGTGATCTTGCGAGACTATGATGTCACTATAATCCTGCAAAGAAAACACAATTACTTGAATGATGCCTCGTGATATGGTCATGTTTATCTTCTGTGTATAAAGTTTCTTCATTTCTGTACTTTTAAAGAACACTAATTTAAAGGATTCTAAACAATAATTTGTTTATTATGGTCACAAAGAAAACCAACATAATTAGCTTTGTTTTCCTGGTCTACTAGCAGTCTCATTAGGACAAGGTGCCAGGAAGGAGAAACTGAAACTTGGGCCTATACTTTCTAACATTACATTGGTATGCTACCACAAAATGATATAACTCGTTCCTTACATCCATGAAACCTACCATTAGATGTAAAAAAACTAAGTAGAGTCACAAAAGATGACTGTTGACACTTATAGTCTTCTTCTGTGGCTAATTCATGACTGTTTGTTTTATGTCTACAGGTAATACTTCTGCAATTGCAACTAGGGCACTAAGTGTCCAGAATATCAACTACGATTCACCAACAAACAAAGGTAGTTTGGAGTCCAAGGAACTAGAAGATGAAATTCTAAAAGTGGATATGATGATCAATGACATGGAGATGAAGGTTAATGTTCTAAGATGGACTGTGGAAGCCAGTAAGAACATGAATGATGAGCTTGATAACAACGATGTCTCATCAATGGCTTTACTTTCAGTGGATGAAAGGGAAAATCAGCCCTGCTGCAATGGAGGCAGCTCACTGTGTCCTTGCTTTAAACTGGTGTAACCTAAATAAGATATGTGCTATGAATTTGGCATCATTTTTTTACCATTCAATTTAAATTCACTGATACATAAAATGATAGATCATTGAGGACAGGGTTTAGATTTACTATCGTAAACTATAAAACACTAGTTACTTTTAAAAGGATAAACTGGCTAGAATGGCACATCATTTTTTATTATGCAAGATAAGCATCCTTACTACTGACAGCTGCCTATTTCTGACATGTCAGGATAGTAAATCAAAGGGAAATAATTTTCTAATATTAAATGAAAAATACACTGTTCACCATGTATTTGTTCATAGTATAGTTAAAATGTCTCTTTTATTATAATCAATTCTATCTTTCACCTAGGTTGCATCTAATTTTACTTCATTGCATATATTTTAAATATGTGGAAAATCCTTGTAGTTACCATAGATAAATGTTTACTTCTGTCTCCTAAATATTTTCCAGTAGTATAATGCATCCCTATGAATGTACTTATTCCCTAGAACCTAGAAAGATCCTATCTTTCTCCTAGAAAATCTATCTGGGTCCTAAGTTACAGATTTTTGCCAACTACATCTGAAATCATGGAGGAAAAATCTGATAGTCGTCAATAATAGAATATATACACCGTTTTCGTAAACTCTACATAGTTATCCTCTTGGGATGTTAATTAACTGTGATAATTAAGGATCAAGTCCTACTATAAGTTCTAGTGCTTAACACGTATATCATAATTAAAGTAAAAAAGAGGAATAGAACTTTAATATTATTTTTTTAAAAGGTGAATACGTCGCAATGAGCCTTACTTTAAACCAGTTATACTTGGAATATAAATAGTGACTTGGTAATAATTGTTACCATATCCATTAGTAGATTTTTCTGTAATTTTAGAAGGTTGCATGTTAACCAGTGTTCCCATATTGTTTGGAACTTTCCAATTTGATATTTTTATTAAGTGATAAAATATCACAACCCTGTCATTATTACTGAAGACATTTTTCTGACACATTAATAGGAAGTTTAATTTAAGCAAGAGGGTAGGAATAGAGGCGCATATTCACATTACCCACGCAAACTTGGTCAGTTAATAGGAGACCTTTGAGGTGTCCCAATAAGGCAAAAAATATAATCTTTGTTTTTAATAGGGTGAATTAAAGTGTTTGTTTTTAATAGTATGTAGCCAATCTGTTCCAGTTCAGGATCTAATTCTTTATTATCCATATAGTAGTTGTCAGCTTACAAGAAGATATTTGTTAAATTGTTACCCAATTGCCAGATATTGTTTTGTTTATTAACTCCCTGTTAAGCACAGACAGGGTTGTGATATTTTTATCAATTAGTAAAAATATGAAATTGGAAAGTTCCAAACAATGTAGGAACACTGGTTACCAAGCAACCTTCTAAAATTACAGAAAAATCTACTAACAATTATTACCAAGTCACTATTTATATTCCAAGTATAACTGGTTCAAAGTAAGGCTTATTGCAACGTATTCCCCTTTTTACAAAAAATATTAAAGTTCTAATGTTAATTAACTGTTAAAGAAACTTTCATTAACTTTAATTTTTTTACAGCTGTGTTTTTGTATTATTTTACTTAGAACAGAAACTCAGTGAAATTCATGCCTTGCTATGGCATTGACGTCTGTTTGCAGAAAACTTAAATGGTAATAAATAAATAATGCAAATTTTTTGTAAGTTATCTATTTCTAACAAATATAACTTTGTCAATGAAAGCATTGATTAAACGAGATTTCAAGCTTTTAGGATTAATTAATGACAAAAAAAATAAGTACAGCCACCTTAAATCTATATGGAAAAGATTGTAGGTTTGTCTGCATTAAATAAAAACAGACTATACTAAGGTTAGGCCTCTGTATGGTTACTTGTGGGATTGTCTTGCCACTACTGAGCAGTGAGAAGTAATAAGCTACCTATTAGAAAGCCTGAGTTTACCATTTTATTATGCATTTTTAAAGTACTAACATTGTGATGAGGCAGATTACATGTTGGAAATGTAGATGAAAACTTAGTAAAGCTCATGTCTAAATGCATGCACATCTTGCATTATATAATTATACGCTTATTGTGAATATAGTGAACCTCAAAATTATACAAAACTAAACATTTCACATGGGCCAACTTAAACCAAAATCTCACAATAGTGTGTATGCAGAAGGGCCCTAAATAACAATATATACTAATTTTGGAAGACAAGAAATTAGTATAATTTTCCTGCTGGCAGGATTAAAGTTGATTTTAGTTAATACCAAAATATTAATTATTCAGACGACATCCAAATACATGGAAATTTCCTCTTGTATCAAAAATATCAGTACTGACAAAATAAAGCACTTACAGTACTATTCTCTATTTTTCTACAAATGTATATTTATAAGTCAAACTATGCACAAAAAGCACCTTTTATTTTACATGTTACAATGATGGATGAGATTAATTTACGTTTAACAAAACTTTCATTTTGAACAATTTGATATTTATATGGCTTTATACTGTCATATTTATTCATTATTATTATATTTTGTTTGTGAAGCAACAACAGTACTTGGATTGTTAAAATACGAATTTATATAAAACAAACTATTTTATAAAAATGTGCAATTAATCAGAACAAATCATAAAAAAATAAAGTTTCACAATGTAACTATGATTTCTTTCTAACACACTGTTTCCCAGAATAAAATATATTTTCAGTTGTAATATTGTTGTATTGCTGGCAAAGGTTGCTTCTTGAAGCAACTGCCCCTGTTGGGGGGGAGGAGGTATTTATCACACTCTACATATGTAGCTGAAGTCTATATTGTACATACTTGGATGGATATACAGTATATCCATTATAGCAACCTGGCCCCTTCTGAGACATTGTGTTAGTTCTATATTCATGAGTACACGCCAGCCATGTTATTTTGGGAAAAGCAAAGATGTTGATAATCTCATTTGACTTTAATTGCTTCAAATCACTACTTTTAAACCCTGAACCTAACTAAAAATTGTCTGGGCCTAATAGCAAAACCTAAGAGACAGGTATATTTACTTATTTTACTCCTCTATACTGTTTTCCAATAAAAAATAAATATATATATATTCAAGTCCTAGTGTTAGTAGGACTTGAAGCACCACATATATGGCCCCATAGTCCTAAAAGGAGCTGCACAATGATTTAGCCATTTGTTTTAGGCATAGCAAAAGTAGTAAAATCACTGTACTTGTTAGTATTTTTAAAGATCAACTACAGTAGTTTTCTATATGATCTTTTTGATCTTTACAAAGCAATAAATAAAATAAAAATCTTTTCTATTTGTAACTTTTATATGCCATTATATTGTAAGCTTCCAATTTATTGGACATCTTGCAGCTTCTGTCTCATGAAAGTGATAATGTGTAAGTACATTAGCTTTCCATTAGGTACAGATAGAAGCTTCCTGTGTATTAAAATTATCCTCCAACCCTTAGGAAGCTGGTGAACAGAAGCTACAACAGTATTTCCTTTAGCAGGATAATTACATATAAAAGGTAATAAATTAGGGAATGTGACCTTCCTTTTACATTTTAATAAAGTGTTGCCTATTTTAAAGTTTAGTTCTTCAGAGTAGTATATTTTCAATATTTCATTACGGTGGCCCTTTAAAGTAAACCATATTCGGGAACGTTTGTTTTTAACAATAAATGATGTAAATTACTGTTTATTAAATAACATGAGTGATATAAGTTATTGCAGAATGATCTGCATGTTATGGTTAATACTGGATGGGATAGTCTGACACAGTTTTCCTTTATCTTTAATGCAGAATAATCAATCCAAAGCAATTTATTTACACTGGGGTAGACAAATAAAATACTTTTTCATCTCCCTCCTGCTGAGCTGAGCTGCCCATTGAACAGATTTTCATTCCAAGGGATTTCTTTTAGACACATTCTTAATCCTATTACTTTCAAAGATTTTAATGGGATTTATTTTTTTAAATAGCATCATAATGCAGTAGGTCTTACAAGGTATACGCTGGTGTTTCTAAATGAGACTTGTGATCACACAAATTAATTATTTCTAGCAAATATTTTACAGCATCAGAAACTGATGGACAAGATGCCTAACATGCTTCAAGAAAGTAGTGTTAATGTCAATTGTTAATAAAGCTTTTATTAAAAAAAAGTGTGATTATAACATAAAAGTATGGCAGGAAACGTCCATGACCTTTAATACAAAACATTTGTCACTCATTACATTTTATAAGCATTGTTGCTACTATTGTGAATCACAGTCTAAGCCTGTCACAGCCTATATTAACATCATGCAACATGTTTCCAAAGTCAACCTCCTATATGCCCTGTGCAGTGTGTTCATATTGTCTCTTAGTAATAAAGTTATTGATAGAATACTTCCGCACTAGCCCTGTTGTCTAGGAGACCGATGTAATAACAGATACATGCCTCTCTCTATATATCTCTGAAAGGACCAGCTTTTAGCCACAAGCTCCACCCCTGAAACCTCACAGAGTATGTATCGCATTGGTTACTTAAGGTGGATTACCATAGTTGCAGCTTACTTGTTAATATGACATAGTTACATATTCTTCTAGGTATTTAATAAGTTGGGTTTGAAAAAAAGAAATGATTTGACTAAATTCTTAGGAAATGCGAAATTTAGAAAAAAAACATATTAAAGGATAGAATACATTTTTAGTAATACTACTAATTCTACAATGTAATAAGGAACAATTTGTCAAGAAAAGTGACAATATCAGTAAAAGAACAGCAATTAAGGGGATATGGAAGGTTTCTGGATTTTAGTAGGTATATAATATACCTGTGTATCTATTTACTTTTATGTACTTATATTAAGAAGTGCTTAAAAGCCCTGTAATCTTTCGTGTTATATCCCCCGCAAGAGCAGTGGAGTGCAGCGGCCAGTAGGTGGCACCAAGGCTTTCTTGAATTTGTTCTTAGGGTGAGGGTTATGGTTTAGGGTTAGGGTAGTAGCAGATTATAGGCTTTACATAGTAAAGTGGAGAGCACAGTGCACCACTACTTTACTATGTAAAGCTTATCATCTGCCACTACCCTAAACCTATCCCTAAACCCTCTTTTTAAACCTAAACCCTAACCCTAAGAACAAACTGACATTGTGCCCCCTGCTGGCACTGCACGCAATTGTTCTGGCGGGGACATAACAGAAAAGGTCCAAGTTCTGTTTATTTCTTCTTCAAATCCAACAAATAACAACCTGCTACCTCTCAGCAACTTGCGGCACCATACTGCTGAGACGTAGTCCTTGATAGGCTAGGACTCTGCACTGCACATCCAGTCCCACAGTACATGAAAGTAAATCGATACACAGATATGTTATATACCTAGTAAAATCCAGGAACCTTCCATATCCTTTTAATTGTGCTGAAAACAGAACTTAAAAGACCACTGTACCCATATATTTAAAATATACTATATTAAAGCATTATACTTGAAGATATTAAAAAATGTTTTTTAGAATACAAAAAATTGTACTGCCTTTAATATATTACCTTTTATATGAAACTAGGAAATTGTCCGTAAAAAATGACGGGGGAAAAAAGGCCTTAATTATTACCTATTATATGCAATTATGCTGATGTGACATCTACCATTTTGGTTTCTGGTGGTCAATGTCCTGAGGTGGAAGAAGACTTTGAACAGTGAGGTTCTATTAGAGCACTGGGAATGTGGCATATACAACTACCAAAGTTGTCTGTAGCAGTAATGAAGGATCATTAGTTTACAAGGACACACCCTCCCGAAAAGTAGAGACAGAATCAGTTGACAAAATGGGTGGCTGTAGTTAATACTAATTTATATAAAGGAAAAAAATGCAAAGACTGTCATTTTTTTTACTTTTTAATACCATTTGTCCACTATCATTTTTTGTTTATGAAAATAACATCACATATATAGTTGTGAGCGTACGAGTCGTTGCTCACGCTTGCGGGCTCGCGAAGCGAGCCGCGGCCCTCGCGTAGCGAGCCGCGGCCCTCGCGTAGCGAGGTCACTGGGCAAGGGCCTCAGTTGCTGGCATGGAGCGCCGAAGGCGCTCCATGCCAGCAACTGAGGCCCCTCGCGAAGCGAGGGCCTCAGTTGCTGGCGAGGTCACTGGGCACGGGTCTCAGTTGCTGGCATGGAGCGCCGAAGGCGCTCCATGTCAGCAACTGAGGCCCCTCGCGAAGCGAGGGCCTTAGTTGCTGGCGAGGTCACTGGGCACGGGCCTCAAACCCTCGCAAAATTCACGTCGCTACTCA
The DNA here is from genome assembly GCA_027410445.1 of Discoglossus pictus. Lineage (NCBI taxonomy): Eukaryota > Metazoa > Chordata > Amphibia > Anura > Alytidae > Discoglossus > Discoglossus pictus. Next base: position 169,430,161 of record CM050166.1, read on the forward strand.
AAAAACACGACACACAAATTACGACACTCGCTAAATTTTACGAGGCACGCAAACAACGTACGAAACACGTTACCACACATTACGACCTCGCAAACATCGGACGCAACACGCCGACATACAAACATTTAAAACACAATACATACACACAGCACATACATAAAAAACTTACCTACACCAAGAGGGAGCACCCAGGACCTCAAAAATGCAACTTACACCTCGATTTTACTCGAAATAAAACAGTTTAGAGACTAAAAAAAAAACGAAGCGAGAGAAAAAATGGCCGCCGAACAAAACGAAAACGAGGCTACAGCACTCTAAACTCGCAAAACACCACAAGAAACTCGCAAAACACCACAAAACACCTACGGATATTCCGATACAGACCTATACCACACATTACTCGCCATTTTACACCAATGCGGAAGTACACGACTACGCTAACGGTTTGGTCTCGCGCACGCACACTGTTACACTGCACACATTCAGCATGCTTATACAGCAGCTCCACACCACTAATGCTGCAGCAACATCAACACAGATTGCCAGCTCTTCATCACAATGCTTCAAAATAGGTACACTATATTCATTTACTAATTTAGCTACCTTACAATTTCATTGCCGTCATTTTTTGACGGGCAATTCGCTAGTATAGAATAACATTGATTACAGTGGTGCTTTAATGTACAATGTTTCTTTCACTTAGGGAATAGGTTACACTTGTCATTTCATATACCCCAAAACATGGCACTAGCTAAATATATTCTACTAGTCATTTGCCCGTCATAAATGACGGTATAATATTTGATGTGCTCCCTCTTTCTCTGTACGTCTCTCTGTCTTTATGCCCTCTCTCTGTGTGCTATCTCTCTCTCTTCCTCTTTCTCTCTCCCTCCCTCCTCTTTCTCCCTTCTTCTGTCTCTCCCTCCTTCTCTCTCCGCCTTTGTTATGTCTTCCCCCTCCTTCTCTTCCCCATGTCTCTCTCCCAACCTGCCACGACCCCCTGGGCCGCACACACCCTCTGGCTGGAAATTGGTCTATGCTTGTTTAAAAAGAGCATTTGTACTGAAGCTCCAAGAGATGCCAGTGTGGAACAGTTCAGCACGCTGGAGATGAGTATCAGGGAAGAGGTGAGAGTGCAAAATACAGGCGGTATGAGGTCTGTGAGGGGGAGCAAATGAGAAAGGGATGGGTGTTATGTGAGATGGCTGCTGAGAGAGGTTGACAGCTGTGTGGGGATAGATGCTGAGAGGAGATGGCTGCTGGTAAGAACTGGATGCTATGTAGATATGGATGCTAAAAGGGGTGGTTAATATTAATGTTTATACAGTTGCAGAGCTAGAGCATAGAGGGACCCGGTGCAAAAAAAAAACGTGGGGCTCCCAAAAAGGGGGTAAAAACGTTTCTGCGCTGAGCCCACAGGTAACAACTCACTTAGAGCCCCTCCCAAGACCCCTTCCCATAACACCCCCCTTCCTAAGACCCCTTTTCATAACAGCATCCCTCCCCAAGACCCTTTCTCATAGCTGCTCCCCCAATGATCCCTTTCAAGCTGCTCCTCTCTCCTTAACCCCTGCCTGCATAAAGCATACATATATACATACGCTATCTCTACATATCAGCTAGTGTTTCTAAGCAGCCATCTTCACATAGCACCAAATCCCTCTCAACCTCCACAGAGCACCATCCCCTCTCGGGATCCATCATCATACAGCACCCACCTCACAGAACCCATGTCCCCTGTTCTTTGCTGTCATCCAGTCCCAGTGTGCTGAACTGCTCCACACTGCCACCTCTTGGCGCTTCAGTAGAATGCTCTACAGAAAATAAAATGAAATGCAAAAAAAAATTACTCCGCTCTGGGCCCCTAGAGAAGGGCCCTGCTGCATTGCACCACTGATAGATCTGCCCGTGTATATATATAAACAAAATTGCATTGGGCCTTCCATTCTCTAGCTCTGCCAGGGTCTGTATACCCATTACATTCCACATTCCCTTGATGTATGCCAAACCATATATAGAATAGGTAAATTTGAGATAGAAGTAAGAGACTAGCAGATGTGAAAAACACTGAAAATATAATATTATCCTGATAAAAATTATATTTTTGCTCTGACTAGAAACCATTGTTCTTCTGAGAGTGCAACTTAACTAAATAAAGAAGTTGTATTCACATATCATTGTGAGAGAGCAATCACAGAGCTGTTGATAAAAAGTGTTGGGCAGGGATCTTACAGTGTGCTGCCAATTTTACAGGCTGCTGGAATCTATCCTATTTTATGTGCGCCGCTGTTCATGCCGCAGTATAGCAAAATAACTATTTTCTCCTCCGTCATGGCGCAACTCGACGGGGCGAGCATGTGCACGCAGCGGATTGCAAACAGCAGCGTACATAAAACAGGATAGGACCGACTGCTGTGCTAGCAGGACTCTCTTAAGGAGTAAAATTGTTATAAGTAAGATTTCAATTAATAAAATAAAATAAATTGCAACATGGTTTACAAGTGGGTAGACTGTGAGGTGTTTGCTCATTACAGGCTGGATTTGTTGTTGGCTCATGTATTATAATGCAGCGACTTGTCTAATCCACCTTAAATAAAAAGAACAACAGGCGCTTGGGGAGTATCAGGGCGGGGAGTGTTTGCTGCTAACAGTAATACAGGAACTGTTGGGGTGCAGTGGTATTACACTGGCAGTGATGGGATATCGGTGACTTAGGCTCCACTTTCCTGTGCGCGTTCTTATCTAGCCCCACGGGCGCGCGCGGTTCCGCGGCCCTGGTGATCATGGCTGGACAGCTGGTGCGCGTCCTCGCGGCCCGGGCTCGTGTTGCCCCGAGTTATTTATGGCTGCACGTGAAGGTGACACCGGGCACGTGTCCCAGAGGTGAGACATGTGGATAGGAGGAGGCAGCAGATGGGGAAATGCTTGAATGAAGGTGTATATATGTATACATAGTGGGGGAGCTACTGGAGTGTGGGGCCCCAGTTCAAAATAATGTGCCCCATTTCAACTCATAAAGTAGGTGTCTGAAGGGGTCATGATCCAGTGTAATATATATATATATATACATATACACACACACATTCTTTTTAAATGACCCAGGACCTTTCCTGCTTTCTGTCTGCCAGCAGTGGCGGCCAGCGGCCACTAGGAAGCACAAGTGATGTTTTCTTAGGGTTATGGGAATCTTTCCTGTTATGACTATGCCACATCGATGTGAGTGCGCTTGAACGCTGTGCCATAGCATCACCAAGTGGCAAGAATGCCCTACATAGTTTCCACTTGCGGCCTTCCTCCCCATATCGCACTGCCTTTTCCTCTGGCTCTTCTTCCCAACTTTTCCCCTTCTTGTCTCCAACCATCTCACCTTTCATGCCCTCCACTCCTCTTATATTCTCCCATGAGCTAATTTTTGGTCCTTGTCCTGTTTTGTGTGCGCCACAGTTCGCCAGAACAGTGCGCCGCCAACTCTAGGAACGCTCGCTACAAGAGCCATCTAGTGCCATGAATGAGCTACTAAGCCCGGTTATTGGTTTAGGGTTAGGCTTAGAGGGTTAAGGGGTTAGGAAGTGAGGGATAGGAGGTTAGGGGGGTTGGGTTGTACTACCTATTTTTCACTGCTATAAGGCGATACGAGCGCGCCCGCATTCCTACAGTCGGCGGCGGCACGCTTCCATAAAGGCGCACATAAAACAGGATAGGTCCTTTTATTCAAGCTGTGTTTAAACAATGTGTCTCTTTACATTCCTATCTGCAGCCTACATTATCTGTCCACTAGGAGCAGTTACCATATTACATAATAGTTCCATTCACTTTACATCAGATCCCTTCTATCTCCAACTAATGAACTACCTTCTAACTTTTCACAACTTCCTACCTATGTAAACTCTCACTTTCTTCCTAAACCCTGCTACTTCATTTCTGCCTCTTCCATGCCTTTTAGAGTGAATGTAGCGAGTTTCCATTCTTGTAGGATGCTTTGGAATAAAGACTTGCAGTTGTTAATATTGTATAATGTATACCTGCTCTTCTTATCCCCTGTACACCGCTACTGAATATGTTGGTGCGTTACACATAAAAGATAATAATAATAATAATAGTGTTTGGAATGTACACATTAAAAATAAAAGAAGTAATGGCAGGACCCTAACTGAATCCAAATCTATCCTGTTTAGTTAGGGCAGCAGCAGTTGTAGCAAGGAACTGCTAGATAGTGCTGCCGATATTTGAGAGAAGTTCTAACCTTAGAATGTTACCCTAACCCTTAAACTAACCCTCACCCTAACAGTTTACCCAAGCCTAGTGCTATGGTATCAGCACTGAAATAGCTGCAGTGCCATCTAGTGGTTGGCCGCCACCACTGCTACTGACACTACTGGCGGGCTGCTGTCATAACTATAACAGGAAAGGACCCTGAATCCTAACCCTATGCCTTACCTTAACACCTAACTTCTTACCCTATGCCTAACCCTAACCACTCTCCCCTAGAGCAATCTATTTTAAACTGTGCGCGTTGGCAGCGCACAGGCTCAGCGCAACTTTAACAGGAAAGGACTGGTTAGGGTTAAGGTTAGATTCAGGGTTGGATTTAGGAGTTGTGGTTTAGCATTAGGGTTAGATTTAGGGGTTATGGTTTAGAATTAGTGGTTAAAGTATTTTTTTAGGATAGAAAATCTCAGCCACAAGTTAAGATCCTGGGTCACTTGAAAACTATCAGCTTTATTAAATTGTGATTTGGCCAATTCTAAAGGGCTCTATATAAGCACAGAGCATATTTTTTTACAGACGTTTTTAGTTAGTGAAGACCTGGCTTTTGGATAAAAGTTCACCAACTAAAAACTCCTGTAAAAAACATTTGCTCTGTGCTTATATAGAGCCCTTTAGAATTGGCCGAATTGCAATGTGATAAGGCTGTATATATGTATAATGCTGTCCGATTACACCTGGGGTAATCGGACCACCTTTCTATGTAATTATTTGCTTCATATAGCAGAGGCCGCCTTTGTTGTGAGTTCTTTGCACCTGCTGCACCAGCTGTTGCTCCACCTCTGCATATGCACTTGATGCATAGTATGTGTATGTAAAGGACCACTTTAATCTTGTATTTAAAATAGATTAGTTTGAAGGAATACACTTGAAATACACTAGACTTTCTTCTAGTGGCAGATGATACGCTTTACATAGTGCCCACCACTTTTTTACTATGTAAAGCTTATCATCTACCACTACCCTAACCCCTAAATCTAACACTAAACCTAAAAACAAATTGATAAAAGTCTTGGCAAGCCACCATCGCGCCACCTACAGGCTTCTGCATGTCACTGCTGGCAGGGACAAAACAGTAAAGGTCCGAAGTTTGGACTGGCACAGCGAGAATATGGCAGCTACAGCTGCCAGTACTTTTAGTTGGACTGTTGGAAAGCTAATTAGCTGACAAGGACACAAGCTCCTGAGAAAGTAGAGAGAAGAATCAACACTGAAGATACAGTGGAGCTCTACAACTTGCATATAAAAGTTAAACATGTAAATTGTGTTTATGTTTCTGCTTTCTAAAAAGACTTTATCCATTATCAAGTTTGGTTATTTAAAATACCATATATAAAGAAAAGGGGCGGTGTAAAAGCAGGAATACAACAGAACAGGCTCTTTATAAAAGCAGCCTTAGTATCCGCAATGCTTCTTATGGCCTATCTCACTCCACTCTCCAAGATGTCTGGCTCCAGCTCATTGGACAAACTAATAATTGGACCTTCCTTTATAGATCCTCCGTGTATTCCTGTCCCCTCTTCTTTATCTGATCTTCTTCTGTTAAATTCCTACCATTTTTGTATTTTATCATGCCCACTTTGGCATGAAAAGTGCTTTGAGATTCTGACTTTTTTTGAAGAGATATCTTGGCTTTCCCATTCTGTTATCTTCTTCTATATCTCTTTACATCACTCATTGTAGAATGTCTTCTTGTCTCTTCTTGCTATCCTCTGGAATTCTGCATTCAGTTGGACAAATCTTTTCCTTTCTCCACTACCTTTCACTTTCCTTCTTTCCTGGGCTACTTTGAAAAAGCCTCATCCAAGCCATTTTGCCTTCTTATATCCCTATTATATTCCCCCATAAGCAAAATCATTGCAAGTGACCTACCTCTGATCACTATGGCAAGCCAGTAATGCTACATACGGCAAACTTTCCCATTGATTTTCCCCCATCAAGTATTTTATGAATTGCTTCCGCTCCAAAAAGCTATTTAATTCCAAATAACCCTAAATAACTTGGCTTTCACCACTCCTAAAATACCAGATTTTTTTTTTTTTTTTTAAATATTGTGAGTGCTTTCCTTCTCCCCTTTCACTGCCTGATTGCCTCCTTCCCTGCTCAAACCCCATCCCCCTAACCCCATCTACATGTCCCCCCTCTCCCTCCCCTGTGTCTCTCCCCCACTCTCCCTCCACTAAGTCTCTTTCCCTCCCTCCTCATCCTCCCTCCTCATCGCATCCCCCCCTCCCTTTCCCCTCTCTTACCTTCCATCAACTGCTCCTCTGCGTGTCTTCTGACTGTTTCGCGACCCTGCATATACTAATGATGTGACGCGCATGTGACGTCACGTCGTTAGTATATGCCGGGTCCCGACACAGCCAGAAGATGCGCAGATAGCAGCTGATTGAAGATAAGAGAGGGGAAGGGGGGGGGGGGGGTAATTGGAGAAGGGGGAAGTGATGAGGAGGGAGGGAAAGAGACACAGTGGAGGGAGAGGGGGGACATGTAGATGGGGTTGGAGAGGGGGAAAGTAATGAGAATGGAGGATGAGGAGATAAGGGAGGGGGGAAGTGATGAGGAGGATGATAAGGGAGGGGGAGGGAAAGAGACACGAGGGAGAGTGAGGGAAAGAGACACGGGAGGGAGAGGGATTAAGAGACACAGGGGAGGGAGAGGAGCAGGATCACGCGAGTATAACCAGAGGGAGGCTTTTTCAGCATTAAAAAAAGGGCTGATAAACTCTGTTTCTACTCAAGTATATACAGTACTTACCATTTTCTTGCAGGGTCTTAAACTACATACATCTCAAATTGCATATACCTTTTTAAATCTCACTTAAAGGACCACTGTACTATAAAAATAATGGCTGTTAAAATAACAGTACATGCATAAATACATGATTTATAGTGTTTAAACTATGTAATGTTAGTAGTTATACTTTAAAGCTCTTACTTGTTATAGGTTTCTGGCCAATGTGCTGTGCTTCTTAGCTGTGTCCTGTTTGCATAATTAGGAGTGGGGCAGCCGTAGCAGCCATCCTGCTGTAGATCAGACCTCACATCTACACCAGTTGGTTATGGTTATCATAATAGGAAACTAGTGATGGTACAGATTTTGCACCTCAGCAGGGAAAAACCCTATTGGTTACTTATGGGAATCACATATATAGTTGTGAGCAGGCAGGTTGTTGCTAACGATGCAGGGGCCGCAAGGGCTGCAGTTGCTGGCAAGGAGCGCCAAAGGCAGAATTTTACGCAAAAATTTACGGGCTTAGCATCCACAAATACGAGCCGCGGGACTTTACGACCTTAGCGCCCGAACCCCGCTCACATGAAAACATTCAAAACAAAATAAATACACACATTAAACACATAAAAAGCTTACCCACAGCAAGGGGGGGCACCCAGGACCTCTGCAAGTGAAGTTACACCTCAATTTAACTCCAAATCCAAGAGTTTAGACACACGAAAATCCCCTATCGAGAGAAAAAATGGCTGCTGAAAAAAACGAAAACGAGGCTACAGGACCCTAAACACGCAAAACAACACCAAGCAAATACGGATTTTCCGAAAAAGCCGTACGAAGTCCAAGATACACTATTAACAAGGACGCTAAATCATCCACAGCCGCGTACCACATACACATTAGCCGCCATTTTACAACACTAACTTACACAAGGCGGAAGTACACAGCTACCCTAACGGACACTATTTACACTACACACTGCACACATTGCTGACACTTACACATCAGCTCCACAACAGTGCAAAACGACATTGTATGCTGCAGCAACATCAAAACAGATTGGCAGCTCTTCAACACAATACTTCCTGCATATATAACTTCAAAATAGGTAAAGTATATTCATTTATTAACTATTTCATTAGCATACAAAAAATGACCGCCAACCCTGCTCATAGCACACAAACAACCAACAGCCTCGCAATGAGCGCCGAAGGATCTCGGTACTCCAACAAAATTAATGTTTCAACCAAGCACCATTACCTGCCTTACAATCTTATTGCCGTCATTTTATGACAGGCAAGTCGCTAGTTCCTTTATAAAATATATCAGCAGCATTTCCACTGTCAGCTTGCAGTCCTGTATATGGATATATTCATCTCCTATTTAACAATTATTTTTCTTTTACTGGTTAAGATAAAAGTTCTATTTTAAATTGGGCTTCTTTTAGCTATTATAGGGTATGCTAGAGTACAATGCTAATTTCTAGTAGCCTGTACCAGCTTCTATTTTTATATTGTTAAAGACATTTGGTATTGTTGAAAATGTCATTTAAAATCAACTGGAGAACAAATCCAAGCATGCGTTAGCTCTGCAGCCCTCCCTCTACCAGGAGTACTAATGCCAAATAGTAATTAAAACATGGCAGGAAAAACTGGAGTAGGCTCCATTGGGGAAGAAAAAGAAGCAGGTACCACAGTACTTTATTCCAGGCTTCTCCCCCATCAGAGTTGTTATGACAGTCTTTATTTGTTTATTTTGTTGTATGTACTAGTTCAAGGATCATCAAGAAGGACTTTGTGTGAGCTCTAAGATTTTCAGTTCCAACCTGTAGAGAATGTAGATTGAATTTCGGCAGAGATTGACCTATAAATATGCTTCCATGTATCCCTATAAGGCTTTGGCTCTTCTCCTCATGCCATTTATTTATTGTTATTCTGTATGTATTCTGTAAGTAGTTTACGTTTTTTTTCCTGAAATGGGTTTTTTTTTTCTTCCGACTTTGGACCAAAACCCGTACATGCACTGTACGGCTCACAAAAATCTGACTTTACCACCTGAACCACGGAACTGCAAATATCTCAAACACAACAAATATGCCTCAAATTAACTTACACACTCACACACAGCACAGGGGGAGAGCCAGGGAGCCAGTGAGTGAGGGTGCAGGTTAATTTGAGGTATATTTGGCATTTTTTCACCAACGAAAATCGCCTAAGTGAGAAAAAAATGGCTGCCGAAAAAACACAACAAGATGAAAATGAGCCTGAAGGACGTAAAACTAGCCCCAAGGACTTAAAACTGCCTCGCATTATGTGGCAAACACCATTGCCAGGCTTACTATTTCACTCCCATCATTTTTCGACGGGCAATTAACATGATCAAATTTCCATTCACTTTTGAATATTCTACTTTACTTTTTCATATGGTTTAACTTTATCTCCTAGCACACATCATTACACATAACACTTTCCTATGTATTCATTTAGCTTTGTATTAACATTTTCCCAAGATTTTGTCCTTATTTAGTATCCAATCCTGCCATACCCCTATATACACTGCTCAAAAAAAATAAAGGGAACACTTAAACAACACAATGTAACTCCAAGTCAATCACACTTCTGTAAAATCAAACTGTCCACTTAGGAAGCAACACTGAGTGACAATCAATTTCACATGCTGTTGTGCAAATGGGATAGACAACAGGTGGAAATTATGGGCAATTAGCAAGACACCCCCAATAAAGGAGTGATTCTGCAGGTGGTGACCACAGACCACTTCTCAGTTCCTATGCTTTCTGGCTGATGTTTTGGTCACTTTTTAATGTTGGTGGTGCTTTCACTCTAGTGGTAGCATGAGACAGAGTCTACAACCCACACAAGTGGCTCAGGTAGTGCAGCTCATCCAGGATAGCACATCAATGCGAGCTGTGGCAAGAAGGTTTGCTGTGTCTGTCAGCGTAGTGTCCAGAGCATGGAGGCGCTACCAGGAGACAGGCCAGTACATCAGGAGATGTGGAGGAGGCAGTATGAGGGCAACAACCCAGCATCAGGACCGCTACCTTTGTGCAAGGAGGAACAGGAAGAGCACTGCCAGAGCCCTGCAAAATGACCTCCAGCAGGTCACAAATGTGCATGTGTCTGCTCAAACGGTCAGAAACAGACTCCATGAGGGTGGTATGAGGGCCCGATATCCACCGGTGGGGGTTGTGCTTACAGCCCAACACCGTGCAGTATGTTTGGCATTTGCCAGAGAACACCAAGATTGGCAAATTTGCAACTGGCGCCCTGTGCTCTACACAGATGAAAGCAGGTTCACACTGAGCACATGTGACAGACGTGACAGGGTCTGGAGACGCTGTGGAGAACGTTCTGCTGCCTGCAACATCATCCAGCATGACTGGTTTGGCTTTGGATCAGTAATGGTGTGGGGTGGCATTTCTTTGGTGGGCCATACAGCCCTCCCTGTGCTCGCCAGAGGTAGCCTGACTGCCAATAGGTACCGAGATGAGATCCTCAGACCCCTTGTGAGATCATATGCTAGTGTGGTTGGCCCTGGGTTCCTCCTAATGCAAGACAATGCTAGACCTCATGTGGCTGGAGTGTATCAGCAGTTCCTGCAAGACAAAGGCATTGATGCTATGGACTGGCCTGCCCGTTCCCCAGACTTGAATCCAATTGAGCACATCTGGGACATCATGTCTCGCTCCATCCACCAACATCACGTTGCACCACAGACTGTCCAGGAGTTGGCAGATGCTTTAGTCCAGGTCTTGGAGGAGATCCCTCAGTAGACCATACGCCACCACATCAGGAGCATGCCCAGGCGTTGTAGGGAGGTCATACAGGCACGTGGAGGCCACACACACTACTGAGCCTCATGTTGACTTGTTTTAAGGGCATTGCATCAAAGTTGGATCAGCCTGTAGTGTGTTTTTCCACTTTCATAATGGGGGTGACTCCAAATCCAGACCTCCATGGGTTGAAAAATGTGATTTCCATTTTTTAATTTTTGTGTGATTTTGTTGTCAGCACATTCAACTATGTAAAGAACAAAGTATTTCATAAGTATATTTAATTCATTCAGATCTAGGATGTGTTATTTTAGTGTTCCCTTTATTTTTTTGAGCAGTGTATATTTTAGAAGTGCCATATACAGTGCCTTGCAAAAGTATTCATCCCCTTGACTTTTTACCTATTTTGTTACATTACAGCCTTTAGTTCAATGTTTTGTTAATCTGAATTTTATGTGATGGATCAGAACACAATAGTCTAAGTTGGTGAAGTGAAATGAGAAATATATATACATAAAACTATTTTTTAAAAATAGAAAACAGAAAATTGGCATGTGCGTTCACCCCCTTTGTTATGAAGCCCATAAAAAGCTCTGGTGCAACCAATTACCTTCAGAAGTCACATAATTAGTGAAATGATGTCCACCTATGTGCAATCTAAGTGTCACATGATCTCTCGAACAAGTAAGGGACAATGTTGTTGAGAAGTACAAGTCAGGGTTAGGTTATAAAAAATATTCAAATCTTTGATGATCCCCAGGAGCACCATCATATCTATCATAACCAAATGGAAAGAACATGGCACAACAGCAAACTTGCCAAGAGACGTCCGCCCACCAAAACTCATGAACCGGGCAAGGAGGGCATTATTTAGAGAGGTAGCACAGAGGCCTAAGGTAACCCTGGATGAGTTGCAGAGTTCCACAGCAGAGACTGGAGTACCTGTACATAGGACGACAATAAGCCGTACGCTCCATAGAATTGGGCTTTATGGCAGAGTGGCCAGAAGAAAGCCATTACATTCAGCAAAAAACAAAATGGCACGTTTTGAGTTTGCGAAAAGGCATGTGGGAGTTTCCTAAAATGTATGGAGGAAGGTGCTCTGGTCTGATGGGACTAAAATTGAACTTTTCGACCATCAAAGAAAATGCTATATCTGGCGCAAACCCAGCACTTCACATCACCCAAAGAACACCATCCCCACAGTGAAACATGGTGGTGGCAGCATCATGCTGTGGGGATGTTTTTCAGCAGTTGGGACTAGGAAACTTTTCAGAGTTGAGGGAAAGATAGATGGTGCTAAATACAGGGATATTCTTGAGCAAAACCTGCACCACTCTGTGTGTGATTTGAGGCTAGGACGGAGGTTCACCTTCCAGCAGGACAATGACCCCAAACACACTGCTAAAGCAACACTTGAGTGGTTTAAGGGGAAACATGTAAATGTGTTGGAATGGCCTAGTCAAAGCCCAGACCTCAAGCCAATAGAAAATCTGTGGTCAGACTTAAAGATTGCTGTTCACAAGAGCAAACCATCCAACTTGAAGGAGCTGGAGCAGTTTTGCAAGGAGGAATGGGCAAAAATCCCAGTGGTAAGATGTGGCAAGCTCATAGAGACTTATCCAAAGTGACTTGGAGCTGTGATTGCTGCAAAAGGTGGCTCTACAATGTATTGACTTTAGGGGGGTGAATAGTTATGCACATTTACTTTTTCTGTTATTTTGTCCTATTTCTTGTTAGCTTCACAATAAAAAAATAAAAAAAACATCTTCAAAGTTGTGGGCATGTTCTGTAAATTAAATGATGCAAATCCTCAAACAATTCATGTTAATTCCAGGTTGTGAGGCAACAAAATACGAAAAATGCCAACGGGGGTGAATACTTTTGCAAGGCACTGTATAATGACATGAAGTAACTTTTTAAAGCACATTTTGTTCAGTATTTTGTTGTATAATTAAATTTTTCTTTAACTAGTTCTCTTCCTGAAAGTTATCTGGAGAAGGGGTGGGACAAAGTATTTTACTGTAAATTAAAATGTGATTTAGTATTCAGCATGGTGACAACCATAGGGAAGCGCTACAGTACTAGTACGAAGTAGTTTGTACAGTATGGAAGGATGGACAACTTTTTTTAAAATGTTTATACTGGACTATAGCAGTGACCCCTAAATGTGGGATATAGACTACATTGTCCCTATTAAAAACTCACCTCTAAATTATAAAATAATGGCCTTAGTTAATTTGAAATCAAATATAAAGCAACAGAATATATAAAGGGCCATTTGCCTCCCTGTAAGAGCTCTTCGTGGTATGAGAGAACAGAAGATTGTATGTTAAAATTATCTATTTTGTTAATTACACCAATAACGGCTAAACAATATGAAGTTTTAAGCCTGTTTACAAACACAGTCTATTCTGCCTACTGGCTGTTTCATGATTAATAACAGACTACCACACGTGTGGTGAAGACACTGATTTATAGAGGATTTTTCCTTTACTTAACTGACCTGTTTATGTGATTCAACCATTCCATACTCTGCATAGATTGATTTGATTGATGGTTAACTGTATTTATTCTTTTTCTCACTCCACGGAGGGTGAGTTTGGAAGGTGGCAGTCCGTGACTTATGTAAACACAGATTTTATTTTATTTGATCTCTCAGTGAAAAAAATGCATGTATTTCAACATGCTTTTAGGAGATCTTTACTGTGATATGGTCCAAATTGTGCTGAATTACGTGTCCCTTTTAATAAGAATAAATCTTATCACATTTACTTATATGTATTTATCACTATTGTTTGCAGAATTCAGCCTCTCAGCATCAGCACTGCAAGGAGAGCCCGGAAACAGGAATATATTCACATCAGTGGGAAAGAAGCTCTATTTTGATACTCATGCAGTCGTGCAAGTTCTTGAGAATAGTGGTAATTATATTCATTCTCATAACACAAATGATTATATAAATCATGTTTACACAAATCCTTCAAGCAATATGTTAGGGTTGTAGATTTTTCCTTGACAAATCTCTGTATTCAAACACGGAAACAAGCATCGGATTGCTATGCCGGTTACTTTGCAGCATTATGTCAAATTGATAATCACATGACTGGCTAGTCTTCTAACTTCTATCCAGCACTAAAAGGTAGTTCACAGACAGACAGGGACGGCTTTATGAGTATTCATCAAATGGTGGTCCCAAAGTGGAAATGAGCTTTAGTCCCTGCCTAGTTCAGTTCACACTACTATAAGGGTACTGGTTCTATAAATGTTACGTGCACAATTCTTTATTATGACTATTCCAGGTTGCAGGATGCAATATGGATCATAAGACGTTGTAGCATTTAAAAGCACAAGATGCATTGTAACATTAGACTGTACAATTAACCTTCTTTGTATTCATTGCTGGACTATAGTGAGAGGATATTTTTATTAATCTTAAAGGTCTTCCCCAGTCCTGATCTTCAAATTGTATATTGAATTTATATTCCCATTCTATTACACTCTTTGATTTTGTATAAATCATGGCTTTTTTTCTAATTTTATTAATCTTTGAAATAAGGTGAGACACAGGACCATTAATCAAAATAAGTTCTAATTTATACATGTTGTCCATATACACAGGTAAATAACCCTTAGATTTTAATTTTTCTATCATAGCGCTATAATTTAGCCAAGATATTTTCCCCATACCATATATCTTCTGAAAATCAGTATATTTTAGTAAAGAACCTGAACGGTATAGATCGGATATATATTCTATACCTACTTTCTTCATAAAATCTATTTCTTTTTTATTTGAACTATCTTCCAAAATATCAAACGGAGCTGATAAAGACAGGAAATGAAATAACCCTAATTTATCTTTAATTTTTATTCCAAAATGTTATCAGTGATCTTATTCCTTTTGATAATCTACCCCATTTATCATCATCTTCATTAGATCTTCCCAATAGTGATCTTATTGAGAAGGATCCAATAAGATCTTCCTCAATCATCTTCCAGCATGAGTTCCTATTTTGTATATTCATATTAATTATGTGAGTTATTGCAATATTTTCACAAATATCTTTAATGTCTGGTGTTCCAATCCCACCAAATTCAAGTAGATAAATCTGTCTGTTTTCTGAATGGATTTAATAATATGAACAGGTACCATTTCTGGAATACATCTAAATAGATAAGTTATCTTGGGAATAATACTCATTTTAACCACTGCTATTTGAGCTGAGATGTAGTAAAGTTTTGATTAGGCTTTTGAAACAGCAGTGTTGGCTTTATTTAAAAGGACACATGGCTGTGTTAGCTATATATATATATATATATATATATATATATATATATATATATATATATATATACTTATGAAATAATAATTATTTTTAATTGTATTTGTCCTCGACCCTAGGGAATTGTAATTTTGCCCCCCCTCCATTCTTCAATCATTCAGACCGTGTCACTGTGTGAGGGGGTCAGTTCCTTGCTAGCAAATTCATATTGCATTTTCAGTGTGAAAGCCAGCACCTCATGCCCGAGTGGTCTTGATGTGTGCACTATAAGCAGCACTTTGGATTTTCACAGCTTGCTGTCCCACCACTATACACCACCAATATACACAGGTACCAAGTTTCTAAGACCTGCCATCGAGAGACAGGACAAGGGAGAGAGGCCAACTTGGCAATCTCATAGAGGACATTTAAAATTACTATAACTTTTACAGGTCCATGGCTTGTTTTACCACTATAGGGCCTTTTAATAGATATCCCTAAAGTGGTACAATAGAGAGAGTTATATTCACTAAGCCATGTTATGCTGAGGAGCCTATTCACTAAAGTGCACAATTTAAGCAAGGCTCAACACAATGGTTTCACCCAACCTCTCACAGTGTAATTATTACACCCATGTTTGCTAACTACTTTTTTTTGCTGTATATCTATCTAATACATTCATGATATACATGATTTTATTTGTTTATATAAACATTACTGTACCTAAGTATGGTTTGCCATGTAGCTCAGGAGGAATATCTTTTTGCTCTATCGGACATAAAACGGCCAGGATTCCAGAGCTGGTGAACTCTGCAGAATTGTGAAATTCCTTTGTTTTTAGGTGTTATCTATGCTTGGTTTGTCATCCCGAATAGCTTGCTGAGTTTTGCTTGTTTTTTGTTCTTGCTCAGGATTCACAAGTCAGCAGTCGGAGATCATTGTATCATCACTACTAAAAATCATTAACACCAACATGAACCTGATATACCAGGATATGGTTACCAAAGTCCAGCAGGTTCGTTGCATGGGAACTTGAGTAAAGGAACAATATTTTCTAGATATTGATCTTTACGGTTAATATTGGTACATAAAAACACAGGTCTGCTTATATAATTGTCAGTACTACAGAGGTGGCAAAGTAGTGAGTACATTCATATAGATCTTACATTTAAAACATATTTAGGAGGCAGAAGTATATTGTTTTAGAATTAGGGTCACCACACTCTTGGAATTGTTTCCAACCATGTATTCTCAAATGAACATAGCATAATTTAAAGGCATCCATATGTAAATATTTTACAATAGTGTTAGATTAAGGTCTTTAGCTTTTCATAAGTAGCATTTTCCCAGGGATTTAGTTTAAGTGTTCATGTCTTCAGAGCGCTAGTTATCAAAAAAGGTTTTCTCTAATATTTATAACATATTTGTGCACAAAATGGTTCATGCTTGTTGCTTACAAAGATACATGATTTCTTTACCTAATAATAAGTAAAAGTCCAATATCACTGTCTCTGAATTAAAGCTTGGCTTGTATGACTTTCATTTTAGGAGATCCGACTACAGCAGGTCATGTCACAAATAGCCTCTGTGAAGAAGGATATGATAATACTAGAAAAAAGTGAATTTTCAGCTCTGAGAACCCAAAACGAGGTAGTAATACCTAAATAAGCAATTGTAAGCTTTTAAAAATGCTTTGTAGGACCTTATGCATGCTTTATATTATTAGATACAATCCCAAATTACTGTATTCCTTTGACACATCAAGCAAAAATACTAGTTAAAAAAATCTAGATTCACATTTACTAAGCAGTTCTCTCATAACACACAATCTGCCTGTTTCACTTCAGAATAAAGAATATTAAATATAACAGAAATATAATATATATAATAACCACTGTGTCGTTCACGGCACACTTTTTGAGCATTCTGGGTCCTGCGAGTTACACATATGTCAATCATTATGTATTGAATATTCTCGCCTATCTATGTATACAATTCCTGGATAATTATTTGTTAAACATACAACAAGAATCTACATTTTATGTCATGTTTTACCTGTTTTATCTTTAATATAACCTTTGTTTGTTTTCTTTCTGTCCCAAGAAAGTCGGAATTGACCTACATCAGCTGAAGAAACAATTAGTTGTAAGTTTGTTTTTTGGTAAAATATTGTTGTTTTTTTTTCTACACATTTTGAGATTCTAACTTTGACTAACAGATTACATAGGATGTGAGGTGTAAAAGCGAATATGAGCCTGTACACTAGGCCAGCACACGTATTTGCTGATGTGCTATCAAATGCTATATTTTTTTTTTTAAACCTACAGTCAAATTTATATTGTTTTTCCAGGATGAAATTGTCAAGGTTCGGGCAAACAACAAGTTGGATTTTAGTTTGGAAAAGAGTAGTGTAAAAGAAATGGTAGGTATATTTTTATTTAGTATTGATATTACACATAAGAAAAAACACCATTCACTTTTTAGTTGTGTTGTGGTGTACTGGACCCAATGTAGAATGGTCTATGGAATAGCATAAATTATGGAGATTTCCTTTGTTTGGCATCAGTCAAAAGATGGTAAATAATTAGAATGATTTGATTATGAAAGATCTAGTTTTTTTTTTTCTTTCTAAATGCTATTCTTAGGTTTGTTTTCTGTTCTGTTTTTCTGTGAATGTAGAAGTGTTGTTTACACAATTAAGCCTCTGTCCTTGATGGCGTTATGTGTAAAAAAACATTTTTTCACTGCTGCTTTCCATTGTATATGTTACATTTTTGTATTAAGCGTGAGATGGAACCAACAAAATATCTTGGGCTAGAACTTATCCAGCCAGTACTTGTATGATTCTATGGGTTAGATCCACCATGGTATGACCCATCTAAGAGTTTGCTCCAAATCTAGTACATTTTTGCTTTTCATAAGAATAGATAAAGATAAATACATTTAAAAAGTAAAGACAACATTCTGGCCCAACGAGAAACGCCATTACTCTGCTCCACAAAACCTGGTACACCGGCTTGTACTGTGTATGTAGGAAACACGTTCATCTTCTCAGCTTAGAAGTATGCTATATCCAGAAATCATAGACAGGAATTAAACTTCTCCCCCATACTCTTACCTTTCACTGAATCACCCTTTGCCGTCTATCTGTACTTTTTCTAGTGCATATATCCCGGGTCGAGATAAGCATCTAACGACCCCCATATGAGAAGTAATAGACATCACATGGTTCAGTTGTGTTACTGGCTTATAGAAATAACTATTTTTACTTGCTTCCCCCGACCTGTTGTAAGCCAGTAGCATTTTCAATAAATTATTACAAACAAAGAAATAAAAATAACAGTATTTGAAATACAAATGACAAGATATGTATATGTTTTTTTTTTTTATAGGTACTATGACTTCCCTATAGTGAATGTGAAACTAATGAAGCTAAACTATGAAATTATATTTTTAATATAAAATAAAGATATTTGTGAGTAAAATGCATTGGTTTATTAATTTTCAATACGTATCCCATATTACATGCATGCAGAAACGAGAGAGAACAATTATACTAGTGCAAAATGCACAGGGGCCCTGTCATGAACAGAGGTGAACCCCAGTTGTTGTTCTATTACTGGTCCTTATTTTCCTTTTTTAGGCATTAGTCATAGCTGAGTAAAATCTGTCTTCCACTGTGGAAATACTAGGAGACATAGTAACAGTGACCATTTGACTTGAAACCCAGAAATTAAATGTGATTTGGGGAGCTAAAGACACAATGGAACAGCAGACCATAAGTGATAAATGACATGTATGTGTCTGGCAGAGGGGATCGATTTGATAAATGGGAACACGGACACAACCAGATCGAACGGAAAAATGAGAGCATAGTGAATAAGAATTTTATAGGTTGAATATTTTGCAAATGTTCATTAGAGACCATATTTTTAAATGGATAGGGGAGAAAATATAAACCACACAATACCACACTGTTAAGTTATTGTCATGAGATTTGTAGTTTTAACAGGGAACAGTAAAAAGTTGTTTTTTTTTGTTTTTTTATAATATTGCACTTTATGGATCTGCAACATTGCATGTAATCTTATACTGAAGAACATGTCAAACTGTTATCTCTGCATGTAATAGGAGGATTGTTATTTTTTAAATATTCTGGTTTTATTGCATTTTCTAAAATAAGCTCAGGCTTCTG
Source organism: Discoglossus pictus (assembly GCA_027410445.1). NCBI lineage: Eukaryota > Metazoa > Chordata > Amphibia > Anura > Alytidae > Discoglossus > Discoglossus pictus. The sequence continues at coordinate 169,449,407 of CM050166.1, forward strand.
GGGATTGTTTAATTTTATGGGATACAGTGTTTGAAGGAATCTCATTCTGTGGAAAGGCAAATTCTAAAATAAAATAGACTGTTTACAGTGTGTTAATATTATACACTACCAGATGTGTTCCTAAGTGGTTGATTGAGCACTGAATCCGTCAGTGTGCAAAGGTAGAACCTCCCAATTATATAGCTTGAAATTGTACCAGATTGTATGGCAATTGGGAGCCTAATTAATGGGCCTTTTACCTCACTCTAAGAGCTCTTCACAGTGTGAAAGAGCACAAGATTGTATGTTAAAATGAGGCAGTGTATCCTGCCTACTGGCTGTTGCATGATAAATAACATAGCTGAGTGTACAGTGAAGTGACTGATAGCAGTTTTTTTTTTCTGGACTCAGGACTGCACTGACCAGTTAACCCATAACTGACCTGTTTTGGTGAGTCCTGCATTCCATGCTCTGCACAGATTGATTTGTAAAGGGTTATATTTTTCTTTTTGATCTCTACATGGACAGCCCGGAGCACACCCTTTCCCCCTGAGCTGCTCTGTATTATTCAGATTCCAGATAGGCAAGGTGGCAAAAACCAGAATTTTCTGCCATAAGAAATTACAGGAAGTACAAGTTCTATTCTCTTCAAACTGGAAATTTCAGCAGTCTTACCACTGACTTGAATGGGACGTACACCCCTGTAACCTGATTGGCTGCAGTAATGCAAAAGCAAGTGGACAGTCCATCACACATGTAAACACTGATTTCAAAAAATCTAAAAGTATTTCAACATTTGTTTAAAAAAAAAAAATGGGCCTGCTAAAAGCCAAAAATGGTAGGGATTTAACAGAAGAAGATGAGATAAAGAAGAGGTGGCAGGAATAAACTGGAGATCTTTATAGGAAGGATCTTAACAGCAGTGATGACCTCAATAATTTGTCCAATGAGCTGGAGTCCGACATCTTGGAGAGCAAAGTTAGATGGGCCCTAGGATGTCTTGCTGATAATAAGGCTGCAGGAGATGATGGAATCCCATTTGAACTATTCAAAATTCTACAGGATGATGCTGTGAAAGTGTTTACTTGCCTTATGCCAAAACATTTGGAAAACACAACAATGGCCAATAGACTGGAAAAGGTCAGTCTACATCCTAATCCCCCAAATAGGCAATGCCAAAGAGTGCTCCAATTACCAAACAATTGCACTCATTGCAAATGCCAGCAAGGTAATGCTTAAGATTCTACAAGCCTGACTCCAACAATATATGGACCAGGAACTACCAGATGTGCAAGCCGGGTTCCGCAGAGGAAGAGGCACAAGAGATCAAATTGCCAATGTCTGCTGGATAATAGATAAAGCAAGAGAGTTCCAAACAACATTTACTTCTGCTTCATAGACTATTCTAAAGCCTTTGACTCTGTGGATCACAACAAAATGTGGCATGTCCTTAAAAAGATGAACGTTCCAGATCATCTCATCCTCCTCCTAAAGAATCTGTATGTTGACCAAGAAGCCAGGGTCAGAACCGAACATGCGACAACAGAATGGTTCAAGATCAGAAAAGGAGTGTGACAAGGTTGTATATTGTCACCTTATGTATTCAACTTGTATGCAGAATACATCATGCGTAAGGCTGGACTGGATATATCCAAAGCCAGAATCAATATTGCTGGAAAGAATATCAACAACCTCAGATACGCTGATAATGATACTATGATGGCTGAAAGTGAAGAGGAACTAAAGGACTTATTGATGAGGGTAAAAGAAGAGAGTGCAAAAGTTGGCCTGATGCTCAACGTTAAAAAGACGAAGATCATGGCAAATGGCAATCTCACTTCCTGGCAAATAGACGGAAGAAGTGGAGGCAGTGACAGATTTTATTTTCATTGGATCCAAGATCTCTGAAGATGTTGACTGTAGTCATGAAATTAAACAATGTTTGCTTCTGGGGAGGAAAACTATAGCAAGCTTGGACAAGCTAGTAAAAAGTAAAGATGTTGAACTATCAACAAAGGTCCACATAGTTCGAACTATGGTATTCCCAGTAGTAACATATGGATGTGAGAGCTGGACCATAAAGAAGTCTGATTGATGTAGAATTGACGCCTTTGAATTTTAGTGTTGGAGAAGACTGCTTAGAGTCATTTGGACTGCAAGAAGATCCAAGTCAATACTTCAGGAAATCAAGACAAACTGTTACTAGAAGGTATGATCATGAGGCTGAAGCTCAAACATTTTGGCCATATCATGAGTCGGCAGGATTCCCTAGAAAAGACTGTGATGCTGGGAAAGATTGAAGGCAAAAGAAGGGGACGACAGAGGCTGAGATGGATAGATGAGATAACTGAAGCAATGAACATGAACTTGATGGAGCTCAGAGGGGCAGTGACTGAGAGATGCCTCTGGCGTGCTGTGGTCCGTAGAGTCACAGAGAGTCGGACACGACTGAACAACTAAACAAAAACTTTTATATAAAAAGAGAGGTTGGTCAACCATCGCTTTAAGATGCCATTATCACATATTGAAATAAATGAATTTCTATTCCTAAAGTCATCTTATTTGGTGGTGTTAGTCTTGTTTTTAAAACTGGTGACAATATCATTGTAGGTTATATATGGAGGCCAGTGGAAGGACATAAATGAAGATATGAGACAATGTACATATTTTAAGATGAATAGATTGAAACTGATCAAATGCAGTTTTTTAACAGGAATAAAGGCATGTTTAAGTTTCATGGATTATGAATGCATCTAATAGAGAATCAGCAGTGTAGGAAATATTATTTTGCATGACAAAACCCAAAATACAGTCAGGTCCATAAATATTGGGACATCGACACAATTCTAATCTTTTTGGCTCTATACACCACCACAATGGATTTGAAATTAAACAAACAAGATGTGCTTTAACTGCACACTTTCAGCTTTAATTTGAGGGTATTTACATCCAAATCAGGTGAACGGTGTAGGAATTACAACAGTTTGTATATGTGCCTCCCACTTTTTAAGGGATCAAAAGTAATGGGACAGATTAACAGTCATAAATCAAACTTTCACTTTTTAATACTTGGTTGCAAATCCTTTGCAGTCAGTTAGAGCCTGAAGTCTGGAACGCATAGACATCACCAGACGCTGGGTTTCATCCCTGGTGATGCTCTGCCAGACCTCTATTGCAACTGTCTTCAGTCCATGCTTGTTGTAGGGGCATTTTCCCTTCAGTTTTGTCTTCAGCAAGTGAAATGCATGCTCAATCGGATTCAGATCAGGTGATTGACTTGGCCATTGCATAACATTCCACTTCTTTCCCTTAAAAAACTCTTTGGTTGCTTTTGCAGTATGCTTTGGGTCATTGTCCATCTGCACTGTGAAGCACCGTCCGATGAGTTCTGAAGCATGTGGCTGAATATGAGCAGATAATATTGCCCGAAACACTTCAGAATTCATCCTGCTGCTTTTGTCAGCAGTCACATCATCAATAAATAATAGAGAACCAGTTCCATTGGCAGCCATACATGCCCACGCCATGACACTACCACCACCATGCTTCACTGATGAGGTGGTATGCTTTGGATCATGAGCAGTTCCTTTCCGTCTCCATACTCTTCTCTTCCCATCACTCTGGTACAAGTTGATCTTTGTCTCATCTGTCATAGGATGTTGTTACAGAACTGTGAAGGCTTTTTTAGGTGTTGTTTGGCAAACTGTAATGTGGCCTTCCTGTTTTTGAGGCTCACCAATGGTTTACATCTTGTGGTGAACCCTCTGTATTCACTCTGGTGAAGTCTTCTCTTGATTGTTGACTTTGACACACATACACCTACCTCCTGGGGAGTGTTCTTGATCTGGCCAACTGTTGTGAAGGGTGTTTTCTTCACCAGGGAAATAATTATTTGGTCATCCACCACAGTTGTCTTCCGGGTCTTTTGGTGTTGCTGAGCTCACTGGTGCGTTCTTTCTTTTTAAGGATGTTCCAAACAGTTGATTTGGCCACACCTAATGTTTTTGCTATCTCTCTGATGGGTTTGTTTTGTTTTTTCAGCCTAATGATGGCTTGCTTCACTGATAGTGACAGCTCTTTGGATCTCATATTGAGAGTTAACAGCAACAAATGCAAATAGCACACTTGAAATGAACACTGGAGCTTATATCTGCTCTTTGTAAATGGGATAATGAGGGAATAACACACACCTGGCCATGAAACAGCTGAGCAGCCAATTGTCCCATTACTTTTGGTCCCTTAAAAAGTGGGATGCACATATACAAACTGTTGTAATTCCTACACCGTTCACCTGATTTGGATGTAAATACCCTCAAATTAAAGCTGAAAGTCTGCAGGTAAAGCACATCTTGTTAGTTTCATTTCAAATACATTGTGGTGGTGTATAGAGCAAAAAAGATTATAATTGTGTCGATGTCCCAATATTTATGGACCTGACTGTATATTTATATTTTTTAAACTTAACCTAAAGTTTGCTAAATCTCTTAAGTTTGCAAGTTTGAGTTAACATCCCTAGAATTCCCTGCTAAAATTAGCATAAAATGTATAATTCCTTTTGGCTAATCACAGGGAGCTCATAAATTGTCAATATGAATGCAGTTTGAGCAGGAAGGAATCATGGAATGTGTAATCCCCTGCCCATGAGTAAACCCATTCTTGTGTCGAAACGAACCGTCGGAGGAGAGGGAAGAATGGTGTGCTGGATCCACTGGATGTGAAGTTCCATACCAGAGACTTTACCCAAACTGAAGCGCAAGTACTATAAGGGAAATACATGATGCTTTCTGCTATTACACTTATACAGTAAAACCAAACATTGTGTTTAGGTTTCATGTTGCTAAAGGTCGCACATAAGCATCTAAAGATACAAATCAAATCTTCCCTTTTTTTGTATTTTTTAGAACTGCTTAAGTAAGCACACCATGTCTTCACCTCTTTTTTTGTTTTTCATTTTCTTTTGCATTAGTGCACTATTTTTAAACACTGTCTACCATCTTTATATGTTTTTGCATACCAATGATTAGCAAATACAATGCATGTGAGGCCTGCATAAATTCTCTATGGATACTGTTGTAGTATTTATTATAGGCCTTATTATCATAATATCTGTTTAGATTTAGTGATTTGCTACACCAGTCAAATTATGCTATCACTTATTATATCCCAGAGTATTATGGGACAGTGATAGCTACTGATGTTGATCTTCTGATGGATGGATACATTCTTTTAATGGCGCCATCAGCAAGTTTTGCTGATTTTATTTTTCCTAATTCCCCAATTAAACTTTACCCTTCTATATTATTTAGTGTTAAACGCGAGGGGTTTAATATAGGTCACTTTACTGTGATAAAACATCCCCTGCACAAAGAAGCAGGAGGAGCCAGACACTGCTCTGTCGATCTCAGCATTGTGCTGCTGTTGGCTTGAACATTAGTAAAGGGTTCAAATCCATACCCAAATGCAGTGTTTCCATTGGGAGGTATACTGTATGTAAGCAGCTCTGGGGGTGTGGAAAACAAGTCTTATTTTAAAATAAACAAATCTGTGTGTGTGTATAGAATGACTCCATGTAATGTGTGTGTTGATATAAGGAACATGTGTTAGATTAGAAAAAGGTAAACACAAGGAAACTTAGATATTCCTTTAAGGATGCATGCAAAAGGTCCAATTTGTGTTACAAATTTATACAATACATGTCAGTAAATGTCAAAGTAAGCATTTTTGCTGTTGCTTATAATAAAAAAAAATAATTAGAGGCATAAAACCTACATCCATTTCAGGATCTTGTCCCCACATTTTGTGTTCTCTCTTACGGTTAACTGATAAATCATTGCGGGGTTGCACATGCTCAACTTTTCAGTGGTGCTTGAGGATTGATTTATAACCAGGGTAAGAGAATACACCGAAGCAGGGGGAGGATATATGAAAAGAATTGAAGCACGCAAAGTACTACATTATATGTGAGTTTTATGCAACTACCATACATTTTTCCCTAATAAAAAGAAACTGCAGAAATGATTATTTTGATCTATATTTGAAACGTATAAAAAAACAATTAGGATTATTTTAATGTAAAGGACTACTGAAGTCGCTAAATGATGTAGAATTCAAAGACATTTATAAAATATGTTTGTGTTGGAAATGGCTTCTAAAGTGATTTTAGTTAGTATTGCTTCCCAACTCCCCTCCCCGTCTCTTTGCACCAATCGAGGCAATGAAAATGGCTGAGCGCTGTAGAGCTAAACAATTTTTGCTACCACACAGTCTGTCATGTAGAGAGAGAACTTCAATTGTAGAGCATTTGCCTACAATGATATGTATATGGGATTCAGAAAATGTTCATAGCTTACCAATTAGGTATTGTATAATAATCCTTAATTGGAAGCAAATACTTGAAAACTGTGTTGCTTTATAAGTTGATGTACTTGGGGATTTCAATCTCACACCCTCGTTTCGAGAGCTCCGTTTAGGACACCTTGACATTATACAAACGTAATACATTATAGTATGGTGACTTAAGGTCCCATGCAAAATTAGTTTTTTTTGATAATGATCTCTGTCTTTGTGTGGGGGGATCAGAAAGTCTGACTTGCAGCTAATGATTGCAAACTTTGTTACCTAAAGTTTTAAATTATGACTTGCATGTTTTCTTATTCCACATGGAAATTGCATCAGTTCTTTATTTTCTTCCCACAGTATGCTGATTATGATAGGAAGCTTTTGGAAGTTAAAACAGACATTTTAGAATTGGTAAGTATATAGCCTGTTAAAAACAACTTGCCACGGTCTACTAATGAGGATAAATGCTTACTTTCTATTGTTTGTGATAAACTGGGCACTGACCACCATTGCACTCTATAATTGTTTATATGTCAGGTTGCCAGTTAGATACGAATAAATGGAAATGAACACAGAATTATTCAATGACATTTATGATGTATGTCTCTCTTTATATAGGGAGAAATAAATATAAAAACATAGAATATGCACAAGTAAAGGGCAAATTAAAACCAGTACCAGAGTTGAATGAAATGGATACATGTACAAGAAAATGTTATGGATGAGCACAGATTGGGATACTTATGAATACTAAACAGAGCTTATCTTACTCTTTTGCTCACTATAAACTAAGTTATTATTGTGGAAAACTCTGTGCCACAAAATCTACTGCACAAACCAGAACAAACCTCACACTGATGAGAGGCATTAACCTCGAAACACTGACTGTCTGTGGGTGGGTTCCTGACTTGTGCATAATCCAATCCTGTTCTTTGCTTAAAGCAGCAATACAGCGAGCATACGATGAGCCGTGTATAAAATGCTGTTTTTTTAAGAGTAAGATACATTGTATCCTCATTTGCATGTCCCTGCCCAGTTGCTTCAGAGTGCAGTACAATGACTGTACTTCTGGAAAACCTGAGCAAGAAATAATTTTTTTAACTTATTTTTAGACTTTTTCAAATGAGCTTGCAAATGTACAATTTATTTTCTGTACGGTGGAGAGCTTCTCTTACTCTTTTCACACCATAAACTAAATGTATTACTAAATTATTACTTCCTTATTTGAAACATACTATAAAGAATTCAAACTTTATATAAATAATTATTGTAAACAAACATCCTTTTAGCTTTGCAATCCTCTGTAGTTTCCAAGTGATACAGAATAAACAAGAAAACTCCTATCATGTGTCTGGTGCTTGCTGACATATACATCCTATTGATTTTTCTCCAAGTTTGTTTGGACATGGGGCTGTTTTGTTTGTTCTTAACCATCCATCACAATATCTTTTCAGCACGCACAGCAAGATAGGGCACTGACACAAACCAAAAGGAAGATCGACACTGAGGTGGCAGGACTGAAAACCATGTTAGAGTCACATAAACTTGATACTATTAAATATCTAGCAGGTAAGACATGATCCGTGATTTTAAACCCTTATCTGTCATGAAATCCTTATGAATCCATTGTTGTGCAGTGGGATTATTTACCTCACCAGCACGCTTGCCGTTAGAAAATAGAGGTTCTATCTGAATGCCTGCCTGCCTATCCATCAGCTAGATATATATATATATATATATATATATATATATATATATATATATATATATATATATATATATATATATATATAAGAGTGAGGTAGCCGTGAATGTCCAGTAATCCAGATGAATAATCAGAGTATTGCAGTATATAGTGATGCCTTTTTTATTGGACAAACATATTCATAGGTTTCATGACGAGCTTTCGAGAGCGTTCCTCTCTTTGTCGAGTCAGAGTCAATACTGATTATAGATTCACAAATACAGCAAAAAATTCCAGGATTAACAAATAATGTTCTGATCAGCCAGCCGTGCAAGTGTAGTTTTACATCTAAGGAACCATAGGGCTGTAACCAAACTCAGGATGAAGGCCGCACAATATGCCAATTTATTTATGGCTGACCTTGAACAGAGATTCCTGTCCACATATATCCACAAACCTTACAGATACTACCGTTATATAGATAACCTGTTCATCATATGGACAGAGGGAGAAAAAAAGCTGAGAGACTTCCACACTGCATTTAATACCTTCCACCCATCTATTAAATTTAAAATAGATTACTCTGCAGAACAGGTGAACTTTCTGGACACCACCATATCCTACAGACAGATGCAGTTATCTCCACAGCTCTAGCTTCCATCCCTCACATACTAAAAAAGCGATTATCTATAGTCAAGCCATCCGATACCACCGCATATGTTCTAACAATGAGGGCCGTGATAAACATTTAAAAACCCTGTCTGACTCCTTCAGGAGAAAGGGCTACAAACCTAATGTCATAACACAGAAAGTAACCTCTGCCATTAAAACACCCCGGGAACACCTGCTGCAATACAAAACTAAAGAAATAACCTCACGTACACCTCTGGTAACCACATACCATCCGGATCTAGAAGGAATCCGCAAAATATTTAAGGATCTACAACCACTGCTAACAGAGGACACTGAATTAAAACATATAGTCCCCAAACCCCCCATTCTTGCATTTAGGCAGCCACCAAATCTCAGACAAACATTGGTGAACAGTAGATTGGCCAGATTGAAGAGCTTAACATAGAAAATGGCACAAAACCTTGCAATAAAAATCGGTGTAAATTGTGTCAACACATCTGCAAAGAGGACACAGCCACGCACAACAAGAAGACCTATAACATCAGAGGATCATATTCTTGTACGTCATCCAATGTAGTGTACATGATACAATGTACTGCACGTGAGAGAGGCTGCTACATTGGAGAAACCAGCCAGAAATTACATATGAGGATGAATCTACACAGACATTCCATCAATAAGCACAATGAGGAGACTTACTGTACTCCAGTTGGACACCATTTCACCCAGAATAATCACTCCATGAAAAATCTCAAAATCAAAATACTGAAAGTTTTTTTTTAAAACACTAAGGAAAGAAAGACATTTGAAATTAAAATGATTATGTTCTTCAACAGTAATAAGTCGGGACTTAATGTCGACATTGAATTCTTATCTCATTATCAAAATTTCTTATAACCTCCAACATTCATGCTTGTAAATATATATGTGTGTTTATTGATTTTTTTAACTTTTTGTTCTCTGCCTTCATCCTGAGTTTGGTTACAGCCCTATGGTTCCTTAGATGTAAAACTATTTACGACCCCAATTTACTTACTCTGGTCTGCACACCCACACACTTGCACGGCTGGCTGATCAGAACATTATTTGTTAATCCTGGAATTTTTTGCTGTATTTGTGAATCTATAATCAGTATTGACTCTGACTCAACAAAGAGAGGAACGCTCTCGAAAGCTCGTCATGAAACCTATGAATATGTTTGTCCAATAAAAAAGGTATCACTATATACTGCAATACTCTGATTATTCATATATATATATATATATATATATATATATATATATATATATATATATATATATATATATATATAATAATCTAGCTAGCTCTTGCTTGTTTCTAGACAATGCTACATTGGCTGCTACACAAGCTAGTTGTTGCCAAGGAAACCACTTTAACACAAGTCTCCAGCCAGTTAGGAGCACCATTGCGCCGGTCTAGACACAAGCTAGCCACTTTCTGTTCAACCTGTTCTGAAAGCCCTTTAGACCTGCCGCTCCTTCCTCTTATGGAGTGTAGAGATAAGCTGTGCTGTTAAACTAATATTTGTAGACTAAGTTTAATCTTTTTATTGCCTTTTCAAATCCTTGAATAGAAACTTTATTTATGACCAGTGTTTTAAAGCATCTAGCTGCTATTCTTATTTATTATTTTAACCCTTTATTAATATTCTTTACATTGTAATGAAATGAGATAGAAAAAGTTTTAAGCGAAAATATGTTATATTAGTACAGTTTATGACAACAACAAAAAATATGAAAATATAACCCACTCCATGTTTCTGTATGCGGAAGGTTTTATTATACTTTGCCGTCAGTTTTATTAAGCGTCTACAAACATTGGAGAATGGCAAAAGTGCTCAGTTAATTTAAATGAGAAAATACAATTTTCAAAGTAATAGTTTTATGCTCTTTGTAAGAAATTAGCAGCATTTTACATCTTGAATATAAAGCCCAGAATCGCAAATCAGTGGGATTCACAACATCTCCGGGTTATAATTACATATCACATCAAAAACTGTAGAAATTGATAATACGTTGATAATAAACATGTGAAATGAAATGTTTGCTGATGAATTGCCATGTTAAACTCCCAGCTGATCTGTTGTTTGTTTACTTTTCAGGTTCTGTTTTTACATGTCTTACAGTAGCTCTGGGATTTTACCGTGTATGGATGTAACATACTTATTGAAACAGTATTGTGTGTTTTTTTATATGTTATCCTTTTCCTACTGCTTACAAAGCTGCCTTTGTACAAAGACCGCTTTCAGGATTCAGTGGCATTGATGTCATTATTTTATAATCAACTGCTTCACCAAAGAACGGAGAGAAGCCACGTCTGGCCTAAAAGCTTAATCATGGTGCCTAATGTACAACACACACAAATATACATTTGAATGTATTCCGTCCAAACAAAAATTATTGTATTTTTATTTTTTTCTTTCTATTTTTCTCTAAAGACTATAAAGAACTATAAAAATATGGACATGTTTAATGACTGTAAACTGCAATTTATTTTTCACTCATTGTCTGTTTTGTGACCGTGTAGATCTGATAGTGTAGGTCAAGCACAGAGGACATGATATCCAACATAATGTATCAAATTTATTTTTCAATTTTATCATTAATATTACCTTTCAGTTAGTATTTGGACCAATGCCTGTGCACTACTTTATCCATTATGTAGACTTTTATTGTAACTGTGCATTTTTTTAATCCAACATAATTGTTATGTTCTAATAGAAATGTAACCCCATACCATAGTTCTCAACAGATCAACCATCCACTGCTTTTCGCTCTGCTTTTTAAAAGGACATGGGATACAAACATTTTGTATTGTATATTCAAAAGAATATGTTTTAAGTGTTACAAAACTTGATTTTGTAAGCAATCATATTAAGTAAAGCTTGTTTAGACTTCCTTAGAAACTATCAGGAAGTTTATCTCTGTATACAGAACATAGTGTGACTCATAGTAAGCACATAGCATAGTAAACTGGTAATTATTAAAGGGAAGGGACACACATGTGGTGGAAATGGGCCTTCAACATCAATTTATCTTATTACAGTATGTGGAAAGAGTTTTTACATTTTTTAAATTGAAGGTTTTGTGGCTGAGTTATAGTTTACATTACTTCCACTCCTCCCTCTTGCTTTCTTACGGTTATGTTATGAGTGCTCAGTTTTTTTTTATCCATGTGTATGTGTTTGTGTATTACCTGCTTCATCTGAAACCTAGATGGAAAATCCAATCCACACTGGGGTTTCTGACATGGATAATTGCCTCCTGCCCATAACATACCTCCAGAGTGTCCTATCCTGTCCAACACAACTTTATCCGAATCTCGGAGTACAGTCTCACCACCCTGTACTTGTGAGGGTCCTCAAATGGCTCTAAATACATAGTACTGTATAAATGCACATACAAACCTTTTATTCTGCTCACTACTTTCTACTGGCTTTTCCTTACTACCTACAGTAATAGTTGCTGTGTAGGACACAGACAGAAAGATATACAACAAGGTGAGCATGTGGTTCTGTAAGCAGGACAAGGTAAGCTGTAAAGCACGTAGTTGATGCAATCTGCCTCCTCTAATCAGTTTCTGGGGAATGAGAGGGTAGGACAACCAATAGCTGTGTCATCACCACTGTTCTGAACATGCTGAGAAGTTCGGACTTACAGAGCTGTTAATGACATCCAGTACTATTGGCTACTGCTGCTACAAACCAAGACTCCTTACTAATGCAGAACAGCTATAAGGAGCTTCAGAAGGCAATATAAACATAAAAATATATATAGGTGAGAAAGGCATCATTAAAAAAAATTACCTTTTTATTTTATTATCACTTCTCTGTCTGTATCTGATGAGCAGTTTGGATAACTTCAGTGTTCTTTTAATTTTGGTCAATATAAATTGATAACAAAGAGCCTCAGTTTGTCTGTCATTGTAGACCGACTATAATTCTAGCTAATTTTGTTAGCTTTGGTAATACAATTATGTGTTGATTATAACAAACTGTCCGTTAGGACTCCATAATGCTACTAGACAAAAGCAGGGGAGCCAATAGGCATACTGGCAACCCAAGTGATTTCTAAGTAATCCACTTAATCTGTAAATGTTCAGATTAAATATATTCTGCTATAATTAAATATCTGAAAAAGAATGCAACAAATATATAAATATAGGTAATTCTCATTATATGTCTCATCTACATAATAAAGGGAATGTAATGCCTATTTATCCAATATATATGCCATTTTCAAAATTATGAGTATAAATGGCAGATTTTAAAATGGGAGATCTATTTTTGCATTATACAAGTTTTTTGCTTTACATTCAGTTTTTTAGTATTTAGTATTTTATTTTGTGGAATACCTGTTCTCAGCTAATGGGAAGTCAGTACTAAGAGTGGTGTTGTTCTGTCTGAACCATCTATAAGGCTGCATCACCTTAGATTTACTATGCTTCACAGTGACTGTGAATCTTGGGGATTCTGAGACAGAGCCAAAAATATTATAATGTTTAAAAGTACAATTTGCAATCGGACTCGCAATCCATAAATGTAGAAATCAATTTTAAAAAAAAGCAACTGTTCTAGTCCATGTGGGTTCCGTGAGAAGTATTAACCCATTGAATCCCAGCATTGATATAACACCATTTTTAATTGCAGATTTGTGAGCTTGAGACTGTTGTGCAATTAATTCTAATGTATTTCATTGCTTTCCCAGTATTTTTAAGTGCAGTAGTATGTGCTTATTTGTGTTTATTTGCTTTTGCAGCATTACAAACAGGTGTTGCGAGTCCTATCTAGTACTCATATAATTTCTTGATACATTTGCCATTTACGGGTTTGAAGGCTATTGCAGGATTGTTGAATTGTTGTAATTGAATATGGATTTTGTGTCTTTGGCACTGATAACATTAAAGGGGTTGAAACATCAAAGGAGGGGATAGGATGGAGTTATGTTTTTGACAACCGCAGGGATTTTAAGCTTATAAATCGCAAATCGAATGCGAGTAGTTAAAAGTATCCAAATGAATATCAGTAACATTTACAGGCTCATGTAATTGTGATTTGGACAATTAAATAGGGCCCTTTGAATGCACAAGATGTGTCTAGCAGGGCAATGGGTTTCTAGTAGTTAAAACTACTAGCACTAATTGCAGGACAGATGGAAAGTTTTACATAATTTACACAGAAGCTGCAATAAGGTGTCCAGTATTACATTTTGCCATCCTCGACTTTAGATATTCCAACAAAAACATGACCACATTGTTGCTGGGAATTAGTCGCCTCAAAGTGCACACAGTAAATTTTGTTTGAAAAAATGTACATATTGTGTACTGATTTGAGGTTCATCACGTTTTAATTACTTTCAAAGTTTCATTATATTTTCAGTATATTATCACCACAGTATATAATTCCTTCAGATGCACCCAAACTGCTGTATATTTAAAGCCAGAAGTATTATAATTTTAAACTACGTATTTGGCATTCATTTAAACATCACTTCTTCAAAAGTACTTTTAAAATTAATACTTTTTCCTTACAATTTTAAAATAGCATCTTATTTATAGCCATTCAAAACGTAAAAGAAAGATGACCCAATGTTTAACAGCATAATTGTATTATTTGATTAAAATCAGTTTTTTTCTATGTGTGCATTTTTTTCAAAGATAAAACTATTTTAACAAGCTACAAAAGTAAAATCTTACATTTTCAAAAGAATGTTCATCTTATCATATTAGGAGTGAAATAATTTGATTGATACCACTACTAAGAATAAATCTGTAAAGGCCATTGTAATAGTCCAGTTTCAAGTAATAAAGATCAATGTAAACAACTTTTCAATTTATTTTGTGAGAAAACCTACAATAAAAAAATCCTGGTTTCTTGGTATATTTATGCTGGAGCTCCAATACAAATAGGTAGGAAGTCTCCTAGAAGTTAGCTGCATGTTGTCACATAATTTCATAAAGATTAGAGAAGCTCCAGCCTTAAGATGGTAACAAAATGATTTCAGTGTCCGTTTTCTGATCAACTTGTTTTAATCACAATAAACTATTTATACTGATCTCTGCCTGTTAAAGGAGCAGTTAATTTGGCACAACTTGGAGCACGTCACTGTAAAGTTCTCCTAAAAACATGTCAAAATACTTTTAGAATTTTTGAAATAGGTGCCCTTTTCACACAAAATCATCAATTAAATGTCTGTTTACGTGAGTCACTGACAGTGCCCCAGACAGACTCAGAGCAACAGCTCCGTGCAGAGAGCATAAGCAGAAAGAGAGCTAACTGTTCCCAAATTCATCTGTGCAGAGAAATGACTGCTGGGAACTCCTACATATGTTACTTGTAGGTTAACTAATTTCTGCAGCATTCTTGAATGCAGAGAAAAAAACATAAATCTTTGTGTTCATGGAGTCTACACAGCTCTGTGTCTCGGCAGATGTTGTTAATAACAGAACAGTCAGGAGTGTGTTTGTAAACAGACCTAAGACCATAGCTTTTTATCTGTTATTTAATAAAAAAAACAATAGATCATTTTAACATAGAATCTTGTGCTCTTTCACACCATGAAGAGCACTTGTAGTGAGGTAAATGGCCCTTTAAGTGTTATGAAAGTGTTATTAATATATGAACTAAACATTATGAATGAAATATTACACTTTACTTTTAGAATTTATGAAATCATCCAGGCATAAACAAGCCATATAGCTACATGTGGTACTAATAATGTAACTTGAGATTATACGTTCTAAAGGGTGAAGTGGTGGAAAACATACCAATGTTAAATCTTAGTACATATGTCCCAAAGGATAACTTGAGAGGTTATGTCGCCAGTTTATCTTTGATTCTTACTCAAGGAACTGAATAAAAAAAAAAAAACACTTAAATATTTAAAATAAACTATTTAAAAAACAATGCACTTGACAATATGCACAATGTTTTTTGGAACACATAATAAAATAATAATTACCTTTTATATGCAATTATGCTGCAATGCAATTGGCTTGTGTGTGTATATATATATATATATGTATATATATATATATATATATGTATATATATATATATATATATATATATATAAAGACTAAGGCCTCCATTCCCTGGCTCCCATAAGTACCAAGTGAAGTTTACTCATAAATTACTATGTAGCTATCACACGTGTAAATCTAACCTCCAAGTAAATGTAATCTGAGTGCTTGAAATGCCCCTAATTTCTTATTTCTTAAAACTGATATCACATGCCTCTGGTAATAATACCTAATTTCCCTGATGTTTACTAGTAAGTCTTTCAAGGTAAAAATAACCCTTATACCATGGCCTCCACCTGAAAAGCACACCGCTCTATAAAAAAAAAGTTCACTTAACGGAGCTCCTGTTTGCTGATTCAATTGTCAACCATATTTCAGCCAATCAGAATTGAGTATTTTAATTACTCCTGTCCCATACCGGATTGGTTAAAAGTCTAACAAAAAGGAATGCAGGGATAGAAATCTGTAGATCTCTTGAGTCTGTAGATCTCATTGGCTGACAAAGGACAAGCCACCAAGAGCAGTTAAACTTCTAAATTTGCTGTTTGTGTTTTGAGACCTTTATTGAAAAAAAGAAAACACTGTGGCACATTGTCAAATACGCTCGTTGTTATGCAATAAAGACAAAAAATATTTCCATGTCCCCACTAACTACAACCAATAGCAATTATTTTTATTTGTATGTATACTTTGCATTTCTTCTATAAATGG
Source organism: Discoglossus pictus (assembly GCA_027410445.1). Lineage (NCBI taxonomy): Eukaryota > Metazoa > Chordata > Amphibia > Anura > Alytidae > Discoglossus > Discoglossus pictus. Next base: position 169,465,794 of record CM050166.1, read on the forward strand.
AACCTTTTCTGTGTCACTTTAGGACAGTTTCTTTACAGATTCATAGGTTCCTTTAGAATTCAATTAGTGGTTTAATTCCTGCACTGAGCTAGTTAAAATGTCAGTACAGACACGATGTGTTTCATGCTTACTCTGCTGGCACAGCTTCTATTTCTCTGAACAATCCAAACCCTAGCATTGAACAACCATCCTACTAAGCCCTGAAGCTATTGCTTTGTGCTTCACTGGCAGCTCTCTCGCTCTCAGGATGTACAATGGACAGGATGGGTACTTGTTACTGCCTGTTTGATACACTGCATCAGTTGTCAAGGTGTGGTGTGTAATGCTAGGAGTGATTTTATACAACATAGAGCTTCTAAGGCTGGGTTATACCCAGGCCTGCACTGAAATGCTTATTCTGATGGCTGTGAATATGTCTTGTGATCTGGATATGACAATTTCACTAAAAGGCAGCCGTGCCTCATTCGCTTTTCTTCTGCTCCGTGGATATTTTGCCATTTGGTACAACAGCAGTCCTTTAATGTGTCACAAATACATCCACTGTCACTAAACAGATAATCGGGATGGTGAGCTGTTGAAAATCCCAATTCTCCACTCGACCAGAAAACAAGGAAACACCTGTTGACTTAAGAACACCCCATAACTTTAAAGTTATAAAGGCTAATTTAGTTAGACTGACCAAATATCCCCCCTTTCAGGAGACTGTCCTCTGATTGAGTTCTCTGTCCCTTTTGTTGTCTCTCTATATTTAAAAGTCCATTGAATCATATATTTTCCAAATATCCTCTTTTCCTGTCCTATCAGAATCTCTAGCTCCAACCCTCTATTTCCATAGCCAAAACCCTCTCCACCCTTTGGTCCTCTATTTCATCCACTGTCTGCCCCCATCCTATCTGTATGTCAGACCAGTGGGACTAACCAATGAATGGATTCCTCTCCTCTGGGGGGTTTCTGTGTGTCGGGACTAGGGATTCCCTTGGAAGAATTATTTCTTCAGTATCTGTGGAGTGCAGGAATGCCATTCTGGTATGTAGATACAAGATTCACTGGAAGCTGGACTGGAGTAAGTTGATTAAAAAAGGCCTTTCCCACCCCACAAAATACAGCTGACATACTTGTATAGTTTTAAAATGGGTAATGCACTTGATTGAACACATAGGCGTGTATACATTGAAAAAAAAGGTCCTGTTAATTCAACTAGTCTGGGTGCAGTGTAACAAAAGATAACATAGTCTAGCTAACCTAATCACACAGCAGAAGATCTTCAATGCAGATCACCGTTGCGTTAGACTATTTGAACACAATCCTCATCCATTGCACTATTCACACTTTTATTGCCCCGTCATTTTTGACGGGCAAGTCGCTAGCATATATATAAAAATTAAACAAAACAAGAGTCAGAGGCGCTCAATCTTAGAATGAACAACACCTAAGTAGATTTTTCCTTATCCCAACTCTGCAAATTTACCACCCAATCTTAAGGATCCAGGTGTCCCAACACGAGGCCCATTTCCAATATGATTCATCCATGTCGGCTGACATAACGCTCATGGCATATATGAACTTAAGTTTATTCATAACTGCACTAAATTCAGGTACTGCCGATCTCCAGGCTTTGGCTAGCGTTATCCTCACTTAAAGAGCACTTGGTGTGATAAAAGTTGAGCCTCTTTACTGAGACCTTGCGGCCCACAGTCTCCAAAATATCATAGATCTCCAACCAAATATGGGCGATCTTAGGGCAATCCCAAAGGACATGTTTAAGGATGCCCAAAGCTGAACACCCCCTAAAGCAGTTACCATCCACCAAGGGATTAGAGAGCTGCATTCTAGCCGGCATTAAGTACCACCTCAAAATTGTCTTATGTGTATCTTATTCTACTGTGCATCGGTTAAATCCATGGCAAGCTCTGACTACCAAGAGTGTTGATGGTGGAGTCTGGACGGTGTGGTCTGGTCTATTAAATAATTATAAATAGTGGAGATATTCCGTTTGCCATTAGAGTTGTCAAAACAATATTTTTCGAATGGAGTGATCTTAGCAGAGACATTACTTTTTATTTCCTTAGAAACATTAACATGTATCTGGGATACATTAAGTCATTCTTTTAATGGCAAATTATGTAAGTCTCTAAATGTTGTAGGGGACCATTGGCGAATTCCCCTTAAAAGATCAGCAGCAATTGTAAACTGATTATCTATCCACCATTTAAACTGTGAAAATCTATTGATGCTGACCTCTGATATAACCACAGTGGAGTAAGCTAAGAACCTGCTTCTACAAGCGGAATTTTCTTGTTCGTTTGAGTCAGAACTGGCAAAGACTGAACCGTGCACCTGGCAAGGGAAGGATTACCCAATTCGAAATGTAGGGAGAGTCATAATACTTGTCTAATGTGAAGGCTACTTTCTTCAAATATATCTGTTTCAATCTTCATCCATACTGGTAGTTGTTCTTTACCGAACCACTTGGTGATTTAGGCTAATCTGGCAGCTTTATAATATTTGAGTAAATCCGGCAGAGCCAAACCTCTTTCAGCTTTAGATGCCATCATGGCTGTCTTATTTATCCTAGGCCTTTTACGATCCCAAATGAAGCGAGAGATTGCCCCCAAAGAACCAAAATGTCCTTGTTGCGAACAGCCGTTGAGATAGTACAGAGAAGATACAAAAGCTTGGGCAGAATATTCATTTTAATAGCGTGAATCCTTCCCAGCCACAAGATTGTTTAGGAGAATCACGTGTTAATGTCATTGAGTTGCTTATTTATAAGCGCTGGGAAATTTGATGAGTACGTTAGGCCAGATTGTCTAGGGGTAAAAACACAATAAAAGTATTTAAGATTGTGTAAAACCCATTTAAAGGAGAAGTTCCCTGATAATTGGGATTCCAAATGCTTTGGTAAAGAAACATTTAACGTTTTGCTCTTACTCGTATGGATTTTAAAGCCAGAGATGCTGCCAAAAAGTCTAAGAGCATGAAATAGATTAGGAAGACTGCATTTTTCTCGTACTGTAGCCACCCCAATTGCTCAACCCACCACGGCCCTTCCCTGGACACTCCCCTGGGCCAGAAATTGATCCATGTCTGTTTAAAAAATAGCATTTCTACTGAAGCTCCAAGAGGTGGCAATGTAGAGCAGTTCAGCATGCTGGGGACATGTATCAGGGAAGAGATTAGGGTCTGGATTACTGAAAAGTACAAGGGGGATGGGTTCTGTGAGTGGGGAGCAAAGGAGGTCGGGACGGATAGTATGTGAGGTGGATCCTGAGTGGGGTTGGTTGCTGTGTGGGGATGGGAGCTGTGAGGGAATGGCTACTGCTAAGGACTAGGTGCTATGTAGGTATAGATGTTAAGAGGGGTGGGTGCTGTGGGAGGCTGGATGTTGAGAGGGGTTGGGTGCTGTGGGGGGTGGATGTTGAGAGCGTCCTGGAGCTGTACTGCAGGCAGAGAGCTTTGCGCAGGCAAGAGGTTAAGGAGGGAGAGCAGCTATGTGGAGGAGAGCCTATGGGAAAGGGACTTGGGGAGAGGTGTTGTTATGGAAATGGGTCTTGTGGAGGAGCACTGAGTAAGATGGTAGTGGGTGGCACAGCGCAAAAGATAATGTACAACCCCTTTTGGCCCTTCATTCTCTAGCTCCAACACTAAAAATAACAATAATGTTGACATAGAATTTGCCTATTTTGGTGCAAAAGGTAAGTGCCTGATGAGGATAGGAATGGTGATTATGTTATACTAGCGAATTGCCCGTCAAAAAATGACGGCAATGAAATTGTAAGGTAGCTAATGCTGTTTAGTGTGTAATAATGAAATATATAATACATTACTAAATGAATATACTTTACCTATTTTAAAGCATTGTGTGGAAGAGCTGTCAATGTGTTTTGATGTTGCTGCAGCATTAGTGGTGTGGAGCTGCTGTGTAAGCGTGCTGAATGTGTGCAGTGTAACACTGTGCGTGCGCGAGACCAAACCGTTAGCGTAGTCGTGTACTTCCGCATTGGCGTAAAATTGCGAGTAATGTGTGGTATACGTCTGTATGGGAATATCCGTAGGTGTTTTGTGGTGTTTTGCGAGTTTCTTGTGGTGTTTTGCGAGTTTAGAGTGCTGTAGCCTTGTTTTCGTTTTGTTTGGCGGCCATTTTTTCTCTCGCTTAGATTTTTTTTTAGTCTCTAAACTGTTTTATTTCGAGTAAAATCGAGGTGTAAGTTGTATTTTTGAGGTCCTGGGTGCTCCCTCTTGGTGTAGGTAAGGTTTTTATGTATGTGCTGTGTGTATGTATTGTGTTTTACATTTTGTAATGTTCGCGAGTTGCGTCCGAGTGTTGAGAGGCCGTAATGTGTGTGAACGTGTGTCATATGTTGTTTGCGAGTGTCGTAATGTGTGTGTCGTGCTGTTTGGTTTGCGACGTGAAGTTTGCGAGGGTCGCAGTTGCTGGCATGGAGCGCCTACGGCGCTCCATGCCAGCAACTGAGACCCTCGGCCACTGCCCTCGCTTTGCGAGGGCCGCGGCTCGCTGCGCGAGCCCGCAGCGTTAGCAACAACTCGTACGCTCACAACTATATATGTGACTAGCGAATTGCCCGTCAAAAAATTACGGCAATGAAATTGTAAGTGAGCTAATGCTGTTTGGTGTATAATAATCAAATAAATAATACAATAATAAATTAATATACTTTGCCTATTTTGAAGTAATATATGCAGGAAGCATTCTGTTGAAGAGCTGACAATCTGTTTTGATTAGTGGTTTGGAGCTGCTGTGTAAGTGTGATGAATGTGTGCAGTGTAATAGTGTGCGTGCGCGAGACCAAACCGTTAGCGTAGCTGTGTACTTCTGCATTGTTCTAAAATGGCGGGTAATGTGTGGTATACGTCTGTAGCGGAATATCCGTAGGACTTTTGTGGTGTTTTGCGAGTTTCTTGTGGTGTTTTGCGAGTTTAGAGTGCTGTAGCCTCGTTTTCGTTTTGTTTGGCGGCCATTTTTTCTCTCGCTTAGATTTTTTTTTAGTCTCTAAACTGTTTTATTTCGAGTAAAATCGAGGTGTAAGTTGTATTTTTGAGGTCCTGGGTGCTCCCTCTTGGTGTAGGTAAGGTTTTTATGTATGTGCTGTGTGTATGTATTGTGTTTTACATTTTGTAATGTTCGCGAGTTGCGTCCGAGTGTTGAGAGGCCGTAATGTGTGTGAACGTGTGTCATATGTTGTTTGCGAGTGTCGTAATGTGTGTGTCGTGCTGTTTGGTTTGCGACGTGAAGTTTGCGAGGGTCGCAGTTGCTGGCATGGAGCGCCGTAGGCGCTCCATGCCAGCAACTGCGACCCTCGGCCACTGCCCTCGCTTTGCGAGGGCCGCGGCTCGCTGCGCGAGCCCGCAGCGTTAGCAACAACTCGTACGCTCACAACTATATATGTGACTAGCGAATTGCCCGTCAAAAAATTACGGCAATGAAATTGTAAGTGAGCTAATGCTGTTTGGTGTATAATAATCAAATAAATAATACAATAATAAATTAATATACTTTGCCTATTTTGAAGTAATATATGCAGGAAGCATTCTGTTGAAGAGCTGACAATCTGTTTTGATTAGTGGTTTGGAGCTGCTGTGTAAGTGTGATGAATGTGTGCAGTGTAATAGTGTGCGTGCGCGAGACCAAACCGTTAGCGTAGCTGTGTACTTCTGCATTGTTCTAAAATGGCGGGTAATGTGTGGTATACGTCTGTAGCGGAATATCCGTAGGACTTTTGTGGTGTTTTGCGAGTTTCTTGTGGTGTTTTGTGTGTTTAGAGTGCTGTAGCCTCATTTTCGTTTTGTTCGGCGGCCATTTTTTCTCTCGCTTCGAGAATTTTTTAGTGTCTAAACTCTTTTACTTTGAGTTAAATTAAGGTGTAACTTCATTTTTTGAGGTCCTGGATGCTCCCTCTTGCTGTAGGTAAGCTTATTATGTATGTGTTGTGTGTATTTATTGTGTTTTTGATTTTTTGATGTCTGCGTGTTGCGGCCGATTTTTGCGAGGTAGTAATGGCTGTTAACGTGTCTCGTATGTTGTTAGCGTTACGCCGTAAAGTTTGCGAGTGTCGCAGTTGCTGGCAAGGAACGCCTTTGGCGCTCCTTGCCAGCAACTGCGGCCCTTGCTTTGCCCGCAAGCTTGAGCAACGGCTCGTAGGCTCACAACTATATATGTGATTACCCTGGCCTGCATTTCAATCCCTATATGAAGATATGAGCACATTTGAAGATATAAACTAATTAAGTAGCATTTGTATATGTAAACATTAGAAGTAACGCTTATGGCTATGAAGAAATTGCTCTGCCAGGAAGTGTATTACTGTAAACTCATAATATCAGCAGGCAAAGTGAGAAATGTAGAACAACAATATATGACATCTGTATTACTGGGAGCTAATACAGTATATACAAAAATACATATATATGCATACACACAGATTATATATCTATATGTACTGATACTGCAAGGTGTAGGATATATCTGTTTTATTGGTGTTTTACTTCTTATTAATAAATATAGATTTATGCATTTTCTTAACTTTCTGCTTGTTACTCAAGGGGTATGATATTGAGCACATGGCACACAGGGCACACACAGAGCACAAGCTGCACAAAGCATATGGAACACAGAGCAGAGGGCGCACTGTGCAGAGGCCACCCCGAGCACAACGAACACAGAGCACAGGGCACACAGAGCACAGGGAACACAGAGCACAGGGCACCCAGAGCACAAAGAGCACAAGCACACAGAGCGCAGGGCACACCGAGCACAGGCACACTGAGCACAGACACACAGAGCACAGGGAACACATAGCACAGGCACACAGAGCGGAGGGCATACAGAGCATAAGCTCACTTGCTGTGTTGTTTTCTCACACAGACAGCATATGCACACACACACAGAGCAGAGGGCACACACTGGTACACACACAGCACAGACTCCCATGCTGTATTATTTTCTCACACACAGCTTACCCTGTGCCTGTACTCTGCTTATGGGAGGTATAGAGGCTGCACTGCTCATTGGTCTCAGGGGATGATTGACAGAATACTGAGAGCCTGGATGTAGCAGTTTGTGCTGGGGGATGTTCTGTGAGTAATAGACTCCCCCCAAAGACCTACACTAAAGCAGCACTGAGAAGGCAGTTATAGGCTGCATCACACACACACCTTCTATATAGATGTAATTAAATAAAGGCAAAAAAAACAACACTTTTATGTCAATAAATAAATAAAACTGAAGGAAAAAAAGTTTTTAGATTGTAAACAGAATGCTCTATTACCTGCAAATAGGCTCAGAATGTGCTCAAAAAAGGGTTCCAATTGAACTACTTGCTCAGAACAGATTTCAAACGAATCTCTGTACAAAATACCAAAAACCGCATGAGAACTGTGTGAATACGCATAGCTACTTCTTGCGTGAAAATCATATATATCATTGTCGTACTTACAAATGTTGATCAATCAATGTTATGTGCTTGAAGGGAGCTGCAATGAGAGCCAAGGGCAAGACTTTGATAAAGGCTGGCAATGAATGCCAATGGTGCTCATTGCCGGGCCCACGATGAGGTTCGTAAAGTAGACGGTGGGAGATGCTTGCCAAAGGTGCTCACTGCGAGGCCCGCAAATTAGAGGGGGGAGTGCCTCGCATTGTGTGGCAAACAGCATTGGCAACCTTCAAATTGTATTGCCGTCATTTTTGACGGGCAAGTCGCTAGTTTTATATATAATTTCTGAGATGTTATCAGTCTCGTCTGGGTTTGTGCCCGTGATTTAGGCAATTGGAAAAGTAACACAATACAAGAGGCTGCAAATACTTTTCTACTAAGAAAATAATAGGCCTAGCATCCACTGAAGTACTACCTTAACTAATAAACAGTTCTCCCCACTAACCAGCTTTCATCCAGCTAAACCTAGGTGGAGCAAAACAGACAGTCCAATAGTTAATTAAAATCACTGGCCTGCAGATGAAATGGTGGATAAACAATAATCTAATGATAGCGGCGGATACTTGGGTTCCCTCACAAAGAGGCACAGCAACAACAATATCGGAACTAACCCAGGTGCCCCATAGAGAGTGGCTTAATCTAAGGGTAGTCAATCAGGCGCTAACTCAGATTGTGAGGACTAATAGACATAATGCTAAATCAATCTTTGAGCGCTGTTGCATCAATAATCCTTGGGGTAAGAGTAATATTTCCATCATATATAACCACCTTTCTGATCTCTTTAGCGTGGTTAAACCACACTATCAAGTAGCATGGGAATCTCAGTGGTATATATCACTAGATGATAGTCAATGGGGTAACATACTCAAACAAGCTAATAACTCTTCCCTAAATATTACGCTAAAGGAACCTGTTTTTAAAACAATAATGAGGTGGTACCTCACGCCATCATGACTCCACCTTTCGAACCAATCACTTCCTGATACTTGTCCGAGGGGTTGCACAAACACAGGTACCTTAATCCACATGCTCTGGGACGTCCTAAAATCAGAAACATATGGGTGGCAACATATAGCTCACTGGAAAAGCTTTGGGGTATTCCATTACAGCAGAAGTTCTCTTAGGCCTACCAATCACAGGGCTTTCCAAAGCGGAGCAATTCTTGACAAATCAGATATGTATTATAGAGAAACATTGGAAACTTACTGCCCTGACTTGACAGGGGGGGGGGGGGGTTACAATAAATCAGTTTAATTCAGGCCATGAGCTCACTTTCTGCCGAAATTTATGGGAGATACAGACAATGGGCCTCCTGCTGGGATATCTGAGAGGACCAAAGTGAGGTGGGTGTAACTCCCTCCAACCTAGCAGCTGGTCTCCTATTACCTCTTTCCTGCCTCTTCTAATATGTCTGTGTCTTTGTGTATAACCATGTTTGAAACCTTCTGTGACTGTTTATAGTACTACAGATTATTTTGATAATCAAAAAAAAAATGAAAACTAAAAGAGTCATCTTACATGTTGTTTAGAATACATGAGATTTGTTATATTGTTTGACAAATTCTTATTGTTTATTTGCTGTCTCTTACAATACAAAGTTAATTTAAAAAAAAAAAAAAATCACTGGCCTGAATAGCCTTTAGATTTACAGGTCGACACTCTGCTCCAAGCGGTCATAAGCTGCAGGCTGCTGTCTCACTGTTTCTCCTTAAATCAGGGCTGCTCAGGAGCAACATGAAAATACAACATGTTTTACACCGATTTGTGTTTGTTTTTTTCAATCTGTCACCCTCTTATCAATTAATGGGAATATATTTAATCACAAAAGCCTTCAAACATTCAGGATCTTTACTGTTTCACTGCAAAATGTCTGGAGACACTATGCAGTTCCAATCTTGTTTTAATATTCTATTGGTGTTCATAAACTCATTGTTTGAAGGGCCAAGGAGTTTGACCCATATATCTGAGGGACCGTTTTAAAATGTAAATAACAAATGTAGATGAACCTATGATAAAACAAATAATTTAGAATACAATGTCACAGTCACCAATCTCTTAGCTGGTTGTAAATTTCCCATTGACTAAGAAATACTTTGTACTTAAATGAACCTCACAAATAAATTAAGTTCCTGTCTTTTGTCTAAAAAATGATGTTTATCTAACATATATTGGACACATTTCTAATATTAGTGTAAAAACTCCTAATATCAGCAGAATCTAATATTTTCCTTCTGTTCAAACTCCCTCAGAAATTGAATTAAATCTGTTCTGTCCTTGAGGAAAGACCTCAATTTGTAGATCACATAAAGCAACAAATTTGATGACAACGCACCAATGCCTGAAATGATTGGCTGTGAAAGGGGAGAATTACATTTTTTGGTATGGATATTTTTGGGGGGAAGATGGGAGAAAGTTGCTATACAGTACATGGATATCCAATCCACATAAAAGTAAATAATTCAATTTCCATCTAAAAAGATCTATAGATAATTTTGATATTTTTGGTGGAGTCAGGGAATAGTACAGCATAAAATCAGTGTATTAGTTTTAGTTATATTGTCTTTAATGTTTTGTACCACAACCCCCTACACTGTGCCATGATCTAAAGACTATAGAACTATTCAGTCTGCATTTTGAAAGTGCTATCCTTTCATGTTTACTCAGATTCCTAGTTGGAACTTCAATACTTAGGCCCATGACATATTTAGTCGCCATTGTATACACCCTTACAATGCAAAGAGTAGCATGTTGTAGTTGGTATTACATTTTCATATTCCATTTCCTAACATTCTATCAAGTTGAGGTTAAATGTATCCTTATTACTAAGGCCCTTTTTCATATTTTAAATTGTTGTTGTTTAGCCGTTCAGTTGTGTCTGACTCTCTGTGACCTTATGGTCCGCAGCACGCCAGGCACACCTATCAGCCATTGCCCCTCTAAGCTCCATCAAGCTCATGTTCATTGCTTCAATGACCTCATCTATCCATCTCCACCTCTGCGGTTCCCTTATTCTTGTGCCTTCAGTCTTTCCCAGCATCAGAGTAAGGGAATCCTGTCTTCTAATGATATGGCCAAAAAAGCTTCATGATCATACTTTCCAGTGAACAGTTTTCGTTGATTTCCTGCAGTATGGATTTATTGGATCTTCTTGCAGTCCAAGGGACTCTAAGCAGTTTCCTCCAACATCATAATTCAAAAGCATCAATTCTATGGAGCTCAGTCGTCATTGAGCCCTATTAAACTAGAAGCCGGCAAATCCTTCTAACTTGTAACTTTTGGCCGCGGGTGTTTTTTTCTCTAAATGTTTAGATGTATTCTATTGACTCAAGCTTGCAATTTACCTCATTTTAAGTGTGTATATATTTTTGAATTGGGCAACAGGATAGGGCCCTTTCTGGTACAACTCTTACATCCGTATGTTACTACTGGGAATACCCTTGTTCTAACAATGCAGTCCTTTGTTGATAATTCAATATCTTTGCTTTTTAATGGTTTGTCAAGACTTGCCATAGCTTTCTTCCCTAGAAGCAAATACTTTTTTTACATTTCATAGCTACATTCATCATATGCAGAGATCTTGGTGACCAGGAAAAAAAAATCTGTCACTGCCTCTACTTCCTCCATATCTATTTGCCAGGAACTAAGATTGCTGTTTGACATGATCCTCATCTTTTTAATATTGAGTAGAAGATCCGCTTTTGCGTTCTCTATTTTCCGCCATCAGAGTAATATCATCTGCGTATCTGAGGTTGTTGATATTATTTCCTGCTTTAGATACTTCCAGCCTGTCCTTACACGTGATGTATTCCGCGTATAGGTTGAATAAATAAGGTGACAATATACAACGTTGTCACACCTCCTTTCCTTTCTCAATCTTCAACCATTCAGTTGCTCCATGTTTGGTTCCTACCGTGGCGTCTTGGTCCACATACAGATTCCTCAGGAGGCAGATGAGATGATCTGATCTCCCCATCTCTTTAATAGCTTATCATATAAATTGGGATTGCATTGAAATGATTCTTCTTCTTTTGCTCAATTTTCAAATATGTTACATTTTCTTAAAAAATTGTTGAATCAATGAATAGATCAAACTTATTGATTTTACAATTTGGAGCAAATTTGATCTTTTCTAAGGAGATCAATTTGGCTAACTGTGAGAGAGATTTTGGATAAATTATATACACCGAAAGATCTTGCACCATCCTTCTATTGTGTGCCTTGAGTCCATTTCTATATTTAGCAATCTTTTTAGTTTTGGGGTTTTCCTTTTATTTTCCCCCATCTTTTTTACTACAATTCTTATCTTCCCCTGTGGAAAAGGAGCTAGTGGAGTCTTCAAATTCGAAAAAATTCACATTTATATTGTTGTTTGGTTCTGGGTCAGCTTATCCATGGAGTGTATTGTTAACTGGACGTCTCACTGGCATATTGCAGCTGCAGATCCTATTACAGTTACCACTAACCGATTAATAGCTTGGATTACATTCCATTTAGTTTAACATAATCCACTTCTTAGCTTCCTTGCTGTTTTAACCTGTTCTTTTTTAATATTTCTATTTTCATGATTTATTTATATTAAATTAGATTCTCTATTACTACTTCTATTATTACTTCTCCTTTTGAGCTTCAATGTGAATAATTTTAATTTCTCGCTCTATTTATTATTAATATTTCCTAAATGTTGATTACTTAATTTTTTTTTTTTTTCAAAATAAGAGAAATTAGAGTAGATATATTTTATTGCTATTTGCCTAATCCTGTTTTTCTCAAAACATATACCTATTGTATTCTAGATTACATGTCTGGTCTCCCAACTGGGCAGATAATTATTATTATTCATTGATACTATCAAATTAGGCACTAATAACCTCACTCTCTTTTTTTCTGTCTCTCACACATAGTGTAGTGAGTGCACATCTCTATGTCACACTGTAGCGGTTCCCTGTCTCTCACACAGTGTAAACAATGCAACATTCTCTATATGTCACACTGTTGTGTTTTCCTCTGTCACACACCAAGGGCCCTATTCAATTGCAACAGTTACAGAGCCGAAAGTCTAAACCATAAACCATGTAAGTAAGTAGCATTTCAGAGCATTATCATGATTAATTAATCAAGGCCGTAACTACTGATTTAGAAACACCCAATAGTAAATAAGACAGTCATCATGACATCAGTAAAACATGGAGGTTAAACCACAATCACATATTATAATTATCGAACTGCGATTTGTCATCACGCTTTGCGACAAATCGCAGTTTGACAACCGATCAATTGCAAAGCCCCACGCATGCGCACTGCGCAGCATTTGTCGCGCATGTGCACTGCTTGGCATTTGCCGCACATTGCGCTCCGTTAGCTGCACATGCGCATTGCGCTCCGTTAGCCGGGCATGCGCATTGCGCTCTGTTAGCCGGGCATGCGCATTGCACTCTGCTAGCCGCGCATACGCATTGCGCTCCGTTAGCTGCGAGGAGGGGAGAGACACACAGGGTAGGAGGGGAAAGAAACACAGGGGAGTGAGAGAAGGGGGAAGAGACACAGGGGAGTGAGAGAAGGGGGAAGAGACACAGGGGAGGGAGAAGAGGGGGGAAAGACACAGACACGAGGAAGGTGGGGTAAAAAACACAGGGGGGGGGGAAGAGACAGGGGAGACACAGGAGGGAAAGAGACACAGGAGAGGTGGGGAAGAGACACAGGAGGGAAAGAGACACAGGGGAGGGAGAGGAGGGGGGAAGAGACACAGGGGAGTGAGAGGAGGGAGAAGAGACAGTGTAGTGAGAGGAGGGGAAAGAGACACAGGGGAGGGAGAGGAGGGGGAAGATACACAGGGGATTGGGGAAAGACACAGGGAGGGAAATGGGGGGAAAGAGACACAAGGGCGGGGGGGTGAACAGGCAAAGGAGGAGGGGGGACGGGGAAAGAGACAAAGATGAGGGCGGAAAAGACACAGGAGAGGGAGAGGAGGGGAAGAGACACGGGAGGGGGAAAGAGACGTATGAGAGGGAGAGGAGGGAAAGAGACACAGGAGGGAAAGAGACACGGGGAGGTGGTTAGAGACACAGGAGGGAGAGGGGGGTAAAAACACAGGGGGGAGGAGACACAAGGGAGGAGGAGGGGGAAATGAGACACAAGGGAGGAAGTAGACAGGGGGAGAGACTCGCAATGAGTGCCGAAGGCGCTCATCGCGAGGCCAGTAAAGTAGAGGGTGTGAGAGGCCCATGATGAGCGCCAAAGGTGCTCATCACGAGGCCAGTAGAGGGGGGAGAGGCTTCCATTGTGTGGCAAACAGCATTGCCAGGCTTCACTTTTTATTGTCTTCATTTTTGACGGACAAGTTGCTAGTCAATTAGAGTTTAGAAGCCCGATATGCGATCAGACTCGCAATCCTGCAATGTACAAAATAATAAAAAATGAATGAAGGAAATGTTATAGTCCATGTGGGTGCCCTGATATATATTAACTCCTTGATTCAATATAACATGAAAATTAAAATGTTTAAAAAATAATTTTTGATTGCAGATTTGCATGCTTGAGACTGTTGTGCAATTAATTCTAATGTCTTTCATCGCTTTCCCCGTCTTTTAAAGTGCAGTATTGATTTTGTATTTGCATTTACAGTGCTACAAACAGGTATTTAACCCCCTTGCGAGTCCTATCTGGTACCCGTAGGATTTTCTTCTACATTTGCCATTTACAGGTGTAAAAATATTTGGGGGCTTGAGGAACTGTAGCAATTGAATAGCGGTTTGCGATTATAACATTTACAGGCATGAAAGATCAATTGCTTAGATGAGTTGGGAGTTACGATTTTGACAAACGCAGGGATTTTCAGCCTGTAATCCCCAAATTACTGAGTAGCTAAAAAACGCCAATTGAATAGTAAATAAGTTTATGGGCTACATTACGGGCTCCAGTAACCAATAATTGCTCAATTGAATAGGGGCCCATGTGTATGTAGTCACGCTGTAGTATTTCCCTCCCTCACAGTGTAGTTAGTGCACAGTTCTATATGTCACATCGTTGTGTTGCCCTCTCTCACCGTGTAGTTAGTGCACAGTTCTATATGTCACATCGTTGTGTTGCCCTCTCTCACCGTGTAGTTAGTGCACAGTTCTATATGTCACATCGTTGTGTTGCCCTCTCTCACCGTGTAGTTAGTGCACAGCTCTGTCACACTGTAGTGATTCCCTCTCACAGTGTAGTTAGTGCACAGTTCTATATGTCACACCGTTGTGTTTCCCTCTCTCACAGTGTAGTTAGTGCACAGATCTGTCACACTGTAGTGATTCCCTCTCACAGTGTAGTTAGTGCACAGTTCTATATGTCACACTGTAACATTTCCCTCTCTCACAGTGTAGTTAGTGCACAGTTCTATATGTCACACCGTTGTGTTTCCCTCTCTCACAGTGTAGTTAGTGCACAGATCTGTCACACTGTAGTGATTCCCTCTCACAGTGTAGTTAGTGCACAGTTCTATATGTCACACTGTAACATTTCCCTCTCTCACAGTGTAGTTAGTGCACAGCTCTATATGTCACACTGTAGTGTTTTCTGCTCTCACACAGTGTAGTTAGTGCACAACTCTATATGTCACACTGTAGCGTTTCCCTCTCTCACACTGTGTAGTTAGTGCACAGCTCTATGTCACACTGTAGCGTTTCCCTCTCACACTGTGTAGTTAGTGCACAGCTCTATGTCACACTGTAGCATTTCCCTCTCTCACACACTGTAGTTAGTGCAGAGTTCTATATGTCACACTGTAGTGTTTTCCTCTCTCACAGTGTATTTCGTTCATACCTCTATATGTCACACTGTAGCGTTTCCCTCTCACACACAGTGTAGTTAGTGCACAGCTCTATATATCACACTGTAGTGTTTCTCTCACACACAGTGTAGTCAGTGCAGTCTCTACTTGCCACACTGTAGTGTTTCTCTCACAGTGTAGTCAGTGCAATCTCTATATATCACACTGTAGCATTTCCCTCTCTCACACACTGTAGTTAGTGCACAGTTCTATATGTCCCACTGTAGTGTTTTCCTCTCTCACAGTGTATTTCATTCATACCTCTATATGTCACACTGTAGCGTTTCCCTCTCACACACAGTGTAGTTAGTGCACAACTCTATATATCACACTGTAGTGTTTCTCTCACACACAGTGTAGTCAGTGCAGTCTCTACTTGCCACACTGTAGTGTTTCTCTCACAGTGTAGTCAGTGCAGTCTCTATATATCACACTGTAGTATTTCTCTCACACAGTGTAGTCTCTACTTGTCACACTGTAGTATTTCTCTCACAGTGTAGTCAGTGCAGTCTCTATATATAACACTGTAGTGTTTCTCTCACAGTGTAGTCAGTGCAGTCTCTACTTGTCACACTGTAGTGTTTCTCTCACAGTGTAGTCAGTGCAGTCTCTATTTATCACACTGTAGTGTTTCTCTCAGTGTAGTCAGTGCAGTCTCTATATATCACACTGTAGTGTTTCTCTTGCACAGTGTAGTCAGTGCAGTCTCTATATATAACACTGTAGTATTTATCTTGCAGTGTAGTCAGTGCAGTTTATATATATATCACACCGTCGTTTTTCGCTCAGTGTAGTGAGTGCAGTCACTATATATCTCACTGTAGTGTTTCTCTCACACAGTGTAATCAGTGCAGTCTCTATATATCACACTATAGTGTTTCTCTCACAGTGTAGTCAGTGCAGTCTCTATATATCACACCGTAGGGTTTCTCTCACAGTGTATTCAGTGCAGTCTATGCCTGTCACACTGTAGGGTTTCTCTCACAGTGTAGTCAGAGCAGTCTCTATATATCACACTGTAGTGTTTCTCTCACAGTGTAGTCAGTGCAGTCTCTACTTGTCACACTGTAGTGTTTCTCTCACAGTGTAGTCAGTGCAGTCTCTATATATCACACTGTAGTGTTTCTCTCACACTGTAGTCAGTGCAGTCTCTATATGTAGTGTAGTATCTCGTGTTTCTCTCACACAGTGTAATCAGTGCACAGCTCTGTATATGTCACACTGTATACTTAGTGCTGCCTGTACATGTCACACTGTATACTCGGTGCTGCCTGTACATGTCACACTGTAGTCTCTCACACATTATACTCTGTGCTGCCTGTACGTGTCACATTGTAGTCTCTCGCACAGGATACTCGGTGCTGCCTGTACATGTCACACTGTAGTCTCTTGAACAGTATACTCGGTGCTGCCTGTACGTGTCACATTGTAGTCTCTCGCACAGTATACTCGGTGCTGCCTGTACGTGTCACACTGTAGTCTCTCGCACAATATACTCAGTGCTGCCTGTACGTGTCACACTGTAGTCTCTCGCACAGTATACCCTGTGCTGCCTGTACGCGTCACACTGTAGTCTCTCGCACAGTTTACTCAAAGCTGCCTGTACATATCACACTGTAGTCTCTCGTACAGTATACTCGGTGCTGCATGTACATGTCACACTGTAGTCTCTTGCACAGTATACTCAGTGCTGCCTGTACATATCACACAGTATACTCAGTGCTGTATGTACGTGTCACACAGTATACTCAGTGCTGCCTGTACATGTCACACTGTAGTCTCTCACACAGTATACTTTGTGCTGCCTGTACGTGTCACACTGTAGTCTCTCGCACAGGATACTCTGTGCTGCCTGTACATGTCACACTGTAGTCTCTTGCACAGTATACTGAGTGCTGCCTGTACGTGTCACACTGTAGTCTCTCGCACAGTATACTCGGTGCTGCCTGTACGCATCACACTGTAGTCTCTCGCACAGTATACTCGGTGCTGCCTGTACATATCACACTGTAGTCTCTCGTACAGTATACTCGGTGCTGCCTGTACGTGTCACACTGTAGTCTCTCACACAGTATACTCTGTGCTGCCTGTACGTGTCTCACTGTAGTCTCTCGCACAGGATACTCTGTGCTGCCTGTACGTGTCACACTGTAGTCTCTCGCACAGTATACTCAGTGCTGCCTGTACGTGTCACACAGTATACTCAGTGCTGCCTGTTCATGTCACATTGTAGTCTCTCACACAGTATACTCAGTGCTGCCTGTACGTGTCACACAGTATACTCAGTGCTGCCTGTTCATGTCACATTGTAGTCTCTCACACAGTATACTCAGTGCTGTATGTACGTGTCACACAGTATACTCGGTGCTGCATGTACGTGTCACACGGTATACTCAGTGCTGCCTGTTCATGTCACACTGTAGTCTCTGACACAGTATACTCAGTGCTGCCTGTACATGCCACACAGTATACTCAGTGCTGCCTGTTCATGTCACATTGTAGTCTCTCACACAGTATACTCAGTGCTGTATGTACGTGTCACACAGTATACTCGGTGCTGCATGTACGTGTCACACAGTATACTCAGTGCTGCCTGTTCATGTCACACTGTAGTCTCTCACACAGTATACTCAGTGCTGCCTGTACGTGTCACACAGTATACTCGGTGCTGCCTGTTCATGTCACATTGTAGTCTCTCACACAGTATACTCAGTGCTGTATGTACGTGTCACACAGTATACTCGGTGCTGCCTGTTCATGTCACATTGTAGTCTCTCACACAGTATACTCAGTGCTGTATGTACGTGTCACACAGTATACTCGGTGCTGCCTGTTCATGTCACATTGTAGTCTCTCACACAGTATACTCTGTGCTGTATGTACGTGTCACACTGTATACTCAGTGTTGCCTGTACATATCACACTGTAGTCTCTCACACAGTATACTCAGTGCTGCCTGTACGTGTCACACAGTATACTCGGTGCTGCCTGTTCATGTCACACTGTAGTCTCTCACACAGTATACTCAGTGCTGCCTGTACGTGTCACACAGTATACTCGGTGCTGCCTGTTCATGTCACACTGTAGTCTCTCACACAGTATACTCTGTGCTGTATGTACGTGTCACACAGTATACTCGGTGCTGCCTGTTCATGTCACACTGTAGTCTCTCACACAGTATACTCAGTGCTGCCTGTACGTGTCACACAGTATACTCGGTGCTGCCTGTTCATGTCACATTGTAGTCTCTCACACAGTATACTCTGTGCTGTATGTACGTGTCACACAGTATACTCTGTGCTGTATGTACGTGTCACACAGTATACTCAGTGCTGCCTGTTCATGTCACATTGTAGTCTCTCACACAGTATACTCAGTGCTGCCTGTTCATGTCACATTGTAGTCTCTCACACAGTATACTCAGTGCTGCCTGTACGTGTCACACAGTATACTCGGTGCTGCCTGTTCATGTCACATTGTAGTCTCTCACACAGTATACTCAGTGCTGCCTGTACGTGTCACACAGTATACTCAGTGCTGCCTGTTCATGTCACACTGTAGTCTCTCACACAGTATACTCAGTGCTGCCTGTACGTGTCACACAGTATACTCAGTGCTGCCTGTTCATGTCACACTGTAGTCTCTCACACAGTATACTCAGTGCTGCCTGTACGTGTCACACAGTATACTGAGTGCTGCCTGTACGTGTCACACTGTAGTCTCTCGCACAGTATACTCGGTGCTGCCTGTACGCATCACACTGTAGTCTCTCGCACAGTATACTCGGTGCTGCCTGTACATATCACACTGTAGTCTCTCGTACAGTATACTCGGTGCTGCCTGTACGTGTCACACTGTAGTCTCTCACACAGTATACTCTGTGCTGCCTGTACGTGTCTCACTGTAGTCTCTCGCACAGGATACTCTGTGCTGCCTGTACGTGTCACACTGTAGTCTCTCGCACAGTATACTCAGTGCTGCCTGTACGTGTCACACAGTATACTCAGTGCTGCCTGTTCATGTCACATTGTAGTCTCTCACACAGTATACTCAGTGCTGCCTGTACGTGTCACACAGTATACTCAGTGCTGCCTGTTCATGTCACATTGTAGTCTCTCACACAGTATACTCAGTGCTGTATGTACGTGTCACACAGTATACTCGGTGCTGCATGTACGTGTCACACGGTATACTCAGTGCTGCCTGTTCATGTCACACTGTAGTCTCTGACACAGTATACTCAGTGCTGCCTGTACATGCCACACAGTATACTCAGTGCTGCCTGTTCATGTCACATTGTAGTCTCTCACACAGTATACTCAGTGCTGTATGTACGTGTCACACAGTATACTCGGTGCTGCATGTACGTGTCACACAGTATACTCAGTGCTGCCTGTTCATGTCACACTGTAGTCTCTCACACAGTATACTCAGTGCTGCCTGTACGTGTCACACAGTATACTCGGTGCTGCCTGTTCATGTCACATTGTAGTCTCTCACACAGTATACTCAGTGCTGTATGTACGTGTCACACAGTATACTCGGTGCTGCCTGTTCATGTCACATTGTAGTCTCTCACACAGTATACTCAGTGCTGTATGTACGTGTCACACAGTATACTCGGTGCTGCCTGTTCATGTCACATTGTAGTCTCTCACACAGTATACTCTGTGCTGTATGTACGTGTCACACTGTATACTCAGTGTTGCCTGTACATATCACACTGTAGTCTCTCACACAGTATACTCAGTGCTGCCTGTACGTGTCACACAGTATACTCGGTGCTGCCTGTTCATGTCACACTGTAGTCTCTCACACAGTATACTCAGTGCTGCCTGTACGTGTCACACAGTATACTCGGTGCTGCCTGTTCATGTCACACTGTAGTCTCTCACACAGTATACTCTGTGCTGTATGTACGTGTCACACAGTATACTCGGTGCTGCCTGTTCATGTCACACTGTAGTCTCTCACACAGTATACTCAGTGCTGCCTGTACGTGTCACACAGTATACTCGGTGCTGCCTGTTCATGTCACATTGTAGTCTCTCACACAGTATACTCTGTGCTGTATGTACGTGTCACACAGTATACTCTGTGCTGTATGTACGTGTCACACAGTATACTCAGTGCTGCCTGTTCATGTCACATTGTAGTCTCTCACACAGTATACTCAGTGCTGCCTGTTCATGTCACATTGTAGTCTCTCACACAGTATACTCAGTGCTGCCTGTACGTGTCACACAGTATACTCGGTGCTGCCTGTTCATGTCACATTGTAGTCTCTCACACAGTATACTCAGTGCTGCCTGTACGTGTCACACAGTATACTCAGTGCTGCCTGTTCATGTCACACTGTAGTCTCTCACACAGTATACTCAGTGCTGCCTGTACGTGTCACACAGTATACTCAGTGCTGCCTGTTCATGTCACATTGTAGTCTCTCACACAGTATACTCAGTGCTGCCTGTACGTGTCACACAGTATACTCGGTGCTGCCTGTTCATGTCACATTGTAGTCTCTCGCACAGTATACTCAGTGCTGCCTGTTCATGTCACATTGTAGTCTCTCACACAGTATACTCAGTGCTGCCTGTACGTGTCACACAGTATACTCGGTGCTGCCTGTTCATGTCACACTGTAGTCTCTCACACAGTATACTCAGTGCTGTATGTACGTGTCACACAGTATACTCAGTGCTGCCTGTTCATGTCACATTGTAGTCTCTCACACAGTATACTCTGTGCTGTATGTACGTGTCACACAGTATACTCAGTGCTGCCTGTTCATGTCACATTGTAGTCTCTCACACAGTATACTCAGTGCTGCCTGTACGTGTCACACAGTATACTCAGTGCTGCCTGTACGTGTCACACAGTATACTCGGTGCTGCCTGTTCATGTCACTCTGTAGTCTCTAACACAGTATACTCAGTGCTGTATGTACGTGTCACACAGTATACTCAGTGCTGCCTGTACGTGTCACACAGTATACTCGGTGCTGCCTGTTCATGTCACACTGTAGTCTCTAACACAGTATACTCTGTGTACACCCTGTACATGTCAGTGCTGTGGGCGGCTCCTCCTGCTTCCTGTGTGTGCTCAGCCCCCGTGTGCCTGTGTCTTGTTGTTGTGTATCATGTCTTCTCTTCTCGGGCCTCTGCTCGGGGTCTCCCCAGCTCTCCTGCACCGAGACCCGCCACCCCGAGCCTGGAGCCCCCGGGACAAGTGCAGCTACCTGGGCCTGTCCCACGGCAACCTGCGCGTCCACTACAAAGGTCAGCAACCGAGGGGGTATGGGGGTAAGGAGAGGGGCGAGAGGTAGAAGAAGGCACCACAAGGGTAATAGAGGAAGGGGAGCGTATAAGAAGGGCAGATCACTACCCCAGGAAGAGGCCCGAGCCCCCACCTCATAAACCCTAGGGGTCTGTGTGTGACGTCACTGCTCAGGGGGCTCCCTTTGTGATATGCACTAGGGAGGGGGGGCACTCTGAGAGTGGCTAGAGAGGCTGAGTGGGGGTCTGAGGGGGCAGGGTGGTGGTCTGAGGGCACTTAGAGTGGCTAGAGAGGCTGAGTGGGGGTATGAGGGGGCTGAGTGGGGGTCTGAGAGTGGCTAGAGAGGCTGAGTGGGGGTTCTGAGGGGGCTGAGTGGGGGTCTGAGAGTGGCTAGAGAGGCTGAGTGGGGGTTCTGAGGGGGGCTGAGTGGTGGTCTGAAGGGACTTTGAGAGTGGCTAGAGAGGCTGAGTGAGGGGTCTGCGGGGGGCTGAGTGGTGGTCTGAGGGGTTGGGGGCTCTGAGAGTGGCTGATTGGACTCTTGAGAGTGGCTAGAGAGGGTGAGTGGGGGCTCTGAGATGGGGCTAAGTGGGGGTCTGAGAGTGGCTAGAAAGGCTGGGTGGTGGTCTGAGGGCACTTAGAGTGGCTAGAGAGCTTGGTGGGGTCTGAGGGACTGGGGGCCTGAGTGGGGGCTCTGAGAGGGACTGAGTGGGGGTCTGAGCGGACACAGAGTGGCTAGAGAGGCTGAGTGGGGGTCTGAGAGTGGCTAGAGAGGCTGAGTGGGGGTCTGAGAATTGCTAGAGAGGCTGAGTGGGGGTTCTGAGAGGGGCTGAGTGGTGGTCTAAGGGGACTCTGAGAGTGGCTAGAGAGGCTGAGTGAGGGGCTGGGGGCCTGAGTGGGGGCTCTGAGAGGGGCTGATGGGGCTCTGAGAGTGGCTAGAGAGGGTGAGTTGCGTCTCTGTGAGGGGGTCGGGGAGTGGCTAGAGAGGGTGAGTGGGGGCTCTGAGAGGGGGTCGGGGAGTGGCTAGAGAGGGTGAGTGGGGGCTCTGAGAGGGGGTCGGGGAGGGGCTAGAGAGGCTGAGTGGGGGTATGAGGGGGCTGGGGGACTCTGAGATGGGCTGAATGGGAGTCTGAGAGTGGCTAGAGATGCTAAGTGGTGGTTTGAGGGGACTCTGAGAGTGGCTGGGGGGCCTGGGTGTATATATATATATAGCATTTAGAAATGTATAAATACAGTAATGGGGAAAACCTGAAATAATTAATCGCTGTAGTTTTGTAAACCAATGTGACCACTGGCACACATATAGTGGTCTTACTATCTACAAAATATTCTTTTGTCTTCCCCCCCATTGTTGACATATTTGTTTGTATTTCAGAAGCATATTTAGGAGCTAGAGATACAAATTTTAGGCTCCGGTGAAATTTTCAGTTATATGTATGTATGTGTATATATATATATATATATATATATATATATATATATATATATATATACACATACCCAACTAACCAGGACTCTCAAGCAACCGGCATCAATTCACCATTTTCTTTTAAATGCTGCTTAACTGGCATAACCGGCACTATCCGGAGTTCGAGACTGCAAAAAAAAAAATTCTAACTTTTTTTCTAATTATTGTTTTCCTAAATGGCACAGTGTAGGTGTTAATGCTTTTTTACAGGCATTGTGAGGGGTTTTGGGGTGTTTAAGGGTTATTTAGACCTTTCAATTCAGGGACTCCCGATTAACCAGAAACTACACGTATCCGGCCATAGGGAGTCCCCGTGGGTGCCGGAAAATTGTGTCTCACTCTCAGGGACCATGTTGATACAGCATGCCAGGCACATCTTTTGTGGCAAAGATACTGTGGGTTGCCAGTTGCTTCTCCAGTGGACTGCAATTTGTCTGACCTCTCTGATATGACCTGCCCATCTTAGGTGACCCTACATGGTATATCTCACAGCTTTATTGAGGTACATAAACCCCTTCAATAAAACAAGGTAAAAACCCAGAAGGGGAATGAATTTATAAATACTAGTGACTTGCCCGTCAAAAAATGACGGTCAATAACATTTGAAGCCATGGCAGTGGCAGAAGCTTTTTATACTCTAAGGACCTTCGGCGCTCATTGCGAGCCTCTCCTTGTGTGTCCTTTGGCTCCTCTCTCTATATTTTTTAAATACTAATTAATGAAGTAATTGAATAATAAATTAATATAGTTTACCTTTTTCTAATTAATATATGTAACAATCAATATCCTGAAGAGGTAACAATCTATATTTATTGTCCTGCAGAATATAATGTCCAGTTGGACTGTAGCTGGCCTGAGGAGATAGTGTTATGAATGTCCCAACTATGCATTAGAAATAGGCTGCGCGCGCGAGGGCAAACCGTTGGTTTATTTGTGTAAAGCGCTACTTTAGATGCGTAATGTTGTTAGTTGCAAGTTAGGGTAGTAAAATAGCGCTGTTTGTCTGTGCTACGCGGTTCGCGAGCATTTGCCGTCCTTTGTAATAGTGTATTTTGTACCTCATACGTTCCTCTGTGAAAGTGGTATGTGGTTGGCGGTGTTTTGCGCGGTCCAGGGTCGTGTAGCCTCATTTTCATTTTGTTTGGCCGACATTTTTTCTCTTACTTAGCTGATTTTCGAGTGCCGACACTCTGGAAAATCACCTTAAATTTGCGTGCAACCTCACTGTTCCCCCCGTGCTGTGTGTGATGTGTTTTTTGGTTTGTGCGGTTCTGCTTTTAACTTCGTATTTATTTTAAGAGGGTATTATTTTCAAGTTGATTTAGGGTAGTGATTGCCAGCAAATATGCATAGAATTTAGGAGTCAGCCTTGTTACTTAGAAGCCAAGTTATTCATTACATATATAAATATTTGCATATTCAGAGTAGGTATTTCCCTCGAGCCATGGCTTCTAAAATGTGTACTTTATTTTTTTTTTTTGGTCGTTTTTTGACTCTCTGTGACCTCATGGACCGTAACACACCAGATACATCATTATGTCCATGGTCATTCTGATCCACTTGGTTTTCATGGCAGAGATACTGGAGTGGATTGACAGTTTTTTCTCCAGTGGGCCACAACATACAACTCCTGGTATTCCTCGTTGGTATCCCATGCCAACCCTACTTTGCTTCAGGGTGGTGTGAATTCTTGGTTCCATAAACGGAATCAAACCCAGGTCGCAGCGGTGAAATCACCGAATCCTATCCACTGGACCTATTTTTTCAAAGTATAATGCATCACTGTGAAAGCCTGTCTGGCTCCTAAAAACTCTTCCTGACTCCTAATTTTTTGATATTTTTGCCCAGTCCCATGTGTAATAACTAAAAAGGAAACCAGTAATAACATTTTAGCAGATGTGGATCCTGGATCCCAGTATTTGTCAAACCACTATTTTTATAAATGTTGGCTTGGCTATGACACAGCACTGTTCTAGTTTTTGTGAATACAACTTTAAGATAGAAAATACGCATTTAGAGCACAGTTTGCTGAGAAAAATGTAATTTTACCAAAATATTTTAATCAGTGGCACAAATATTCCCTAAATATGAGTGTATTTTTAGAGCTCAATGATATCTTTAGCTGTGATTGCCAGTACGCTAAGGTTGGACATACTAGATTTATTAAATTCCCCCTACGTGTTAAACCGTAGCTCATAATGTAGAAAGTAAGACTTACGGCTATCAAATTATCCACGTAAAACAGGCTGCTGCCGATCTTCGGGTTTTGTGCAAAAAAAGCCTACAAGACGTGTAGCGTAGAACTTTGCGTCCGCAAATCCTTTGTTCTCTCAAGCCCGTAACGCTACAATTCCAATCCATGCTATTAAATTGCAACAATTTCACTTGCCTTCAACTCCATAACACGCAATTGTAGCCCAGAGGCCAACGAGTGACAGAGAGGGCTCACAAGGGGGTAAAGTCCAATCCGTATCACTCGAAATGCAAATATAAACACAGTACTGTACAGGGAAAGTGATGTTGGGTCTTAGAATTAATAGCACAACATTCTCAAGCCCGCAAATTGGCCCCAAAAAATATACTTTATTTCCTATTTATATTTCGTGTTATATCGATCTCAGCAATCAATGTGTTCGTACATATAATGGAACTCGCATGTAATAGAATATCATATTTACGGCTTTATTAATATTGCATTATATCTGGAATGTGGGTTTGATCGTAATTGAACCCCGTAAGACATTGAAATCCATCCTTCATTTTCCTGTGACGCTATGATGACGATCTCGGTTTCCGTTGGATTCATCTAAACCCGTAACAACGGGTTTGACTAATTGATCACCTACATTGCTGCAAATCCGATGGCTGACAAATGGTTTACGGGTTTGTGTCTTAAGCTCATAACTCGAAGCCCATTCGAATTTAATAGCACAGTAACTTGGCCAAATCTCAAGCCTGCAGCCGTTGAAAGCTTCACGTTGCACTTGCGGGGTTCAAATTTAATAGGGCTGATAGTTATACATAGACACTAGTGCTGAATTGATATGTAGTGAAAGCGTACAAGCCTGTGGCGCATTCTCTGGAGACTACCTGTAACATTAATGGTTGCAGCAAATATATACATATTATAGTAAGTATATTCATCACTTAACACTCTGTTGAATGTTTCTAATCACTTAAAAGCAATTATTTAGAGGTAAAACAAGCCATGATCATTTAAAAGTATAAGTTGTATTTAGCATAATGAAAACCCTATTATCCCAATTATATAAGACTAGCGACTTGCCCATCAAAAAATGCCGGCAATAAAATTTGAAGCCATAGCAATGCTGTTTGCCACACAATGTAAGGCTTTTGCTCCTCTAAGGACCTTCGGCGCTCGTTGTGAGCCTCGCCCTTGTGTATTTCAAGTTTCCTGCTTTGCAACGATCACCTTCGGTGCTCATCGCGAAGACAGATATATAAGTACAGTGTAAAAAATAAAATGTATTTAGTACATTGAGTTAATAAATTTATATGAATTAATAAATGAATATACTTTACCTATTTATATTTAATATGCAGCAATCGATATCCTGAAGAGCTAACAATCTCTTTGAATTTCCCTGCATCTGATAATGTACAGTTGAACTGTGATCACCTGAGGACAAAGTGTCAGTAATGTGCCAAGTGTGCAGTGTAAATAGGCTGTGTGCGCGAGGCCAAACCGTTTGTTTAGGCGTGTAAAGCGCCATTTTAGATTTGTAATGTTATTTTTTGCAAGTTAGTGTTGTAAAATGGCGGCTTTTTTCTATGTGTTACTTGGTTCGCAAGCATTTTCCGTCCATTGTAATGGTATATTGTCTATATCCTACGTTCCTGGCTAACTCGTACGTGCCTGGTGGTGATTTACGTGCCTTGGGCTCCTTTAGCCTCGTTTTCATTTTCGGAAATTTCGGCTTAAATTCACATGCAACCTCACTCCCAGACGTCCTGGCTCACCCTTATGTTTGTTAAATCTCTTCAATTTGCAAATGGTGGATTTTCAGAGCATAGAAATTAGCATAGAATTCATCATTTGTTTTAGCCAATCACAGGCAGCTGATACATGTGTTTTAATCTGTAAAGCCAGTTTGTGCAGCAAAGTATCATGGGACATGTAGTCCTGTTTTTATCTGGCAGTAGGCAGTAAGGAGGTGTCAGACATTGCTCTGTAGATCTCTGCATTGTGCTGCTGATGACTTGTAGGTTAGTAAAAGGTAAGGAGCTCTGGGGGTGTGGGAAACAAGATTTATTCTTAAATAAAATAAATCTGTGTGTGTATAGAATGACTCCTGTAATGTGTGTTTCTGATATAAGCAGCTTGGGTTAGATTAGAGAAAGGTAAGAACAGGGAAACTTAGATATGTCTTTTAATACACCTTGGCTCTCGTCTAGCAAGTTGTTTTAGCCTCATTTCCTTCTCCCGTCCTTCAGAGTGTGCCACTGTGTGTAGTAAGTGGGCAAAACTCTGTAAATCTCCATATTGTATCTATTAATGCACACATGAAAGCAAGCAGCATCCTATTGGTCATCACAATCAAGTGGTGCTGACTCTGCACTAGAAGCTTAATTCAATCACCAAGTGGAATAATAACCTGTTTAGCCTAATTTCTTCTTGGGGTCTACACTTGATCATTCTTCTTCATGTCAGATGGCTTTATATTGATAAGAATGCTGACAGCTCTACAGGGAGTAATTAGGAATTATGAGCAACCATTGCACCAATGCTGCAAGAGATAAGTTACAACCTTCAATGTAAGTTTACTGTAACAAAAATGTTTTTTTTTTTATAAGATTCAATTCATAAAATACTTATTTCCTGTAGTTTCAACGTATACCATATTTGGAACTTTCCTTTAATTTCCACAACATTGTGGCAGCCTTTCAGTAGAACCGAAAGAGATTGTATCTGTATCCAATGTTGCATCAAGATGGCTTATTCCATTAGGGGGAAAAAAAAAACAGATGAAGGGAAGGTAAAGTTGACGTGAAGCTTGATATATACATTATTTAACAATGGAATATTCCT
This sequence comes from Discoglossus pictus, assembly GCA_027410445.1. Taxonomy (NCBI): domain Eukaryota; kingdom Metazoa; phylum Chordata; class Amphibia; order Anura; family Alytidae; genus Discoglossus; species Discoglossus pictus. The sequence continues at coordinate 169,493,843 of CM050166.1, forward strand.
TGTAAATATACCAGCAGCCCTATTAAATTAGAAGCCTGTAGCGGCATCGGCAAGCCTGCATAGGCTGCTGGCTTGAAAATTAGCTTTGTTACAGGGCTATTAAATTCCACCATGCCGCAAGTTACGGGCCGGAGACGCAAGCCCATAAACCATTCTTGTGCGGCCCGTGAACATGATCAATTAGTCAAACCCGTAGTTACGGGTTTAGACTGAGCCAACGTCACTGAAAAATGGAGGTTAGATTTAAAAGCCTTATGGGTTTGAAGTACAAGTTACGATGATAGGACCCGTTGCCTTTTTGGCTTCATTTTGAATTACGGGTTGGAACGCCAGTGGATTTGTAGCAATTTAATAGTGATTTTCGAACGTAACATTTACTGGCTTGACAGAACAAAGGATTTGTGGCAGCGGAGTTCAGATTTTGACATCCTGCAGTTTTTTTTCGCCCTTATCCCGCATGTTGTTGGTGGGTTGCTTTACAGGGCCAGTTTAATAGCCGCAAGTCTTCCGGGCTACGGTTTTAAAGGGGGCTGCAGCTATAAAGGTATGAATCCGGGTTTTTCTGGAGATATATATATATATATGTATATATATATATATATATATATATATATATATATATACACATACACACACGTACACTAGTGTAGTGGTTCTCAGCAGGGTGTCAGAATGTTATGGCATCAAAAATACATATGAATGGATACAGGGTATTTTTTGCAACCTGATATATTGATGTCATAATAGTTGTATGACGTGCTAATTAGTAGTTGATTCTGTGGTGCCAAAATATAATCCAACATGATCACAACTTTGCATTAGAAATAGGCTGTGTTACCCCCCCCCCCCCCCAAGTTTTCTGATCTATATATTAGCATGCGGAGTCGCAAACAATGTTGAATGTCTCAGGAATTAGTTGCTGGACAGAAAACGCATTGTATTCGATAGCTGCATATTTTAATTAAAATGTGAATTATGTTCTGTTCGTTCCTCCGAAATATCAGATATTTGAGTGTAGTATTACAGTAGTTGGAGGAGTTTTTTTCTAAGTAGCCCATCACCAATGGAAATAATGGCATCCTCTTGGCTATTTGGAAATAGGATTTTCCAGCCATGATGGTTTCCATACATAAGCTGGATCACTGGGAATGACCTGTTAATTATAATTGTGGCTTATAATATCACAATTCTCAGACATGCCATAAATAATGGGCACATTCATGTCATTTATGTAAATTAGTCTCCTGTAATTGTTTCAGATCTTTAAAGCCGGGTTTTCATTTTTGGACAGTGGAAGTGTACTGCTTTATCAGACAGGTCAATATCACATTAATACATGCAATATAAAAATATACTGCTACCAGTGACATTATTCTTTATTTAATGTAATACCAACACAGTTCAATCAACTTTCAGTGGTTTAGATCTCCAGTGGTAATTGTTACCCACATTCATTCTTTTGCCCTCTACATATTTTCTAGTACATGCTTATTTGCTGGCCTATACAGAAATATCTCTACCATCCTATAACCCAAATGCTTTAACCATATGTTCCTGAAATTACTTAGAGCTTGCCAAGTAAGTATCCTTAAAAGACACAGCAAAGGTACTAAATGTGGTATAATCAAAAGCTATAGGTAGTAACAAGTATTTTATTATTTTTACAAGAAACTTAGTCAGCTGTTTTGATCCTCTACCAAGCTTTACTTGTTATCGTTGTGCTTGTCCCTAATGGTTACTTATTACTTATTACCAGTGGGTTTGCACATACTCAAAACATATGTTTGAAGGCTGAATAAGTAATTATTTCTTGCATTTCTAGGAAGGTATTTTAATTACTAAAATTTTTGTTGAGGATATATATATATATAATTTTATTTTTTTATTTTTATAGAAGGCATAAAGGATTGTAAAATCATACAATTATAACATGTTACAGGAGTCTTATTACTGTGCATTATAAACAAAATCCCAAAGCATTTGACCGGTGATGCATAATTAAATAAGGAGATATAATTGGAGCATTGAAATCTGAATAGGGCAGCATAAGACCTAAAAACACCCATTCAATCAACTCCAAGATCTTTATGTCAGCCATGTAACATGACTGTGGGAGTGTGATGGTTTGGGCTACTTTGCTGCCCCAGATTCTGAACAGCTTACTATCATTACAACAGTTATGGATTTCATATTATATCAGAAGATTCTAGACTAGAATATCAAGCTACCTATAAGTGATGTCTGCAAGACGATGATCCTAAACACTCAAGCAGATCTACAAGTGAATAATTGCAAATATAAAGAAGGCATATTAGATTGTCCTAGTGAAAGTGTGGACATAATCCCATCAAAATGTTGTGACAGGACCTGATGCAAGCCGTCCTTCCAAGTGGCACATATGCACTTTGGTCCAGTTACTGCTGCTCAGGGGCTTGCCACCACATACTGAATCTCAATGTTGACATCTTTTTTCATACATAAATATTGAACGTTTGAATAATTTGCGGATATGGGAAATATGATGTGTCTGTGTTTTTTTTATGTACATTATCCTTGTTATTACACCTTATAGTAAGATAATACTAATTGCTGGAATGTCTAGTAACAGGTGATCGGATATCATATTTCCCATAAACTATTCATCCACAAATTATTCAACGTTCAATATTTATGTATGAAAAAAGATGTCAACATTGAGATTCACTTGTAGATCTGCTTAAATGTTTAGGACCATCTTCTTGCTGACATCACTTATAGGTGGTTTGATATTCTACTCTAGAATCATCTGATCTAATATGGAATCCATAACTGTTGTAGTGATAGTAAGCTGTCCAGAACCTGGGGCCCAAACCATCACACTCATTAACTGAAAATGTATTCGCCACAACTTCTTTAAATGTCCTGATTTTATTTGGAAATGTTTTGGTTATTAATCATACAGAAAAATGACAATGTAAGAAAATAAATGTAAAAATATATATATTGATTTCTTAAATCTAGTATTTTTTCACTGTTAATACAGTGGTATCTTGGTACTCATCAAATTCGGTATTCTACCCATCTCGATGAGGAAAAAATGCTTCAGCACTCAAAGCTTGCTCGGTACTGATCTCACTTGCTAAAACCTGTAGGAGTTTTTATTCCCGTCTCTCCAGAAGATAGAAAGAGTAGCTCGGCACTCGTGCCTTAAGGAACCAATTAATGGCAAGTACCAAGGTACCACTGTAATTTCACTATTCGTGAAAGGTGACACATTATTGTAAGGGGACTTACCTGAATAAGTTGTATTAAAGGAGAGGGCTGGTGTTTGCCTGTGCTGCAAAGTTGAAATATATTTTCAAAATTAAAGTTTTTCATCAAAACAAAGATATTTGTAGTGTCTAATACAATAAATGTAACATAAATAATGTAAGGATACTAGGAGCAATACTGTCACATAGACCTAGGCCCCCATTCAATTGCAAGCCCGTAATTACCTTCATACAACCTGTATGTCTGCGGATCAGAAATGTGTTACAATTCCTGCTGTATTCAGTTGACTCAAGACCGCAATTACAGGGCTAAAGTCTAAAACCGTAAACCGTGAATACATACGCACATGCCAATTTTCTGTTTTCTATTCTAAAAAATAGTTTTATGTATATATTTTTCTCATTTCAATTCACCAACTTAGACTATTGTGTTCTGATCCATCACATAAAATTCAGATTAACAAAACATTGAATTTAAGGCTGTAATGTAACAAAATAGGTAAAAAGTCAAGGGGGTGAATACTTTTGCAAGGCACTGTACATGTATAAGGGAGCACAGAGGGCCTTGGCAGTGCTTGCAGTCATAAAAGCAGGATAACAAATCCCATTTTTACAAGTACAGTTTATTACGCTAATTGACTAAACAAATATACAAACTGCTGAGAAGAAACCTCCGTGTTCTCTCACTTGTTACAAGAAGAGCTTAGAAGTTTGGCTGACAGATGAGTAATCCACAACTGGAATAGGAGAGTGTTGTTTTTGTTTTTTTTAAACCTCTTTGTAAATAACTAGTATTTTCTAAATGAATTGCATGTGCTTCTCATAGAAGAATAATCTTTTTGTCACAACAGATTTAGTTGAAACCAGTGATTTTATGTGGCAGTAAAATAGGTGCAAGAGAATAGTATGAGTAAGCAAGTTGCATACAAATGGACTTGGGACTCCTACTATGGATTTTTGGTTTGTTTGCACAGTAAGGTTACCTGGTAAAAGTACATGCCATGTCTTGAAGGTGTGGTAGAATGAACTTGATGTTACTACTTCATCTGGTTTTGGGACATAACAAGTTATGCCCTGCAGGCAGTCTGTATAATGGAGAAATGGTTTGCTGTATGGACACTCTGAGCTCCACCCCTGGACCACAGGGATCCTTTAATACTTAGGTGGTCCTGATGCTTATCCAAGGCATGCTGAAATTCCTTTAATGGGTTAGTTTCCTACTGTGTCTTACCCTTTCTTTTGTATATTACCACTAACTTTATTCCTTCCACCTTCATAATGTCTTAGTTTTTCATTTGTCTTTTTCTGGAAGACGCTTCCCTCCTGAACTTTATCTCATGATATATCTGAAGATTCCTATCATATCACCCTTCTGTTTTCTAAGAACCAGAAGAACTAAATAGTCATGGCTGCTGAGTATAAAGCACTTGGTGTTTGTATAAGAGCCAACTGCAACTTCAGCTTCCTTGCAAATTCTAGTTCTGAAGGTGTTAAAGAGACATATTGTGCCACAGAAAGCAAGGAAATGACTGATTATGACTCACTCATACTTCATAGTAACCGCCTGCCAGCTTCTCCCTTCTTCATGGTAAACTGACACTATGTGCTTAGGGTAAAGGCCGACTATTCTGCAGCAATGACATGGGAATCCCTGAATCACTGCAATAGCTTTCTGTCCAAGCACACAAGGAGGCCTAAAGGCTGTTATTTCCTCACTAGCTTTTGTAATCTTTAAATCTCTGAGTGCGGTGCTAAAATGGCAGTTTTATATAATATTATTATTGTATATTTTACCTTCCAGTCAAAATTGTTGTTTTGTTCAGTCGTTTCCGACTCTCTGTGACCTCATGGACTGTAACACACCAGGCACATCTTTATGTCCATGGTCATGCTAATCTACTTGGTTTTCGTGGTAGAGATTCTGGAGTAGGTTGTCAGTTCCTTCTCTAGTGAGCCACAGGATACAGATCCTGTTCTTTATAGGCATTCTCCCATCCAAGTACTGACCAGGCTCAACCCTGTATGGTTTCAGGGTGGCGCAACCTCTTGGTTCCCTGACTGAAATAGAACCCAGGTTGCAGCGGTGAAAGCACCACTGGACCACCAGTGAACCCATTCTAATCAAAATACAAATGCATCATTTTGGTATTTGTGATATCTAGCAGTTTGTTATAATTTATAGATTATATATATATAAGCTTTTAGCTCCAAATATTTCCATATCTCATCTTTAGAACAACATATGTACTTTATATATGCGTGTTTGTATTGTGTAGTTGTGTCTGACTCTCCGTGACCTCACAAACCATAACACACCATGCTGTTCCACTTGGTATTCATGGCAGAGATACTGGAGTGGGTTTCCAGTTCCTTCTCCTGTGGGCTACAGCATACAGCTCCTGGTATTCCTAGGTAGTCTCCCATCCAAGTCCTGACCAGGCCAAATCCTGCATGGCTTCAGGGTGGTGTGACCTCTTGGTTCCCCTGATTGGAATTAAACCTAGGTTGCAGCGGTGAAAGCACCAAATTCTAACCACTGGACCACCAGGGATTCTGCATTCTTCTTTTAGAGAAGTAAAAACTGCATTGTACTGTGTTCTTCAGTGTTTGTGAAGCTCTATATTATGATACAACTCCATATGCTAATTTATATTTTAATACAGAATATGAAACTAGTAAACTGAGGGGAGGTGGTATGAAATAACTATACAAGTTATTTTAAGTACTAGATACTAATTTTTTAATACATACCTGCCGGAATGGAAAAGTGTAAATAGATTCAATAAACAGAAAAGAGAAAGAAATACACCTATCTATCCAAACTGGTTAAACCTCCGGAGATATAATACAAATTAATTAATTATTAATCAGACATTATTACTAGAATAAATAAAATCTCTTATTTTATTCAGTACACATAAAAATACGACATTTTAAAAAAACTATTAAAATAACATTTAGCAGCAATGAACAATCACTAGCAAAGTATAATGATATAATTGCTATGGAGATACCACAAGATATTTACACATAAATATAGTCAGAGTAAAGAGTATCACATATAATAGTTGTCAAACTACAAATCGTCATCGCATTTGCGGAAGGTGGAGGCTCCAAGATCGGCTGCAATAAGCCAAAGGCGAAGCGATGGGCCACATTTGCGGAGTTGGAGGCTTTACGCCACCTCACAAGCGGTTACAAACACCCACAGAAGTGGCACTTTGAAAAAATAGATCTAACACGCAATGACTAAATACGGACTTACACAAAAAAATACGAGCCGCAGGACTTGGAAAAAAACACATTACGAACTCGCAAAAATACAACCTTAACGGACGAAAAGCACGCAGCCGAAAACATTCACAAAACAATAAATACACACAACAATTACATAAAAACCTCACCCGGGACCTCTGCAAGAGAAGTTACACCTCAATTTAAGTCCAAATGACTGAGTTTACACACACGAAAATCCCCTAAGCGAGAGAAAAAATGGCCACCCAATGGCTACACGACCCCTAATGCTGCAAAACACCACCAAGCACAGACGGATTTTCCAAAAAGACGTACGAGGTACAAGATACACTTTTAGCAAGGATGCTAAATCATCCACACCCGTGTACCACATACACATTCCCCGCCATTTTACAACACTAACTTACAGAATGCAAAAGTACACAGCTACCCTAACGGCTTCCCCTTGCGCACGCAGCCTATTTACACTGCACACATTGCTGACACTTACACCTCAGCTCCACAACACTGCAAATCTACATTGTAGGCTGCAGGTACATCAAAACAGATTGTCAGCTCTTCAGCCCAATGCTTCCTGCATATATTACTCACAAATAGGTAAAGTATATTAATTAGCATACAAAAATGCATATACACAAAAAAAAGAAACACTATCACAACAAACACAAAAGCCATTCACTGCGCGCCTCACAACGAGCGCCAACGCTGCTCATAGCACACAAACTACACCATGGGACAGCCTTGCAATAAGCGCAAAAAGCAAATCGGCGCCGACCTTACAATGACTGCAAAAAAAAATGCCTGATAAAAAAAAACAAGACAACAGCCAAGAGGCTCGCAATGAGCGCCAAAGGATCTCAGACCACAAACAAAAATTATTGTCTGTGGCAAACAGCATTACCTGCCTTACAATTTTATTGCCCCTGGGTGCTGAACAGTGATCAAATTAAATTAAAAATTATCCTGTGCTGATTTGGTGGTAGTAGAGCCCACCATTTACTCCATTTAATGCGAAATACACAGTCTATAGAAAACCTGAAAAAACTAAATAAACTAATCCTAATGGTGGCACTGGGGATCCACCAATTACCCCCGAACCTAACATGAAGGGACATGAAGAAGCGTAAGTGACGAGAAATGCAGGCGTCAGACTTGCCTTCATGTTAGGTTAGGGGGTAATTGGTGGATCCCCAGTGCCACCATTAGGATTAGTTTATTTAGTTTTTTCAGGTTTTCTATAGTTTTTAATAGTTTTCTAGTGTATTTTGCATTAGTATAAAGGAGTAAATGGTGGACTCTGCTACCACCAAATCAGCACAGGATAATTTCTACTTTAATTCGATCACTGTTCAGCACCCAGCACTTTATTACCAATAAATCTCCATAGCAATTATATCATTATATTTTGCTGGTGATTGTTCATTGCTGCTTAATGTTATTTTAATTGTTTTTTAAAATGTCGTATTTTTATGTGTACTGCATAAACTAAGAGATTTTATTTATTCTAGTAATAATGTCTGATTAATAATTAATTCATTTCTATTATATCTCCGGAGGTTTAACCAGTTTGGATAGATGGGTGTTCTTTTTCTTTCTCTTTTCTATTTATTTAATCTTATACTTTAGGCTGCTTTAGAACTGTGGGGGATCTCACTACATAATAACACTAAGGCTGAAACACATTGTGCCAAATGATGACATCATAGCAGCACATTATTGTTTATGCAGAATTATTATATTAATATGCAGCTCACAAATGCTAATGACCTCACTATTGGCTTACTGCAGAAAAGAATGGTTAGTACAATGTGCAATCCGTTTTTGATGCTATTTAAGAAGAAAGTGAAACAGCTACTTGAATTAACAATTTTTTTTCTAGTGGGAAGGAGCATTACAAATTGACTATTATTAATATTATTATTATTACAAGCGACTTGCCCGTCAAAAATGACGCATAAAGTTTGAAGCCTGGCAATGCTGTTTGCCACAAAATGCAAGGATATGTCCCCTCTGAGCACCTTCGGCGCTCATTGCGAGCCTCTCCCATGTACTTTACAGGCCCCGCAAAGAGCAGCTTTGCTACTCATTGCCTTTTTTGCCAAGTCTCACCTTTCCTGCTTTGCAATGATCCCCGTCGGTGCTCATTGCGACCCCCACGATGAGCACCTTCGGCGCTCATCACTTGTCTCACAGTAAATGTCTTTGGCGCTCATTGTGATCCTCCTCCCCCCCCCCCCCCCCCCCCCCTGTGTACTTTTATATGCCTGTGTAGTTTAGGGGCCTACTGCCTTGGCTTTAGTGTTACTGCTTGTGGCTTGAGTTAAATGTTACTGCCTTGTATTAAGTGTTACTGTTTAGCGTTAAGTCTTAGTGCTTAGGGCTCGTATTTACGTCCTTCTGCCTCGTTTTCTTTGTGTTTAAGTTATTTCGGCAGCCATTTTATTTCTCGCTTCCGAGATTTTCAATCGCGAAAAAAGGCAAAATATGCCTCAAATTAACTTGCATCCTCACTCACAGGCTCCCTGGGTCACCCACTGTGCTGTGTGTGAGTGTGTAAGTGAATTTGAGGCATATTTGTATGTTTTTGCATGGTTTTCCGGTTTGGTGGTTTGGCCGTTAGTCATATTTTTGCAAGCCCCGCAGTCCATCTACGTGCTTCGGGTCCCAAGTCATACGGCTCATAATTTTTGCCAAGTCCAGCTTGTGTCGGGATGAGCGCCAGCACATTGCAGCCTAAGTCCAGCGTGCCTCACTTTGTGAGGCGAGCAGTTGCGGTCCTATGGTCCGCAAGCGTGACGACAACTCACAGATTGACATCTATTATATGTGATCCTTTATTTGTAACACACCACCATCTTCCATAGTGTTATATAGGAGTTAAGTACAAGGCAAAAACAAAATGAACACATTGCAAAATAATGGAGAGTCCTGTCTATACATTTCAGCTATTTTTCTGTACAGTTGATCATGCCTGACATATTCTGCATTGTTTGTCCTACGTTATTCTGCCAATAGATATCTCTGTATGATATCTCTCTCTTTTTTTGACCATTTGTGTGCTTGATTAGAATGGGGGAGCGGTTCAAACTGCATAATAACACTAGGGGTAGGTTGTGCTAGTTTATGTGCAAAACAGTATGACGTCTAATTAGCGCATTCACAAATCACCCATTTGCATAATAATGAATCATAAATGATGGCGAATATCTTAGCACTGATTTACTTTAGAAAAAATATCTAGCACAATGTTTAGCCAGTTCTTTGTGCGCCTTATAAGAACCTTTAAAAAAATAACTAGATTTTTGTTTGATAGAGCCAGAGATAGTGTTGTGGGTCTACAGTGAGATTCATGTTATGGATGGTGCTTTTTCATTTTATTATAACAGTTGTAAATATATATAGCTTGCGTCACTTCCCACAAATAAGTGCAATGGGTTAATTATCTGCCGCACGTCACATCACTGTCAAACATGGACAAAATAAGAGCAATCGTATATATAGTTGTCGTAATTGCGAATTTGTCCGTAACAAAGTTACGGGCTTGTGCATGCGCAATGAGCGAGGACCGCAAGTTGCGGGTGAAAAAAAAAAAGGCAGAATAAAAACTGGTGACGTACACCAGCGCAGCCCGAACTAGACAAAGAAAGTAGGTGGGGGGAGAGGCGGGGGCCCCAATGGTCGCAGGGAGAGGTTGAAAGCTAATTTGCTATTCAATTGGCGTTTTTTGGTGGCCTCCCAACAGCTTCCGAGTTACGGGCTTGAAAAAAAATGGCGTGGTTAAACCCGTGAACCTTTTTTCAAGCCCACAAGGCTTGGAGCAATAGTGACTTATGATCCAAGCCAAGGAGAGGGGGGAGGACGAGGGGGGGAGACACAGGGGAGGGAGAGGGTGAAGAAGAGACACGAGGGGGGGAGAGGGGGGGAAGAGAAACAGTGGAGGGAGAGTGGGAAGAGACACGGGAGGGGGGAAGAGACACAGGGGAGGGTGAGGGGGAAAGAGACACAGGGGAGGGAGAGGGGGGAAAGAGACACAGGGGAGGGAGAGGGGGGAAAGAGACACAGGGGAGGGAGAGGGGGGAAAGAGACACAGGGGAGGGAGAGGGGGGAAGAGGCACAGGGGAGAGAGATAAGGGGGAGATTTGGGTTTGCTGAGGCGGGTTTGCCGAGGCCTGCAATGAGCGGCAACGCCCATAATGTAGAGTGGGAGAAGGCTAGCAATGAGCGCCGAAGGCACTCATTGCAAGGCCCGCAAGTTACAGGGGGATAGTCTTGCATTGTGTGACAAACAGCATTGCCAGGCTTTTCATTTTTGACGGGCAAGTTGCTAGTGTTATTTAGTTTACATGCTGCTTCATCCACTTTATATTTTTGTTACTTCTGTATCACGCCAACTTCACGATGTCCTTTGCTCTTCTCAGGTTCATTTTTATGTACATCCGTTTCAGTACCCCTAAAAACGGATATATTAATCCACTTACATTACTATACACTTTGCATATCAAAGGGATGGCATATATGTGCATTACAGCTATTTATTGTAGTCAACCACTGTATTATTAATCTATGTACCAATAAGTTATGTACAGTAGTATATCCTGTGTAGTGCATTTTATGTACTAGGGCTGGTGTCTTATTTGTCTCATGTATTTACAGGACATGGGAAAACCTCAAAGGATGCAGCTTCGGTGCGAGCTACACACCCTATTCCAGCAGCCTGTGGTATATATTACTTTGAAGTGAAAATCATTAGTAAGGGGAGAGATGGGTAAGTAACTTGCAATATTTTTTTTCATATACATGTTAGTTGTTTTTTTTATTAATATGCCTCATTTTATGTTGGTGAAATTAATTCATCAGAAAAAAACTATATTTTGTTTAATAATGTGACATGATTTAGGGAACATAAAATGGAAATAAGAATAGCATAAGATAAGTCTGCTTGTTTTCCCCATCTGGATTAAAAGGGCATAGAACACAATTACTTTGCTCATGCTTTTTAAAGTTGTGTTTTGATTGAAAAATGAAGTAAAACTCATTTAAACTTCATTGAAACTAACAGGACCATATGTGTAATTAATTGGCAGACAAGTATGACTCATACATCTATATTTCTGCTCATTGGCTGACAGAGCAAGCTCCCAGATCAGTTAAACATTTGAATATTTTCCTGCTTTAAGAGCATCATTTGAAAAAAAAAAAAAAAGAAAACTCTAAGTTGTACATTATCAAATACCCTCCTTCAGATGCAACAAAGAAAAAAAAATTACAAAAAAAAGATCAAAAATCCTTTAAATTTCCTGGATTAGTTCATGTGAGTAATTCATTGTGGGTATTTTGCTCCTCCTCCTCCTCCTCTTAGGACAGTAACATAATGTATTTTCTATAAAAGATCACTACCATAAATTCAATTCCGTCTCATTTTAGAACAAGTAGTATTGCTGCTTTGAATTTCTAGTCCAGGAAATGAAAATTACCTTTACTCATTTTTCATGCACTAGTTCATGGCAACAATTACAAATACCCAAGCTTAATAACATTAGATTGAAAAAAATAAAAAGACAGGAATAGAGCTGAATATGCATTGATTTATTTGGTTGTAATGGATTCTAGAAATTTCCTGGCTGGTGTCCATTACATTTTCAGATGAAACTATTTAGCCCAGTTTTTCTCATTCAATCTTCAAGCAGTCAAGGATAGGTATTCTATTATAGATGTTCTGAAGAAGAAGGTCATTGAATGAGCAGATCTTGTCTAAGAGGGAAAACCATGGTCTTAATGGCAAACATGCAGCAAGATATATATAACTTCTGCTTTATCTTCCTCTATTTTTTAACAACATTTTTTGTTGACTAGTAAAGGAGGAAACACCTACAGAGTTTCCTCAAGAAATGGAAAAAAAGTGTCCTGTGAAAAGTATTTGATTTTTGGTATCTTGAATAGAATATAGGCGTTTGAGAGTTTGAGAAGCCATAAGGTCTATCCATGGTATTCCCCAGACTTGTTATATGTTGGAAAATTATGGGAATCAATTGCTATTCTCCTGCCTAGGTAGTTGTTTAGGAAATATGTCTTCCAGTTTTTGACAGCTGGGTAATGTAGCATATTTCCCTAAAAGGCTTTCTTGAGACCAAACCATAATGGGAAATAATTTGTGGAGTAAAGGTCTGCTCTTGGCCCCTCCTTTTCTATTTCGATATGACACTGCAACCTTGTTTTCTACACTAAACTTGAATGTATGTTATTGTTAGGATGGAAGTAAACCGATGAATGGCTTATGCCCCCACTTAGCTCTAACAGATTTGATGAGGTTCTTGGAGATGTATCTTTGCATAAACCTTATGTGGACCCATGTTAGATAATAATGATATTTTTTGAGACCTAAATTATCTGTTCCCAATCTAGCTTTTTTGTCATTGAATTGAGTCTTAAAAGATTGTTGGATTCATCTGAATTTCCACTTGAACCATCTGATCAACAGGAGACCCAAAGGGCTCATACATTTTCATTGCTGATAAATAATTTTATCTTTTGCAGCAATCTATTATGGATTTTGTTATAATTCTCTTCTTCTGATGAGGAACTGGTGTTTCTGCTATTTTGGTATTGCAACGAACTAACAGGAATTTTTGAAATATGGTTAAAGAACTCTCCTTTTAGTTTATTACCCAGCTGTGATTTTGTAGGAAGGATACAACCCTTGGTCTCTGCTGGATTAGGAGCCTCTTTTCTTGATTTAAGAGGAGGAGGATGTACAAATAATGAAACATTCTTATTCTTTGATTTCAGAGGACTGCTATTAATCATACTAGTATTGTTGTGAACACTTGCTGTGCAGTTGCTAGACACGCAGATGACTTGATAATGCCTCCTGCCCACACACAAGCTCTCGTATTACTGATGATCTGGGCTGCGCGGGATGTGGTGGTGTGCATCCTTGAGATATATTGAGACAGATGAATCTAGCACCATTACATAAGAGATGATGGAGGCTAATGATTGCATTTCAAGATTTCACCTTTATATTGTTCTTCTGGTACTTCAGGTCTTTTATTTTTGCCTCCAGTCGATGACAGACTTCATGGTAACAAAAATATTGGAGTATTTTTTGATTGAAAGGAGCAGGGACTATAATTAGTTACGGTTATGCTTTTTTGAGGAAAGAAAACAAGGAGTCTGTTTTTTTTATTTGGCAATAAAGAGGGTCTTGACTGGTAAAAAATGTTCTTTTACTTATTGTCTCCATTCTAATACATATCCCATCTATAGTATCGAGAGCACCCAAAAATCTGTTAACTTTTCCTAAGTTCCTAGAAAATTATTGCACTTGAGATGTCTGAACTTCATGGTCAACAAACCGTCAGACAGCCATGTATTGGAACCAAAAACTGGGGTTCTGCCAAATGAGCGTGTGAGTCCTCCTAGAAATATAGTATCCTGTACTCAGGAGGACAGGACCAAAATGACAGGATTTATGGGAGGGGCAAAACAATCTTGTTCCTGTTTTAACAGGAGGAGAAGCTGATAGCCATAAGTAATTGTTGCCAAATGCTTTCAGTGTCCCTTTAAAGCATCGAGATAGCATTACATAGGCTTTTATAACACCTTCCCAGAAGCTATTATTTGAAGCCACCACTGTTTCTTTAGTGTTACATTTTCACACATTTCAATTAACCGTATCATCTTTAAGTCTGAGAACATGAACACATTATTTAGGAGCCATGGAGGATGTGCTTTTAAAGAAATCTGTTTCCCATGATTTCTTTAGGTACATTTTTTAAGGAGCACTAAAAGATGGAAAAATGTTTTGTTGTTTTACCCTGAAACAAAATGAATCTCTTCTTGAACATTGTAATATATGAATTATTTTGGCCTTTTATTTTCCACTTGCATTGCACAGTATTGGGGCTGGCATTGGCCCTTTGGTACCGTCCACATAACTGGACATGCTCTACTTACAGAATCATATGGGGGAGACTCCCTGTAGTGAGTTGTGTGATTCAACCCCCCTAACCGCGAATGACTACTAATTAGATAAAGTGTAATCACATATATAGTTGTCAGCAGGCGGGCTTGGCAAATTCCGTTGGTAACGCAGTGGGGAAACTGCGGCCCTCGTGAAGCGAGGGCCAGGCAAGGAGCACCAAACACTGCTACACTAACGGTTTCCCCTAGCGGACGCAGCCTATTTACACTACACACTGCACACATTGCTGACACTTACACCTCAGGTCAGCAACAGTGCAAACCTACATTGGATACATAGGAATATCAAAACAGATTGTTAGCTCTTCAGACCATTCTTGCTGCATATATTAACTACAAATCAGTAAGGTATCATTTACTTTATTTAGTAATTAATTATCATTAAAACATACACATATACAACACTTCCAAAAACACCACTATACACAATCGCAATCAACGGCGAAGGTTCTTTTTTGCCAGCCACACCATGAGTGCCAAAGGCTCGCAATGAGCGCCAAAGGATCTCCGCCAATCAAAACACTTACTGTCTGGGGCAAACAGCATTACCTGCCTTACAATTTTATTGCCCCGTCATTTTTGACGGGCAACTCGCTAGTACATAATATTGTAAAGCACATAAACTCGTCCACTAATACAAACCAATTACACTTGCATTATATGTACCTGTTACTTATATATATACATGCACATTGTGTATAATTATATACAGTTTTAAACACAGCCATCTATACTTAGTTGCATAATGTAAGTATAAATAGTTTAATGGAAGATTTTTGTGTACAATAATACATATAACACAGGTCCTGCTAGGGGGATGAATCGCACTAACCGTACCCCTTGTCATGTTGTAAGTGGAACCTGCCCAGCTGTGTGGATGGGACCTCCTCCACCAGTAACATCATTTCTTCATCTAAAGAAGATGAAAGAATATAACAGTGAGTGAGAATGTGAGAGGCAAAATGGCAGCTCTTGTACTGAGCAAGTTACATCCAACATATCTCATATATTTCACTAGCAGTTTATACAAAATATAAAAGAGATTCAGTTTGATTCAAATGAGAAAAAAATCCAGAGTTCAGTGGACCTTTATAATGTTAGATGTTTACAAGTGATCAGATATCTCTTTTTAGGCACTTTGTTCTGCTGACCACTCTACATTTGTCTGCATTTTTTACCTCATCAGTAAGGTCTTTTGTATTCACCAACTGATCTGCTGTTTCTTCCTAGATGTAACAACACTACTTGAAATTAAAGTAATCAAAAAACCTAAACCGGCTAGTTTTACACAAATCCACCACAGGTGATGCTTTAAAGGGCCACTGTAGAGTTTTATTTGTGTATTCAATTCCTGATTAGCAATACAAAAGAAAGAAATGTCAGTTTAGTTTATAAAACTCACATTTGAACTTTAATAATGCAGACTCCAGCAGGGCTGCATCTTTCCACTTAGATGTCAAGAGTGGGAGCAGATCTGCCAAAGCGACTATCTTCTGGACTTGTATGTTTGCCTGCAGTGGCCACTTCATGGAAAGAGGCAGATGTATACTCCTATCAGGACAGCTTCCAAGGAAGATCTGCTCCCAACTCCTGTACACCTAAAAAGTGGGTGAAGGGAAACCGTTCTGCTAGAACCTTTAAAGCTACAGGTTTTAAAAGCTACATTTAAATATATTCTTCAATTTGTTATTAAATAAGTAAACAAACTCTGTTGTACAAACACTAGTAGTCCATTAAGCACAGAATGAGTTAAAGGGCTAGTATGCACGTTTTTAATTTTTATACCTGTTTTTTTGTTTACCATTTAATAACATTAAAATGCAACAACAAAGCAAATATTTAGCCATAAAAACACATTTTACCTCAATAGCTACTGCTGGACTCTACCCCACCTCTCTCATTGTTCTGAACACTACTTCAAGGAATCAAACACATATCCTTTTAAATGTCTAGCCACTGTGTATAGTTATATTTAAATATCATGTACAGAGCAGCGGTTCTTGAGTGTTTTTTGTTCATGTAAACATATGGTTTGCATTAAGAGATTGTTAGTACCTCGGTGCTAAAGAGAGTTCACATTGGGCTGTTTCTTATAAGTAACTGAGAACAGGATAGCAGACAGCTTGGCAGATTATATAGATATGGGGCAAGTCTTCACTGCTCGTAGTGTGCTGTGATCTCCTAAACAACATGAAAATCACAATGGAAAAATAATCGTACCCTGAGCAGCCATGTTGTGACTGATACACTTGGTAATAACATGGAAATGCCACATTCTCCAGTCTTGATTGTATGAATCCGTTAAAGGGCCAGTGTAAGGGTTTCCCATGTTAAATGTATTTATTTAGTTCACAAATAAAGGACCACAAAATTCACCATATGTACTCTGCACTCAGTTCGAGGGTAGAAAATCATATGGAAGATTTGTTTACATTTTTAAAATTGATCAAGAATTGACTTTGATATTATCATTTTAGTTTGGCCCTTGTAGCCCTCCCACAAAACCTGCATAAATAATAAGGCGGGGGTCTGTTATGGTTATCCGAGTATTATGGATTTGTACTCACTTTATAAGTAGGTGGTTCAGTGGTAAGCAATCTGTTTTAAAGATTTTTTTCATTGGTAATTCATAAGTTCAAATCACCTGCTTCCACTGTATTTCTTAATTAAACAATGTACATATATATGTGTGTGTTAATAAGTACAATACTTAATTGAATAAAACATGTGGTAGGCATTTATTTAGAACCAATGACTTGGTAGTAAAAATATTTTATGAAACTCACTTTACTTTAGCCCAACACACTCTGCTTTAAAAAGTATGTCTAAAAGCTAAACTAAATTAATTATTTTGAACTATATATATATATACTAGCGAATTGCCCGTCAAAAAATGACGGCAATGAAATTGTAAGGTAGCTAATGCTGTTTGGTGTATAATAATGAAATAAATAATACATTAATAAAGTAATATACTTTACCTATTTTGAAGTAATATATGCAGGAAGCATTGTGGTGAAGAGCTGGCAATCTGTTTTGATGTTGCTGCAGCATTAGTGGTGTGGAGCTGCTGTGTAAGCGTGATGAATGTGTGCAGTGTAACAGTATCCGTGCGCGAGACCAAACCATTAGCGTAGATGTGTTCTCCCGCATTAAAATTGCAGCAAATGTGTGGTATGCGCCTGTAGCGGAATATCCGTAGGTGTTTTGTGGTGTTTTGCGTGTTTCTTGTGGTGTTTTGTGTGTTTGCTTTTGTAGCCTCTTTTTCGTTTTGTTCGGCGGCCATTTTTTCTCTCGCTTAGAGAATTTTTTAGTGTCTAAACTCTTATTTTGAGTTAAATTAAGGTGTAACTTCATTTTTTGAGGTCCTGGATGCTCCCTCTTGCTGTAGGTAAGCTTTTTATGTATGTGTTGTGTGTATTTATTGTGTTTTTCATTTTTTCCTGTCCGCGGGTTGTGGCCGATTTTTGCGAGTCCGTAATGGGTGTTAACGTGTCTCGTATGTTGTTTGCGTTGCGACGTAAAGTTTGCGAGGGTCGCAGTTGCTGGCAAGGAGCACCTGTGGGTTTGCGAGCTATGCGAGCCCGCAAGCGTGAGCAACGGCTCGAGCAGGCTCGCATGCTCACAACTATATATGTTATATATATATATATATATATATACACACACACACATATACAGTATATATACACAATACCGGCCACTGGGTAATACATTATGCATTTATTTAATAACTTGTTAATTATCTAGAGTGTATATGTACTGTATATATATAATTCTATGAACTAGATATTAAAAAAAAATATATATATATAGATATACGGTACATATATATATATTCTATTTTATTTTTTTAAATAAGCAGTTCAGATTTTTTTTTTTTTAATAATAAACAAGAAACAAGACAACTACCTCATATTGACTAATGCTTTATTATATAAACTAAACAACATATTTCTGATTTATTTATTTTATTAACCATAAAGAAAACATTACCCGTTGTTGGCATTGTATTCAGGAGCTTCTGCACCACAGACAGGAACATTAGCTGCGTGCCACCTGCCATGTTTCTACTTATACTGGTAGAATAGTAATAAGTAGTTATAAATCACTTAGGGCCTCATTCAATTTCTACTTTTCTGAGATCCGGGCCCGCAAGCGGAGATAGCAAGTCACTTAGCTATTCAATTGCCTCCTACTTGAGGGGCCCCGATCGGGTTACGCTGCTATCCATTTATAGTCTCAAAATCACAAGTTACTTCCCTCAAAGCCTTTGATCTTTCACAGCCACAAGAGTTGCTGCCGAAAAAATCATAAATCGCTATTCAATTTCTCCTATCTACCCTTCCATCAAGCCTGTAAATGGCCCAAAGCATACCAGGGCTTACTGGTACCAAAGAGGTCAAGTAAAGGCTAGTAAAGCCCTTACTTATCCTCCCCACTGGTCCTAACCTCCCTCCCCCAATGCAAAATTAACCCCCCATGATGCAGGGTCCCCACATTAACCCCATGCAGCAGGGGTCCCGATTGGGCCCGTGGCACACAAATGGTTAACCCCATGCTGCGTGGGTACAGTAAGTACACCCGCGACAACTAACATTAACCCCCCCCCCCCCTACCAATGCTGGGGGTTTCTATCGGGACCCCAGCAGTGTCCCCACCTTAATCCTTACAGAGGGGGTCCCCATCGGACCCCTGCTGCATTTAATATTAAAAAATCCTGCCTCGGTTCCTGAAAGGATCTTTAAAGGACGTGCGCTAAATAAAAAAATGAACCTCTGCTGCGGGTGTACTATAAGTACCCCCCGGCACCTAAAATTAACCCCATCGCTCATGGGGGGGTCAATATAGACCATCATCAGATTATAATTAACCACCTCAGTCCAATAGAGGTCTATATAGACCCCTATAGGACACTATTAACCTCTGTATTAACACTATAAGTGCCACGAGGGTCCGCCAGACCTCATGACACAAAGTCTAAGCACCACACTACACTATTAACACTAACTATACCCCATTAACCCCAACTGTACCCAATAAACCCCTACACTATTAACCCCTATCCTATACCATTCTATTAACCTCCCTAACTAATTAACCCTCACCATACCTAATTAACCCTATCACTAACCACTTAACCCTATCTAGACCCAGTTATCCCTATCTAGCCCTATTTAACCCTAACTGGGCTTATTTAACCCTAACTGGGCCTATTTAACCTCAAATGCACCCTATCCCCTACACAACTCCTACACTAACCTATTCAACCCCTACACTACCTACCTAACCCACTAATAAAATTCCTAACACCCCACTAATCACAGACAAATAAAACTAATTACAAAGAAGAACAAAACCTAGATTACAGAAGATTAAAACAAACACTAAATAAAATAGATCACACCACTACTTACATAAAAATAAAATAAAGCTACACATAAACACATCACTATCAAATTTTTTTTTTTTTTAAATACACCCAGCAATAAAAGAGAGGGTAAATGAGACCACTTACCTTGCCAAAATGCCCCTCCAGTGATGCTGATCTTCTGTTCTTCATCCCAGACAGGGCCCTCCAAAAATGTCCACAGGTCCGGTCACACCTACAATAAAAATAAACATTACAATTAATACATACAACATGACATGTAATATAATATAGGCCTAATAGGCCACTTACCTGTCCAAAATGCCCATCCAGTGATGCCTCGTTCTTCCTTCAATCATCGCAGGCATGGCCTCTTTAAAAAAAAAAAAATGTTCGAAAAAAAAATCAAAAACTAACGTAGCTCCTCCCCTTGAGGAGCTCCCCACCGCAAATGATGGTTCTCATGCATGCTCCGGTCAAAATATAGAAATGACGCCTTCTGATTGGCTGAAATCTGTCAATCATATTTCAGCCAATCAAAATTGGATACACCACTATATCCCTTTCTGTCTGATGTAACTGTCAATCATTTTTAATCCAATCAGAAGGCACTATTGCTTTCATCCAATCAGCATGGGATACACCCCTGTAGGTAGTGTAGAGGTTAATAGGGTAGGGTAGGAGTTGGGTAGGTCGTGTGGGGTTAATAGGGTAGGGTAGAGGGGAGTGATTAATTAGAGGGGGGTTCATTTAAATGTATTGGTTTATTGGAATGGCTAGTAGTGTAGGGTAGTGCTTGGACTTCGTGTCATGGCACTTATAGGGTTCACGTGAGGGTTGATTATTGTCCAATAAGAATCTATATAGAAACCTTATGGGACTGATAGAGTTAATTAAGGGGTCATTGGGGTCTGTATAGACCCCCATGAGTGCTAGGGTTAATTTTAATCTTTACTGTCCTCTAAGGACCTGCGCGGCCGGAGATTTAAATTTTAAATGTTGCGGGGATCCCGATTGGGACCCCCACAGCAAGGGTTAATGTGGGGACCCTCCGGGGGTCCCCCAGTGGGCAACCCGCAGCATTGGGGGTTAATGTTAGTTGCCATGGGAGTACTTACTGTACCCTTGCGGCATTGGGTTAACCATTTGTGTGCCACAGGCCCTTTAAGGACCCGTGGCAGGGAATTTGAAATGTTTAAATGCTGCAGGGGACCCATGCATCATGGGATTCATGTGGGGACCCTGCATCAGGATTGCCATCTGCATTTTCTCAAGTCCTACGGGCTTCAAAGCCCTACAGGCTTGGAGGTTGGATTCATTGATGTCTTGATGACAATCTCTGCTTCCATTGGCTGTTTCCATAGTGGGAGTTACGGGCTTCATGTTCAGGCCCGTAGATGCTACTTCCGACGGCATGGTTTCCGATTCTCGCGAAGGGGGACTAACTTGCGGCCCCGCCAATTGAATAGCAAAGTAAAAGTAGAGTTACGCGAGCAAGTCGTGTTTTTGCCCTTGAGTAACGGCCCCGATTTTAATGAGGCCCTTAGTCACTGCCTCATTCAAGGCTTCTACACCTGATTCTCATTAATATTCAATATGCTCTGAACAGTACAGAGCTCATTACTCATTCGGGCAGAGGCAACACACTGAAATAGCCTGACTTATATTGTTCACAACTGAATTTAAGGAATGAAAACACTTTTTCTGTTTGCCTTTTCACCCTTTATCTAATGGTGGAGAGCAAATATACGGAAACTTTTGTGGTCCTTTACCTAACATTTAAAATACATGTTCAAATGGCAGCAAAGCAAATCATTATCCAGAAAGTATAATTTAAAAACACCTCATTAATGACCATTCTACCCATCAATCTCATTGTCCTAAGTATTACTGAAAAGTATAACAAATATTTAAACTAAGATAATATTAATTATGCAGATTTAGTAAACTGGAGCATGCTCTGTAGGACAAAATTAATCTCTTCTTGAACAGTAAAATATATGTATTTTTTTGGCCTTACTTGTTTTATTTTGCCACTGATATTGCACAGTATAAGGGGCTATAGCTGTAATCCCATAACCCCCTGCGTCTCCAAAATAACATGAATTAGGCATGATTGCTCATCTCAGTTGAAATGTTTGGAGGGGTACAACAGTGGCCATTAATGGTGAAAACTATATTTTAAATTTGTTTTTGTGGCTAAAGATTTGCTTTTTGCTGCTATTCGCACATGTATCTTTAATTTTAGTTTAGGCTAACTAAAAAAAACACTTACACTAGCCCTTTAATCACTGCCTTCTGCTTTCTATTAATCAGATATAAAGCAGCACAAAAAAAGCCATTTGTAAGCAATCTGTTTGAGCCCTGTTTGTAATTACTTCTGCTAGGGAAATGATATAAAGCATTCACATAGCAAGTCAGTAAAACTATATTTTGGACACATCTTTAATTTAAAATCCCATATAATTGCCTTGTGAAGTTTTTAAAGCTTTTTCTGCAAGTTTAATCAAATTAACAGAAATAGAGATGGTCAATTATATGCTGCTGTAGCCTTCGTGCGGAATGGGCTGTAATTAACAGCCTTATTAAATTGTGATTCTGCCAAATGAATAGGGCTCTATATAAGCACAGAGCATATTGTTTTTACAGACATTTTTAGTTATTAAACACCTTGCTTTTGGATAGAAGATCACTAACTAAAAACTTGTCTTAAAAAATATTCTATGTGCTTATATAGAGCCCTATTCAATTGGCCGGATCGCAATTTAATAAGGCTGTAAGTGTATAATAGATGTAGAACAAATTGGCCATGTTGGGCTCTGATATCGAACTGTAAATCTAATCTAAATGGTCTATTTTAAGAAGCTGTTGGTCCAGTGGTTAGGATTCTGTGTTTTCACCGATGCGACCTGGGTTTGAGTCCAGTCAGAGAACCAAGATGTCACACCACCCTGAAGCCATGCAGGGTTGGACCTGATCAGTACTGGGATGGGAGATCACCTCTTCATTTAAACCGCCTGCCCCAGAAGTTTGATACAGATGACACAATTTTATGTTAAAAATACAACGGCTAAAGTTGTAACATTTACTAATATCACTGTTTTTATCCCCCAAAACAAAATAAGTAATTCTTTGTTTTTTTCTTACAGATATATGGGCATTGGACTTTCTACTCAAGGTGTTAATCTGAACAGACTTCCAGGTATTTTCTGTAATCCTCATTATATAAAATGCTGTAGAGAGATTATAATGTGAAACTTTAGGAGTGTATTAAAGGTATATCTAAGTTTCCCTGTTCTTATCTTTCTCTAATCTAACACATGCTGCTTATATCAGACACACACATTACAGGAGTCATTCTATACACACACAGATATATTTTATTTAAAAATAAAACTTAAAACACACCCCCAGAGCTGCCTACATAGACATCTGGTACCTACCAATAGAAACGCTGCATTCAAACATGTACTTTAACCCTTTACTAACTTTCAAGCCAGCGGTCTGACTCTGCTTCCTTCTGCCAGGAGGACCATACATCCCATGATTCATTCCTGCACAAACTGTCCTCACTGCTGTTACGTTGTTTTAAAATGTATAGCTGCCTGTGATTGGCCAAAACAAACTATGAATGCTATGCTAATTTTAGCAGGGATTTTCGGGGGTGTTAACTCACAAAAGCAACTACTTGCAAACTCAAGAGATGAATATGTTAGTAGTGTATGAAACCATTTTTGCATGAAAAATTACCAAAATAAACACTAATTTTTCTCTACCAGATGCATTCATAATCCAGGAAATTTAGATATGCCTTTAACTTGCACATTGAGTGACACTGTTTGTTTGTTTATAATGTTAACATCACATATTATAATTGTCAAACTGCGTTTTGTCGTCACGCTCTCGAGCGTCGCCGGGCGAGCCGTTGAGGCATTGAAGCATTCCGAGCTCGCAGGACTTAGGCAGATAGCGCCAAAGGCACTTATTGCCCTGCTCGCCTCACAAAGCGAGTCGAGCAGTTGAGGCATTGAAGCACCCAGGACTTAGGCTGAAATGAGCACTTCAGCTGCCGCGCAGCACTTAGGCTGCAATGAGCGCCAAAGGTGCTCATTGCAGCCAGCAGCGCCGTCACACATGCAAGCTTGGGGGAAAAAATATGACCTCGGAAAAATATGAATTTAACGTCTGACACGCGTAAATTGAAAAACAAGAAAAATAATTTTAAAAAAATTAAAAAAAAACACTCACACACAGCACAGGGGGAGAGCCAGGAAGCATGGGAGTGAGGTTGCAAGCAATTTTGAGCCTTGACATGTTTCGCCACTAAAGAATCGGCTAAGCAAGAGAAAAAAATGGCGGATAAAAAAATCTAAAACTGGATGAAAACAAGGCTGGGCAAAGCCAGGCACACGGGAGTTTGAAAATAAAACAAACGGCAGTCAATGCGCGCAACACAACCATTCAGCAGACACACAGAAGAGAGACACACAGGGAAGGGACAGGGGGGAGATGCTGGAAAGAGACACATGGCATTCCCAAGCACAAAACTTGCAGGTTAATGAATCCTGCAATGAGCGGCCCGTACAGTAGGCGGGAGGAAAGGTTTGCAAGGAGCGCCGAAGGTGCTTAGAGTAGCAAAACCATCACATTGTGTGGCAAACAGAATTGCCTGGCTTACAATTTTATTTATTTGCGTCATTTTTTGACGGGCAATTACCGGTACCTAGTTTTTATTTAAAGTCACAGCATAAAGATAATACTGAATAACAGAATAATTAAAACTGGCAAAAATAAAGAGTAATTATTGTGATAATGTATAAACAATTAACCATGAACTTTTATGAAGATAAATCTAAAATTGAAAAGAATGCTACAATTAAAAAACTGTTAAAGATCAGAACATCTAAACTCTTATTTACTCTTTAAAGGGCCAGTTACCCCACCATAAATTCTCTTCATGGCGGGAAAGAGCACAGTATTTTATGTTAAAATGATCTATTCTTTTATTTCTATAATTACACTAATAACAGTTAAAAGACTAAAGTTTTAGGTCTGTTTACAAACACACTGGCTATTCCATGATTAATGATATATGCCGACACTGGTCGGTGAAGCTCCCCGTGCAGAGAAAGATTTATGAGTTTTTCTTTGCATTCAGGAATCCTACAGCCAAGCAGATAACCCACAAGTAACTTATTTAAGAGATTCAAACACTCCTTTCCATGCACAGATGCATGTATAAAGGATAACTCTAGTTTTCCTTTGCTCACTGCTCTAGAGCTTGCAGTCTGGCAGCTTACCAGTGACACATGTAAACAGAGACGTTTTTCAACATGCTGATCTTTACATTGGTGTGCTCCACATTGTACTGAATTAAGTGGCCCTTTAAGTGTAGTCACAAGTAACAATTTGTACCATTGCTGGTATACAAAGTAAATAGGAGGGGAAGAAAACCTATGCCCTTCGAAGGGAACCTCCTGTCTGCAAGGCATATAGCCCCACAAGTTTACTTTAATTGTTAAAGGTTTCTGTCACTATTCATGTTTTTTGACTGGACATACTTATCTTCTTTAACACACATGCACACCCCTAATCTTAATTAATTGCTGTTGTGGATAAGACCATTAGGTCGGGTTGAGTTGGATATTTTGCTTAATTTATACAAGATAACTCCAATTTCTTTATCAAATTCAGGCATTTTCATTTAGAATTTAAAATTCAGATAACAAATTGCTGTTAGTTTAATATTGTGTATACTTTTTTTCAATAAATAGTAGCTTTTCTGTATCAATTTAGGCATCAACTGCTGATCCCTGCAAACAATTTTCCATTATTTAACAACGAAAATGTTGTGGACTGCAGAGGAGCTTCTACAAGAAATTAGTTACCCTTCCTTCATTGGGTCTCAATCTGATCAAAAGCAGGAAAGGGGGTTATACTGCATCTTGTCCTAAATCACAAGTTCAAATGGACTAATTGGTCCATATTTATAATATACCATTAGATCATGGGCAAACATTTTAGAAAGTAGTGAGAGCCCCTATTGTGGTTTAGAGTGACCCTTGAGTGCAGGATTCAGTTTCTTCTATTGAAATATACAACTAATGTAAATATTATCAGATGTTCACAAACTTCGGTCTGCGTGCCACCGATGGTCCATCATTGCTTCGTTCAGGTGGTCCACAGAACTGTTAGTAATACAAAACAAAGTATGAAAACAACATTCATAAAATATAATAAAAAGTAGTATAGAAAAGCATCACATTATTTTCTCAAATATACAACATCACATTCAACGGAAAACAATAAATCATCTTGATGCTTGTATGTTTTCTTGACACATTGTGTTTTATCTAGGTTGGGATAAGCATTCCTATGGTTACCATGGGGATGATGGACATTCATTTTGTTCCTCCGGGACTGGACAACCCTACGGACCGACCTTCACAACTGGCGATGTCATTGGCTGCTGTGTCAACCTAATTGACAACACCTGCTTTTACACCAAGAATGGGCATAGTTTAGGTAATGTGCATTGCAAGTGTATCAAATGTCTTCACATTCATCTGCCATCAGTCAGATAAATATAGTTTCATATATTAGTTGTCAAGTGGAAAGGGAGTTTTTTAGCGGTTCAGTTGCATTTAGCATGGTTTATAATTATCTCAGCAATTCTGTTGAGTCCCATATGTTCTAGATGCTGCCTAAGAAATCTGTGCAGCAAAGATTGTTGGGCCTCCCTAGGGATTATGGGTGATTAGGGATGAGTTTGCATGAGAGATATTATTTCCAGTGCCTTTACGGGCTGGTGCACTGGGAGTACCAGAGGGTTCACCAAAAGCTCAAAGTGTAGTATTTCATTTCAAGATATTGTTACTGCAGAGGAGCAGTCAGTATATGTCACTGGCATGATCTTGTGTACACGAACAGCAACTTTCTGTTCTTAAATTAAGTGTGTTGTAGAGTTTAAATGGCCAGTGTAATGCCATCGGCAATACCATTTAATTAGCCATTGATCATTGTTAAGATTTTATTCAATAATTTAAAGAGGGGTCATATTTAGTAATAAGAACAAAATAAACTTGCTTTTAATTAACTAGTTTGTTTCAATCTTGCCTTAGTTGCACATAAGATATAAAAACCTTTGTATTGAAAGGTTGCCACAATGTTGGGATTATTGGAAGTGTAAGTCACAGGAGAATCACTCATGCTATAGGCCAAGAAGTAGTGTTGTAGAGGTTCAATATGGAAGCCTCCAAACATAAGCAGAGTCTGCAAAAATGTAAGTTTTCACTAAAATAAAAATAAAAACAGTTTTTTTCTCCACTCCACATAGGCGGTTAGTAAGAATGTGTGGGGAGAACATTGAATTGTGGTCTTGAATATTGCATTTATAAATCATTCAATACAAACTTTAATACCTATCGGTGGCTAATTAAATGACTGCTGTTGTCATATATGTAACATTTAGACTTGGAAAGGTGCAAATATTTTCTAGAAGGGGAAATAAAATGATACAACCTCTAATTTATTACCTTTTATGCGCAATTATGTTGCAGTAAAGCTATCATTTTTGCTTTTTTTGTGTTTGGAGTCCTGAGGTGGGAGCAGACTTTGAATGTACATGGTGGGAATGTACAACTGCCAGTGCTTTTTAAGGGACGTACAGCAGTTTAAAAAATGTAAAGTGTTTATTTTATTTTGCAATTATATCATGTTTAGTTATGTATAAGGCCATGTACAAAAAAATACATAGAACAGATTTGACCAAAGCAGTCTTAAAATAAATAATAGTTCTTGTGGTTATTTAATAAATACTGCATTCCTGACCTCCTTACCAGGCACTTTTAAACAAAGATTTTTCTTTCTCTCTTGAACAGGTATTGCATTTACAGACCTTCCGGTAAGTTTTATATATGCTGGGAAGTTACATGTACCTTTATGATGACCAATGACTTTTATGCCTTTTCGGGATCACTACCTTGTTGTGGAGAAGGGGCAGGTGTACGTCAATGAAGCTCTGAGCTATACCATTTAGGGTCACCCAAGATGGGCAGGTCATAGCAGACAGGTCAGACAAATTGCCATTCACTGGAGAAGGAACTGGCAACCCACTGCAGTATCTTTGCCAAGATAACACTATGAATAAGCACAACCAGGGACATATGATAGATGGTGTACTCTAGTCCATAGGGTCACAGAGAGTCGAACACGGCTGAACGACTAAACCACCACCGTGTCTTATGAGATATTAACACCACCCAGAATTAGGGCCTGTAATTTGGTAGAGATTATAAGACGTACAAATACACAGTAATAGGGTGATTGCCTTTAATATTTTTCAATCAATGACAAACATGATTGAACTTCTCAGTATTAGGACGTGCCTATGCTGCTGTACATAGACATATAAATAAAAGAGTATCAAGGGCCAGGAGAAGTGTTCTTGTTGGGTACTAACTGCCCCAAATCTTTTTTGTCCTGTTTCTCTACAGCCAAACTTGTACCCGACAGTTGGACTTCAAACTCCAGGAGAAGTGGTCGATGCAAATTTTGGGCAGAGTCCTTTTGTGTTTGACATTGAAGATTACATTAGAGAGTGGAGAACTAAAATTCAAGCCCAGATTGAGCGTTTCCCTGTAGGAGGCGAGTGGCAGTCAGTAATACAGAGGTACGTGCTTGGCGGATGACACTGAAATCATTGGGTATGTCTGCCATACATGACCCTGATAGTGTTCCTAACAGGAAAATACTGGTATCTAAATACCTCAAGTACAAAGTAAGTTTGTATCCTAAACAGACATTTCATGCGTCATTTATACACAGTTCTCTGCACATAGAAACTGAATATTGTATGTCTCTGGTACAGTAACAAATCCACATTTTCCATTTACTGTTATTGAATATTTTTAAACCTTTTAAAATCTTGAAATTGATATATAAACTCTCATAAAAACATTTTAACATGTAAATTCTTGGGAGTGTGTACATATAATTAAAATAGAGTTTACTACGTGATTTACTAAGTTATTTTTCTCTTCTTGCTTTCTCCTTAAAGGATATTATTGTGTTCTCCAGACACGTTTTCCGCTATAGTTTGTAAACTAGCAAATATGGTGAACCTTTTTTTTTTTTATGGTAGATATTTCAGAGATGTTTCTTGGAGAACTTTACTGTATTTTTAAGTACAAGATTTTAAGGTGTCTGTTGACAAGTCTGTTGCAGGTTCTTAATAGTTTTATACATGTGGAGCCAAAGTATATCAATAAACAAAAAAAGGTGTTAATAAACAGCATTACTGCTTGAATGATAGTATACAACAAACACTCTAGATAATTAACAAGTTATTAAATAAATGCATAATGTATTACCCAGTAGCCAGAGTAATACGGATCACGCAGTTAAAGATAAAAGACACTTGTTTGTTATGTACAGGTAACCCTCCACATTCGTGGGGGTTCCGTTCCTGGGGTCGACGCGAATGTCAAAAAACGCGAAACTATCACTTTACCCATGTTTTGTCCCTTAAGAAGGGTCTAGGTGGTGGGTGGCACTCACCTTGCAGGGAAATGCTGCCCAATTGTCCTTTTCAGTCAAGGGGGTGGGGTTTAGCGTCCCCCTCTGCATCTCAGCGCAGGGCTCCCTGGCCAGATCTATAGTTAATAAATAAAAAAATCAGAGTCCGTGAATGTAAAAGTTGTGAATGTCGAGGGTCTACTATATGTACCAAGCTAGCAATGTTAGCAGCTGTGTAAGCCATGGACATAAAACAATTTGGGGAAAATCAGGTTGTATTGTGTTTGTAGTTGTCATTGGAGAGAACAGGCAGACATCCAGAGCATTTGTTTGATACATGGATAAGATTAAAATTGATACAACACCTCTTTCCTCACCATGGCCAAGAAGTTGGAATTTGCTTGAAAGGATGCAACCTTAGCTTTCCAGAAAAATACACCCCTCTCCCATTCACAACTTCCACCAATGCAACATGGATGCCTCCATGGCCCTGCGGAGGCATCTTTTTTTTTTCTACTTAAAAACTAGCTGTATGACATTTTCCTGCTTAATTATGCTCTTAGTGAGACTCAGGTTACTAAACATACTTGTGTTTTTCTTTCTTCAGTGGTCCTTTAATATAAGTTGCTCTAAAGAGAAGCTTAACATATATATGTAAAAAACAAATAGAGATTTTGCCTGTTCTGGTTTTTATTCACGGAGCCTGAGATTTGCAGGTAGGATGGTTTGCAGAGAAAACTGAAAATATTTAAATAAATGGTTACAGATTTGAATTTATAGCTGCAATATGATTGGATTCAAAGCTCAATAGATGTTTTGTGATGATTTTTGTCTACCTGTATGTAATCCAATCCTCCTCATTCGAAGGTAACAGCCAGCTGTTTTTTTAATCTGTACTAACTCACATTTGGCTCAAGGGCCATAGGTTGCAGACTTCTGGAAAATGTGTACTCTTCTCCATCCAAATCTGTTATTCTTTTACCTTGTAATAAATATTCCAAATAATGGGATCCCACAGGAAAAAAAATTTTGCCCATACATTAATCGTACTTGTTGACTTGTCCCCAAATTCTACCCACCTTATAAATTGACTTGGGTTTACTGGATTCCAGTCGCTTACCTGGAGAGCGCTATTATAACTACTTGTTACTGATGGATGTATCTTTTTCCCCTTCCTTGGTTTTAGGATGGTTTCATCATACCTAGTGCACCATGGATACTGCTCAACAGCAGAGGCCTTCGCCAAGTCAACAGATCAGACCGTGCAGGAAGAGCTAGCTTCAATTAAAAATAGACAAAGTAAGGGACGGTGTTCTTTTTGTATCTTTGCTGTGGGCTTAAATGTTTGTTAAAGTGATACTGGTGTGATAAATGAAGCCATGGACCTTCCAAGTATAGGATGCATCCCACATAATGAAACATTATTATTAATACATGCCATACTGTGGCCAGAGTAATTCTTCCAGATTTAGTAGCCAGTATTTTGGGTTGAAAATATACTTAGCAGTAAGATCTCCTAGAATTCTGGCTCTTAAAGGTTTTTATATTTTGTCCATTCCTTCATTATATATGCATTTTTCTTTCAAATGTCTATTGTGCAGTTTCTATAAAAAATAGTGACTGACTATTGAGGTTCACTGCATGTTGCAAATTCTTGTTTATTTTGTTATCATTCATACTGATCCAGAAATACTTCTATAACGTGAACATTTTCTTTCTTTTGATAAACAGGAATTCAAAAATTGGTGTTGGCAGGAAGAATGGGAGAAGCCATTGAAACAACACAACAATTATATCCAAGTCTGCTAGAAAGAAATCCTAATCTGTTCTTCACATTGAAGTGAGTCCCCCTCTGCACATATCTAGTCTAGTAGACTTTCATCTTTATATTTGGCTCGTGGACAGATATTGTGTTATAAAGAATTGCTGCATTTTTACAAGGTTACAAGATGCCCGTGTAGACATTCCCTGGAGGTGTCAATATAATCATTAGAGAGATTTTTAGATATTAATTAAAATAAAATGTTTTATGAGGTGTGCTGCATATACATAGGCTGCTTTTTGCCTATAGAGTGCAGAAATGTATTAATCCATGAAACTTTCATATCCCTTTAAAATGTTTATATACCTTTGCAATTTGCTAATTATATTCACTGTACTTTATTCTATTTTGTAAATCGTTCTACAAAAATGCAAGGACTTTTTATATGAAAAGTAAGGATAAATGGGCTCCTTGGATACTACTGTTCAAATTGGAATGGACAGGAAATGGGATCATTTCCCATTCCTGCTACATTGTAGGGATTACATTTTTAAACCTCTCTCTTTGGGAATGTGAATACTCTTGTCTAATGCCACCAGCCTTGTTTAAATGGAGTTTCCATTGGGGTTCCCCTATGTTTTTATTATTGAATATGTTGACAGTG
The DNA here is from genome assembly GCA_027410445.1 of Discoglossus pictus. Taxonomy (NCBI): domain Eukaryota; kingdom Metazoa; phylum Chordata; class Amphibia; order Anura; family Alytidae; genus Discoglossus; species Discoglossus pictus. The sequence continues at coordinate 169,525,645 of CM050166.1, forward strand.
GTTTGTAAGTGTTTGGGGTTCAGGTTAGATAGGCTAATGGGAAGCTGACCTTTGGCTAACTTTGATATCTTCATATGTGTTTTTGCTAGTTAGTTTTAGCTAGAGAATCTCTTGAGGGTGATCTGTGCAATTGTAAGGGACAATTGTAATGTATTTAGAAGTAAAGCTACTATGTATGTTGGGCACAGACTATTAAAACAGTTACAAGACCATTGTATGAAAGGTTTTTTTTTGTGTGTTTTTTTTTTAGACCTTCTGTTCCATTGTGCAATGTGCCAATCCCAACTAAGCATATTGTTTAAAAAAAAAAAAAAAAAAAACCTTAAACTTACTCATTTTTAAAGTGTTTTATGTTTTTTTCCCTATATCTCCCTTTGTAGCTCTAATCATGTAAATAATGGGGGGTACACGGATTTGCATAGAACTGCTTCTGGGTTAACTCTCAGTACCTGGAGGAACAGTGAGCACTAACACACATCCAATAATTTACATGAAGTCCTCCTAGAGTGACTCAGCAGCAAAGGAGGAATGTACTGCTTGATCAGAGCTGCAAATGGAGCCACAGAGAATAAAAATAAAGTGTTTTTAAAATAAGTATTTTTAAGTTCTTTAACTTAACACTCTCTATTTTCTTTCTTTGGCATATACAGTGGTCCTTTTAATGTATTTCCTAATTCATAACCATTTTCTTTACTTCAATCCTTTTCAGGGTACGCCAGTTTATAGAAATGGTGAATGGTACAGACAGTGAAGTAAGATGTCTAGGAGGCCGTAGTCCTAAGTCTCAGGACAGTTACCCAGGTATGTTCTGCTCCTTCAATCTTGAATAAACTTCCAATCGGCATGATCTCTGCGTAATAGCAGCCACAAGTGGCAACCTACACGTTTCTGCCAGATACATTTAAAAATTATACTCAAGTTTGAGCATAAAACATTAAACAGTGAATGTTGATAATATCACTGTCCTGACTTTGTGCCCTATATATATATTTTTTAAATAAGTCAATAGTTGGTACAAATAATAGGGATTAGGTTTACCCTTTTGTAAAAGTTTTTTTCAGTTGAAGTGTTCATTTTGTGTTCTACTGATATATATATATATATATATATAGTGCCATCTGTTTATACACTTAATAGGATATTAGAGAAACAAGTTACCACAAACATTTACATGTTTTCTTTCTCTTTCCTAGGTTCTGATAGCAATTGCAGTAACGGAGTAATCTCAAACAAAGCTTACCATACCCACAGTCGTAAGCACCAGCCCGCTAGCCTTAATGTAACAGAGCTCAACAGTATAAATATGACATTGTCACAGCAAATCAACAGCTACACTAGGTGAGACATCACTCTGACATTAAGACTTCGCAGAATTGTGTCACATTACATTTATTTGAGCTGTGCAGAGCAGAGCTGATTTTTTCTTGTGGTTCTTAATCTATTAAATAATTCATATTGCTGCTAAATATAAGCAAACATTATCTGCATGTGGATTAGATAGTTGTCTAATAGTGTAACCCTATAGAATAGAGCCACACTGCCCTATTCTATAGAGTGGCGCTGCTGCATTTCATAGAGTGTTACTGATTTACTACTTAGAGTGATATTGCATCATGCTATAGAGTGACAGAAGTGAGTTTAAGTTAGTGCTACAGCTGCTGCATTCTCAGGTACGATTTTGCTAACACACATTAACCTCCCTACACTCCCACATTTCCTAATTGGCATGGTAGATTGGCTTAGTTCTGTCCGATCCCCAGGATTGTATGAATCCACAAGCTCTCATTTCTCGAATCACAAATAGTGGTGAGAGATTATTAAACTCTGTTTTATTATACCAATTAATAACTATGTACTTTGTTTTCTAGCAATGATGTAGACATGGAGACTGATCATTATTCCAATGGATTTGCAGCAACCTCATCAAATGGCTTTCTCAATGGCAGCTCAAAACATGACCACGAATTTGAAGAGTGTGACACTGAAATGGGTCAGCAAGATTTTCATTGCATTTGCCTTTTCATACAAATTCATGGCATTCAATTTCTATTTAATTTATACCAAATAGAAAACCCAAAACAAGCAGAAACCGCATGAGAGACCAAATCTTGTAAATAAAACATAAAATTCTTACAGATGACAAAAAAAATATTCCTTCTCATTCTACATCTTCTTTTCTATAGAGTGTCTTGTACAGTGGGTAGAAGGATGGACTAATTGGCCATAGGACAGGGGGAAAATCCGCAGAGACTGGCACATAAGACATTGTTATTTTTCATATGAAAATGTTTAATAAATATATTGATGGTCAGGCCACAGTTGGTAGTGAGCTCAGTGCTTCTGTATTTCTATTAGCTGCACCTCTCCTTTTCCATTAGAAGCATGGCAAAACAGATGAGAGTGAGAAATGAATGTGAAGCTAAACAGCTACCTGTGATAACACTGGAAGATTGCTCAGTAATACATAAGCTCAGAAGCAGCTTAGGATGATCAGCAAAAGCTATTGTATTTCAGTTTAAGATGAAAGGCTGCACAGGGGTGAACATTATTAGCTGAATTAGTGTGCTCATGGACCCCATGGCACACAAAATGTATCCCTATATGGACCCCAGTGGCACCTAAGATTAACCCCTACACCCTATAATATTGAGCACCTGGCTTTAAACCAGAACAAAACAGCCCCCACAAGATTAATGAGCAATTCTATTTACAGTAATCACCAATAAGAATGAGATAACAGACTATATTTGGTGGGTCAGAACAATTGACTGACAAGTACAAATTGCAAACCTTACATTTACATTAATAACCTTCAACTGACAAAAAACTTTTTTTTTTTTTTTTTGGAGTGGTATCATTGCTTCTAAATGATTTCTGCCATCTGTGTCTCTTATAGCATTTATAATGGGCAAAAATTATTATATTCTCTGCAAGGTTGTTGTATTTACAAGATACGGTCTCTTTATACGCAAGTAGTAGTAAATCCATGTGTTTCATAAAAAACAAAGAGGGAGTTTTTACAGTGATTTTTATACCAAATAGTAATGATACCGTTATGTCACAGCATGTGCGCACATTTCTAATTTGGTGGAGCAATGATCGCATTACACCGAGCACAGACAGCAAGCTACAGCTTTAGACTCTGTTTATACGGCCCCTCATACTGTGCCGTTTGGTCACAAACCAAGAAAGAATGTAATATGTGGCTCTTCAGGTCTGGCCTGTGATACAAAAATGGTTTTGGTGTTATAGAGAGAGCATTGATTCTATTATATTGCTTATCACCCAATGTTGTGTTTTACTATGCAGAGGAAACCCAGTTTTAAAATGCATATGTTTTAATATTTTTCAGAAACTATTGGTCGCTCTACTAATCTGTCTGTTGTTGTTGCTGCAGAAGTTGACTCCAGTCAGGTGAAACGTCAGTTATGTGGTGGCAGCCAAGCTGCTGTGGAGAGAATGATCTGTTTTGGTAGAGAACTACAGGCCATGAGTGAGGAGCTAAGAAGAGAACGTGGAAAAAACACCACTAACAAAAACATGTTGAAGGTAGGGTAGCTTTCACAATAGGAAGCTACCGGGTTACAGATGACCCAACTTACAGACAACCTGTACTTAATAACAGGCCCAAAGTATTTTTGTACGAGGACAATAGTTTCTATAACGTAATATTACCATATTATATTATTATTCATCAGGGATCCGAGTTACATGCAAATCCTCAGGAACGTATATCACCATAACCCAGGGACCACCTATTTAGTTTTCATTTGTTATCTAGCACACATGATTATAAATACACTTTATGTAGAAGAATAATACATTGTTTGTAATCTTGTTTATTTGAATGGAATAGACATATCAACCAACAAGTATAATAGAGTTTTACAGCCAACATGAATATATACCATTGAGTGGAGAAATAACCATTAATATTAGTAAGTTTATAGACCGTTGGCTGCAAGGGAACATGGTGAGTAGGTCCATTTGCACGCAAAACTGTATTCAATACAACAACCAACTTCTGGGTAGCATAAAGAGAAAGTAACATGACTCGAGATCCCACAACAGTGACTGAATGCACAACGATGGCCAAAATGTCTAGAGAACAGAAACTGTTAAATTATTCAAGAAATGAGAAGGGCTCTACATATGTGAATTATGAATCTTACAAATGATTATCAGCATCCTCGAAACATAGAAGCAGCAATCATATATATAATTCTCAGCAGTGCGGGCTTGCCAAAATCCGTTGCTAACTGTAGGCTTGCAAAGCGAGCCCGCAGCAACCGCGGCCCTCGCAAAGCGAGGGTTGCTGCCAAGAAAGGAGCACCAAAGGCGCTCCTTGCGCTAGTGGAGATGAGCGATGTAGGCGCTCATCCCTACGACCCTGTATGACTTAGGCAGGAAGTGCCGAAGGCGCTCACTGCACTGGTGGAGATGAGTGCCGTAGGCGCTCATCCCTACGACCCTGTAGCACTTAGGCAGGGAGCGCCAAAGGCGCTCACTGTGCTGGTGGAGAGGAGACCCATAGGTGCTCATCCCTACTACCCCAAAGCACTTAGGCAGGGAGCACCAAAGGCACTCACTGCGCTGCTGCGACACCCGTAGCACTATGAAAAAATTGCATTAAAAAAAAAAATATATATTATATGGCCCGTAAAGGAAACCGCGACTTAGAGAAAAAAAAATACAAGCCATAAAACAATACAAACTAAACAGCCGAACTGAGCATCCCGAAAAACACAGAAAATACAAACAAAAATAAAATAACAACATCACACACAGCAAGGAGGAACACCCAGGACGTCTGGAAGTGAGGTAACACCTTAATGTAAGTCCAATTTCAAGAGTTTAGGCACTCGAAAATCCCCTAAGTGAGAGAAAAAATGGCCGCCGAAGTAAACGATGCTACACGAGCCCTAAACCCGCAAAACACCGCCAGGCACATACAACTTTTACACAACCCTGTACAAGCTACAAAATACATTATTAGGAAGGACACAAAATCATCCACACCCGCGTACCATATACACATTCGCCGCCATTTTACAACACTAACTTACAAAATGCGGAACTACACAGCTACACAAACGGTTTCCCCTTGCGCACGCACACTATTTATACTACACACTTCACACATTGCTGACACTTACACCTCAGCTCCACAACACTGCAAACTGACATTGTATGCTGCAGCAACATCAAAACAGATTGTTTTGATATTGGTTGCTGCATATATTCATTACAAATAGGTAAAGTATATTAATTTATCAGTTCAGTAATTAATTAATTATAATTACAAAAATGCATATACAGAAAAAATTACAAAACGGCACACGACCGTATTGCAATAAACGCCAAAGCCTTTCACCGCACGCCTCACAAGGAACGCCAAGGGTGCTCAGAGGAGCAAAACTACACCAGTGGAGAGCCTCGCAAAGACCGCCAAAAGGTGCTAAGCATGGACCTTGCAATCAGCGCCAAAGAGGCTCTAACGACCAAAAATACACCAACCCAGACGCTCTCAATGACCGCCAAAGGCGCTCATTGCGAGCAACGTAATGAGCGCCAAGGGCACTCTGCACGAGGCTTGCAATGAGCACCGAAGGTTCTCACACAACCAAAACACTTACTTACTTGTTACCTGACTTACAATTCTATTGCCGTCATTTTTTGAGTACCATTTTATTCCTTAATATATTAAATACTGTTTTAGGATAATGCTGATAGTGAGCAAAATGGTTATAGAAAAATAGTAATAATAAACTTCTATCTCTGGGGTGTCTATTAGCTCCACTTAAGAATTGGCTGCTTTAGCTGCCATGTTTGCATTGTCCAGACAAAAGCTTCCTGTGCATTCAAAGTCTCCTTCCACCTCAGTGGAAATTAAAATAGCAGCTTCCATTGTAATACGTTAAGCCCATTCTCAAGTACAGTTCTTCAAAAAAGTATATTTTAAATATATAACTGGAATTTAAAGTGAATCTGTATTTTAGAAAAAAACACAAAACAAGAAAACTTGAGAAACAAATAGCATAAGACAGATAAGGTATTTGATGTTTTCCACATTTCCACTGTGTTTAATTTTCCTTATCTCATTTCAACAGGATGCATTTAGTCTACTAGCATATTCTGATCCCTGGAATAGTCCAGTTGGGTACCAGCTTGATCCAATACAGAGAGAACACGTGTGCTCGTCTCTTAACAGTGCAATACTAGGTGATGTAATTTGTACATCTATACACTCACATGTCAACTGTTTTTTCAATTGTCTTCACTCTGTGTATGATTCGTAAGCAGTTAAGAAAAGCATTTTAAATCTGACCAAAATCCATGGTGATTGTATGTATATATTGTATGATGTCTTTGACCAGTTCCCATTTTTTCTAAACGAAAGAATTCCTGAGACGTAGCGTTTTCTCACGGTATGTCAATTATTATTAAAGAACTATTCTAATAAATGGCCAGCATATTATGTAGCTCTGCACAGAGGTTATGGTGAACGAAAAAAGACCATATGAAAATGCTTCTTTTTTTTAAGTCAGCAAGAGGGTCTATGTCTTTGGTAGCCTATAAACCAGACAGACAGAGATAGAGAGATCACTTATCTGACTAACACTGCTACACTCACAGAGGGAGCTTCCTACAAAGCAGGGCAGGAAGGAGATCCAGCCTCTACAATGTCATAGGCACACATCCCCTGTCACTCTACATCATTCCCATTGACCATAATGCACTCGCACACCTCCATTCTGATTGGTGGAAGTCACTTAGTAGGAGGAACAACACTATGTCTATGCTGTAAGGCAGTTAGGAGGCAGTCTGGGAGCTGTAAACAGACACAAAAGTATACATTTTTTAGGATGAGATATCTTCATTAAAAAGGCACATATGTATGTATATTAGTATTTCAACCTGCCTTCATGAGATCTTTCCACTGGTGTTGTCCAAATTGTTTTAAAATTAATTGGCTCTTTAAGTACATGGGAACGTAGTGAAGGAACATGAAGAGCGGACCAGTAGATGAGAAAAACTAGTGATTTGAGTAAACCTAATAAAAATATAATAATAATAGACATGAGTGGGGGGAGAGACCAATTTTATGCAACATGTACTCATTAAGACAGAATATAGAAAGTTATTGAATTAGGTTTTTTGTTGTGTCTTGTCTGAGAACAGGATGTAGTACAGTGTGCTTGTTAACAGACATGGCCTCAGTGTATGAACTGAATGATGACACAAATTAGCATGATATGCCTTGGATTAACAGTCTGTGCCACTCAGGGAAAAGGATGTACATCACAAGAATAATTTATCTTAGAATAAATTGACTAGTCTAAATAATTTAATGTTTGTTACAAACATCCAACAAACTCAGACATAATGGTTCCACTGTAACCTATTGATATATCTCTGATAATATATACATCACCAGTGCCTGACTCCATGTACAGCTTATGGTATTTTATACAATTACATGTAATCAGCCTCTGATTAGTTCAGAACTAGTTGAATACAATTATATTGAGAAGATCATTTATCAATATATATGTAATTAATAATACATACCTTAAAGGGACATGGAAGATTTCACTAGGGATATAATATACCTATGTATCTATTTACTTTTATGTACTTTATTTTATCAAGGAATGCTTAAAAGCTCTGTTTCTTTTTACTAAAAGCATACAATTCTTAGTGGCATGGATCTGCCCTCTGTAGCTCATGCAGCTCATGAATACACAGGCTGAAGTGCAGGGTTTCAAAGTATCCAAGTAGTGACCATCTCTCAACAGCATGTTGCAACTGATTGGTTAGACTGAGACGCTGCTCACCTTTTCACTCACTTTCTTCATGAGCTGCAGAGGGGAGAAACCGATTAGGAACGATTTGTAAGATTACATTGCTTTTAAGAACATAGTATTCCCTAAGTGAGCAGACCATAGGATTGTCTGTATTTATGATAGGAAACAACGCCAACTTCCAGCTTTTTGTATCCATGTTAAATTTTCATCTTATGAATCGCACTTTACTTGTGTGTGACATTAGAATATCATCTTGTCGTGTCACTCTATGCATTTTGTGTTGAGATAGCTTTAGACTCTAACCTCAAGAAAAAGAGTCTAGATGTTTTACCATAAAGGAAGTACCAAAGTCTCACTGGTGATCAAACAATAAGTCAATTGTAATAATACAACAAAGTTACTAAAATAGGCAAGCACAGAAAAACTGATAATTAATGGAAATCTACATATGTATACAATACTGCTCTAAATCATAATACTCACATACTTATTGCAATGTCCAAGTTATTATTGTGCATCCAGATGTATGCTTGGCAACTTGTTTGTTTATATCATTGTTTGTATGTTTTTAATAATGTTTTCTCATTTAATTCCACAGATATACATAACTTGCCAAAGCAGCCACCCCTCTCGTTGGCTTTGGAACAGGCCTCGCAGTGCTTAGAAATGATGGCCCAGTCAGGCATTGGTTCCTGTGCATTTGCCAGGGTGGGGGATTATTTACATTAGCTATGCAATGTATGTCTGGAAAAGGACACTTAGACCAGCTCTGCTTACATGGAATTCGGATTGTTTTAATTATTACACTTATACCAAGCACGTCTTTGTCTTTAAATAGTTCTCCTATTTGTTTCTTTTTGTTGAGGGATCTTCTTTTTCTGTAATTCTGGTTTGACATGATAGCAATAACTCCTAATTTAACTATAAACACTCCTAACATTGTTGAGCCTCTTCCAACTAGATTTTTCTTTTTTTTAAATATATTTCAAAGTAAAAAAATAAAGCAAAGAAAACCTATTGAGCCTCTAGAGGAAATGGTTTATTGCTTTTGTATGCTTGACGTGGGCTATATGCCCACTGGCTCTGAGGAAAGAGGTTGCCATTTGTGAAGTGTCTTCATATCAGCAATGGATTCAGATTAAATCCATGATCTCTGTGGCCATAGTATTATTATACAGCTATTGTGAACCTGCTCGCACTGTGACCGCAGCTTACAATCACGGGCTGTATTTAGACCTGACGAAGCCAGTTTGCCAAAACGGCAATGGTTTATGGTCACTTGGCATGTCTGGTGTGTAAAAATCTACCTGCAAAGTGCACCATGGGCAGGTAGGTGATCTAATGTTGTTATATATAACTTGTGCTGTGAAACGTAAGTGCTCAGGAGTGTAGTATCATTCTTATATTTTTTTCCCCAATCAAGCCTGATAGTAACAGGATGTTTGATATGTTCGGCTTCAGAGTTTTTGTTCCCTACTTACTACAGACTGTCAGTAGTTTTTCCTGTGATATTATTCCTATCGGCATCCCCAGATGGGGAGCCTATTACATGTTATGACAATAGGAAATCTGCTTCACAGTTTATTAAATAGGGACCAGCGTGTGCGTGTTTAGTCATTTATTTATAGAAAAGAACCAAATATTTAGTCTCTTAATTTACTCTTTGTACACTTTGATTTTTAAATGCTAAGATAAATATTGCAATAAAAATGTAACTTTACTTAAATTAATCAACCATTAAAGATTTAAATTCTGGAAAATACATTTTGGCTCTTTTTTTTTTTTTTTTAAAGAAATAATGTGCATCATATTTTTATTCTCTTGAGTTAAAGAAACATTTAGTAAAAGGTTAATGCAGTCACAATCATGTACAGGTGTACTTGGTATCTATTGTATGCCCACTTTGGAGGTGGCCCCATCCTAAACACTTCTTTTATACACTTATCCGGCAATAGGGAGTCCCCATAGGTGCCGGATAAAGGGGGTTTTACTATAATAACATTCTAAAATGGCCCTTTACCCGCCTAAACAAAAAGTTTGGCCTCGTGCACGCAGCCTATTTACACTAAACACTTGGCACATTGCTGACACCTTCTCCTCAGGTCACCAACAGTCAAAATGTACATTTTCTGATGCAGAAAAATCCAAAGAGATTGTTAGCTCTTCAGGATATTGATTGCTGCATATTAAATATAAATAGGTAAAGTATATTAATTTATTAATTCACTGTACTAAACAAAAAGTTATATTTTACACTGTACTGTGTATCTGTCTTCGCGATGAGCGCCGAAGGTGATCGTTGCAAAACAGGAAACTTGAAGTACACGAGGGGAGAGGCCCGTAATGAGCGCCGAAGGTCCTCAGAGGAGCAAAAGCATTACATTGTGTGGCATACAGCATTGCCATGGCTTCAAATTTTATTGCTGTCATTTTTTGACGGGCAAGTCCCTAGTAATAATAATAATTATTATAATGGTTATTTTGCTAGGTATAGATATTATACATGTGTATTTACTTGTATGTACTTTATTTTTATTAGGAAATGCTTGAAACTCTGTTTTCACTGTATAAAATCAAACAAATGGTCCCTGTATGGGTCTACCCACTGCAGTGTATGCAGACACAGACTCTGTGGGTCTGGGTGTGCAGTGTAGTGTCCTAACTTATCATGGACCACGTCTCCGCAGCATGTTGCTAAGAGATGGTCACTGATTGGTTAGCAAAGCAAGTACAGCAATCTCTGTGTCTTCGTAAGTTGCAGCTGGCAGACCCATACAGGTATCGTTTGAGGCAGTAAAAACAGAGGTTATAGGCACTTCTTAATAAAATAAAGTACATGACAGTAAATATATACACATGTATATTATATATCTAGTAAAATCTAGAAAATGGCTATATCCCTTTAATGTGTCTGAAGCTTAACGTGGCTTCCCTAACATAGTGCCTTGTGGCACTTACACAATCACTGCCAGAGGCTCACTTATATTGCTTATAAGGTTTTATCTTTTTTTAAGGTTTTTTTGTGTCCTAGTATTTTTGGTTAAAAAAAAAAGAACAAATTCATAGACAGCATTGTGGGAAATATAATCCTTTTACGGTAGTGCCGCCAAGCAAAGTTCAGCAAAATAAAGGTTTTCACTTTGTATATACATACTGTATCAGAAATCATTTAAATATGATATAGTAGAAAATATTTTATATTAACTGAAACTGCAAAGTATAGCCATCAGAAATATTATTATGAGCAAACTATTGCATTTAGGGTGTATAATAAAGGGCAGCCACTAGATAAGTAAATTAAAGAAAAACAGGGATTTTCATACTAGCTAGGTATATTACAGAGAAATTAAGATAAATTAATCTGGATATGAGGTTGAAGACTTGCTCTTTAATTCATTACCTTGTCATTATAATGATAAAGTTTCACTTTTAGAAATTACAATTGGATCCAAACAGCTAGAGAATGTAACCATTAGTGGCAAAATTGGAAAATGATATTATTCAGTGGATTACCATGATCTTCTTTATACAGATACTGTAAAAACGTTACTGATGCATAAAAAGTGTCCGACTACAATTAAATATGGCGTTAGTGAATGAATTGGGGCTTATGTTAGGACATATTTCCATTTTATATGAGCAGGAGTGATTAATCACAAAAAAACTGTAGTTATTTCATGGATAGGTTACTGGATGTTACGTCAGTTGGACTACTAATTGAGGTCAGTCTGTTTTGTTCAGTCATGTCTGACTCTCTGTGACCTCATGTACTGCAATATACCATGCTGATTCACTTGGTGTTCATGGCAGAGATACTGGAGTGGGTTGCCAGTTCCTTCTCCAGTGGGTCACAGCCTAAGCTCCTGGTATTCCTAGGTGGTCTCACATCCAAGTACTGACGAGGCCCGACGCTGCTTAGCTGTTCCCTGAATAGAATTAAACCCAGGTTGCAGTGGTGAAAGCACAGAATCCTAACCATTGGACCACCAGGGAACCCACTTGTAAAGTACCACTAGGTAATTTGAACAGCGTCTGCCCTTGTGTAGACATAAGCTTGTGTCTGACCAATTAGAGCTGCCTCCCAGTCAGAGTTGCTCCTAGCCTTTGATGACATCATGGGTGAAGACAAACATGAGATTTAGGAGTTGATGCCTGATCGTAGGCTTGACACTGAATATTGCTTTATGAATTCACTGAATCTGCCTTTAAGAATCTGTGACAAGGGTACAAAATTTAATCTTATAGAGATCTGGGCTTTACTGGCCTATTCAAGACATTCCATTGTAGCTTTGGCTGTATGTTTAGTGTCACTGTTGTGCTGGAAGGTGACCCTCCAAGCTCATGCAGGTTGAAACCGGTTTTCCTCTAGAATCAGCCTACATTTGGCTGCATTTATCTTGCCATTGATTCTGACCAATCTCCCAGTCCCTGTCTATGACAGGCATCCCTACAACATGATGCTTATTTTTATTTTTTTTGAAGAGCACTCTTGGCTTTGCACTGCACATGGGATTTTGTGCCAAGAAGTTCTTTAGTTTGGAAACTGTAGTTATGACATAACATTGTGACATGGAAAGGAAGCTACGCAAACTACCTACAGACTGGACATTGGATTCCTAGCTCAAAGACAGGGCCCTCCTTTCTTTGCTAAATGTTAATCTGTATTTATCATTGTCTGAACCCAATTTATGTACACCGCTACGGAATATGTCGGCACGTTATAAATAAACTATAATTATCACAAATAATAGTTGTCAAACTATGAATCGTCGCCACGCTTTGCGAGCTTGCAAGAACTTTGGCCCCCGCAACGCGAGGGACGCAGTTCGGGTTGCAAATGCAGATCCTCGCGAACCAAGGGGCCGCATTTGCGGAAGGTGGAGGCTCCCACGTCTTCTGAAATGAGCCAAAGGCTCATTGCAGGCCGCAAATGCAGACCCTCGCAAAGTGCTCTACGGCGCCTCACACGCGGTTACAAACCCACAGAAGCGGGACTTTGAACAAATGCATCTAACACGCAATCACTAAATACGAACTTACACACAAAAAATACGAGCCGCGGGACTTAGAAAAAAAAAAACATTGCAAAAATACGACCTTAATGGGCGAGCCGCGCGCACCTGAAAACATTAACACAATAATTAAACAAAAAGACATAAAAAGCTTACCCACAGCGAGGGGGGGCACCCAGGACCCCTGCAAGTAAAGTTACACCTCAAATTAAGTCCAAATCCCGAGTTTAGACACACGAAAATCCCCTAAGCGAGAGAAAAAATGGCAGCCGAAGAAAACGAGGCTACAGGACCCTAAAGCCGCAAGACACCACCAAGCACATACGGTTTTTCCAAAAAGCCGTACGAGGTACAAGATACACTTTTAGCAAGGACACTAAATCATCCACACCCGCGTACCACATACACCGCCAATTTACAAAACTAACAATGTGGAAGTACACAGCTACACTAATGGCTTTCCCTCGCGCACGCAGCCTATTTACACTACACACATTGCTGACACACCTCAGGTCAGGTCAGCAACAGTGCAAACCTACATTGTAGGCTGTAGGAACATCAAAACAGATTGTGAGCTCTTCAACACAATGCTTCCTGCATATATTACTTACAAAATAAGTAATAAACTTTACCTATTTAATAAGCATACAAAAATACATATACACACAAGAAAAAAAGCCACTATCTCAATAAAGGCAAAAGCTATTCACTGTGCACCTCACAATGAGCACCAACTCTACTCATAGCACACAAACTACACCAGGGGACAGCCTTGCAATAAGTGCAGAAAGCAAATCAGCGCCGACCTTACAATGACTGCAAAAGCGCCTCTGAAAAAAAAAATACACAACCAAGAGGCTCGCAATGAGCGCCGAAGGATGCCAGACCACAAAAAAAATTAATGCCTGTGGCAAACAGCATTACCTGCCTTACAATTTTATTTCCCCGTCATTTTTGACAGGCAAGTCACTAGTAATATAATAATACATGCAGACAAGTTTACAAATCTTCACATATTTGGTGTTAATGCATTTCATATTACTATAACTGTAGAGTAGTGATGTGCTTCCTTTGTGTTATCATATCACAACAGAAGACATTTAGAATGATATATAGCCGTTTTGGTCCTCCGGGTCATTAAACGACTATATTAACACTAATGCTTCCAGACCCTGCTTACAATTTTAAAGGGACATTGATGTAGAGCAGCTCTGATAACTCAAACAGAACACTGAAATGATGTGCAAAACTTGCTTGAACTTGCCTGAGGTTTTATATAAACCAGTTATTCCCCCAACAACCCTTGCTCACCGTAGGATGCAGAATGTGTGTCTGCAGGTTCTGAAATGGCCATAACTAAGAAAGCCCCATTCAAATGATTACAATCTGTTTATTGCCTTTTGCTTCTTCAGACATACAAAATCTACTATAGCAGTAAAGAGATTAAACAAGAAAATGTTGTAACTTAATTTATTGTTTCCAGGGTAGCACGACCGTTTAGCGCACCGCCATGTGCGCGCACCAATACCAGTGCGCAGGAGAACAGGGTGCACGACAATATCGCACCCGACAATTCTCTGACAGATAATGAAGGCACCCCGACTTCTGTGCGCATCCTATACCATCCATGTGGCTCAATGAGGTGTAGTGCCCTCTATGTACCCATCAGAGACTGGCATTGCACATTATAATAAATACTTGACATACAGAAGATGCGGTGTGTATCGGGACATTGTCCCCATTAAACTGGCTAGTTACACACAGCATCTGCTGTATGTCAAGTATTTATTATAATATGCAATGATTGTGCCACCCATGCACCTGGCTCTGCTGTATAGGATGCACACAGAAGTTGGGGTGCCGTCATGGAATTGTCATGGGGTGACTACTGATAATTCTCCAGGGAGAGAATTGTCAGCAGCGATATTGTCGCACGCCCTGTTTTTGGGTGCGCTGGTGTTGGTGTGTGCATTTCTCGGCACGCACATGGTGGAACGCACGAGACATGCGCTCAGAGGTTGGAGTGCTAGCTTCCAGACCTGAGACAGTTCTAGGTCCTTTTCCCAGGAGCTCAATATAGCATCCAATACAACTGAACAACAGATAACCAGAACAAAATAGACGGACTCAAGCCGAGGACAAATAAACCATGATAGGTTAGTTCCATAGACATGAAACCTACTCAGAGAGCAACCTCTTATCTCACTTGTGCCCTTCACAGGGAGAAATATCCTGTAGGGTTTGTGATTTCTCCTGTTCAGGGTAGAATTGCCTGGTATTTCGGGGCTGGGTCACTCTGATATGCTATAGGATACAGGTGAGCTAAAAGAGGTAGCTCTCAGAGTGGGTTATCATGTCTATGGAACTAACCTATCATTGTTTGTTTGTCCTCTGTGAGCCTATACGGAGAGCATTAAAAGCCAACACTGAAGATTTACATAAACTATGAATCTGAGAGCATCAATGAAAAGTAATATTTTACATTAGATTGTGACCAGTCTACCTGATGGTGCAGAGCAGAACTCACTGTTTCTAACAAAATAAAAATGGACAGTTGATTCAGTCCGGTCAGAACTTGAATCCACAATAAAGACAAACATTTTAACTTCAAAATTCCACAGTAGCATTTGTTTATTTTTTACAAAAATTATACATTTACTTTTTTCCCCCCTTCTGACTCAAATTTCGCATCAGGCCATCTACCATTTGCCATTTTCTTTTTTTAAATTGAAATAATTCAGTAAAAATATAAAGCTTGCATCTTTAAATAAAAATCACTATTTAGTAAGAGGTAAAAAAAAAAAAAAAAAAAAACACACAAACAAGCATTCCTGGCATAAAACTGATGTAGCAGTAGAAAGGATTTATGGGTCCTGTTAGGGTACCAGGACTAACTGCTGAGGGCCTGTTTACGGTTTCCTCCGTTAGCTGTACAGAGGATCTGCAGAAAGGGACAGCACTCCAAGTATAGGCAAAGAAAGGTGTTTAATTTACCCATAAGGGCATTGAAGAGCAGTGTTTCATTTAGAAAACATGTCCATGCTCTTTAAGTCTGTATCAAATGGGAGACTATGTAGATAAACCATTTTTAGCTTCGGGTATCACAATTTCTCTCGGTGCGCCCATTTAAGATTGAATTTCTCAGCTTTCGTTTTCTCCTCTTTTCCTAGGGGAAAAAAAATATATCCACATTACAATTTTCTCATGGATCTTAAACTTTTTTTTTTAAACAGCCATTAGAACAAATATGAGTATGTGAATACCCTCCAAATTAAAGCCATGGTTATTTATTCTTGTATACTGCCACTCCTTTACTACATTTATTTGAAAATGTTCAAGACCATTGTAAGTATAGCTTACAAGGAGAAAAGTGTTCAAGTCTTTCCTTACAAGTTTTGGACCATCTTATTCATACTGCTTTGTCTACGGATTTGTAGAAAGATATAACATCCCCAGTTATTCATCTCCCAATTTCTAGCATCCTACTGTTACAGATGTGCATGCCAGCAGCCAAAAAGGGTCTACCAGTAATGTATTAAAAGCACAACCATATTAAGTAAGTATCGTTTATGGGTTTATATTTTGTTTACATTCCAAGAATATTTTCCCATTATCAAGTTTAAGCAGTCAAAGAACCGTATAGAAACATGTGATCACTGCAGTTCTTTAAACAAAGCCGGACTAATCAGTGAAGCTCACCACTATCACATCCATGTGTGTGAAACACGGGCAGAGAATTTGCCATAACAAAGCAAGTCATGTACGAAGTAAAACACATACCCCAGGCACTGTCAGTAAACTGGACTGCAGGCTTTTTAACCGCACCTTTCTTGCTTGCAATTGAAAGAAATTCATTGGCTACAAAAAAACGGAGAGAACAAAAATAAATAATCTAGTTAAAAACTTCATAAAACCCACATATGGAATATTTTCAGCCAGGACATATAGCTTCTCACCTGTTGTTCTGTTTTTAAGCCGTCCATATAACTTATTCTGAAGAAATGACTTTGCTTTCTCTTGCTGCAAGCCCAAAAGTTTATAGTCTTCCAGTCGTACTACATTGTAGTTGTCTTGCAGTCTGTAAACAGAAGTCATTTGAATATGATTCATAGTGAAAGATACCATGTACTAAGGCTGCGTGCCACACATTTGTATGAGGCTCACTCACAGGTAATTCACATTAGCAAAAATGCCACTTTAAGGACTTTAGTTTTGATTGAAATGCATATGGCAAATTACCTCAATATGGCTCATGTACTAAAACTGCTTCCTGAACAAGTCAGTCCCTTAATAGAACAAGGCACAGAAGCCATTTGTGACCATTTTATATGTTCTAGTTCTTGCATGAAAAATAAATGTTTAACAAAATTAGCACTAAAGAAATACAGAAAAAGATGGCAAAAGTAGTGTGCATGATGTACCTTAGTCTGACTAATGAACTGAAAAACTCAAGAAGTGCCATTTAGGACTCAGAGAAAAAAAAAATCATCTTTTGGTAAATGCACACTACAACATTTGGGACTATCCTGCCCCCTTAAATACCTGGCTTTGGGACGCAACTCTTTTTTCAAACTCCTTTTCCTTCCACTGTTTGCTTTCCTTTCATCACCTTGTCAAGAGAAACACACTTCAGTATAAGAATGAATAGGCGCAGTGCTGCTAACCTGAGTGCAACTGTGAGGGACATTAGATAGCAAAGGGGGTTAATAGGTCAGTTGTATCAGACTAAAACACCTACTCCTCTTGTCATGCCCAGTGATGCACATTGTGTT
This sequence comes from Discoglossus pictus, assembly GCA_027410445.1. Lineage (NCBI taxonomy): Eukaryota > Metazoa > Chordata > Amphibia > Anura > Alytidae > Discoglossus > Discoglossus pictus. The sequence goes on from CM050166.1 coordinate 169,543,237, forward strand.
TTGTGAAGGGGTAAGGGTCTTGGATATAAATATGAATATTGTTATTTCTATGGAAATTCCATTGCAGGGTAATTATCTCATTACTCCATATATGATGCTCCTGGCACACAAAATATAGTTGATAATACTATCACACAACTCTCAGGTCTATCCAGTGAGGTAGGGATTACAGCCACATACAAATATTCATAAGGATGGTCAAAAGAAACAGATTTGATGGCAGATAAGAACCAACATGCCCACTTAACCTGCCCATTCTATCCAACTAAACGTTTTGGCATCATTAACACTCGGCATAGCATTATCCTTATACTAGGCATGCTTACATTCCTATGACATTATACTATTATACTATGACATTAATACTTCCATTGGAAGACTCTTGCACTTATCTACTACCTTTATGTAGATTTTTGCATCTCCAATCTTCCACCTCTAGCAGTGGCTCTTAAATCTGATTCTCAAGGCATGCCAACTAGACATGGAAGTATTATTACATAAGTACAAGTGTCTCATTAAAAAGTACTAGTTCCTAGCGCGTACACTTATAGTAGAAATATCATCATATCCTGGCTTATTGGCATTTGTGGTAGAAACCTCACTGCCTACCCCCCTGGGCATTAAAGCAAGAGGGGAAAATATGGAAAAGTAGGACTGTGGGCAATGCCATCGTTATGCATCTCTAAATGGATTATAAAATTGAGCCATTTCCAATAGCTCAAAGTTAAAACCAGTGCACAGCACACAGGCATGCTAGATGCACACATAATGTGGACTTGTCTACTTACAGGGTTAAAGCTTTATGATGAGCTGGCCTAACAGCAAAGAGTGGATAATCCTTCCTTCAGATTATATTGAGGTCTCTGTCCTTAGCTAACCTTACACAGCAAAAGCAAATAAAACAGTGTGATGAATAGGGTAGCTACCTTTTTCTTGTAAGGTGTCTTCAGTCTGTTTTTCCCTAAAGAAGGAAAAAATAAAATACAAGGCTTTACATTCTGGAGATTTGTATGCAGTAACTGATACAAAGGTTTTAATTATAGAAATTAATAGTACTCAAAAATAATTACAGTTGGTTGTAATTACAAATAAGTGCAAGTGCATTAAAATTGCTGGAGTTATGTATAAATTAACTGAAAGATTTATTCTGAGCAGATGGATTTATCAACAGGAGCCCTTTAAGATCTATCTTTGCTCACAATGATTAGCTAGTCTCAGAGGGCCACAAAATCCCTAGGGACAAGTTAGTAAATCTTACTAATCTAAGGTGGCTGTGATCATTTGGCTCCAATAATAGTGTTAAAAAAAATAAAAATAAAATAACACAGAACATCATTCACAGCACTGTTCATAAAATGCTCATTTTACCTAGGGTAAGAAAGAGAAAAAAAAACAAAAAAAAAACAACATTTTACAAAAAAAAATAATAAATTGGCCCTTTCCCTCTTCCCCTACGCAAAAGATTGTCAGCAGCAGTGCTTTTGCCAAATGCTAGATGGCGCTGCCGATTTTCGGAATAGCCGATAGAATAGGCCTTGAGCTACGAGAGGCGCTCTCGAGGGTCGAGTGCCCACGCTGAACATAGCGATGGCCTCACTGTCTATTCAGCGGCATCGAGTTGCGCCACGTCGGAGGGGGGAATAATTATAGCCTTCCCTAAAACCGGAGGGTGCCATCTAGCGACTACTTGCTGTCGGTGCTGGTGATTTCTTGCGCATACACAACGGGATAGATCCAAAAAATGTTCCTAAGAAAATTGTGGATTATTTTTTTTTTTTTTAAACATATAGTGCACAATATTCAACAGTAAGATAAACTATTGCATACGATAAGCATTACATGGACGCTTTAAACATTTATGCAAAGGAGTTTGACAAAAACACCACAATCTGCATGTTTAAACTTTTTCTCACTGCAATAAGATTTTGCAGATAAGAACTATTTTATCTACCTAATTACCTCATTCATCTGCGCACAACAGATAATCTCAAAATGTTTCCTATTGCTTCTACGACCGTTTCCAAACTCCTGACTTGAAACATTGTCGCAGTATCTCACTAACAAGAGCCGTCTGTTTGTAGCTGACGCCAACTTTATATCACACCTTTAACTAAACTCAAAAAAACAAAGGAAAGTGAAGTGCAGAAATACAAAAGGGTACTTTACTCTCCCTCTGGCCGAGTGGTGACTGTCTGTAGTATGTCCTCAGAGAGTAGTTTTCTTTTCTGCAACATGGTAAAATAAAGTATAGCGTTAATAACAAAAAACGTAGTTTAAAATAAAAGTACAAAACCAACACAAAGCAAACAGCAGCAGCAAAAAACAATACTGCATATCACACATTAAGAAAGGGATAAGTCACCAAATATGTCCTGAAAAATTTAAAAATCCAGTAGCTTAAAACTAACCTAAATCACATATATAATTGTGAGCGTACGGCCTGTTGATCACGCTCCATTAGGCGCTCCATCCCAGCAACTGAGGCCCTTGCCCGCAGCCCTCGCCCGCAGCCCTCGCATAGCGAGGGATGCGTGCAAGGGCCTCAGTTGTTGGGATGGAGCAGCCACCTCCACCCCACGATGCCCCGGTTTGGGTTCCGGAGCGTTTACAACCCAGTGCGCATGCCTCCCTCGCAGTAGCGTTACGTATGTGAGTGCGCATCTGTTCCTGCCACTAACGTCGCTCTATTTTGAAGCTCCAGGACCATGGCAGACCCACGCGTCAGGCAGATCAACATTAAAACTGGGGTGGTGAAGCGGTGAGTCGAGCTGTGGGAGGGTTGTGAGATAGAAGAGAGTCCTGGGCTGGTTTGTGGGGACCTGACAGGGGAAAAGGCCTCGCACTGCAGGAGCAGGTGAGGCGTGCCAGGCTGGGACCTGAGATGTCACATCTCCAGCCATCACTGGGGCCATAATGTGATACATTACATTGCTATTTTCTTATATGCGGTTTTTAGTTCAAAAACTAAATATCCAATAATCTCTTGGCTTTCCAGCTCTATATATATTGTATATTGTGTGTGTGTATTGTTTGTGTATATATAATGTGTGTGTATATTGTGTGTGTATCAACTGCGGCCCTCGCGAAGCAACTGCAACCCTCGCAAACTTTACGTCGCAGCGCAAACAACATACGAGACACGTTAACACACATTACGGACTCGCAAAAATCGCCCGCAACCCACGGACATGAAAAAATTAAAAACACAATAAATACACACAACACATCCATAAAAAGCTTACCTACAGCAAGAGGGAGCACCCAGGACCTCAAAAAATGAAGTTACACCTTCATTTAACTCATAATAAAACAGTTTACACACTAAAAAATTATCTAAGCGAGAGAAAAAATGGCCGACGAACAAAACGAAAACGAGGCTACAGCACTCTAAACATGAAAAACACCACAAGACACCTACGGATATTCCACTACAGACGCATACCACACATTAGCCGGCATTTTAGAACAATGCGGAACTACACAACCTTACAATTCCATTGCCGTCATTTTTTGACGGGCAATTCGCTAGTATTAATATATTTATATGCATGGAAAGGTCATAATTAATGTGGTTCTAAGAAGGTTTAATAGGACTCAGTCACCCCAATATCAAGTTGGTTTTAGGTTATTCTTAAACATGAAAATATGTCTACATGTTGCATTATCCATTTTTTTCCCTAAAGTGAATCAATCCTTGGAAATTCCATGTTGCTGTTGCACTTGTATGCTAAATGAACGCCTCACTCATTAGTTAGCGGCTTTAATGTGCCAATTAGGTTTACAGTTTGGTTGTCTGTCTTTGTAATAGCCAACATATAAAGCACCAATGTTACCTAGCAATCAGATCCCCTCTCCCACCCTGGTCAAGCATTCAGACTCAAAACAGATGGAGTAATTCATTTCGGAAATATTTAGTAGAGAGTGTATTTAGTACGGTGTATACAGTAGTTTTTTATATTCTTTAAAATGTTAAAAATTGTTTGGTGTATATATTACAATTGGTATGCTTCTGAGAGAGAAGACTTCATGTTAAAATAAGGGTTAATTTATTATATCACAAGACAGGTAAGGTCAGAGAACAAACTGGACAAGTAGCAAGAAATATGTTCTAATCACCTGAATCTTAAGAGACGGACTAGACCTAGAAGACTCTGGATCACATGGAAGTTATGACATTTTGTGTATCCAAAAAGAGAGAGGGTGGCTTTGTCATCAATTATTAACTTGGATGCAACACCAAGAAGGGAAAGCTTTTGCAAAATAAATAGATAATATATCTTTGGCCTAGGTCTTTGTATAAAGCTGTATACAAAAGGCAGCACAAAAATACATCTCATATGATTATAAGTATTTCTGGTTACTTTTTTGTATTCTATATAAGGGTGTGTGGTGCCCCACATCCTTTATGGGTGTATAATGTGAGTACACATCGCACCATACTGCACAGAATTACATTTGTATGGGAGACATCTCTGTGTCCAGATTACATTCATTATAACATGCAACAGAACAACTTGTACTTCACCAGTCAGCTCTTCCTTCTACATTGCAAGAGCTCTGGTTTAACAATACATGGTTGCAAAATAACAAGACAGACTGCCAGACAGCTATCCGATCCGCTCTCAGAGCTAGAAAAAGATGAGGTGAAAGGGACCATGGGAAGGTTCCTGTTTTGTTTAGTTTAAAAAGAACTTTCTGAACTGAATGTTATTAGAAAAGTGCATTTTTCTACAGTAAACTTAGCTTGAGGTTTGTCATTTTTACATGTGCCAATCAATGTTCCTAGATCAGCAAGCAAAGAATGATATCTTTCTAATGGGAGACTGAAGTCAAATTGTTATTTATTGCCTGGGGCTCTGAATCTGTTGTTTTCAGTGTAAAGTCACTTGGAAGTCTGGCATGCTCAGACTCCAGGGAGTAAATAGCAGACACAGCCAATTTATTCCATAGTCTGAGCATACTCCGTCTTCAATTGCAGGTGCGGTTATACTAAAAAACAATTCAGAACCCAAGGAGGAATTAGCAATTATTGGATACTAGTAACTATGACGGTATCATAGAATGTTATATTGAATTGTCTGTGCTGTCTCCCTGAATGTACAAGTACTGAGCGCACTGTCAATAATACATATTCAAATCTACACACTGATACCAGTGATAAATGTAACCCAGTAGTGCTTAACATATGTTATAACATCAGATTCACTTGATGGATATAAACAGACTAAATTACTGGCTTTACATTACCCATGAATTTTAATGTTTTTCCCTGTCATTATTATTATTTACCTAGAGCTCACATGACTTCCTGCCCCATAAAAGTCTTTGGATATTCTTTACTGAATAAATGTGTGACCTGCTGAGGGTTGCTATAGAGAAGAGACAAGCTGCCCAATTACTCATCGGCTGATCACTTGGTAACGTTTTGACACAGCAGAGGATCCAAATATGGTCAACCCATTAGGACACTCTGGTCGGACTTGCTTTTGGCAGATCATTGCCAGTAAGCCCCTGGAGCTCTGAATCTATTGTCTTCAGTGTTGGATCTCTCCCGTTATGACTGCACCGGCAGAGGCTGTAGAAAGGAGCTGCTAGATGGCATTGCCGGTATTTTACAGAATTTGTAACCTTAAAAAGTTACCCTAACTCTTAAATGAACCCTCACCCTAACAGTTTACCCAACCCTAATGCTATGATATCGGCAAAGCCATCTAGAGGTTGATTGCCCCCACTGCTGGTGAATTTCAAAAAGCAAAGGACCATTTCCATTTATTTTTGCATTTGAGTTACACTGAACACAATGTTTGAAAAGTCCCAATGTTTTCATAAGTCCAGGGGGTACAATCAACAATTATTGGTAATGATCTGGGAATCATCCCATTGTGTAAGTGCAGCACTGACAGCTGCAGTGCCATTAAGCAGCCTCTAGATGGCACCATCCGGTCTGAGGGAAGGCAAAAAGGATTCCCTCCTCCAACGTGGCGCAATTCAAAGGCGCTGAATAGACAGCAAGGCCATCGCTATGTTCGGCATGGGCACTCGGCCCTCAACAGGGCCTCTCATAGCTCAAGGCCTCTACTGTTGTCGCGCCTTATATACATTGTGCAGCACTGTCGGAAAATCGGCAGCACCATCTTGCGGTTAGCAACGTAACTGCAGCTGCCAATGTTTTGCGTAGGGGAAGATGGAAAGGACCATGATCTGTCCATAATAGGTGATTCCGAAAGACAACCTGCAACTTTTACTGTAGAAAAATGCACTTTTAAGAATATTCAATTGATAATGCAGTAGTCTTTAAAGTTTTAAATAACCACATGTGGAATCTCCACTGTTTTACAAGCACAACGCAGCTTGCAAGTCTGAATTATTTTTAAAACATTGCATTTTATTATAAAATTGTTCACATTTACATAAAGTAAGGTAACTTCTAAAGAAAAGAAGGTAACAACTTGTAAATAAGACTAGATCCAGTCCTGACCCTACCATACTTTAGTCTTTATATCATAAGAACTTTGATTTAAAAGACTAATCAAAAAACTGAGCTCACAATATTATTCTGACTTCTGATATATAGACAGGTCTAAGTCTATGCGACACTATAATTAAGTCATACCTTTTGCTCTTTGAATAGTTCTTCCTTGAGTTTCCTCTTCTCTTTCAGCAACTCCTTTTCTCTGCGTGTAAATAAAGAAGTGTATGGATTAGTATAGGTCCTGGGCTGGGTGTGGTATAAATGCACATGGGGAGAGGCAGAACGGACCATGGGGGTGGGTGGTATAAATGCACATGAGGAGAGGCAGAAGGGACCATGGGGGTGGGTGGTGTAAATGCACATGGGGAGAGGCAGAAGGGACCATGGGGGTGGGTGGTATAAATGCACATGAGGAGAGGCAGAAGGGACCATGGGGGTGGGTGGTATAAATGCACATGAGGAGAGGCAGAAGGGACCATGGGGGTGGGTGGTGTAAATGCACATGAGGAGAGGCAGAAGGGACCATGGGGGTGGGTGGTGTAAATGCACATGAGGAGAGGCAGAAGGGACCATGGGGGTGGGTGGTGTAAATGCACCTGAGGAGAGGCAGAAGGGACCATGGGGGTGGGTGGTATAAATGCACATGAGGAGAGGCAGAAGGGACCATGGGGGTGGGTGGTATAAATGCACATGAGGAGAGGCAGAAGGGACCATGGGGGTGGGTGGTGTAAATGCACATGAGGAGAGGCAGAAGGGACCATGGGGGTGGGTGGTGTAAATGCACCTGAGGAGAGGCAGAAGGGACCATGGGGGTGGGTGGTGTAAATGCACATGAGGAGAGGCAGAAGGGACCATGGGGGTGGGTGGTGTAAATGCACATGAGGAGAGGCAGAAGGGACCATGGGGGTGGGTGGTGTAAATGCACATGAGGAGAGGCAGAAGGGACCATGGGGGTGGGTGGTATAAATGCACATGAGGAGAGGCAGAAGGGACCATGGGGGTGGGTGGTGTAAATGCACATGAGGAGAGGCAGAAGGGACCATGGGGGTGGGTGGTGTAAATGCACATGAGGAGAGGCAGAAGGGAACATGGGGGTGGGTGGTGTAAATGCACATGAGGAGAGGCAGAAGGGACCATGGGGGTGGGTGGTGTAAATGCACATGAGGAGAGGCAGAAGGGACCATGGGGGTGGGTGGTGTAAATGCACATGAGGAGAGGCAGAAGGGACCATGGGGGTGGGTGGTGTAAATGCACATGAGGAGAGGCAGAAGGGACCATGGGGGTGGGTGGTGTAAATGCACATGAGGAGAGGCAGAAGGGACCATGGGGGTGGGTGGTGTAAATGCACCTGAGGAGAGGCAGAAGGGACCATGGGGGTGGGTGGTGTAAATGCACCTGAGGAGAGGCAGAAGGGACCATGGAGGTGGGTGGTGTAAATGCACCTGAGGAGAGGCAGAAGGGACCATGGGGGTGGGTGGTATAAATGCACCTGAGGAGAGGCAGAAGGGACCATGGAGGTGGGTGGTGTAAATGCACCTGAGGAGAGGCAGAAAGGACCATGGGGGTGGGTGGTATAAATGCACCTGAGGAGAGGCAGAAGGGACCATGGGGGTGGGTGGTGTAAATGCACATGAGGAGAGGCAGAAGGGACCATGGGGGTGGGTGGTGTAAATGCACCTGAGGAGAGGCAGAAGGGGCCATGGGGGTGGGTGATGTAAATGCACCTGAGGAGAGGCAGAAGTGACCATGGGGGTGGGTGGTATAAATGCACCTGAGGAGAGGCAGAAGGGACCATGGGGGTGGGTGGTGTAAATGCACCTGAGGAGAGGCAGAAGGGACCATGGGGGTGGGTGGTATAAATGCACCTGAGGAGAGGCAGAAGGGACCATGGGGGTCGGTGGTATAAATGCACCTGAGGAGAGGCAGAAGGGACCATGGGGGTGGGTGGTATAAATGCACCTGAGGAGAGGCAGAAGGGACCATGGGGGTGGGTGGTATAAATGCACCTGAGGAGAGGCAGAAGGGACCATGGAGGTGGGTGGTATAAATGTACATGAGGAGAGGCAGAAGGGACCATGGGGGTGAGTGGTATAAATGCACATGGGGAGAGGCAGAAGGGACCATGGGGGTCGGTGGTATAAATGCACCTGAGGAGAGGCAGAAGGGACCATGGGGGTGGGTGGTATAAATGCACATGAGGAGAGGCAGAAGGGACCATGGGGGTGGGTGGTATAAATGCACATGAGGAGAGGCAGAAGGGACCATGGGGGTGGGTGGTGTAAATGCACATGAGGAGAGGCAGAAGGGACCATGGGGGTGGGTGGTGTAAATGCACATGAGGAGAGGCAGAAGGGACCATGGGGGTGGGTGGTGTAAATGCACATGAGGAGAGGCAGAAGGGACCATGGGGGTGGGTGGTGTAAATGCACATGAGGAGAGGCAGAAGGGACCATGGGGGTGGGTGGTGTAAATGCACATGAGGAGAGGCAGAAGGGACCATGGGGGTGGGTGGTGTAAATGCACATGAGGAGAGGCAGAAGGGACCATGGGGGTGGGTGGTGTAAATGCACATGAGGAGAGGCAGAAGGGACCATGGGGGTGGGTGGTGTAAATGCACATGAGGAGAGGCAGAAGGGAACATGGGGGTGGGTGGTGTAAATGCACATGAGGAGAGGCAGAAGGGACCATGGGGGTGGGTGGTGTAAATGCACCTGAGGAGAGGCAGAAGGGACCATGGGGGTGGGTGGTGTAAATGCACATGAGGAGAGGCAGAAGGGACCATGGGGGTGGGTGGTGTAAATGCACATGAGGAGAGGCAGAAGGGACCATGGGGGTGGGTGGTGTAAATGCACATGAGGAGAGGCAGAAGGGACCATGGGGGTGGGTGGTGTAAATGCACATGAGGAGAGGCAGAAGGGACCATGGGGGTGGGTGGTGTAAATGCACCTGAGGAGAGGCAGAAGGGACCATGGGGGTGGGTGGTGTAAATGCACCTGAGGAGAGGCAGAAGGGACCATGGAGGTGGGTGGTGTAAATGCACCTGAGGAGAGGCAGAAGGGACCATGGGGGTGGGTGGTATAAATGCACCTGAGGAGAGGCAGAAGGGACCATGGAGGTGGGTGGTGTAAATGCACCTGAGGAGAGGCAGAAAGGACCATGGGGGTGGGTGGTATAAATGCACCTGAGGAGAGGCAGAAGGGACCATGGGGGTGGGTGGTGTAAATGCACATGAGGAGAGGCAGAAGGGACCATGGGGGTGGGTGGTATAAATGCACCTGAGGAGAGGCAGAAGGGGCCATGGGGGTGGGTGATGTAAATGCACCTGAGGAGAGGCAGAAGTGACCATGGGGGTGGGTGGTATAAATGCACCTGAGGAGAGGCAGAAGGGACCATGGGGGTGGGTGGTGTAAATGCACCTGAGGAGAGGCAGAAGGGACCATGGGGGTGGGTGGTATAAATGCACCTGAGGAGAGGCAGAAGGGACCATGGGGGTGGGTGGTATAAATGCACCTGAGGAGAGGCAGAAGGGACCATGGGGGTCGGTGGTATAAATGCACCTGAGGAGAGGCAGAAGGGACCATGGGGGTGGGTGGTATAAATGCACCTGAGGAGAGGCAGAAGGGACCATGGGGGTGGGTGGTATAAATGCACCTGAGGAGAGGCAGAAGGGACCATGGAGGTGGGTGGTATAAATGTACATGAGGAGAGGCAGAAGGGACCATGGGGGTGAGTGGTATAAATGCACATGGGGAGAGGCAGAAGGGACCATGGGGGTCGGTGGTATAAATGCACCTGAGGAGAGGCAGAAGGGACCATGGGGGTCGGTGGTATAAATGCACATGGGGAGAGGCATGCAGCTCCTCCAAATAGGATAGTAAACAATGAGTGCTAGTTCTGCTTCTGCACAGAAGGATCACGTTACAATGTATAGAGGTGTGTGTGTGTATATTATATTATATATTTTATATATATATATATATATATATATATATATATACACACACACTGTATATATAAAGCATTTGCACCGTCGTTGGTCAGTCAGTCACCTCCTGGCCGCGTGCCGCTTGGTCCTCGCGCTCTCCTCCGCCTGGCTCTTCGCAGTCTGGAATGTCACCTCCTCAGGAGCCTCATCATCTTCATCCTCCTCACTCTGCAGTTCGTACTCAGGCTTCATGCTGCCTCCCCGTGTTACAGCTGGGAACAGGAAACAGGAAATGACGGCCACCAGAACGTGAGAGCACATAGAGCTGCCTGCACAATATGACCATCACAGCGACCCCTGCTGTCCTGGAGGGGCAGATACCACTAAACGCATACTGCACACCACTGGCTCTTAACCTGCTTGGGTTGAAGCATTTTTCAGAAGAAAAAAAAGGAAGAATAAACTAACAATAGTGTGGATGAAGGAAGAGCCCAGGGTTTGTGGGGATGTTACTGTAAAGGAAGGATAGTAGATAAGATAAACAGCCTCCGGTGGGGATGTTAGAGACCAGTCATAGGCACACTGCCATGCTGGGATGTATTACAGGTCCACACAATTCAGCATGGTTTGGACCACATTACTGTGAAGATCTCATAAAAACACGATGAAATTATTTTATACATTTTCACAGAGAAACGTTTCTGCTCTCTTACACCTCTGGGATTAAAGCAATGCAGGCCAATGAGGGGGGGAGGAGAGGCAGTGCTCAGTAGGATCACTGCAATGAGCTGCATCAATCAAAAATGTTACCCTTACACATCTATCTGTGCAGGCATGATATACTGGACTCACCTAACATGAAAGGGTTAACTGGTCAGTACAGTCTGCAGGGCAAAGTTGTGCTATCAATCATAACCTTGTAGAGCTTCACACCCCTCGCTTGTTATTACCCAAGCAACAGCCAGTGGGCAGGATATACTTGTATGTAAACAGAGATTTAAAACTTAGATTTAAATTTAAAATTTAGATTTTTATCTTTTTAATTAAAAAAAATATTTTAATATACAATATTGGACTTTTCAACACCATGAAGGGCACTTACAGCTAGGTAAATTGCCATTTAAAGGCATATCAAAATTTCCTGGATTATGAATGCATCTAATAGAAGAGAATCAGTAGTATATGAAAAAAAAAATTGCATGAAAAAAATACCAAAATAAACATTTAAAACCCAGGGATATAATATACCGTTGTATCTCTGTACTTTTGTGTAGTTTATTAAAAAGTACATAAAAGCTGTCTTTTCTGACTAAATTCTTACAAAACTTTCCTAATTGGTTCATCTCCATGCAACCCATGAAGACACTGTACTTTTACATACAGGTTGTGCAGTGTCTCATAGTAACCAATCAATGGCAACATGCTGCTTGAGAGAGGTCACTGACAGGCTAATTCGAAACACTGCACTTTATAGTCTCTGTATTCATGAGCAGACCCAAAAGGTACAAGTTGTATGATTTTAGGCAGAAAAACTATTAAGCAGTTCTTAGTAAAATAAAGTACAAAAAAACAAAATAGAAGTGCTCAATCAGAGAATGAACTAACCTTAGTAGATTAGTTCTGTGGACATGATAACCCACTCTGAGAGCAACCTCTTTTAGCTCACATGTGCCCTTCACAGGGAGAAATATCCTGTAATATATCAGTCTGGTCTCACTCACTAGGAGCATGTTGCATTGCATGTTTATCACACATGCAAATAATGACAGTGACATGTAGTGATAAACATGCAATGCAACATGCTCCTAGTGACACATGCACACAATGACATTACATACAATATGCTTCTAGAGATACATGCCAGTCCCACATGGCACACTGTCAGCCCCTTACCTTGGCAGCCTCCAGCAAGCAGGTCCAGCAAATATGAGATAGGGGGCGCATGAGAAGTCTCTGTGGCAGATGGGATGCAGGGTGGAGCTCAGAGCATCATCATAGTGCTGTTCTCGGCGCCCTGATGACGGCGCGCTGTTCTCCAGCGCGCAAAGGACGTGACACCACGTTTCGGCCTTCATTGGGCCTTGTCAGTTAGGTGGAGCTGATAACTCCCTAAGACACCGTGAGCAAGGGGTCCACGTCTGGATTCCCCTATCACCCTTAGGAAGACTTATCCCCAAGGGTCATTTGAATAAACAAAAAAAACAAAATAGGTTAGTTCTATGGACCGGATAACCCACTCTGAGAGCAACCTCTTTTAGCCACTTGTGCTCTTCACAGGATAGGGGACTCCGGACATGGACTCCTTTCTCACTGTGCCTTAGGGAGTTCAGCTGCACGTCACTGACGAGGCCCATAAAGGCCAAAAGGCGTCTATGTTTGCGTTTTTTCCTGTTCAGGGTAGAATTGCCTGGTATTTCGGGGCTGGGTCACTCTTTTGAGTGGGACCAGACTGATATACTACAGGATGCTTCTCCATGTGAAGGGCACAAGTGAGCTAAAAGAGGCTGCTCTATGGGTGGGTTATCAGGTCCATAGAACTAACCTACTAAGGTTAGTTCGTTCTCTGATGAGCACCTCTGACTTAGTTGTTTTGTTTATGAAAATTAAATAGATTAAATAGATACATAGTCATGTTGTATTCCTAGTGAATTCCAGAAAGCTTCCATATCCCTTTAAATGATCTCAGTTTACATTAGGGATCCCAAGTTTTTTTCATTCATCCAGTAACTGAAATGTGAAAGAGAGCTCTGTAGTTGTAATGTAATGACACTGTAACACACCTAGCCCATACATTTGTTATTGCAAGTTTATTATTAGCTATATCAAATGGCATTTATAAGCATAACAATAATTAACAAGAAAACAATGCATGGCATTTGCATTTAATTTCAAAAATATTTTTTTTTCCTGAAATGTCAACAATCTTTTGGATTACAACCGATTAAAAGTAATTCTACATATATTCAAGACCAGTAGAAGTACTAATGGCTGAGTCAACGTCACTATAATAAACCGGTAACTTGTGCCAGTCAGGATTCAGATCATAAACGTACAGAATATCAATGTTTTACTCATTAGGATCAGTCGCAGCAAAGCAGAACGGTATATAGTAAGATACCCAAGAGGGCAGAATAGTTCAACAGATTTGGTTTTTGAACACTGAAAATATCAACAAGTGCATTTTTGGTGCATTTTATGCTCCATTGTACAACTTTGGAGGCACAAATTAATAAAAAAACAAACGGCCATTATAATCCATGTAAGTGCTCCTTGTAGACGCCATCCTTGTCCTATTGCTCACACAGCAGTTAATTCCCAAGGTGTGTAGACCCTGTGTACATCACACACTCAAGTTCATGAAATGATTTCAGATTCATGGCGGGACAGTGCAGGAGGCAGAGTTGTTCCACAGGGTCCCTCAAAATGAAACCTGGTTAAAAAAAGAATAAAATAGCAACACAAAAGATATTGTCATAGTTAAGTATCACATTTTATATACATAGACCCTCATACAATTGCTCCAATTTTGTGATCTGGCCTCGCAAGTCGAGGTTGCAAGTTATTTTGCTATTCAATTGCCTTCCGTTTGCATGCTCTGATCGAGTTACGTGCTGTGAGCGGTGATCCATTGCGATTTGTAAAATCGCAAATTAATGCCCTCCAAGCCTTTGATCTTTCACGGCCGCAAGAGTCCCTAATGTTAAAATTGCAAATCGCTATTCAATTGCTCCCCCTCACGAACCACTCCGTCAAGCCGCAAAAGGCAAATGGTACCAAGGAGCACTTTAATAGCAAATATAAAAGCAATACAGTACTTTTATGAAGAATGAAAGTGATGTTAGGTCACTTTAATAGCACAACATTCTCCAATACTTTATTTCATGTTTAATTTACGTGTTATATCGAGCATGGCAATCAATGTTAAGTCCTACGGGTTTCAACCTCCAAGTCCATAGGACTTCGAAAACGGAGGTTGGATGTCAAAGTCCTACGGCCTTCACTTACAGTTACGGGCTTGGAGGTTGGTCATGATGACGATCTCTGTTTCCATTGGCTGTTTCTGTACCGGGAGTTACAGGGTTGCTCCAAAGTAAATGCTACTTCCGACGGCAATGATTTTTGATTTTCATAATCGGCCCCTAACTTGCGTGCCCAGCCAATTGAATAGCACCTTAAATCGGACCCACAGCAGGCCCGCAAACGTATGTCCAACATTAACTTACAATGCCTGAATTAAATGAGGCTCATAATGTTTCTGTGAATAGATTGTGGACTGTGACATTTAAATAGCAATAATTATATTTTATATTTTTTTTAACATTCAGAAATTGTTCCTTACGTAAAGCTTGTGGTGGCTGGTGTAGTTTCCATGTTAAATTCTGCCACTGGCACCCCTCTAGAGGCCACTTGTGGAGCAAACATTGCAGCGGGATAGACAGCAGAAGATGTCCCAACCTGCATGTGACAGATCATAAGGAAAGGCACAGTTTGAGTCATTTAAAAAGGAACATTGAGTTCAAAAATGTAAAATAGCCCATTTTGAACAACTATGCTTTAAAATAAGCAATGTGTTTAAGAATCTAAAAAAATAAATAATACAGCATTTATGCTGCTAGGGAATCTAGCATTTTAAGTTATAGCAATAAACTTCCTAAAGTGAGAGGTGACTTTGAATACATAGGAAATTTATATTTGCACAATGAGAAGGTGGGAGATATATCTGGCAGTGCATTCATTAGATCGAAAACAGTGATGAGCAATTCAGTCCTACAGGGGCCGCCAACAGTGCAGGATTCAAATCTCCTTTTCTGTATTTATTTTCTCTCTGTTTAGCACATCTGAATTATTCAGTTTCATTCTGATTGTTCCACCTGGGCTCATGCAGAGAGAGGCTGAAATCCTGGTCTGTTGGTTGCACTTGTAGGACAGAGTTGACAACCAATGAGGAATATTCATTGGTTTTCAAGGACACCCAAAGTAGAATAGAAGCTGCATGAAGCAGGTTTAGCAAAGATAATTATATATGCAAGTAAATAACAATTACATATACAAATGTGATAATTTTTACTTTCTAAAATAATTTTGTGCATAATCAATTTAGTTATTCAAAAGACAATATGCAAAAAGAATTACCACAGTGGTCCTTTAAGTAAAACCTTGCAACATATCTTACTCATAAAATCCGAGCAATGCAATGCAAAAACGACAAAAAGAAACAATAATCCCATTTTATCTACCCAAAACATATGTCCTAAAGAGACTATAAAAAGATAAAAAAAATATTGCAATACTATAAATTAAATGTCTAAATAAGCAAGTTTGCAATTTATTGTTTTTCGCAAATAGTAAATTTAATGCCAGAATATTTACTTGCATCTTAGAGGGATAGCTCATTGTTGCGGAGAGCTTTCCTCCTGGAGTTAGTCAGTTGCAATATAAGCTCCACTTTTGCTTCCACATATAGAAGTTGTTGCTTAATGGCTCTGATATTAGTTCTAAAGACCAAATCATGTCTGAGCCAATCAATAGGTGCTACACGTGGGATCTCTCACAGAGCTCTTACTAATTAATATTCAAGAGGCTGGGGAGTGATGACCCCTGGATCTGATTACAGCAAAGAAAAATACGTTTCAAAGTAAAATGTATAGCATTAGACTTACTTTTTGTTATTAACAATAAATTGCATGTTTTTTAGAGTTGTAGTTTACATTACTACAATAACTGAAACTATTTTTGTTCCTAAATAAAATCACAGCACCATCTTATGCATGCTTGCTTTTTAAAAGCAAATGCCCAACTATGCAGACTACATTAAATAATATATAAATATACACAAAATGCATGTTTGGTGGCATATTCATAAAAGCAAAAGAATAACTAAAACACTAACAATAGAAAACCAATATGAATATCATTGGATCTTCTATCATGCATCAGAAATGGTTTAAAATCAACCCCTCCCACAAACTCTCATGATCTTGTTATAATCATGAGTTTCTTACAATAATACATACCACCAAACAGAGGTCACACATTTCCAGTTCCTTTTCCACTTCTCCTAGGATATTGGAATCCAAAGTCTCTCCAAACCACACCACATTAGGTCTCAAAAGCCCATTGCAGCCATTTTCTTCACACCTGTGCACAAAGGGGACAGAAATATAAGGGTACAAAAATATAAATAAATGATATAAGTGAATTATGTGATACATTTTAAAACATAGTTCCCTTCTTCTGCATTGTGCTGATGACATCTTTGGTAAGCCTACATTGCTGAAGTTCTGTGGGGCGCAGCCAGCGGTCCCTTCTGAAACTTTACCAGACAATCTTGCAATAGCTGCAGCGGCATATTGGAAATGGGTGCAGAATTTAAATACATTAAAATATGTTATACTCCTTTAATAACCGTCTACCAAATAATTTCCCAACATATAAATACGATACAAATTGGTGCTAAGAATTTCTTCTTTCCATTCTCATGCACAAACTACAAGCTAGATCCTTGAAGATAGATCATTATTGGGGAGGCCCCTTCCTGGATCGCTACCTTGTTGTAGTGAAGGTGCTTGTGCACTGCAATGAAGCTGTGAGTTGTAGCATTCAGGGTCCCCAAGATGGGCAGGTCATAGCAGACAAGTCAGACAAATCACTCCAGTATCTTTGCTAAGATAACTTTATGGACAAGCACAATCAGAGACATAACAATATGGTACTGGAAGATGAGCCCCTCAGGTCAGAAGGTGCATACCACATTACTGAGGAAGAGCAGAGGGTAAGTACCATGAAGTGGTTGGGCCAAAGCCAAGAGGACACCCAGCTGCGGATGTGTCTGGAGGGGAAAGGAAAGTCTGATGTTGCAAAGAACAATTCAGCATAGGATCCTGATATTTTAGAAATAAGAACCAAGGCAAACTAGATGTGGTCAAGAATGAAATGACAAGGTTAAACATTGATATCCTGGGAATTAGTGATCTTAAATGGACTAGAATGGGAAATTTCACATCAGACAATCACCAGAAGTAAGGAAGTAGTCCTCATTGTCAATCAAAGGTGACCAAAGCAGTGTTTGGTTACAACCCAATAAATGACAGAATGATTTCAATTTGAATTCATGACAAGCCATCTAACATCACAATGATCCAAGTCTATGCTCCAACCATGGATGCTAAAGAGGCTGAAATTGTCCAGTTCTATGAAGATATTCAACACGTCATAGATATAACACCAAGAAAAGATGGTACTATCATAGGTGATTGGAATGCTAAAGTAGGGAACCAAAATACAACTGGAATAACTGGCAAATTTGGCCTTGGAGTACAAAATGAAGCAGGACATATATTAGTAGAACTCTGTCAAGATAATTATCTGGTCATAATAAACACCCTCTTCCAACAACCTCAGAGATAACTCTGCACATTGACATCACCAGATGGTCAATATAGAAATCAGATTGACTATACTTTGTTTACTCTTATACTCTGTAGCCAAAGATGGCGGAGCTCTATACACAGTCAGCAAAAACAAGACCTGGAGCTGACTGCGGCTCAGACAATGAACTTATTATTGCAAAGTTCAGGATTAAACTGAAAAAGAGAGGGAAAACCATCAGACCAAGTAGATAAAAATAAATAATATGCCTTGTGAATATGCAGTGGAGGTAAAGAATAGATTCAAGGAACTAGACATGGAATATAGAATGCCTGAAGCACTTTGGACCAAAGCTTGCAACATTATCCAGGAAACAGCAACAAAGAATATCCTCAAAAGAAAGAAAACTAAGAAGGCAAAGTGGCTTTGAAAGTAGCCTAGGAAAGAAGGAAAGTGAAAGGTAGTGGAGATAGGAAAATATTTGTCCAACTGAATGCAGAATTCCAGAAGATAGCAAGAAGACACAAGGAGACATTCTACAATGATCGAAGAAGATAACAGAATGGGAAAGCCAAGAGATTTCTTCAAGAAGGTTGGGGATCTCAAAGGAACCTTTCATACCAAGCGTGATAAAAGACAAAAATGGTAGGGACTTAAAAGAAGCAGATCATATAAAGAAGAGGTGTCAGGAATACACTGAAGATCTATACATGAAGGATCTTAACAGCAGTGATGACCTCAATAGTTTTGTCCAATGAGCTGGAGCCAGACATCTCGGAGAGTAAAGTGAAATGGGCTCCTAAAAATGATGCTGTGAAAAATGTTACTTGCCTTTTGCCAACAAATTTGGAAAACGTAACAATGGCCAATAGACTAGAAAAAGTCAGTCTGCATCCTAATCCCAAAAAAGCAGTGCCAAAGAGTGGTTCAATTATCAAATAATTGCATTCATTTTACATGCCAGTAAGTTAATGCTTAATATCCTACAAGCCTGACTCCAACAATATATGGACCAGGAACTACCAGATGTACAAGCCGGGTTGCTCAGAGGAAGAGGCACAAGAGATCAAATTGCCAATGTCCACTGGATAATAGAGAAAGCAAGAGAGTTCCAGAAAATCATTTACTTCTGCTTCATAGACTATTTTAAAGTCTTTAACTGTGTGGATCACAAAAAGCTGGAATCAATATTGCTAGAATCAATATCAACAACCTTAGACACGCTACTACTAGATACTACTCTGATGGCTGAAAGTGATGAGGAATTAAATGACATATTGATGAGGATAAAAGAAGAAAGTGCAAAAGCTGGTCTGCTGCTCAGTGTTAAAAATACAAATAGCATGGCAAACAGCAACCTCAGGTCCTGGAAAATAGATTTGGAAAAAGTGGAGTTGACTGACATGGTGACTGTAGCCATGAAATTAAATATATTCTTCTGGGGAGGAGAGCTATGGCAAGCTTGAACAAGCTAGTAAAAAGTACAACAAAGGTCTGCATAGGTAGAACTATGGTATTCCCAATAGTAACCTACAGATGTGAGAGCTGGACCATAAAGAAGTCTGAGCACTGTAGAATTGATGCCTTTGAATTGTAGTGCCAGCGAAAACTACTTCGGACTGCAAGAAGATCCAATAAATCAGTACTACAGGAAATCAAGACAAACAGTTCAATGGAAGATATGATCATGCGGCTGAAGCTCAAATATTTTTGCTATACCATGAAGAAGACAGAGTTCCCTAGAGAAGACTCTAATGCTGGGAAACATTGAAGGCACACTAAAAAGTGGTAGGCAGAGGTGGGGATGGATAGTTGAAGTAATGAACACGAGGATGATGAAGTTCAGAGGGGCAGTGACTGACAGATGTGACTGGCATGCTGCAGTCCATAGTGTCATGGAGAGTCGGACATGACTGAACAACAACAATTGGGAAGGCAGGAGTGAGTACATGGCTAACAACTGGACAGCAGGGGCTAGTACCTAGTCACTTGGTGCATGAATTACAAAACACAATTAAGACATTTATAAAGTTATCATCCCAGTTCAGCTTGGCTTTTGTAGCACCATGTCATGAGAGAAACAATAGTGTATGTTACACATTAATGAGGCAATTCCATTTAGAAATCATATGAAGGGGTTATGTCATTGCAAACATATAACAATATTTGTTATGGGTCTCCCATACATTATAGTGTTTTTACAGATATTACCTTTGCGAATATGTATCCTTTACATCTTTTTTTACACACAGAGGTTCAAAACAAATGTGGATGAGCACTACTGATACGCAATATAAAATATGTCATTGTGTCCTGACACACACTTCAAGATATCCACTCCTCACTAGTAAACTTAGTATCTATTTCCTCATTAATGATTTTAAAAAAATCTCACCTTGGAAGTTCCCCCACTGGGATGCCAGCATCTTGTGTATCAGGATCAGGAGCACTATTTAGTATGGAAAAAGGAACAATAAAAATAATATTTAATACTCTGGTGTCATTTATGTGGTTATTCTAGACTCGCTTTAAAATGTAGCATCCTTCGGTCAAATCCATCTGTATTTATGAAGTTGCATTTAGGAATCCTCACACTGACCAATTAAGAACAAAAAAGTCCAATTATAACACACCTGTATTATAATGTATATAATTATAATATTCTCATTGCAACAACATATCAGTCTGCTGTATACACTACAAAAAAAAAACAACAATTATATATTTCTACATTCTGCTTAAAAGAAAATGAATATAAACATATTACCCCTTTCCAGCAAGAGCTGGGCACACAGGGCTCTTGTAGTTTTCTCGTACAGTGCTGCAGTTGGTACAGCGGGTTTTAAACAAGCTTCCTAAAAATAAAATCACAAATAGGTTAGAGAAATGCTATTCATATTATATATGGATGGTAACAGCTGTAAATAAATCAGCAGAGCACATACGAACACACAGGAAGGTGAACACTACCCCTCCCTCAAGAACAAAATGTAGAAATGGAAGGCAGCTCCCTGCTCTGCCATCTTACCATGTATTTCATAGAGGTTTCGAGTGCCCGCCCTGCGATGTAACTCATCAATGTTCTGGGTGATGACCACAACCTTCCTGCCCTGCTTGCTAAGTCTGGCCTCACACTCAGCAATGGCTAGATGAGCTGGGTTTGGGTTTTTTGTCAGCATAACTTCCCTCCTGTAATGATAAAACTCCCAGACACGGGAAGGATTCCTGGCAAAGGCCTCAGGTGTTGCCAAGTGCTGTGAAAAACAGAAATGATAGATGTACTGGTCCAATAAAGGAAAAAATAAACAAAATATGCATTTTTCAAATGGTCTTATAGTAGACTAAATTATGATCATGTGTATAAAGCTTGGACGAGTGAGGTCCTTACCATCTTCCATATTGGTTGACTTAATCTCAACTCAAACTATCACACACTGTGTGTTGTATAGCAGTAAATAATATGCTGGTGCTCTTTAAGTAAAATATATTACTATTATTATTATTATTAACGTTAATATTGGTGCAGTATCCAAGCATACACAAAGAAGAATGGCCTAGTCATGAAACCTTCAGCTACATATTTTGTCTTACACTGTTTCTAAAAAAAAAGATTAAACACTTAAATTGATCTACTGTGATGTGTATATCTGTCTAGTCATGTGCCACTGATTTACCAACCTGTGCTTAAAGGATATGTATGTAATATACCTATGTATGCTTGAATGTACTCAGTTTTATTAAGAAGCAAATTACAAACTCTGTTTTTATTGCCTAAAATCATCCAAATAGTCCCTTATTGGCCTGCCCACTGCAGTTTATGCAGATACAGTCTCTGCAAGGCTTGATGTGTTATAGCCTAACATGGCACTGTGACCTGGTCCTGGATAGGCTAGGCCACTACACTGCACATCCAGCATTAAGTGTGTCTGCATATGCAGAATTCATTTCAATGAATATGTTCATCCAGTAAAAAAGATATCACTATATACTGCAACACTCTCATTATATATATATATATATATATATATATATATATATATATATATATATATATATGTATGATCACCTGGGCTTGCCATTTCCTCCAGTATCCTCCAGCTCCTCTGAAGGTGGGAACTCCACTCTCTGCACTAACACCAGCTCCTGTAATCACTGCTATGTGTTTCGCCTTAGCAAAAGCTTTTCGAAAATCAGCCAAATCTGAAAAAAAAGACAAAAATTGTTGTTATCTTCAGGGGAATAGCATTTGAATTCTGATAGGGGACAAGGTGGTAACCGTAGTTCAAAAACAAAGTTATTCTTCTGTGTAAATAATGTGAATACGGTGGATAAATCCCTTTATATCATAACAATGAATGAAATTATAGTTTCCTTAATAAACCTCCAAGACTTTATTCATCCCTACCACTCACTAATCAGTTGCAGAGATATGTTGCTATTTCCTCATAAATATAGCAAAGATATGCACTTTTCTTATCCCTCCCCTATCAGGTCAATCACCCTGGGCCTTATCCTATCCTGTATAGATCACTGCAACATCTTACTCTCTGGTCTTTCTGCTCATTTCTCTTTAATCAACACTTAATACAGATCATATCATCTCCCTCTCATCTACATTTCTTCCTTCTTCCATGCTAAAATCCCTCATCTGGCTTCCAGTCAAGTCAAGAATAGCCTATACAACTCTCCTCCTCTGCTTCAAGGCTGTTCACTTCTTAGCTCTCTTCTCATATCTTCCTATACCCCAGAGTGTCTTCTGTGCTGTGCACATGAATGTCTTCTCATTGTTCAGTGCAGGTCTAGAGCTCCTTCTTGGCTCAGACCTTTCTCACTAATAGCCTGGCTCCTCTGCCGCACAATATTAGAGAAATCCCTGGTATCACCACCTTCAAGGGTCCGCTTAAAAATCACATTTATGAAGATATTTTTAAATGGCACCCTTAGTATCTCCAAATACATTCACTCAGTAGCATCCTCCCTTCCACATGGAATTACCCTTTACCTTACATTGTCAGTATGAGTTTGTTTTCCACCCATATAAGTACAGTGAAAGCTCTTCACGGAAGGAACTTGTGGTCTTTATGTTAAATGCACTTATATTGTCATGTAATGTTGTGTACCTTGTCTCTGTGAAGTGCTGGATACATTGATGGCAAATACATACAACACATTACACATAATATAATGTTTACATGCCCTTATTAAGTACAAGTAAAATTTCTATTACTAGTTTTCATATATATTCAATTTATATATATATATATATATATATATATATATATATATATATAATCTTCATCATAATGAAATAAAATATAAATGAGTCCTTTTCCTTTGAGCCAGTAAGCTGCCTAGCATAGAAACATATCCACTAAAATCCAGATTCAGTGACATTTTCCCTATAGTAATATTTAGTATACGCAACAAAACTTACTAGAACTGGGACGCACCATTTCCATGGCAATGCCCTTTTTTCCTGATGTTGGTTTTAAACCACAATATACGTGGGTAACCAGTCTTCTGGTGTGGAAATGAAGAAGAATCATTAGGACTCAATGTTTCTGAAAGAATTAAAAAATATATAAATAACACAATAAAAAACAAATGCAAGTGACCAGCAACATATACAGCCTTATGAAATTGCGGTGGCAAAGGAGATTGTATGAAATACAGAGAAGAGGAGCTTAAAACCTTACAGCGCTAGCGTGCAGCATCAGGGTGACGGCTCTCTTGGATGTGCTACGTGAGCAACTAAAATATGCTGACACAGGGCTCTCCTCTGGCTGCCCAACTTCCTCCAGTACATCCCATTTGGCACACATAAATACTCTCCTGGACATATGCTCACATCGGTCTGATTAAGCAATATATAAAAACAGAAGCACCTCTTCTTAGGATTACACCTTCCAAATGTTTAAAATGCAAACTATGCACAACCTTATACAGTGTAACATCTCATTACCCAAATAGGCCCGCAACAAAACAGACCACATACAGCAGCGACACGGGTATGTTAAACTTAATAAAAATGAATAAAACATTTGGCAAGTTGAATCACATACAGAATGCATATCTATGTAATAAGTACACAGTTATTTATTGGGTACATTTATAATACAGTATTTTGAAAACAAAATAAATTTGTGTATGCGCAAGAAATGGCCAGCACTAACAGCTGCAGTGTCAGCAAGTAGCAGCTAGATGACGCCGTCAGGTTTCACAGAAGGCCTATAAATTATTCCCCCGTCCGACGTGGCGCAATTTAACAGCGCTGAATCGACAGCAAGGATGTTCGGCTCAGGCACTCGGCCCTCGAGGGCCTTGGGCGCACCTCACATAGCACGAGGTCTCTTCTGTCGGCGTGCCTCATATGCATTGTACAGCAGTATTCTGAAAATCGTCAGCTCCATCTTGCGGTTGGCGGCGGCACTGCCAATCGTTTGTGTAGGGGAAGAGGGAAAGGACCCTAAGGATTCTTCTTCAGATACATATTTCCAGCCATGCTGATGTGCAGTGGCAAAGCTAGTGAATGGAGGGCACCAGTGCAAAATTATTTCAGACCCCTCTTGAAACACACACACACAATATATATATATATGTATATATATATATATATATATATATATATATATATATATATATATATATATATATATATATATATAAACTATCTACCTCTATTAGAAATGCAGTTGTCAGTAGGGGCCACTATATAGGAAGGTGGTCAGATTAGCCCAAGAGTAATCAAATACCTGTCAGCTCTTAATTATTCCTAAATTAACAGAGATATTCAGAGTGTTAAGGGCAGCATCAGCTCATGAAGAAAGTGTACTTCTAAGTACAACAGGCAGACCCAAAGAAAGGGAAAATCATAATAATTTTAGGTAGCAAAAAAATAAAAATAAAGAGAGCTTTTAAGCAATTCTTAATAAAATAAAATGCATAAAAGTAAATAGGTACATAGCTATATTCTATTCCTAGTGAATTCCAGAAAGCTTCCATGCCATTTAATAACATAGAACTTAAAATAAAAGGCAAAGGTTTGTAAATTTGTCTGAAATGTATGTGTCAGCCAGGATTATTAGGAGCCAGCCAAACCTTTTTTTAGGAGCCAAGTTATAAGTTATATATAGAAATAGAAAGTTAGTGTTGTAAAATGGCGGCGAGTGTGTATGTGTTACGCGGGTGTGGAGCATTTTCTGTCCTTCCTAATAGTGCATTTTGTACCTCGTACGTTCCTGGGTAAAAGTTGTATGTGCCTGGTGGTGTTTTGCGTGCTTAGGGGTCTTGTAGCCTCATTTTCGTTTCCATTTTTTCTCTCACTTTGGCAATTTTCGAGTGGCGAAACTCTGGAAATTTGACTTAAATTTGCGTGCAACCTTTTTATTTTTTGTGTGTTTTTCAATGTGCGCAGTTCGGCTGTTAACTTCATATTATTTGTGGGTCGTATTTTTTTTCTGTAAGTGGCGGTTTCCTTTTCAAAGTGTTACGGGCCATGACTTTTGCAGGCGATTTTTCCAAAGTTCATCGGGTCTCGCAACTGTGAATTGTGTATTTGAGTTTTCTGTTGATCTGTAGTCCCGCTTAAGTTGTGCGCCTTCGGTGCTCCCTGCCTAAGTCGTACAGGGTCGTAGAGATGAGCGCGTATGGCGCTCATCTCCACCAGCGCAAGGAGCGCCTTCGGCACTCCTTACCTGGCCACAACTGCGTTAAAAGTACAACGTTAAAAGTTTTAACCTTGCGTGTACAGCGTTTTTTGGCAAGCCTACGTTGATGAGAACTATATATGTGATCCCTTTGAACAGCTAAATTCTATAATACCAAATTGCTTAATTGTTTTAGAAACATTAAAAATGTAATATAGCCACATAGGCCCTCATTCAATTGCGATTTGGCCAATTGAATAGGGCTCTAAATAAGCACATAGCATAGTTTTTTTTAAAGAAGTTTTTAGTTAGTGAAAACCTTCCTTTTGGATAGATGCTTACTAACTAAAAACTTCTTTAAAAAAATATGTTATGTGCTTATTTAGAGCCCTATTCAATTGGCCAAATTGCAATTGAATGAGGGCCATAGTCTTTATCTTTATAATATGCCATTACATGCTGCACTGCAGTTTTTAAATGACTTCATCACCCCCAGTCGCAAATTGGTTTAATTTTACAGGGCATTAAAAACTGGCTATACATTGTATTAGCAATTTTTCTCTACAGTAAATCATTTCTGACATATTTAGGATTGATTTTGTGGCTCCTGTATGCTAATGTGCAGCTTAGGGTGGTAGAGGGGTCTAACTGCCAGATAACATTGCAGGTATGTATTTTGGACACTACAGAGACAAACAAGTAAATTGTAATTAGCACATCAAAGCAGCTAATTAATACGCGAAAGCTGCTCATTTGTATAAAAATACACTAAAATTTTTTTCAGGATTGATAAATAGAAACAATAACGGACCCACTACAGCATAAATGCATTTTTAGTTTCTATATATCAGTCCATTATCAATTCTAGTTCTTTAAAGGGGCATGTTGTAAACATGAGACTGCAGTGTCCCTTTAAAGACTGGTTTAGGTGCCTGGGGGATTTGCCAGGAAGTAATTAAAGAGCAGTAGCAGTCAGTAAACCTAGAAATGGGGAAACACGCTGCGGAATCAGGAAGCACACAGAAAATAATCTAAAAAATTATCTATATTCGATTATACTCCTCTCAAATGTACCAGTTATTCTCTTAATTAAGGGAAAATACTGTAAAATTGCACATAAATATGAATATTCCTGCACGTAATATTTATACGTTACACTTGGTATAATGCCCAATTAAAGTCACAGCCCCCATAACTAGTTTTGCAGGGTCCTTGATATGGACTCCTCTGACGCCTGTGGGGCAGTTCCAGTGTATCAGCAGCATGTGCATGCAGTCATGCCATAACAATAAGGTCACGTACAAGGGAGGGGCTTCTGATGATACCCTCAGGCACGGTGTGATTGCAGCCCACCTTTCTGTATCCAGGCAATGTGTCTTAGTTTCCGTCTGTCAGCTCCGTGCAGCAGGAAGCCCCCCGTGTGTATGGGTCTGATACCTGTTGTGCAGCCACAGCCAGGGCCTGCAGCTCGATAACAAACAGACAGGCGCTCACACACCCTGCAGCGCCACCTGCTGCCTGATATCTGCATTATACTAGATTGCTGTGTCTGTAGAGGCCTATGTTTACACATTACAGATGCGCAAACATAGCAATGTACTGTGCAAAATAGTGGTCCTTAAAGGGATATGGAAGGTTCCTGGATTTTACTAGGTATATAATATGCATGTGTATCTATTTACTTTTATGTACTTTGTTTTATTAAGAAGTGCTTATAATCTCTGTTTTTACTGCCTAAAATAGACCCTGTGTGGGTCGGCTCACTGCAGTTTATGAAGACACGGACTCCCCTGTATTTGCTGTGCTGTGTCTCATAATAACCAATCAGTGGCCATCTCTCAGCAATATGCAGCTGAGACTGGTCCCTGATAGGCTAGGACATTGCACATCCTTCCCTACAGAGTCTGTATCTGCATACAGTGCATTGGGCAGACAGGGACTTCTTTATTTTTATTTTAGGCTGTAAAAGCAGAGCTTAAGCATTTCTTAATAACTTATAGTATATAAGTGTAAATGCATAGGTATTTTATATACCTAGTAAAATCCAGAAATCCTTCCATATCCCTTTAAAAACCCTATCCTTGATTTACAACATGTATGACCACTATTTTGTACAGTACTTTCCACATGCCTTTAATATTTCCAGTAAGTACTGGTGTCTTTATTGATCAGTAGTTGTTAAAGGAACATTGTAATACATGAGCAAGTAGCTCATATGTTTGTTGAGAATAGACTATTAAAACAGTATGCAGTTTAAATTAAATAAAAGTTAATATATATTTTTTTAAGTTTTGACTATTCTGTCCTTAAGCAGAACGCTTCTCTCTTCCTACCTCTCTCTATTTACTTCATACTGTCCAGTCTTCCCCAAGGGAATCCCTTCACTGGGGCATAGCAAGATGGGCATAACACCACTGGGGGTTCTAGCTCAGGGCTACCCCTGTGATTACCAGGTTTGGACAGTCTAGGATCTGTAGACTATCATCCCTGGTGAATACCCATTGTGTCTGTGTGTTTTGGACATTGTGTGGCTAACCTCTTGTTATGCTGATTATATCCATATTAAACATGCCTGATATGGATATATATATATATATATATATATATATATATATATATATATATATATATATATATATATATTATATGTAGTTTTATAATCTCAACTAATTACAATGACAGGTCTAAGCAGGGCCGGATCTACTTTTTTGGAGTCCCTAGGCAGTGAAGAGGAGGAGCCCCTGCTAGTGAGTATACATGGTATGTACGGAGCCATTTTTGCCTTTTCTGTGTATGTAACTTTTTCCTGTTGTAACTCTAGATGGTTACCGCCTAGTAGCCAGTCTATGAACTGCTGCATTTTTTTTTTTTTTTTTAAAGCCAGGAACCATTTTTTTAAAGTGGCTCCCCTCATTGGGAAGCACCCCTAGGCGGCTGCCTAGTTTTCCTAATGGGTAATCCGGCCCTGGGTCTAAGAGGCCTATTTCAAAACTAACAAAATGGGGGAGTTTAACATAGAAGATCTCCCGAGGAGTTATTACGTAATTATGTTCTTTTTTTGTGACTCTGCACCTAGACTAATTAAATTGCCAGAACCTTTTTGTTGTACCTTTGTGTTCAATAAAGTGCATTACCCCTTTTGAAAGTATATATGTATGTCAGCTGTATTTCTGAGGTGTGGGTTAGAGGTTTGTAATCACTTTGCAGCATTTGTAATCCAGTGCAGCTACTAAGAAATCCTGCACCCGGACCTGCAGTCCTGCTCTCCACATATTGGGGAGCAAGATCCCCTCTAGGGGAATCCGAAGCACTGATACACAGAAACCGAGAGGAGAGGAACCAGTGGTGTCCATTCATTGGCTGATACAGCTGTGACAAACTGTATTTTATTAAGAAGTGATTAAAAACTCTATTTTTACTTCCTAAAATCATACAAAAAAAAAAAAAAAATATATATATATATATATATATATATATATTAAAATATACCTCCATTTTCTGCAGCTTGTTAACATTGTATTCTTCCTTGTTCTTATCCCCTGTATAGGGCTATGGAATAAAAGTTATTAATAATACCTGAACACCCAAACAGGTGATCAGACAAAACTTTTTCCTTTTAAAAAGTCCCCCCTAAACACTTGTGTATATTATGATTTTTAGTTTTAATAAAATGCACAAAGTAAAATAATATTTTTTGGGGAATAATTTACCCACACATGTCAAACCTAAAAAGGAATATCTACTTGCAGTGAACATGAGAATGATTTTATGTATCGCATACAAAAATGAAAAAGTGTAATTAAAGGGAATTGGGAATATTTTTTTCTTTGTTGCATCAGAAAGATAATATTTGATAATGCAGGGTATTTTCTTTTTTCAAATAAAGGTCTCAAAAGTTTAACTGCTCTTAGGAGCTTGCCTTCTGCATGTCACTGAGATCTACAGACTTACAGCCTTATTAAATTGTGATTCGGCCAATTGAATAGGGCTCTATATAAGCACAGAACATATTTTTTTACAGACATTTTTAGTTAGTGAACTTCTATCCAAGAGCAAGAGCTTCGCTAAATAAAAAAATATGTAAAAAAAATATTCTATGTGCTTATATGGAGCCCTATTCAATTGGCCAAATCGCAATTTAATAAGGCTGTAAATTATGTTCTCTGCATTTACTGTTAATTTCACTGATGTTTAAACAGGTTTCACTTAATATTTTTCATGAAATAAACTTTTGTAATGTTTAAAATATGCTATTTTAAATGCTAGAAATAAAGTTGTGTTCCATGTCGCTTTAATCATTAGACATAAAATGGATAATTTGCTATTTTATTCTGAATTGATCCACCCTCTTGCATGCTTGTATCTTTCTGATTCAAAATAAGCACATGCTTTTTCTTAATTGCTCTAATTAGTTTAATAAATAAGACAACCGTTTGGATTATAGGTGGTTGCAAGACATAAGATTTGCGATTATCATTATGTTGTACAGTAGGGTTTATTTAGAGGAAATAATACTCATGGCTTTGAGGACACAAGTGCGACTATTTAAGGGCAACGTCTTAATCCAGAGGCTCCCTAAGAAGATCATGAGATATCCTGTATAAACCATGGCTCTTACTATGCAGCAGTTCTGATGGCTTCTAATTATATTTGCAGATAATTGAACTTTATAACCCATGGGGCCAAGAGTGGGTGGGCAATAAAGTTAATATAACTTAATGCTCAATAATATTTATTTGCAAAATAAATTGAAAAAGGTAAAGTAATAATGTATTTAGACCAAATTTTCTTTCTGATTTAGTTGCATGTGCATCTCTAGGAAAATATACTACTAGAGGAAACTTCCATACTCCTTTAAGTGGCACATTTATTAATAAAGCATTTTTTAAATTTCTGTAAAGTCTCTCTGTTGTATGAAAGACCACACAAGTGATTTTTTATGATAAAACTTGACATGGGAGTGACTCATTTAATTGCTCCATTGGGACATATTGCTATTCTCTACATCAGCACAAATAAATATATCTCTCTTGCTCTGAGATCTTTTATAAATAAACAAAGCAATGATTATGTGTTCTTAAGAATTTCTTTTCCAGTGTACAGTTTCTTCTATATAACTTCCACTTGGTGGCACTATATTGACAACATTTGGGTGATGCATTTGGAGTCCTTGCTTCTCGATAATAATGTGATTCCAGTATATCAAAGACTAAACTGAAAGTACCAGTGTAGGTTGGAAGAAATGTGAATGGTAAACAAAGCAAACATTAATAATTATTTAAACCATCAGAATAAATGGATTTTTAGAGAAAATATTTTTTAACAGACTCTTGTGTCTGAAGTCTTCCATTTTGTACCATTATAATTTTTCATATGTATCGTATTTAAAAACTTGTACATTGTAGAAGAGCAACAATGCTGATAAGCCTTCTGCTTCTGGAGGCAGAATTCCTGGATCAATGAGGTTTTCACACTGGATTATTATTGTTTAGTTGTTCAGTTGTGTCTGACTCTACATGAACCTATGGACCACAGTTCACCAGACACATCTACTTATCCATACGGTTTTCTTGGAAACGAAACTAGAGTGGGCTGCCAGTTCCTTCTCCAGTGAACCCAGAAGAGTCATGAACATCTGGCTATTTCGCTAAATGTAGTAGACTGGCCCACTTATCTTGACATACATACTTTAGACAAAGCTACAGAGATAATGCTCCAGGTGTTTAGTTTGTTTGGCCTTTCATTCCATTTTGCTGTAGATCAGTGGCTCTCAGCCTTTTTGATTGGTTGGTTACCTTCCATGTTCATGGAAATGGCCTTTAAAGGCATATGAAAATGTCCCTGTTATTAACTTTTTCTAATCTAACACATGCTGCTTATATCAGAAGCGCACATTACATTGATTCATTCTATGGACAGATTAATTTTATTTAAAATAGATTGATTTCTGCACCCCGAGGGATGCCTACATAGGCACCCTGCATCGAAGTACAGTTTTTTTTACCCTATACTAACTTTCCAGCCAATAACAGCACAGTGCAGAGATCCAGAGCATCATTACTTCTCTAGCAGGCACGCTGCTGAGTTCCAGAGGGAGAGGTGTGTGTGATTTGGATTGAATGCAGTTGTAACTGTAGGTAAGTGTATCCAAAAATCTACCTCTAACTCTTCATCCATCTTGGTCCCCGAATTGCTTAGTGCTTAGTTCAGGAGTAAAGAACAAGAATAAAAGTTAATGAAATAATACATACCTATATAGAAGCAGAGATTTTACAATTTAAGAAGTAGAGAGTGTTAACCATGTGGGTTAACAGGGTCTATGTAGATCCCCTTCTGAATCGCTACCTTGTCGTGGTGAAGGGGCTTGTGTACCTCAGTGAAGCTGTGAGCTAAACCATGTAGGGTCATCCAAGATGGGCAGGGTGTCAGACAAATTGCGGTCCACTGGAGAAGGAACTGGCAACCTGCTACAGTATTTTTGCCATTAAAACATTATGGATTAGCACAACCAAACACAAGATGTGCCTGGCGAGCTGCATTCCAGATGGTCATAAAGAGTTGAACACGACTGAACAATTAACAAAATGGAGGAGATTGTGCTATGAGGAACTCTACTCACCATTTAGTATGAGTTGATTATGTTTTAGAAACATTTAGTTTTCTACCTTTTAATCAACTTTCTACACAATACAGTTATTCATTGCAAGTTTTCTATGCTTTATTTTGTACAATAATCTAGCATGTGACACAGAAGATTTTCTAGGTGAAGATAACCTGATAGAGATGACCTCAGAGGGCAGGACGTGAAGACATAGGAACTTCCTTCGAAAAACATCAGCCAGACCAGTTGCACAGGAGAGCTTCCTGGAGACAGTGGCAACATCAGAAGGTCCACTCGAGGGGATCAGAATTAGGAATT
Organism: Discoglossus pictus; assembly: GCA_027410445.1. Classification (NCBI taxonomy): domain Eukaryota; kingdom Metazoa; phylum Chordata; class Amphibia; order Anura; family Alytidae; genus Discoglossus; species Discoglossus pictus. Next base: position 169,575,567 of record CM050166.1, read on the forward strand.
GTAATTTGGAGATGCATGTACACATCATACCAGGTCTACCCAATTTCATTGATAACCTATTTCTATATTTTTAGAAGCAAAATGTAATCTTTATGTTAAATGGAAATGGAAGGTTTCTAGATTATAATATACCTTTGTATCTCTTTACTTGTGTATACTTTATTAAGATGTATTTACCTTTTTTCTGCCTAATAGCTTACAACTAGTTCCTAACAGGTTTCTCCCCTCTGCAGCTCACAAAGACTGTACTTCTAAGTACAGGGGTTGCACTGTCACATAAAAGTTAACCACTGGCTAATTCGAAAAAACTCCATTTCAAAATCTAAGCTGCATGAGATAAAAATAGTATGATTTTAGGCATAATAAAACATTCAATTGCACGCCCGTAACTCGATTGTCCGCGATTGAGTTGCGGGCTCACGTTGGTCTCCGTTTGCGAGGCTATTAAATTGCTCCAGGTCCCGAGTTGCGAACCTGAAGCCAGCTTCGTAAACCGTGCACTGGTTCAGAGCAGTTGTGGGCGGGAACCATATCAATTCAGCGAGCATGCAACATGGAGGTTACGTGTCAATCAATCAGGTTCGGGGATCCAATATGCGCTCGGACTCGCACAACTTTTAAATAAAATAAATGCCAATGCTGTTCTAGTCTATATAGGTGGCCTGATATAACTCATTGATACCCAAAAACACTTAACCCCGTAATGACACATAAAAATAAAATGTATTTCCTGCAGTTGTGCGGGCTTGAGACTGTTATGTGTCTTTCATCGCTCTCCCTGTAACTTACAGTGCAGTATTACTGTTTTATTTCCATTTACAGTGCTACGAATTGGTGTTTAACCCCTTTGCGGGCCCTCTCGAGTACACATAGAATGTTCTCCTCCATTTGTGGATACGTTTGCGAGCATGGGGGATTGGAGCAATTGAATAGCGATTTGCGATTTTAGCCCTGCGAAAGTGACACATCAAAGGCTTCTGGACGGTGTAAGTTATGAGTTGGACGCCCAACATTTTTTCAAGCTCGTAACTCATAACCCGATCCGAGCATGCAAAAAGACGCCAATTGAATTGCAAATATGACTGCAACCTCCAATTGCGAGTTCGGATCTGAAAATCGTAGCAATTGAATGAGGCTCATAGCTTTTAAGCACTTATTAATAAAAGAAGGTACATAAAAGTAAACAGATTTATAGGTGTATTATATTCCTAGTGAAATCAAGAAACCTTTTATGTCCATTTAAAGCTTCAGTAGAATTGAATAAGGATCTTGTCTACATCCAAGATTCCCTCCTATTAGTACCAAAAAAAAATGTATATAGTAGTTAAAAACGTAACACTCTATTTCTTCGCAGGGCTTCATCACTCAACTAATGTGCTGTCCTTATACAAGCTTATTAGAGTTTGTTAGTGCGTCCTGTGATTGGGCCTTATCCTATTAGCTACTTGCAAATGCCATCCATTTGGCTTCGGGTGTTTTTTTCATAAATGTTTATATGCATTCTATTGACTTAAGAATTCATTAGTGCCAATGAGTAATATCTGCCAAATATGTAGCAATATTAATAGTGATTTTAAGTGTGTATAAATTTACGAATTGGGCGATAGAACAGAGCCCATTGTTACAAATAAAGGGCCTCATTCAGTTGGGTTTCGGGAGACCCGGGAGCCCGTGAGTGAGGTTGCAAGCTATTTTGCTATTCAATTGGGGTCTTTTGCGGGCTCCAAACAGCCTCCGAGTTAAGGACTTGAAAACTCTGAAGATGGTTAAACTCGTAAGTTACAGCCTTCAGAAGCCTTTGATCTTTCATGGCTGCAAGGCTAAAATCGCAAATCGCTATTTGTGAAGATCCCAAAAAAGGCGTCAATTTAGCTACAGACAATCCCTTTGATCACAGGAATTCCCCACTAAATAGGCCATCTTCGTTGAAGGAATGGGCTGCTCGGTATCGGCTAACGGAGCAGGAACATGTACATGTGCTTTATCTCAGGAAAATAATAAAGCCTTCGCGTTAAATGAAACGCACCATCCTCTATGCATTTCAGATAACAATACTTTATTTTGTACAGCAAACTCTATATGACATTTTTCATGTCGGTGAGAGGACCTATCCAAAAATCCTCTCCCTGATCAGGATCCTCCTAAGGGAACGGCAGCTTGGGGGGTGTTTGGGAAAACTTGGGTGATTAAGGCCAATCTGAGGCGGATAATTATGGGGGCTTGGTTGGGGGGGGGGGGGGGTGGACCACTGGGCCGCACCCACAGAGGATCAGAGCAGCAAACAACCCAACGTTCTGTAATTACCCCAACGTCCAGTGACATCTTGTGGGCAAGAATTGGAATTACATGTCCTTTTCTACAACTAGCCTTTAAAACATGACAGTATATTAGTTAAGGGCAAACTGATCTTCACCACTTTTCAATTGCTCAATTTCCCCAAGCCTGCAAATGTTTTCACACCCGTAAACTGCAAATGAAGGAGAAAATCCCACGAGTGCTAGAGAGGACCCGCCAGGGGTTTAAACATCTATTCATAGCACTGTAAATGCAAATAAAAAATCACTACTGCACTGTAAATAACGGGGAAAGCGATGAAAGGCCTTAGAATTAAATCTGCAGGAAATACATCTGATTTGCATGTTTCATTTTGGGGCTAAACCGATCTCGGGTATGAATGAGTTAATACATATCAGGCCACTCATATGGACTAGAACAGTATTGGCATTCATTTTCATAATTCTGTATTTTTCGGGTTTGCTAGTCTGATCACATATCGAACCCCCAAACCTAATTGATTGACATGTAACCTCCATGTTTTACTGCAGTAAAAAGGACATTCTCCTTTTCTATTGGCTGATTTCAAATGGGAGGTTACTAGCTTGCTTGATTGATCCTGTTCCCGCCCTGAACTGCTACGAACCAGTGCAAGGTTTACGGAGTCAGCTTTGTGCCAGTAACTTGCGGCCTTGAGCAATTGAATAGCATCGAAATTAGAGGCTAACAAGAGTCTGCAACACACCCGCAGGCATTCAGCCGTCTGCTATTGAGTTGCGGGCTCCGAATTGAATATGGCCCCATGTCTGCAAAGGCATGAAAAGTTCATTGTTTCTCTTTAAAGTTAAACCTGCTCCATTAAATGCATGCTTAACAAATATATGAATTTATGTTCCTTTAATACCGGTTACATACATTACTATTTTACATTTACAGTCTTATTTTACAATCAGATTTTATCTTTTTTTCCTGGCAAAAATTTAGCTTCAAGGTGTTTGCAAACAATACTTTCCGATGCTATTCTCTGTAGAATTTTGAGCCTTTAAATCTTGTCATTGTTAGGGAATTATTCTGTGGTAAACTCACAATGCGTTTGAGTTGTTCGCATATAAAGGGCAGCATGCCAGAGACACGTAAACTTTAGATCGAATATCAGAATAGAGAACGCTGTAGGAAATAACAGTGGAAAAAAAAGAGATATTATCTCCTATTTGAAACAAAAGAAAGAAGGTAGCAAGAAGGAACAGGCTAAAGGGAAACCTGTATCATATTAAGTAATTCTGGCTCTGACTATGCCGTACCTGTTCCAGGAAAATAGTACTGAAGGTTGCACAGTTTTGCTAAATATGTTTTTAATTTCATATCGTTTCCTGTATTTACAATATTCACCCAAGATGCTATATTTACTGGTGAGACTTCTCCAATGACTATTCTACGATATGGAGCATCATTTTCCAGTAGGAGAGGTCTCTTCATGCTGTATTTGTTACGCACATTAAATATAGCACTATATTCATCCTAGGGATATCAAAATTAATTTTAATAGTTATCTTTCTAGACTGTATAGTCATGGAGGAGACTTAATATGAACTAAAACAGATCCTCATGTAGAAGAAATAATTATCAGCTTGGTCTAGTACCACGCAAGTTCAATGGGAGACCTTTGCCTGAGATGCTGAGATGGTGTTAATATCACCACTTCTACTGGTCAGGATACTTTATTATCATGGGCATGATGACATGTTTATGGTAACCTTAATGCAGGGATTAGTACTCTGACCAGCACTCAACAGTGTTGAAGGTGGTGACACTAGCAACACCCAACGTCTACCTCTTCATTCATTCCAGTACCTGCTCATTGAATGAGTTTAGGATTAGGCAAGTTTTTATAATGACTCATCTTCATATAACCTTGTGTTATTAAAAATGTACAACACTGTTCTCTCTTCTGAACGTATCCCACTCTAAATGTGATCTTACACTGACTATATAGTTTATGTTCCACATAGTGTACCATCTTTACCATTTCTGTAAACCTTTAAAAAACATCAGAATGCCACAAACACCCTACCTCCTTTACTTTTACTCCAGTTACTGAGGATGAAGTGTCCAAACTCCTGTACATCCTCAATCAAAACCCGCTCCTTAGGCTGTTTCCTACCCCCTCAACCATCTGTGAAGTGGCTCACCACTTCCTGTCTTTACAACCCCTTAACATTTAGAATGAAAAATCTAACTAAAGCAGGGCCCATAAACCCCCTGGATGAACAAGTGTATTCAAATGTACTGTTTTTCCTTTACACATAAAATATAACAACAGTCTGCTGGGAAATTATTGGGATTTAAAGATGGAGACCAAATAGGTGGAGTAAAAGAACCTACAATCTTTTGGAGATGTATTGAAAACCCTCCTGTGTTTAGGAATACAAATGGCACCTCAATGTCAACAGTCAAGAGCCTGAAATGAACATATAAGTACGGTATTTACAGTAACTTCCTTTATTTGGCAATTGGGAGTCATTATGGGCAGGCCTGTCCTTTTGGGTGGCGTCTGACTGATATGCTACAGGATGTTTCTCTTCTATAATTGGTCAAGTGACCACTGAGTGATCACCTTCTTTTAGGTCCTACTACTTAGTGGATGTCTAAAAAGAAGTAAAAATTTATTTTCTGCTCAGAATACCAATAAATACAGTCATTGCACTTCAGTCTGTCAAACTGGGCAGGGATATGCAAATGAGTCCACAATGCATTGTCACTCTCAAGTTCCACTTTGTAAATGGTCCCTTTTATCCTATGCATAACACAACTTTTAAGGATAGCATAGGATGAAGTTAGGAAACCTACCCCCAGACAAAGACAAATAGACATATAATATATATTGAAAATTTGTGTTTTTTATTTTATTTTCTTTGTTATGTTTTTTTATGTATTGTAAGTTTTTAAGACACAACTTGCTCCTGACCATGTTGTTTTCTTTTTTCACATGAAGCTCTCAAACAGAAACAAAATAATTCAAATGTTTAACTGTCTGGGGGCTAGCCAGCCAGTGAGCAGTAATATAGATGTACTAGGAACTTGTCCGTCAAAAATGACGGGAATAAAATTGTAAGCCTGGCAATGCTATTTGCTACACAATGCGAGGCTACGGGCCCTCTGAGCACCTTCAGTGCTTATTGCTAGCCCTGCGCCTTTGGCGCTCATTGCGAGCCGCAACTTTCCTGCTTTGCAATGATCACCTTCAGAGATCCTTGCGAGCTCCACGATGAATTCCTTTGACACTTATCGCGTGGCTGGCAATGAGCGCCTTTGGTGCTCATTGCAAGCCTCTCACGCTGTGTCCTTTATACACCTCGCTCTTGAGTGTTACTTTCTTGGGTTGTGTTACTGCCTTGGGTTAAGTGTTACTGGCTTGGGTTAAGTGTTACTGCCTTACGTTAGTTGTTACTGCTTAGGGCTCATTTTTACGTCCTTTGGGCTAGTTTTACGTCCTTCGGCCTGGTTTTACGTCCTTCAGCTTCGTTTTCGTTGTTTTGCGTTTTTTCGGCAGCCATTTTTTTTATTGATTAGGCGATTTTCAAACGTGAAAAAATTGTAAATATGGCTCAAATTAACTTGCAAACTTACTTATAGGATTCCTGGCTCTCCCCCTGTGCTGTATGTGAGTGTATAAGTTAGGTCAGTGCATGCACAAGTTTCGGTCCTAAGTCGTACGGGTCGTAAGTCTGTGGCTCAATTTCTTGCCTCGCTTTGCTAGGCTCACAGTAGAATGAGCGCCTTTGGCGCTCATTGCAGCCTAAGCCCTGTGTGCTTTAACTGCTCGCCTTGCTTTGTGAGACTCGCAGTGCATTGAGCTCTTTTGGCTTCGCAAGGCGTGACCAACATTGTAAGCGTTACGACCAGCCCCACAGATCCACAACTATTATAGTGATACATGTCTGCCCATGAAATATACAGACATATGCTTTGTGCATTTCCCATTAGTTTCAATTACATTTGAATAGGTTTTACTTAATATTTTCCATACACAATACAACTTTGGTAATCATTAAAGCATGCTCTTTTAAAAGTCCCTTACGTGCCAATGTTGGAATTCCATTCTATAGATGAGATATAGCCAAGAGAGAAATCATTGTTTAGTATTTAGAACTGCCAATGTAAGGTTCCCTTTCTACATCACTACCTTGTTGTGGTGAAGGGGCTTGTGTACTTCAATGAAGCTGTGAGCTACACCATGTACGGTCAAGAATACCTTATGGATGAACACAACCAAAGACATAATTGTTGTGATCCATTTGGTCACGGAGAGTCGGACAGAAATAAATGACTGAACAACAACGATATGAGGTTGATTAATGTTTTTCCAAGAACACTTTAATCAGCTACTTTGAAAAGAACACCCATAATTAATGTTGATACAGTTATATTCACTATCAAATATGTCACGATCTGTAACAAAGGAAGAGAAGGGGTTATACCATGCAGAATTCATATATGGTGCAGATTACATAATATTCATTTTCAATTTTGGGTATCAACATTTTTATTCAATAATTAACAACAAAATTGATATCCCCAATTCCAAACTTGCTCGCAAAGATGAGATGCAACAGGTTTCTTTAAATCAAGGTGAGTACAGCTGCAGAAGAAAACCTTGTCTTGAGTTAATATGACTAAAAAGACCAATGTAAATGATCAGGTTCCTTCTTAGTTATGACTGTAAAAGGTGTCACTATATTTAAAAAGTAAAACTTCAGTCATAAGTTCCATCTCAACATTATAAATGAAAATTACGTGGGACGGAGATTTGCATTTATTTCTCATCTTCCATTAAAGGAATCTGGATGACACACTAAGCTAATACAATTATTATCAAAATAGATTGGTGGAGTATTAGCAAGTAGGTCAACTGAATGATTCAGCTAGGTTAAATAGGTATTAGGACATCCAAGGAGTGGGCCATGAAGGGTAATCATTTCCTTACCTTTCACTTCTGCTAGATTCAACTGCTGGTTGCTGTTTCGTAAAGAAACACAAAAAACGGAGGCAGGAATATTAAGTCCAACCCTATACCTGAAATCTGGACCCAAAATGAGCACAAGTAGGATAGTTGCATTCTACCTCTGGACAGACAAGGGCCATCAGGGTCATTGTCCCAGAGTTGACACACATGGCAGACAGAAGATGACCAGGGAAGCCAGAAACCCAAGAGTAGTCCACAGGAAAGGCTATGAGACTCAAGCACAAAGATCCAATAAAGCTTATCAAAAGGGGAAGAGCTGTTTTCTAACTTCAGATCTCAGTGAGGCCATATTGGCTGACTCTCTCACAATGATTAACATTTAGAAAGCTCTTTCTTCAATAGATATGATCACTTGCTGATATTTCCATTTATCCTGTTGCTGTGTGTGTTTGTATCTCATTGTTGGGTTGGATTCGCTAAGATTCAAAGAACATGTAAACTCTGACAATGATGATTTCTATTGATGATTTCTATTGAGAGGATCTTAGTGAATATGGTGAATATGGCCTAATATCTCCATAAGGGGAGAAAGTATGGTCTGATATGCTGCATAGTGTAGGAAATTAAAGTTCTAAAGTGGGGAATTGAAATAAAGAGCAAGGAATTGAGGAAAGAAAGAAGCAGAGACAACATATCTAGGAAAGAAGATGTAGGAAGATGGGTAATTGGCGTCCGATTCATGAGATGAAGAAGAGTCAGTGGAAGAATACAAAATATGGAGGTTAGACAGATGGGATATGATTAGAGGGTTAGCTGGAATAGAAGAGGGAAAGGATAGTTGAAGAAAGGGGATGGATTTGGAGTCAACAGAAAAGAGGACAAAAGAAGCTGAAGTAGAAGGAGAGGGATGTTAAGCCCTAACAAGAGGATCTAGATATTTTAATTATGAATCCATTATTAAGAAAATTCAGATTTCATGATTTAGAATAACAATACTCGATATCAAGGGCGCACAGAGAGAGACAGCACAGAGAGAGAGAGACAGAACAGACAATTGAACATAACGTATCATACCGTCATTTATGACTGACAGGTTACTAGTGTTTAATATTACTAAGTAGATGATTTGGGCAGACTAGATAGGCATATTAATCAGGATGGTCATAGTGATCTCCAACCATCTGTTACGCTGTCCATCCTATATGCATTCTGTGTGGGAGGAGTTATTTCTCTAAAATAGCTGCATTTAATCTAATCTTTGTACTAACATTTTGATAGATTTCAAGCACAAATAATAAATGCACGTTAATTCCCAAACTCATTTTTTTCGGTCTTTTGGATTGGGATTAGGGTTAGTATAGGGGTAGTTGTGTAAGAGAGGTGTAAATATGGGCAATTAATGTAAATGATTCCCAATAACCTGATGCATGTTTAAACCACCTCTACTTATTTGATTTAGGTATGTTTCTGTGCCCTTGACCTTATTGTATATTGTATTCATCCCCATCGTGTAAACAGATAGCTTTGGTTGCTCTACACCGGGATGCACAAACGGTCTTCATAAAACAGCTCAATAAGCAAATTAAAAAAAATGCAAAAAAGCACCTGCGACTACTACATGTCTGGTTCTTTGTCTCCTGTGGGTGCAGTATTATGTTTGCTGTGTATTTATTTGTTTGCATTGTTTGTTCAGTAAATATAGAAAAAGTAGAGTAATTGCCACTAGGGGGCTGTAAATAGCAATTGTATGAGAAGCATTGTATTCAAAAGAAAACACACCCATATAGTGTATGTACAGTTCACACAGAATTTAGCTCAAGTATTATTGCTATATTGTGGCATTTGCATTACAATTGAGTCAGTTACACCTGATTCATAGCATTGTTTCTCTTACCAGGATTATTCATGTTGTTAAACAGGATTTAAAATAATCCTGTATATCCCTGCCCTCTTTTGGAATAAAGCCCAATTTCAAATATGATTTATTGTAAAACTATACATTTGTAATGTTTGACTTTTCCTATTTATGGTGGCACTGAGTCTTGTGTTTGCAAAAATATCCATTATATGAATCTACACATCTGCAAAAAGTTAAGTTTCATGCTGGGCAACCTCTTATGAGGCGTCTGTGTGTCAAAATTTAACAATACTACACAATGTTTCTGGGTTTGGGTTAATAAATACTATTCACCAAAATTAATTGTTTCGCATTTTTGTGAGTATACCTATGTAATTCCCATACGATTCGTTGCAGCCTTTTTATTTAGGTGATACCACTTGACATATTAGAGACGAGCCTCCATAGATTAATATAGGACAGCCCTCAGACACATGCCATGTGGCCCCCAGCCTGTTATCTCTCCACAACTAGCAAATAACTCTCTTTTGTACTCCAAAATACACATCCTCATTATCTATACTTCTATTACCAATTAATCTCCCTTTACCTTTCTCTGTCACATTGATTTTAGCATTATTGCTGCATGTAAAATAAAAGCTATAAACCACTGTGCGGCCATTTATGTGGCACTTTAAGTGAAATAGTTTGCCCATCACTGATATAGGTAATGGAGAGTTGTCACCTCACAAAAATACTCTGACATTTGCCAGTATTTCCCAGATTATGCTCCTTGAAACCCTGGTGTTACATATTAGAGGGTATTTGGGGTTCCATAAGAGCTAATTTGTAATTATGGGGTAGAGTTTTGGGGGCCATGGCAGCCATGTTGTGCTCCTGAGGCTCCCTCGGTACTTAGGGGGCTTGCAATTGGTTCCACAGCTCAGTACGTTTGGGAAACACCACCTTAGTGAATGCATACACTTCTAGAGGGACAGGCACTCTTTTAAAATAATGTCCCCCCAAAAATGACCTTTATTAGACATAGCCCTCTTCTCCAGCTTTCACTTGTTGCTTTTGTTGTTTTCTCCCAAAGTGCAGAAGAGAAAGGCCACTGGGATGCCTGTTCTATATATATAGTGTATATTTCTATACAGGTTGGACTGTATGTTTGTCTGTTTTCAAGAATGAGTGCCGCTCTGCCATTTTGAAATGTCATAATGACACACGTTATGCCTCATTGCCTATAATATAGTGTCATTACACTAACAAGAAGTCTTATATAGTATGTAATATGTACTCGTAGAGTATTCCCATTAATATTTAACACAATACGAAATAAATGAATGAAACAACTAAAGCAGTATTATAGTTGCTAACGTATTTATAGGTTTTTGATATAATGGTACGCATCTATATAAAATGTCCTAGATCTGTTCTTTATTCCCCACTGATGATTTCAGCTTAGTACATACATACTGGAAAATGCTGATTCTTCCAAAAAATACAAATAAGGCTTCATAGTATATTGAATTCCAATGGGATACCAATTTAATATGTACTTGTGACTACCTGTTTTTAAGAGGACTATGATTATCTGTTGTTTGTTAAGAAAGAAGTCCCCTTCTGGATTGCTAGATTGTCATGTTGAAGGGACTTGTGTACTTCAATGAAGCTGTGAGCTGTACCATTTAGGGTCAACCAAGATGGGCAGGTCATAGCACAGAGGTCAGACAAATCGTGGTAAACTGGAGAAGGAACTTGGAACCCACTCCAGTATCTTTGCCATAAAAACATTATGAATGAGCACAACCAGTCCCTGGTGTGCTGCGGTCAATAGAGTTGGACACAACTGAATGACTAAACAACAGCAAAGGTGAAGTATTGAATTCCAATATATATATATAATTATAACATTTATTTTTGCTCAGCTTTCTAAATATGTCTACTACCCTCTCCTGCAAAACACTTTCCAATTTCACACTTTATTTTGCTAAATAATTTTCAGTTATGTTATTTTCCTCAGTTTTCCCATTTTATAGAATGTTATGTATTTATTTTGGAATGAATGACAGAATAGTTCCATATTCCACAGCTATTCACACATATGTGTTACCTGTGTACAAATTCCCAGCACATGACACTGCCCTGTATCACAGATTCCCACTATTAATGCTGCCATGCAACCACACACTTGTGACAGAGCAAGTCCCAGCCGCAGGACGGTAAGGGTTAAATGTAACCTTAGCAATAACCAATGGCAGATCAGGCTCTAGTGAAGGCGTTGCAGGAAAAAAAATCCACAGTAGGTGACAGCAGCTATCTCCACCCCTGACTGTATCACAGCACTGAGGAGCCTGTGATCATGGCAGTGCTGATCCTCTGACTGCTGCACATTATATATTCCCCTGGTGCAGCTCAGTATTTTGGGATTGTATTGTCCTCTGATCAGGGAGGGTGCAGCCTGGCATGGGTGAGATGGTGGCATCAGCTTGGCCCCTGCAGCCTGAGAGGTGAGGGGGCATCTGTGCATCCTCTCACCTGCACACACAGGTCCCCAGGAGGATTTTGTAGCTTGTGCATTTTGCACGAGGCAGCAGCACCCACATCCTCCTCCCTCATTGTTGGCTGCTTATGCATTGTGGAGGAACCATGCTGCCCGGGGTGGGGGTGTTTGGCACCAGCCTGACATCCCGGGTGATCATCCCCCTGCTGAAGGATGAAGGATTTGCAGTGAAAGCACTATGGGGGAGGACACAGGAGGAGGCTGAGGAGCTGGCCAAGGAGATGAGTGTCCCCTTCTACACCAACCGCATTGATGATGTCTTATTGCACCAAGATGTGGACCTGGTGTGCATCAATCTGCCACCCCCCCTCACCAAGCAGATCGCTGTCAAAACCCTGGGTGAGTACATGGTGCCATCAACAAGTCCCTGTGGGGTGAGTGCCCATCTTCCAATGCTGTGCATTATTTAGAGGAGGATGCATGATATGGGCTCCCATGGGTGGTGGTGCAGTGATCAGTGTGTGCATAGTGCAGGCAGCATCTGGATCCCTTATAACTCTAGGGTTATGTACTAACCTGCCATTAAATACTTATACTGTCTTCCACCTATGTCTGTATTGCCCATATTCACATAGCAACACTATAGAACATTTACCTGTTGGTATAAATGACATGACATTTAACCCTTAAAATATATGCCCTATGTATAACAGAGCAGTGTTTCCTAAATTATTTTAGTCATTGAACCCTGTTTGAATACAACCCTAGGATTCCAAAATGGTTCCCAAGGAACCCATTAATTTCCCCCCAGTCACCTCAAACTTCTGTCCCAAGACACTGAGAAACCAAAATATTTACATAGACATCTTTCCAGTACCCTTTAATGTTTATGTATGAATGTATAATGTTTGAAATAATGTTCTTGTGAAACCTCAAAAGGGAACCGAAGACTTTCACAGAACAGCTTGAGAGAAATTGGGCAAGAGGATTTAACTTTAAATTAGATTGGGCATCTCTGGATTGTGTGTATATAAATATCATTATGTCCCGGCCTGCTAGTCCATAAGGTTTGCACGGCAAAGATACTGGAGTGGGTTGCCAGTCCCTTCTCCAGTGGACCACAATTTGTCTGACCTTTAGGGCATGACCTACCCATATTAGGTGAACCTACAAGGTATAGCTCACAGCTTCATTGAAGTACACAAGACACCTGACTACGACAATATTGCAATCCAGAATGGGTTATATATGTGTATAATTTAAAAAATCCCTGTGAATCACGGAGACACATCTCCAAAGAGTTTACTGCTGATGACAGCTAGCTTTTTAGTTATTATAGATATATTTCTATGTATAATTTCTATATATAATCTATACCCTATCTATACTTTTTAACATTTAATAGAACAATTGTTCTTGCAAGAGTTGAGAACCCTCAAGTGAGCCAGTCCTACATCAGGCTATTCTTTAGTGTTAACTATACCCACTGAGACCAACCAGCCTCAGTAACTAACATTTATTATATACCCTGGCTCGTAAAAAAATGTTTGGCTGGCTCCTAACTTACTTGGCCGCCTCCTGAGTTTCAGATACATTTGTAAACCCCTTGTATATATATATGATGTTGTGTCTTAACTTTTGTTGCATAAGATATGAGTATTTTAATGACCATTATTGTAGGTTGTAGTTTCTATGTGCATATTATAATCATAATCCTTTATTTATAACGTGACAACATATTCCGGTGCGCAGTACAATGCAAAAACATGTGCAAAACAATGGAGTTTAGGATCCAGCTTACATAGTACTTACCCTAAAGCACTTTACAAATTTACAATCTAAAGGGCAAGATTATTTAGCTTTCTTAGATTGGGCATCTCTGGCACCTGGCATGTATGTATATATATATATATATATATATATACACACACACACACATATACATTATCTGTTGCTGCTGTTTTTATTATTAGTGCTGACTTTTGACATTACCAGAACATTTCATACTGTGTTTATGTCTTCTCTAGGAATTACCGTAGTAACTCTTCCCTTGGGAAGTACTTAAAAATGAAGATTAGACCTGTGATATAAAAGTCCATTGGAGAAGGCAGTCTAACATTCTTTAACATATGTGTGTGTTTCCTTTTTTTAATGGCATATGAATGCTATTAGATATAATGTGCCTCCTTGATGTGTCAAAAGTATGCATTGTGATTATCATTATGTAGGTCCTGAAGTGTTATTTTGGACCCATCTTGTAGTAAAGACTCATCTTAGGTGAAAGTGAATACTGTATAGGTTATAGATGTATTTTGTTCAAAAGCCACCAGCATCTTAAAATAAAACCATACTGTGTGTAACAGGAACTAAAGTGACAGGAAGTGAACAAATAAACTGTGGTGGTTTTCCTTTTTAAGCTATATACTATATACAATCTTGATGGGTGTAACAGTGCATAACTTTTTACTACACTCACATATATTTTGGAGCATGTGATATCTTTTGATGCTAATACATTTAACTTATTTTATTTTGTGTTTAAACTAAGCCTGAACCAATTCAGTGTTTTTACTCATACATTGCTTTTCTTCTTTCTGTATAAATATTGAAGGAGTGATAGGAGTGCGTATGTGATGAAAGTGTAAAATGTACAGTTGTTGTGGTTCAGCCGTGGGCACATTTTGTGTCTGGATGTGCTAATCATAAGGTTTTCATGGCAAAGATACTGGAGTTGGTTGCCAGTTCCTTCTCCAGTAGACCGCCATTTGACCTGCTATCTTGGGTGACTGTACATGTTACAGCTCACAGCTTCTTCACCATGACAAGATAACGATCCAGAAGGGGAAAATGTACAGTAGGGAAGCATAATTTTAGAGAAAGAGAAGCTCAGAAGTCACTATCTGACAATGGGAGTTCAATTTCAGAGGAAATGTGAGAATTTGACACTTTTTAAAAAGCTCAATATTTTATTTTAATAGTTTGCATGGTCAATCATTGAAATTCAGTAGTCCCTTATCTAGTGTTACAGTGAATATAAAACAAGGACTTGATACAGCAATTAATAACCATTTTCACTTTCTTATTTTTTGCCATTATGGGGCCCTAAATCCCCTGAAGACTGCATGAAATGTTAAACCTTGTTTTGGATATTTAATAACAAAATGCCACCAAGTCGCACGCAATCTAGTTGTAGCTGAAATATATTGAAAAGAGCAGAGTAGAAGGCCAAGTGGTTTTATGGCATGCATTGTTATCTTAAACAGAGGAAGAAAGAACCCAAAAGGTCAGAAAAAATCACAGAAAGATGAAAAATGTGCACTAATTATCCAGTCCTTAGTTCATGTGCTCAAGTTATAAATATTTTATTGCTATCTTCTCAAACCACAAATAGATTGACAGCATATGAATGAGCTGACCTAACATCAGAAGATGTGATGTGGCTGTGAGGGCGGCACCACTGGACATCACTGTGCCAGAGTGTCATTGCTTAGACATATCTGCCAAACAGCTTAGACATGGATACAACAGTCAGACAGGCAGTATTTGTGTTGGTCCTCTAAATCAGGTCAGCTATTGTACACTTCTGTGCGCTGTATGAAGAATGGCTGGTTAATGGCACGGTATCACCAGATAAAGATGCGCTCTCTGTATATCGAAGATAATATGAAGCTTACGTGGATTAATTTAAAACAAAGTTTGTTTGTTTTTAATGAGAAATTTGTCTTGGAAGCTGCATTCTAATATCAGTTATCTCCATTTTTAGTTTCTTGCAAAATGGCGCACACCTGATAAAGAGCAGTGTATGTGTGTCTGACTTGATAATGTGCACATTTGTGTTTTTAGGAAGTTTAGAGTTCTGTTAAAAGACTGACACTTTCAATAAGCAGTATGCAATAGCGCTAAATAGCAGCCCCCCCCCCCCCCCAGTCTACTGGTAGACTAGCAGTTCAAGTTTTAAGCAACCATGACACATGCAAAGTGCCATATATAATTTCTCTAAAAATGTTTTTATGGTCATGGCTTACATAATCGCTAATATTAATAGTTTGTTAAATACTTCACAAAGAAGTGATGTTTTTAACAAGCTACAGTGGTCCTTTAATAATATGTAGTACACTGACATCATCACAATTTCAGAACAAAACGTACAGCAAAGCTGAACCTAGCTCAATCACATATATAGTTGTGAGCATACGAGGCCATTGCTCACGCTTGCCAAAGGCGCTCCTTGCCAGCAACTGCAACCCTCGTAACGCAAACAAAATACGAGACACGTTACGACCCATTACGACTTCGCAAAAATCGGCCGCAACACGTGCACATCAAAGCATGAAAAATACAACAAATACACACAACAAATACATAAAAAGCTTACTTACAGGAAGAGGGAGCATCCAGGACCTCGAAAACTAAAGTTACACCTCAATTTAAGTCAAATTAAAAGAGTTTAGACACTAATGGCTGCCGAAAAAAACGAAAACGAGGCTACAGCAGTCTAAAGACGCAAAACACCACCAAACACCTGCATATTTGCCGAAAACCACCTACGAGAGTAGAAAACAAGGACGCAACCCGCGCAACCCCAAAAACATTACAAACACAACTAATACAAACAACAAACACATAAAAAGGTTACTCACAGCAAGGGGGGGCACCCAGGACCTCTGCAAGTGAAGTTACACCTCCATTTAACCACAAATTTCGGAGTTTAGAGACCCAAAAATCACCTAAGCGAGAGAAAAAATGGCCGCCGAACAAAACGAAAACGAGGCTTAAGGACCCTAAACACGCAAAACACTACCATAAACACGCAAAAATAAAACACCAAACAGCAACGGATATTCCGAAAAAGTCGCACGACATAGAAAAATAATATTACGAAAAACTTGCACGACATAGAAAACGAATATTACGAAAAACTCGCAGGACATAGAAAACGAACGACGCTACATCACCCACATTATATACACCAAACACCCTTAGCTCACTTACAATTGAATTGCCGTCATTTTTTGCCGGGCAATTCGCTAGTATTAGCTATTTAGTGTTAACATCTTTCATAATATTAAGCATCTACTGAATATTACACACATCGCTGTTAATTATATATTTTTTGTTTGTTACACTATTTAAACCTAGAAATACCTCATGATTAACCCTCTGATTTCTGATTTTCAGAGAGCTTTGTGTTTTTAATCCCAGACAAAAAAACACTAGGCTATTGAGGGGGGTAGGGGGTAGGACATCACTCTTTGCATTGCATGATATCTATTTGTAATGTCATCTGGAGTTTAAAACAAACACTTAAGTTGGTAAAAGACGCAGGGCTTCAAAAGACCAACAAAAACTAAAGGCAGTGCCTTGTTTGCTGGGTTACACATAAGTGTTTGGTGCTATTTAACGCTGTTGTAAACTGAAACAAGGTCAGAGGTGCGAAATCTGAGAACCAATAAACTTGAATGGGTTTGTTGTATAGGCATGATAACCCACCCAAAGTGCAGCACTTATTTAGTCTGGTCTCAGTCACGAGTGATCCAGCACTGAAATGCCAAGCAATTCTACCCTTAACAGGAGAAACAGTAAACCCCAGACATACGTTTCGGCCTGTCTTGCGCCTTATTAATGGGGTGTAGCTGAACTCCCTAAGACACAGTAAGCAAGGAGACAACTTCTGGTACCCCCATGACTGTTAGGAAGACCAAATCCCATATATACAGAATCAAGGTTAGAGATGCTCAATTTGAGAACAAACACGTCTTAATATGGGCTTATAAAGCAGCACTTTGTTTCTCCCGTTCAGAGAAGAATTGCCTGGTATTTCGGGGCTGGATCACTCTTTTGAGTGGGACCAGACTGATATCCTACAGGATATTTCTCCCTGTGAAGGGCACAAGTCAGCTACAAGAGGCTGCTGTATGGGTGGGTTATCATGCTTAGAGAGTAAACCTATTAAGGCTTGTTTGTTCTCACATTGAGTACCTCTGACATTGTTTTTGTTGTAAATCATTTCCTAGATGTAATTAGCCAGATAAGGGCAAACAAACTCATAATGTGTCAGACCCTTTACATTTTACACCATAAATAAGCAAGACAAATTTTACTTTAAGGCGAGTTTCCCACAAAAGCCTCCATACATTTTATGTGAGATTTTTTTTGACAAGCCTTATATCAGAAATACATGCCCTTTACTTTAAATAGTAAGGTACGTCTATTCCTTCATTTTTACTTATGCAAAATATTCTAACTGATATTATATATCTTTATTATGCCCAACTATGTGTTGTATTCAGTTAATCAGTAATATTAGATTGAGCGTATTCCCCTCTGTGACAGGAAACAAGCAGAACACTGTTGTGGAAATGCAAGGAATGCTGACTTATTTTAATCTTGTGGGCATGCAAATTGCAGGTGACTTGGCTGTGTGTAAGGTAAGCTCGAATGTGCAGCAGCCACTTGAAATTCCAGCTTGTCCGCATTGCTTCAAGGTGCTTTTGACTTGTGACCTAGCTTTGCTTTTCAGTAGGTGAAAGAACTGTTTACTTTTGCATCTGAAATCCCTATTTTACTTTTCTCATTTTCAAGAATGTTTTAGCCACTTAATTCCTTGTCTGATTAAAGGAAATCTATATTTAGCTGCATGTTACATTTACTGTTCCAAAGCCACTGAAAGATATTTGTATTTGTGTCTTAACAGATTTGGTATAAAAAAAACACTTGGATAAAGATAGATCTTTGAACACTTGGCAAAGGGCATTAAATACTGATAAAATCATGGGGAAACAGTCTGTAAAAACTTGTGTGACAACTAAATAGAAAAAGTAGTGCAGACTTGCTGTATATCTATCCATGTCTTACCATACTGATTAGGAAAGTGTGGTGAAGGCCGTACATTAATAATTATAATTGTAGATAAGTAGCGTTTCATAGGGCCTCATTCAATTGCAATTTGGCCAATTGAATAGGGCTCTATATAAGCACACAGCATATTTTTTTTACAGAAATTTTTAGTTAGTGAACTTCTATCCAAAAGCAAGGTCTTCACTAACTAAAAACTTCTGTAAAAAATATGCTATGTGCTTATATAGAGCCCTATTCAATTGGACAAATCGCAATTGAATGAGGCCCATAGCGTAGTTGAGTAAAAACATACCATAATGAGCTTTCCTCACCTTACCCATTATTACTCTTCTACAGGATCTGTCTATTAGTTTTAAACCCTGACCTTAACAAACAATGCCTTAATTATTGCACCCTTACATGTTTGCACTTGTATCAAAATATTCTCCTAACTGCCACCTTTGGTCTGTAAAGTAACTGCTTGTTTCCTCAATTCTTGCTACATCTCACTTTAATCTCCAGTATATTTATGAGCTTTACCCATTCTTGTTTCTTGTCTCTCACACCATCTCCTTGTTTTCATAGCTTCCAACAATCCCTATTATAAACACATCTTCTCAAAGTCAACTATCACTCCAACCAAATGGAAATAACTCCAAGATGCATAGACACCTCAGATATGAACCACTAGCCACCATGCATATCTCTCACATGCCTTTTGATGCTAAGCTCTCCAAAGTAGGCAGCTCAAATCCTTACCACCAGGTTGTCCAAGTTCTTATTGTGTTGTTTTTTTTAATTATTTAATTTAATTCTCTTTTTGTTATGATATCTTTTTGAGTGAGCGTTAGGTCAAGAGAGAGACAAAAAAGTATAGATGGAAAAATATGAGACAATGTGAGAGGCAGGAAAAATAATATAAAGTTGGGTAGAGACAGAAGAGTAGGAAAGATGACAGAAATATAATAATAGGGATTGAAATATTCAGCCCCACTCCTACAATTTCATCATGGTGGAGTGAGAATGTTTCAGAGGAAAGATGGCAGCTTTCACATGACCTAAGCAAGGCCCATTTCGTATGTTCGGATATGGGTTAAACACAATTACCTCTAACATATGACAATTAGACCCAAACTACTTCATAGGCTAAATTTAATGATTAGACACAGACTACTTCTTGGGAAGAAGACTGGCCACAGCGTTTATTGGTAAACACAAGTATACATAATAACCATAACCATTAATAAATAAACATAACCACGTGAGGGGAGGAGCCTGGCCAGAGACAGTAGGCCCTGAAGCCTCATCCAGGGCCTACCATGTTGTAACATCCGTACCACCGTAGGGTAGGATCTTACCCATTTTACCACTGTCCCGGCGACTCCCCCCACGACCCGCCGCTGTGACAACAACATAAACATAATTTGTTAACATATAATAAACTATATAACAATCACAAGTGCTTCACCAAACAAGACAATCTTTATTTATTTTTTCAATTACAAACATATCCACTTTAAACAACAATACTTTGAGGATGGGTGGGTGGGTATCTTCCCTCATGTCTAGCTGGGGGACTATTGATAACTTTTGGTGCCAAAGCAGCCTATAACGGCTCCGCCTCCCCAGCTAGCCTCCTCCTTCCATAGCGGTCCTGCCAGGTCAAAGGGCCCTACTCCCAACCACAGCAGGCTGGGGTGGCCTTGAGGCCCTCCAGCAGTCACATTTGGGTAGATAATGGTTACACCTAGGCAGAATTTTACTCCTGAAAACAAAAGCAAAGACTAGTCACTGGATTAATATTTTTAGTCTCTGTGCCGACCTGGCATCCAGGGTTTGTCAAGCCCTTAATCAGAATTTTTATTAAATATTTGTATTACTTGATTTTAAGTGTATTTAAGTTGATTTAAGTGTTGTTAAGTGTAAGAATTGTCAGTATGGTGGTTGTAAACATCTCTGTTAGTGCTAGTTGCAATAGCTTATAGCAATGCTCCTCAACCTTTTCTTACCCACGGCACAACAAAGTTCTTCCCCCAAATTTCGTGGCACACCAAAATTATATATATATGTATGTATGTATATATATATATATATATATATATATATATATATATATATATATATATATATATATATATATATTTATTTATATACATACACACAAAATAGGATGCACAATTTTTTTATTTGATACATATACATCTAACTTAAGAATTATACTCATATAGCATAATGTAAAAAAAAGAGTAATTAATGTGATACCTGAGCTTGTTTCAATGAACACAAATGCTTTATATTCGGCTCGATATTTGAAAGTGCAACCCGAAGTTCTTGATCAAAACCTTTTAAGCATTTTTAATTAACTCTAGGGTTGAAAAACTTTGTTCACATGAATATGTTGTCAAAAATGGGTGTAGAATGGAAATAGCGTGGTCTAAAATCTAAGGAAATTCTTTCCTAACCGAAATCCAGAAAGCATCCAATGGAACATCAGCAAAGTGAAGTTTTAGCTTCCTGTCGTTACTCAATTCAATAAATTCCTCTCGAATTTGCAGAGAAAGTGCATCTGGAGAATTTGTATTAATTGCAAAAGGACTTCGAATCCAATCGTATAATTCCGTATTAATTGAATAAAAATAGTGGTCAAATTTATTCTCCAGTGAAGTTAAATGTGATTGAGCAAGATCCACAATTAATTGCCTGTTTTCAATTGTTGTCTGTTGGGTCCTTTGGAACATTTCTAAAGAACTTTGTCATAACTCCTTCTGCCAAAGTTCAAGTTTTTTTTTTTTAAACCCCTGTCATTTGTCAGAACACGTCAATATATTTTTGTTGCGACTTTGCCTTTTTTTTCTTAAGTTCATTCAGATGCTCGAATATATCAGCCATCTAGCGTCCAGTTGCAGTTCTGCTGCTGGCGCTGGCTCTGAAATAACACACAAGGTCCTTGTGAAATTGTGTTGAATCCAGCGGGCCGCAAAATTATACATGACGGGCCACATGTATGGCACACAACACGCTGGTGTGCCATGGCACGCCAGTTGAGGAGCACTGGCTTAGAGTATACCATATATATGATATATTTCTGTGGTAGCTTGATATAACGTTAATTGTAAACTTAGTAAATAATACAATTCATATAAGTCCAATTTATAGTCGTCAAATTTTTAAAATACTTATATTAGCCAGCAGTGTTTAACGTGATCATTCTTGGCCACTGTATAATTTGTTTTATGTGCCACTATCTCTGCTAATGCTTTATACATATTGCCTATATGTTATTTGACTTCTTCCCAACTTGTTCAACTTAGTTTGTGGACTACACTGATACCACAGTGGTTTTTAACAGCTTGCCTTAAGACGGTACTGGTACAGTAGACCTTATCTGCTGGTCTTCAAAGATAAAGGAAGATGGAGAGAGCCTAACACTTTAAATATACCAAAACCATTGGTTACATGCTGTATATAGAAAGATTATTATATAGAAAAAAATATTGAGAAATCTATCTGCAAGATAAAATGTACTCTGTTGAAATGTGTGAATGGCAAAATAAAAATTTAATTTGCACATGTTTATTCTGTCTCTCACTATTAAAATACACCTACCATTAAAATTATAAACTGATCATTTGTTTGTCATTGGACAAACGTTCAAAATCAGCAGGGGATTAAATACTTTTTTCCCTCACTATACAGGGAGTGCATAATTATTAGTCAAATGAGTATTTTGACCACATCATCCTCTTTATGCATGTTGTCTTACTCCAAGCTGTGTAATGAGAAGGGGTGTGGTCTAATGACATCAACACCCTATATCAGGTGTGCATAATTATTAGGCAACTTCCTTTCCTTTGGCAAAATGGGTCAAAAGAAGGACTTGACAGGCTCAGAAAAGTCAAAAATAGTGAGATATCTTGCAGAGGGATGCAGCACTCTTAAAATTGCAAAGCTTCTGAAGCGTGATCATCGAACAATCAAGCGTTTCATTCAAAATAGTCAACAGGGTCGCAAGAAGCGTGTGGAAAAACCAAGGCGCAAAATAACTGCCCATGAACTGAGAAAAGTCAAGCGTGCAGCTGCCAAGATGCCACTTGCCACCAGTTTGGCCATATTTCAGAGCTGCAACATCACTGGAGTGCCCAAAAGCACAAGGTGTGCAATACTCAGAGACATGGCCAAAGTAAGAAAGGCTGAAAGACGACCACTACTGAACAAGACACACAAGCTGAAACGTCAAGACTGGGCCAAGAAATATCTCAAGACTGATTTTTCTAAGGTTTTATGGACTGATGAAATGAGAGTGAGTCTTGATGGGCCAGATGGATGGGCCCGTGGCTGGATTGGTAAAGGGCAGAGAGCTCCAGTCCGACTCAGACGCCAGCAAGGTGGAGGTGGAGTACTGGTTTGGGCTGGTATCAACAAAGATGAGCTTGTGGGGCCTTTTCGGGTTGAGGATGGAGTTTAGCTCAACTCCCAGTCCTACTGCCAGTTCCTGGAAGACACCTTCTTCAAGCAGTGGTACAGGAAGAAGTCTGCATCCTTCAAGAAAAACATGATTTTTATGCAGGACAATGCTCCATCACACGCGTCCAAGTACTCCACAGCGTGGCTGGCAAGAAAGTGTATAAAAGAAGAAAATCTAATGACATGGCCTCCTTGTTCACCTGATCTGAACCCCATTGAGAACCTGTGGTCCATCATTAAATGTGAGATTTACAAGGAGGGAAAACAGTACACCTCTCTGAACAGTGTCTGTGAGGCTGTGGTTGC
This sequence comes from Discoglossus pictus, assembly GCA_027410445.1. Taxonomy (NCBI): domain Eukaryota; kingdom Metazoa; phylum Chordata; class Amphibia; order Anura; family Alytidae; genus Discoglossus; species Discoglossus pictus. The sequence continues at coordinate 169,598,754 of CM050166.1, forward strand.
TGCTGCACGCAATGTTGATGGTGAACAGATCAAAACACTGACAGAATCCATGGATGGCAGGCTTTTGAGTGTCCTTGCAAAGAAAGGTGGCTATATTAATCACTGATTTGTTTTTGTTTTGTTTTTGAATGTCAGAAATGTATATTTGTGAATGTTGAGATGTTATATTGGTTTCACTGGTAAAAATAAATAATTGAAATGGGTATATATTTGTTTTTTGTTAAGTTGCCTAATAATTATGCACAGTAATAGTCACCTGCACACACAGATATCCCCCTAAAATAGCTAAAACTAAAAACAAACTAAAAACTACTTCCAAAAATATTCAGCTTTGATATTGAGTTTTTTGGGTTCATTGAGAACATGGTTGTTGTTCAATAATAAAATTAATCCTCAAAAATACAACTTGCCTAATAATTCTGCACTCCCTGTATATATAAAACATTGAGGGAGTCTTAAATACAAATTGAAAGAAAAATATATATATAGAAAAGAGAAAGAAAGGAAAAGAGGATGGGGGAGATGGGATGGAGGGAGCTTAGTGTAATATTGTCCCTGAGGTCTGTATATGTTTTACCTTTTTTTTATGTTACCATCCAACTCGTAGTTCCCAGACGTCCCAACAGGAAGCCCACTTATTATAGTTGTCATCTAGTTTGGCAGAGATTAAGCTCATTGAATGTTTGTATTTACGTTTTTTCAGAACCTCCCCAAACACAGAGATGGACGTCTTCCAAGTTTTGGCAATAGTGTTCTTGACTGCTAAAAAAAATTTGGTTTGAGAGAGATTGAGCCTCTTTAGAAAGGAGACCTAATAAGACTTCCTCTGGTTATTGAGGCATTCTGTGTCCCAATAGCTACTCTAGGGTGTCATAGGTTTCTGACCATATTAGGGCTATTTTAGGGCAATCCCATAGTATGTGCCTCAGTGTACCGGTGTAATTGCAGCCTCTAAAACAGTTGCCATCTAGAGAAGGATGTGAGAGCTTTAGTCTAGCAGGGGTCAGGTACCACCTCATGATGGTTTTGTAGGAATTCTCTCTCAAGATTATGGTAAGGGAGGAGTTTATTGCATTTTTATGTGGCTTTACATTTTTATGGTACCAAATACATTTGCACTGCAAACTCTTCAATGAAAACATTTTGGTGGCATGATGTAGTATGGTGATATAACTCAGAGCTTGACAAATCCAAGAAGCCGCAGCTCCTAAAATGTTACTGCTGGCTCCCGACTTTTTAGTTATTATATATTTCTATATATAACCCATACCCTGTCTTTACAAATGTTTGGCTGGCTCCTAACTAAAATGTCTGACTCCAAAGTTTCTGATAAATGTATCAACCCCTGCTATAATATTCTGCATGTAGCCTTTAAACACAATCACTCCTTGGTGCTAGAATACGTGGATGTGTGTATTACTGTGTAATTGTAAGGAAGGATATAATTCCAGCTTGGCCCAGCATTGCTTCAATGTGCTTTTGCCATCACAGTATATAGTTTTCCACCAATATTTGTTCATAAAATCTTTCTTACGGGGGACAGTGCTTTGTTGTGAGACAGTCAATGGTAAAAAGTTGCCATCAGATTACACAGTTGTCATTGGTCGATCCCATGAGGTCCAATCTTTGGGGTTTCTCCTATAATATAATTTCTAATACTATAAAAGTTTCTTGAAAAATGGTGCAGCCAAATTTACCGACAAATCATGTTAATGTTATCTACATATTTATCACTTTATATCAATAAATCAACATACAATTAAACAATAAATTAAAAGGAAATTATGTTTCACTTACATAACATCTTTCTATTTAACAGCAAATAATGTATATGTGTAATTTTAATATAATTTGTCTAGCTATTGCTAAAATTGTTCAAAACATTGTACATTACAATACAATACATTTTGATTTATTTAGACAATGTGTCAGAAAGAAAGAATGAAGAACTGTATGGTATGGAGACTCGTTCTCCTATGCGTTTAATATTTTATATTGTTTTGTGCTTTTATAATTAATAATTAGACTATAACCCAAATAGAGTTGCATATTATTTTAATTTGAATTGGACCTTATCATGTGCAAGCAAAAAATGGAAAATCCATTGTGGGCAAAGTCCTGCTTGTCTCATTGATTCCTACCACTGAAGTTATGGCATTTTATTATTGATCGCTTAGCCTTATTAATTGAATTTTAGAATGAATTATTTGAAGGTTGTGGAAAGAATTGATGAACATTTCTGTTCCTAAGACATTTAGCAGACTTAATACACTGCCCATGTTTTCTGTTGGAGAGGGATGACCATGTCGGAGCATATCATGTAGGGACCTAAAATGTACAAATCACATGTAATCACTGTAATGTTACTATGGACTAGCATTTAAAGGGATGTGGAAGTTTTCTGAATTTTACTAGATTTATAATATGCACGTGTATTAATTTTCTTGTATGTGCTTTATTTTATTAAAACATGATTAAAGGCCCTGTTTTTACTGCCAAACAAAATATTACTTGCTTGGGAGAGCTCATGAAAACAAAGTAATACAGACTGTGCAGTGTTTCATACTAACCAATCAGTGACCATCTCTTAGCTACATTCTGTGACGTGCAACTGATAGGCTAGGACACTATACTGCACATCTAGCCTTACATAGGGCCTCATTCAATTGTGATTTGGCCAATTGAATAGGGCTCTATATAAGCACAGAACATATTTTGTTACAGAAGTTTTTAGTTAGTGAAGACTTTGCTTTTGGATAGAAGTTCACTAACTAAAAACTTCTGTAAAAAATATGCAATGTGCTTATATAGAGCCCTATTCAATTGGCGAAATCGCAATTGAATGAGGCCCTCAGTCTGTGTCTACATATGCTGCTGCAGTGAGCAGACCTAGGGCCTCTTTCAAATGCAATATGGCCAATTGAATAGGGCTCTATATAAGCACATAGCAAATGTTTTTTTACAAAAGTTTTTAGTTAGTGATCTTCTATCCAAAAGCAAGGTCTTCAGTAACTAAAAACGTCTGTAAAAAAATATGCTATGTGCTTATATGAAGCCCTATTTAATTGGCCAAATCGCATTTGAATGAGGCCCCTATACAGGGACTATTTATTCAATAATACTTCTTAAATCTTCTTAATCTAAAATAATGATATAAAAGCAAATAGATTCACAGGTATATTATATACCCTGTAAAATCCAGAAATCTTCCATATCCCATTAAGTAACGAATTCATATAGTCGTCTTTAATAATTGTTTTATTGGAGAAAGAATCTGCCATCTCTGTAAAAGTCTATTTAATCCTCTTCATCCCAGAATCTGTTGAGAATAGCCACTGTGGTCAGTTTTGTTCTATATGGTCTTTTGATTAACTAAAATGTATAGTATTACTAGAAAGCAAAAGAATGAACATAACCTTTACATTTTGCAACTTTAATATTCTTTACTGCAAGCTTTCATTTTGCTTTCTTTCCTGCTGCTGCCTGTTACTTTCTCTGGAGGCCATAATCTTGTAAACCAATCAGCCTCCCCATAGTCTTGCTGAGATCACTAGCAGCTATTACTGCCACTTTCCCACTGTTCAGATTTCATTTCTGTGTATTCAAAGTCTCCCCCCACCTGAGGAAGATAAAAAGGTATGTTCCACAGCACCATAATTGAATATAAAAATATAATAGATTAGAGGCTATATTATTTTTTTTACAAAGTACAATGCATATTTTCAAGTGTAGATCTTCAAAATAGTAAATTAAAAAAATATGATCACAGTGGTGCTTTTAACTTACAGTAAAGAATAATACTTTTATATTATATTTAATAATAATAATAATAATAATAATATATTTTCTTAATATGGGTATGCTCTCTCTATGTACCTTTTAGTCTTTAAGCCCAATTCAACTGAGCTTTCGCTTGTTACTGGGGCCCGTAAGTGAGGTGGCAAGTTAATTTGCTATTCAATTGGTGTCTCTTTTGCGGGCTCCAAACAGGTTACGAGTTACGGCCTTGAAAAAATGATGATGGTTAAACCCGTAACTTACAGCCTCCCGAAGCCTTTGATCTTTCACTTTCGCAAGAGTTACGATATCTAAAATCGCAAATTGTTATTCAGTTGCTCAATTTCCCCAAGCCCACAAATGTTTTCACACCCGTAAATGGCAAAAGAAGGAGAAAATCCCATGAGTGCTAGAGAGGACCCGCAAGCTGGTTAAGCACCTATTCGTAGCACTGTAAATGCAAATAAATATCACTACTGCACTGTAAATAACGGGGAAAGCGATGATAGACATTATAATTAATTGTACAAAAGTCTCAAGCCCGCAAATCGGTAGTATATAAGATTTATTTTTATGTGTCATTTCGGGCTTAAATCGATCTTGGGTATCAATGAGTTAATACATATCTGGCCACCCATATGGACTAGAACAGTATTGGCATTCATTTTCATAATTCTTTATTCTTTGGTTTTGCGAGTCTGATCACATATCGGACCCTTGAACCTAATTGATTGACATGTAACCTTTATGTTTTACTGCCGTAATAATGACATTCTCATTTTCTATTGGCTGATTTGAAACGGGAGGTTATGGGCTTGCTTAATTGATCAGGTTCCTGTCCTGAACTTCGGCTTTGGGACAGTAACTTACGGCCTTGAACAATTGAATAGCATCGTAATCGGAGACAAACAGGAGCCCGCAGCTGGCCTGCAGACATTCAGCCTACAACGATCGAGTTGGGGGCTTGCAATTGAATGGGGCCCTTTGTCTTTAATACTATATTTTATTAATGAAAAAACAGCTTAGAAACATTGCTTTGAACTTCTGTGATGAATCAGCTACATTTAAATTGGTCCCATTGAAGATGCTCAAGCACATTGTATGTTTCTGACCATGTTCAGAATAAGTAATATCTTGTCTATGCTTGTGACCCTTTGTGGATAGAGATATAAGAGGCACTTGAGATTGTTTCCTGATAAAGGGCTGTTGGCAGAGAGACCTGCATGGATGTAACACTTAATAATTATAACTGTTCCATGTTTCCTATAACACGCAATGATAAAAAAAAAAATATAGTCCCAAAATGTTTACACACATGTATTTAAGCTTCTCCGTGTATAATCTTTCATATAAAACCAACATATGATTAAGTGGAACAATATACCACACATAGATAGAAATATCTAGTTTTAACTAGAAAGTTACATGCAGTTCAGTTATGTTACAAAATCCAGTGCAATTACAATAGGCGTTTTTTCTAAGGATAAGAGAAGGAATTGGGGAAAGAAATGTGCTAAAATGACTGCAAATGTATGTTTAGCTTGTTGTTTAGTCATTCAGTTGTGTCCAAATCTCTGTGACCCTATGGACCTCAACACTTGTGTGGCACATCTTATGTCTGGTTGTGCTTACCCTTAAGGTTATCTTGGCAAAGATACTGGAATGAGTTGCCAGATCCTTCTCCAGTGGAAATTGTTTTTTTTTTAATGGACAAAGATACATTGCTCTGGATACATTTATCAGCAAAACTACCAAAAAGGAATGATTATTTATAAGTTTAGCCAAAGCAATGTGATCTGGTCTTTAAAGTGGCTCACTATACACAGTACTAGCAGTTTTCTCTACAGTAAATCATTTCTGTGGATGCTGTATGCTAATGTGCACTCCAAATTCTAGTATATGGGTAAGGGTGGGAGAGGGGTCTAACTGCCATATAACACTGTAAGTTATTATTTTGGCCACTACAGATACAGACAAGCAGATTGTAATCCTAATTAGCACATCAAAGCAGCTAATTAATGTTCAGATAATTACCATTGTCATATAAATGAGGAATCACCAATATGTAATTTCCCATGATTGATTCAATTTAGGGAAACATTAATTACAAGTATAGCCATTTTTCATGCTCTTCAAGAATAATCATAAAATATAAATAGATATAAATAGTGATAGAGAGACCCTAGTAAAAACATGATTTTTGTGTTTGCTTCATTTCTCCAAACTTTTCTTGTGACCCTATCTGTCCTTTGTAATTTGAATAAAAAATAAAAAGACAAGTTAATAAATATAAATATTAAGTAAATACACAAATTACACTCATTTATTAACCAATACTATATAATTTATCAGGTCACACATGATCCCAATACAGGTTATTTTGCAGTATGTTTATTTTCAGACTTTTTTTTTTTACAATAAGTTCTATTTTTTTGTACAGTTTTAAAACTAAAGTCAGTGATGACAACTGGCAGCTTGGGGGCCACATGAGTCCGTCCGGTATGTCCCATGCGGCCCCCAGTCTGTCCTCTGGAGTGGAACAGCAGGTTCTCCTTTAACAATACAAGTCATTTTTTTGTCTCTCAATTGCACTCCTAAATTGTTCTCCTCAGTATCTATACCTATGTTACCAATTAATTCCTTTCCTAATAAAATAAAAAAATTCTCTACCAATTATGTTATACTCTTGTAACTGCTGATTTTATTAACTTGTTTCTTACCTCCTTAGCTATCCAGACATTTCCAGTACCTTGAGTTTTAGTGATGAACAATAGCCATTTGTAGCACACAAACATGTCTTAAACTGCACCCCGACTTTGTGGCGCACGAGATGTGCACAATGTCATGTGTGCCCCGACAAATGCGCGCAGCCACGCCAGCGCGTTTAGAACTAAGGGGAAGAGAGACCTGGGGTTAGAGGGTGGGTACTAGGGGGAGAGACAGAGTGAGTAGTGGGGGGAGAGAGGGTGAGTACTGGGGGAGAGAGACCTGGGGTTAGAGGGTGGCTACTCGCGGGAGAGACAGAGTGAGTAGTGGGGGGAGAGAGGGTGAGTACTGGGGGAGAGAGACCTGGGGTTAGAGGGTGGCTACTTGCGGGAGAGATAGAGTGAGTAGTGGGGGGAGAGAGGGTGAGTACTGAGGGAAGGAGGGAGACCTGGGGAGAGAGGGTGAGTAGCAGAGGGACAGAGGTTGAGTACTGGGGAGGGAGAAATGGGGAGAGGGTGAGTACTGGGGAAGACAGGGTGAGTACTAAGGAGGGTGAATACTGGGGGAAGAGAGGGTGAATACTGGGGGGGTGAGTACTTGCAGAGAGGGGGATTATTCAGGGTTGGAGAGCTGGAGAAGGAGAGGGAGGAGAGGGTGAGTGCAGAGTGCTGTACTACTGCGCTGGTGTGGGTGCGCACATTTGTCAGCCTTTTTGGGCGCGCACATGACGGCGCGCACGTCTCGTGCTCTTAAAAGTCATGCTACCGTCTTAAACAGATAGAAGATTTTTTATTTTACACTACTACTTAGTATCAGCCTTATTAAATTGTGATTCGGCCAATTGAATAGGGCTCTATATAAGCACATAGCATATTTTTTTACCAAAGTTTTTAGTTAGTGAACTTTTATCCAAAAGCAAGTTCTTCACTAACTAAAAACTTCTGTAAAAAAAATATGCTATGTGCTTATATAGAGCCCTATTCAATTGGCCGAATAGCAATTTAATAAGGCTGTATATTTCTTGCACTGCAGCTAATGAATCTTGGTTGTAGTAGTGCCATTTTTTCCTATGGAACTGAACTTTTTCTTTTTTGGAAATTGTAACTGACCATCCCTTTTAATCATGAGAGAACATCCTGTTTAACCTCTTTATAGCTGGGAAAGTCTTATGGCAAATTGCTTCTGGGGAGTACTATGAATTAAGAATTGGGAGTGACACATATAAAATCTTCTAAATAAAACTAATCATGTGAGCCGGACCCTACAGGATACCATGGCCCTGCCCGAGTATTGCAGCTGTAGCACTGTCCAACTGGATTGTTTCTGATAAGACTGTGTTTATTTCACCTTCCAGCTCCGTGTAATTGTTCCCATTCTCAATATAACATTCTTTAACACAATATGTGTGAGAAAAACAATGGAGACATTGATTTATTAGCTTTCTTTTTGTTTTGTGATAAAGTAGACAAAACGCTTTCATGTAGATGTTTAAATTAAAAGACAATGTAAATGCTGCATTGAAACTAATGAAATACATTACTTATTTGCTATACATAGTCTCAGAATCACTGCTTATAAGAATGTTTATGATGCATCCACCACATACAATTAATGCATGCAAGATTATCACTAGCCCAGGCAACAGGCTAGTTATATGGACTAACAGACTATGAGCAAAATATGGTTAGTATTCAGTAATTACCAAGAATAGGTTGCTTTAGTAAAAATATATAGATAAACCTAAAAATTTAAAATAAAATGTACTCATAAACGTACTCATTTTGTCGTAGAAATTCACCAGTAAATAAGGCAGAGCATGGTCTTAACTTGTGGATCCGCTGACTCTTTGAGCTCTGACTTTATTAACACTAATAAAGATTTCACACTCTTTCTTATCACCTGGTAATAACCTAATAGCTATTTTATGCAGGATCAGTTTGCAGATAGCAAGCATTCAATGTGAATGTGATACCTAAAGAACACAATTAGAAAGCATATTATAAGCAACAGGTCCTATTAGTGTGCCACTTATAGGCCGCCTAAAATATTAAGCCTTATGTATGTGTAAGGAATTACCTGCTTACACCTGCCTACTTATGTAAAGTAAGACACAGACCAGTTGGAGATTATTGTACAAAATAGCAGTATTTTATCCAAACCTTTCACTATCATGTCTTATATATATTAGCTTTATATAGGTTTAAACTGCCACACTACTTCCTTTATGTTTCATTATGCCTTATGACACAGTGATCCTTTGAATTCCATTATGGCTAATGCCGCGCATGCGCCGCTCGCTGTGTCTCTCCACCATGTCTCTCTCCCCCCATGTCTCTATCCCCCCATCTCCCCTGTCTCCCCCCCCTCACAGCACGCATGTGTATGGAGTCTGATATAAATATGAGTGTTCCTGAAGCAAATAATGTACAGTATGTTTGTTTATTACAATGTATATTTACAACACTCTTATCCCTCCACCTCTCCCCAGATGGAAATGATGGATAAGTTTGGCTGCGTATGCTGGGTGTGCCATAATTAAACACATTTAGGTAATAGATTGATTAGGTATTATTTACTGGATGCACAGAGGTGCTGAAGACCTCTTAGGCCTTGTACTTTAGAAATAACAGATCATTTCTCATTGTACATATGAATAGACTTTAACACGCTGCTGTGTTAATTAGAGTCATTTTCCAACAAGAGTTGAGTAGAACAAAATCACACAAATATGCTTAATACACGTTTGTCTTCTCAAATAGGGAATGCTATTTCAGTAATATGTTGAAGCAGTATTTTAATCCCTTATGTCACTGAAAACTCACCAGTTTGTGTTGCTAGCATAAAAGGTTTCTTTAATTAGCAAACATAAAAAAAAACCTGAATATTGCATCAACAAGCTGCTTCCTATTAAGTGTCCCATTTATTGCTTACTATGGCCTTGAATAAAGCTAGCCAAGGCCTTTTTTAATGTTCAGTCAATAATGGATGTTGTACTAGGTACAGAGATTTCAGTGCATCTGTTGATATTTTTACCAGTCCGCATTTTGCTTGCAATATTAGCATCGAGCCTAAATCAAAAGGGTGACTTAACCCAGAGCACATCTGGGAGCCATTTTGTTTGCCAGGAAACATATCAACTTTGTTCTGTTTTAGAAGGATTTTTTACATTTCTGTTCATAGTTATTAATTATGGTAAAAATACCCAATTCCTGTCAGGAACGGCATCATTAGCATTTTGTTGAGGGATATTCTGATAGAGATGTGCTTAATGTCACTTAGCTAAAATGGCCTCCGCTTTTCTTCAATAGTGTTTTTTGGCAACGGTATCTCAAAGAAGAAATATTTGCATGAATATCCATGTTAACAATAGGCTTTGTGAATCAATATGGCCTGATAATGAAATGCAATCAACTTTTACCTTCATAACATTTGCCTATGTCATTTACCCTGAAATATATTTTAAGGAAGTTGAAAGAGAAGTTAATTGTATTCATCATGCATATTCTGTGATGATATTATTTATAGAGCAATTAGAAGGATATAGTTTTTGGATATTGTACGTTTCAGGTGGAAGATCTCTAGTATAGCCTCCCAGGCGAGGCAGATTCACTAAGCTTGGAGTTTGCAGTGATCTTTATGAGATTTGCTAATGTTATGATAGGTCAGCAGAGAGCAATGAAGCTTTGCCTTAATTATCCACCCACTTTCTTAGAACGCCACTGCACTTGTATGTAAATAAGCAAAGGCCAATGGGGAAGGACCGTGGAGTTTGAACACTGATGAAAACAAATGCACATGCGCATTTTACTGTATTTTTCATAGATGACAGATATACTTTTATTCTCCATGTTAGAATAAGGGTTGTGTGCAAATGCTTATTACCTAGTTATATTTGTCATAAGACGAATTGGGCCCTATACTAATCATACAAATGCAATTACGAGTGCAGTAGTAGCACAGAAAATTCTACCTAGCTATGTTAATTACCCATCCCTAAAACATTGCTAGAGAACTGCACAAAAAGCCAAAAAACACTGCACAAATCTCCATTGATTTTTGCACTGACGAAAAATTATGAGTTACTCAGTTAGACTTTGACACCCAACCCCTATGCTAATAAGAATTTAGATATCACTTGCAAACTAAGGCAGTGTTGTAACTACAAAAAATGAAGAAAATATTATGTGTACCAAAGACATCCAGCAAGTGGTTTTAAAACCTTTGCTGAGTCCCACTGGAGCAGATAAAGTGACAGTATAGCATAACTATGAAATGTCAACATTATTTGACACTTAACAGTCCGATATCAACATATGTTTTATTAAATAGTATGATATGTTAGTATTAAGCCCATTTTATTACACAACATCCAGGGTAACACACAAACCAGTATTCAAGGGGTTAATATGTGTCACAAAACCATGTTGCCTAGGAACAAATGCTGTTATGCATTGTCTAAATAAATATATATATATATATATATATATATATATATATATATATATATATATAATGTGTCCTTGCCACAGCAGTTCCGTCACTTGTTCCGTCACTTCTCACTCATTATAATATTCATGATTTTACCATTTCCTTTTGGCTTCTAGAGCCCTGTGTCATCCATAAACTTGGTTTGGGTACTCCTTTTTGCATGTCACTACCCAGAGTTCTTGGCTACAGAGGAAATACTGTTTACTGAGAAGTTCTATTGGAAAAACAGGTCTTTTGGCTTGCGAGAGACATGGAAGTATTTCCATTGCTTTCTGGAGCTGCAGTGGAGGGTTTTTAGTGACTTTTCTACCCACCATAACATATTTAGTGTCAGGTCAGATTATCTCCCTAGCCTTTACAGTTGCCATAACTAACCTCACACAGATGGACCCCATTATAAATTCAAAACTGCAGCCTGTGACCGGATCCTGGCATTGTACCCCAATCAATGGCTTTATTCTTACGCCTCCCTGAGAGCAGGACCCATAATCTTAAATTGATACCCATGAGACAGATTCGTTAGCTACAGTGGAAATACTGTTTACTGAGAAGTTCTGTGACAAAAACATTTCTTCTCCCAACTCCAAGTTCTGGTATTCCATCTGTTTTGCATCTCTGAGATCTGATCACATATATAGTTGTGAGCATACGAGTTGTTGCTAACGCTTGCGGGCTCGCATAGCAAGCCGCGGCCCTTTCAAAGCCAGGGCCTCAGTTGCTGGCATGGAGCGCCTCAGTTGCTGGGATGTCGTAACGCAAACAACACGACACAGCAACTGCGACCCTCACAAACTTTACGTCACAACGCAAACAACATACAAGACATGTTACCACTCATTCCGACCTCGCAAAAATCGGCCGCAACCCGCGG